>CM053628.1:43257875-43283329 GCA_028646595.1 Phalanger gymnotis
AAGTGGGCTAACTGGTTGTGGGAGCTGAACATTTGGTTATGGGATATGGTTCTCTGGTGCCTGAATAAATGTTATACTTCTTCTACCTTCTTTATGAAGAGGCTCATATACTTTGCGATACAGAACTACATAGGCATTTTGACAATTATCCTCTAGATTGTTATTATTATTTTACTGCTAAAAAGAAACACAAGGTATTTGCAAAATTTTAGCCACAACTTTTGACTCTGTATTAACATCTGAGAAATCATGAGTTCCTGCTAGAGTAGAAGATAAATAACTTCAATTTTAAAAAAGCCAGCATTCAGGAAGAAACAGGAGGTGAACTTTTATCTCCACTAAAGAATAAAGAAACCTCATTCCAGTTTCAAAAGGAAAAAATGTATTTTAAATATATTGATCATTTGAACACCACAAATGCAAAATTTTGTAAGCTCTCCAGAGTATTTCTAGAACCCAGGTTGAGTGCTATGACTGTCAATGAAGTGAACTTTCTGCTCGCACTATAAAAAGCCTGCATGCAAAACTTGACACCTCTTAGCTCACCTAGTTTAGCACCAGAAAGTTTTGTGTGGAAAAAACATTTTAATGTACAATAAATATTACAAACTAGAAAAACAAAAGCAAAAGCAAAATAAAAAACCATGGGTACCCTTTGACCAACCATATTCCAAAAGATATTTTGAAAAAAAGGAACAGGACATATATATGCAAAAATATCTATGGCTCTTTTCTTATGGGAATAAATTGGATATTGAGGGGATGGCCATTTACTGGGGAACAGCTGAACAACTTGTGATATATGACTGCAAGGGAATACTATCACAATATAAAAATTATGAGGATGATGCTCTCAGGAAATCCTAGAAAGACTTCCATGACCTGATGGAAAGTGAAATGAATAGAATCAGAACAATGTACACATTAACAGCAATACTATAAGATGATCCACCATGAATACCTTAGCTACTCTCAATGATACGATGATCCAGGATAACTCTGAAGGACTTAGAATGAAAAATGCTATCCATTTCCAGAGAAAGAAGTGATGCCATCTGAAAACAGATCAATGCATACTTCTTTTTACCTTCTTCACTTTACTTAAAGGTTTTTTTGGTCTATGATTTCTTTTAAAAGATTAATAAAGAAATGAATTTTACATGACCACACATGTATAAGCTATATCAAATTGCTTGCCTCCTCAATGAGGGGGGTGAGAAAGAAGGAAGGCAGAAAATCTGGAACTCAAAATTTTAAAAACCAATGACAAAAACTGTTTTACATGTAACTGGGAAAAATACAATACTAAGGAAATGTTAAAAAAAAACTTAATCCGACCATTCTACAGACCCTTTAAATAGCGTGAATTTTCCTGAGGATGTGGAAAAGAGCAGGAGGGAGGCAGAAAGGGCTGCGCCCCCATGGGGGAGGGGCTGACACATTGTTCAAGGACATGGACTAGGAGTGGCTGGACACAGAGAAGCAAGAGCAGGAGGAAGAACACACAGTTAACTGGGCCAGCTACTTCAGGACCTGGCAGGAACTGAAAGGAAGAACTTGCTGGCAGGCAGACAAATGGGGGCTGGACACAGAAACACTCAGGAGAAGCCTGACACAAGGTACCCAAATGCAGATGGACAAAATAACAAAAAGCGGCAACCAAACTGGTGCGGAGGCCAACTGAAAGCAAAGTCTCTTCCCATGTGTAGGCACAGAGAAAGACAGGTGGCCTGAGTAAGCAATCAAGCATTTCTTAAGTACCTCATGCATACCAGGTACTGTGCCAGGTTCTGGAAATGAGCAGTCCATAACCAGTAGAAGAAGCTCATGCTCAAAAGAGACAGAAAATACAGAAAAGTATGGAGAGAATAAATACAAATGAACACAAAGTGTGAGGCAGTCTGGGAACGAGGCCACTAGCAGGTGGAGTCCAGAAAGGCTTCATGGAATAGGTGATGCTTGAAATGTGTCTGGATGGAAGAGGGATTTTCCAAGGCCCAAGGAGAGAGGGCCAGCCTCAGAGTCATGAAGGCTCAGAATCCAAGTCCTGCCTCACATCCAAGCTAGCAGTGAGACCATAATCATATCACCTAACCTCTCAGTGCCACAGACCACTCTGGAAGATCACAGACACATTCCCATAGGTTGTCAGTCTTACTGAGGAGGCAGAAAGATGAAAGAGGGCTTGACTTGGAACACTTGGACTTGCCCTAGCCCAAGGTCACATAGCATCTAAGTGCCTGAAGCTGGATTTGAACTCAGATCTTCCTAACTCCAGGCCCACTGCTCTAACCAGTGAACCACCAAAATGGAGGGATTCAGAGATCCCAGAAGACTGTTGTCAATCACTGTCCATCAGGCGGCCTGAAGGCCAGGGAAGCATAAGAAAAGGGATCATTCTAGCAGGGAAGTTCTACAAGTGCTTGGTTCCTTGGTTGCTTCTAAATTCACCACCCACCTCAGGTTGCCCTACCTGAGTTAGGAACTCCCCAAGTAGCTTGGTGTATGGTGGGTGCAAGGGTCTGAGAGTGAGACCTATCACCCCCAGAGAATGTCAATTACCTTTAGTGTAAACAGCAAGAGAAACTTCAACTGTTCCATAGGAAAATTTGTACTTGACCACCAGTCATCCCTGGCTTTTCCCCTTCTTTGTTCTCTTTCTACATGATACCGGACTTGACCCAATGGCGGTTTAGGGATCCAAAACTTGGTCCTGTTGCCACCACAGGGCTAGTCTCATGAGGAAATTCCCTTACACAACACAATTAGCCCCAGGAAGCCTAGTAAATCAACATAGATAATCCACGCTGGCATGGCCTCCTTATTTCTTTGGAATCAAACACCATCCCAGTAGGTTATACCATAAAGAATGCCATCCCTTCCATGGTGTGTCTCCTAACGAGTTTGTTCCCTCTAAAAGGGACACAGGCAAACCTAAGGGAAACCCTCTCAGCATTTAAAGGACATGTTACCTCCATTCACATATAGGCAACGAGGAAACAAAACTATCACTCTTTGCATTTGTTGTGATGGCATACTTAGGGAATCCTAGAGAATCAACTAGAAAACCAGTTGAAATCATTAAGAACTTTAGCACAGTTGTAGGATATATACAAAACCAATTCTATTTTAAAATAACTTTAGAAAATATAAAATACTTGGGAGTCGACTTGCCAAGATAAACCTAGGACCTCCATGAAGACAATCACAAAACACTTTTCCCAAGAATAATGTCATATCTAAAAAACTTAAAAATTATGGGTCGTTCATTGGTAGGCTGAACAATAATAAAGTGACAATTCTATCCAAATTAATTTATTTATTCAGTGCTATACCAATCGAACTAGCACAAAACTATTTTATAGAGCCAGAAAAAAAATCATAACAGAATTCATTTGGAACAACAAAAGATCAAGAGTATCAAGTGAATTAATGAAAACAAATGGGAAAGAACGTGGCCTAGCCATGTCAGATCTCAGAGTATATTCAAAGCAATAATCTTGAAAACTATTTGGTACTGGCTAAGAAAAAGAGTAGTGTATCAATGGAATGGATTAGGTACACAAGACACATCAGCAAATGACCATAATAATGTAATATCTCATAAACAGTAATAGCCCTGCTTTTTTTTAACAAGAACTCACTATTTATAAAAAGTGGTAGGAAAAAATGGAAAACAGTATGGCATAAATTAGGTATAGACCAAGACCTTAAATTGCATCCAAAGGTACTCTGCCCAAAGGAATATGAATTTTGATCCCTTAAACCTGACAAGATATCTTGGAGTTTGGGAACTAGATCTTTTGTTCTCTTCCTTACTTATTTATTCTATTGTTTTAAAAAAAATCTGAGACAACGAACTCTTCTGTCCCATCTAGTTTAATTTATGGTTTCTTGAAATAGAGCTCTGGGAAGCCATGCTCTGACAAAGCCCAATGGGATTCAAATAGAGCTAATAGACTATACCTTCACCACAAATCATTCTGGCTCTCAGTGAGTGGGGAATAATAGGTCCTGGCCTAAACTACCCTGATGACTCAGAGTGAGTGTAAATAGCAATTGTTTCTCTTCTGACCAGAAACCCTAAGGGTCTTCCCCTCCCATATTGAATTTTATTTTTGAATAGGCAAACTGGGGTATCTTTGCACTCATTTTACCTTGCCTTAAATCGTTGAATGGGAGACCTGGGAAAAACCTTACCTTAAAAAGGCAAAGGTCTCCCACTGCATCTGGGGCCATCTCCAGTCATGCAAACATATGTCTTGTCACTGGCCTCAGATAACTCTGTAGGAGAGGATGATTTTGCACAACCCTGCCTCACATATATCCAATTCACATGTAAGTCAAGGCATCACCCTCCTGATGCTATTGGTCCTTTTCCAGGAGGGTGGATGAACAAGAAAACAACAAGAACAACAACAACAGCAAGGTAAGATCAAAATGGGTAGATGATTTAGACATAAGGGGTGACACCGTAAGCAAATTAGGAGAGAAAGGAATAGTTTTTACCTGTCAGATCTTCGGAGAAGTGAAGATTTTATTAGCAAATAAGAAATAGAGAACATTATGATATGGCAAATGGACAATTTTAATTGCATTCTGTTAAAAAGTTTTTGCACAAACAAAACCAAAGCAACCAAGATTAGAAGGAAAGAAGTCTGGAAACCATTTTTTCAACTACTGTCTTTGACAAGGGCCTCTTTTCTTAATTATATAGAGAATTTAGAATTAAATTTAAAAGAATACAGGTTATTCCCCAATTGATACATGGTTAAAAGATATGGACAGGTAGTTTTCAAATGAAGAAACAAATGCTATCCATAATCATAGGGAAAAATGCTTTAAATCACTATTGATTAGAGAAATGCAAATTAAAACAACTCTACGATGCCACTTCACACCTAGGAGATTAGCTAATATGACAAACAAGGAAAACAGTAAATGTTGGAAGTGATATGGAAAAAATGGCACATCGATGCACTGTTGGTGGAGTTGTAAATGGATCCAGCCATTCTGGAGAGCAATTTGGAACTATGCCCAAAGGTCTAGAAAACTGTGCATACCCTTTGATCTATATTCCAAAGAGATCAAAAAAGGGAGAAACAACCTATTTTTGCAAAAATACTTATACCACTCTTTTTAAGGTGGGAAAAAATGGAAATTGAGGCGATGTACATCAATTGTGGAATGGCTGAACAAGTTGTGCCATATTATTGTAATGGAGTATTACTATGTTATAAGAAATGATGAGCACCCAGATTTCAAAATAACCTGAAAGACTCATATGAACTGATATACAATGAACTTAGCAGAACCAAGAGAACACTGTACACTGTAACAGCAATAGTGATAATCAGCAGTGAATGACAGCTATTCTCAGCCACACAATGATCTAAGATAATTCCAAAACACTCATGATGAAAAATGCTATCCACCTTCAGAGAAAGAACTCACAAAGTCTAAATGCAGATCAAAGAATACTCTTTCACTTTCTGTATTTTTTCATGTTTTCCCCTTTAGTTCTACATATTCTTTCACAACATGACTAATAAGGTAATATGACTTATATAATTGCCCATTTATAACCCATACCAGATTGCTTACTCTCTCAGAAAGGAAGGAGGTGAGGGAAGGAAAGAGAAAATTTGGAACTCAAAATTTTTTGAAATGAATGTTAAAAAATTATCTTTACATGTAACTGGAGGGGAAATAAAATATTATTTAGAATTCCATATGTTGTCCTCAGATTTCCCTGTCAGCCTTGGTTCACATAAGTTACATAAAACTTGAGAGTTAGAAGGGACCACAGCAGCCATCTCATCCAATGTATACATGAAAGGAATTTCCAGTGTAAGAGACAAATGGTCATACAGCTTTTCCTTGAATACCTCCAAGGAGGGGGAACCCATCACGTCTTCAAGGCAGCCCATTGAACTTGGAGAATGCTCACTTTTAGGAAGGTTTTCCAGATATCAGGCCCAAATTGACCCCTTTAGAACTTCCAACTATTGCTCATGGTTCTGACCCCTAGAGCCAAGAAGAGCACGTCTAATCCTTTATGCATACAACAGACTTTGAATTTTTTATGCTGGATGTCTCAGGTTCCTCTGAAAAACTTCATTTAGGCATTTTTATGGTGTGATAATATTCCATTATATTTATATAATATAATTTGTTTGAGCCTTCTGCCAATTGAAATACACCCCATTAATCTCCACTTGATGATTAATAAAAAAAAAGGTATTATAAATATTTCTGCAAACTCAAATCTTTCCCATCTTTCTTTTCTCTTTTTCATCAATAGGTCTAGCAGTGGTATACTTGGGCCAAAAGGCATACTTACTTTAGTGCATTTGAAACATACTTTAAAACTGATTTTCAGAACAGTTGGTCCAACACCTACACTTTATTACTGGGCCTGTTTTTCCAAAGTCACTCCAATTATTGTCATTTTCTGTTTTTTATTGTCATTTTGCAAAGCAATTCATAAAGGGCAATTAGTTGTCCTCCTAACTATCTATCTACTTTTCCTCCATATCAGTGCCCATAACTCATGGTTATGAAGGAGAACATCACAGTTGCTTTCATTTGCATTTTCCTAATTATAAGTAAATTTCAGCATTCTTGGATATGCCTGTAGATAGTTTAGATGTCTTCCTGTGAAAATTACCTGTTTATGTTCTTTGACCAATTCTCAATAGGGAAATTTATCTTATGTTTGCAAATGAGAATTGGTTCTCTATATGCCTCACATAACAGAGAAACTTTGTGCTAAGATCTTTTCACATTTACTGGCTTTTCTTTAGCTGCATTAAATTTCCTTTCACAAAAACATTTGCACTAATTTAAGTGAATGTAATTTAAATGAATATTTTTACCTACTAGGATCCTCTCTATCTCTTCTTTATTCCTAAACTCTTCCTCTATGTATAGATGAGAAAGGCAATTTCTCAATTCTGGAATCTGTTTATAATGTCTGCCTTTATGTCCAAGTCATATATTCATTGGAACCTTATCTTGGTTTATGTTGTGAGATGTGGGTCTATACCTAACTTTCCCTTTGTTGATTCCTGCACTTCACAAAGAATCAAATGATCACTAGTGCAATTCAAGGAGTTATTAGCCAGAAAGTTGAATAGAAGAAGCACCAAGCCAAACTCTCTCAATATTTCCTGCCAAACAATTTTAAAATAGCACGTCACATCAAATTCTTGAGTGGCAGAGCCAATAAAATGTAATGTTGGGACATTCTCCCAAGCCCAAGACAACTTGAGAGGCTAGAAGGAGAAATCTATAACACAGAGGCAGAGGCTGGCTCAGAGCCCATGTGCATGAAACACCAGTGGTCGACCTAGGTGGTGGCCTGAAAAGGAATATCATTTAAATCAGTTAGTACTGATTACTTTGATTTAATTTCAGTTGGACTGTAGGATGAAGCTTCCTCCTTTAAGAAAAGCTGGCCCTAATAGCTAAGACAAACTAATGAAGGCATTCTTTTAAGTGTAGGTTACCTATAGATAAAAGGAATAGATGTATTGAGAAGACTTCATCATTTAGTAACAGATAATGTAGAGTAAGATGTTTATCATTGTAGGAACAAAATTATCAGAGTATTAGAAGACTATTTTTAAAGGCTTAGTTGCCCTTCTAGCCCCTGGAAACAGAGGGGTTGACAAAAGGTGTAGTTCTTTAGACTTAGTGGATAAACTCCCTTATTCTTCTTCAACTAGAGCTTAAGTATGAGTTGAGGACTGTAATATTGTATGGTTGGGTTTCCCTTTCTGGCAAGAGCAGAATTGGGCGTAAAGGGTGACTACTCACTACAAATCCCAAGTTCCTCTTTCCCAGTCTTAGTTCAAACTACAGGCCTTGTGAAAGGAAGCTTTCTGGTTACAAAATGCTTCAGCTGTGGGGCAAGGACTTCTGGGTTAATCTCACTTGGACAGCTAAATGTTGCCAATAGTAGGAATCTGGGTTAAGAAAGCCTGGGATAAGCACAGTACTCAGATGACCTGCCTTATCCAACTGAATTGTGTTCCAAACAAGTTCCCTAAGATTGCTGTAATTTCTTACTCCTCCTTTCTGTTATGAAAATTAACTCTGAAATCACTCCTTTCTCATTAATTACTGAGAAATTTGTTGACCTGACTAAAGGGGAACCTGTCAAGCATTACTATGAAATCATTATTTATTTCCTTTAAAAATTTGTACCTCAGAATTTTCTTCTATTTACTTTTATTATATTTCATTAGTTTTATATGTTTAATAATATTTTATTATGGTATTATGTTTAATTATGTTAATTAATGATGTTTGATTAAATATTATATGGAAGCATATACTATACTCAAATATTATAATACATAATTGTATTATTATATTATGTTTAATTAATACTAAGAAGAAACAGCAGCTTTGGGGACTTAGAAGCTGTTTGGACACTCCTTTGCCTATACAGACTTCTGGGTCACAGTTCAAGGGCAAAGAGGAGCAGGTTCTAGCAAGAGAGAGCAGGGACATCAAGGAACAATATCACTTCCAATGCCAGTGGCACAGGGGTACTAAGAGGTAATGTCACTTCTGGTCAAAAGGGAGCAGGAACCTTATAGAGCAGTATTGATTGCAGTCCAAATGGATTAGGGGGTCTTCCTAGGTAAGGACCACAGTACAGACCAGGAAAGCAGTGACCAAAATTCTACCCAAATTGTATCACTTGGGAACCACGAAAAACTTTCAAAGTCCCAGAACTAGCACTGAAAGCAGCAGTGTGAAATGTGTAAAAAGGCCAGAAGCTTCAGACAATCCACTCCCCACCCCAGGCTCCCACTAAACACACTCAGGCTTTAGCTGAAGTATAAGAGACAAAGGTAGCAACCATGGTCTCAGAAAAAGCAAAAGCTAAAAAGGACCTAATTCAATGAGATAAGCAGGGGAACTATAACTTGCTAAAAGGTACCATAGACAATAATATAATATCAGTAGTAACCAAATATGCACTAAATGGTAGAGTATCCAACTTCTTTAAAGGAAAAGTTAAATGACTTACAGAAGGAAATAGCCAAATTATAATAAGGGGTGAACCCAACTTTCTCCTCTCAGAATTAGGCAAATCTATGCATAAAATAAATAATAAAGTAGGTAAGGAGAGGAAAAGAATGTTAGAAAAGTTGGACATGAGAGAACTCTGGAGAAAACAGAATAGAAATAAAAAGGCATATGTTTTCTCAGCTATACATGGCAACTTCACCAAAAAATGAACATATATTAGCACCCAAAATGTCATATCCAAATCGACAAATGCAGAAATATTAAGTGCAGCTTTTACAGACCAGAACGAAATATAAATTACCAAGATGTGTAAGCACAAATTAAAATTAATGATAAACTAAATAATCTAATCTTAAAGAATGAGTGGGTGGAAGAACAAATCATAGAATCAACCAATGATTTCATTAAAGAGATTTACGACAATGAGGCAACAGAACAAAATTTGTGGATGCAGCAAAAGCAGTACTTAGGGGAAATTTCTTTCTATCTCTAAATGTTCATATCAATAAAACAGTGAAAGAGCAGATAAAGGAATTGGGCATGACATTTTCAAAAGCAGAAAAAGAACAAATAAAAAATCTCTGACTGAGCATGAAATGAGAAATCCCTATACCCAAGTTGACATTAACAAAATATTTTAAAAATCAGACTAATGAAGAAAAGTAGATGCTGGTTTTAAGAAAGTGCTAATAAAATACATAAACCATTAGTTAGTTTGATTAACAAAAAGAAATGAGAAAACTAAATTACCAGTCTCAAAAATGAAAGGGCAAATATACATAACCAGTGAAGATGAAATGAAAGCAATGCTTAAGGGTTATTTTGCCAAATCATATCACAATCTATATGAAATGGATGAATACTTCAAAAATATAAAGTGCCCATATTGACAGAAGTAGAAATAGAAAACTTAAATAACCCTACCATAAAAGAAGAAATTGAAAAAGGCACAAATAAGTTCCCTAGGAATAAATCCCCAGGACCAGATGGCTTTGAAAGGGAATTTTACTAAACACTTAAAAACATTTCATCCCATTACTATATGAACTTTTTGAAACAAGAGGTAAAGAAGGAGCCCTATGAAATTCCTTTAATGGCACAAATATGGTTTTCATACCTACACAAGGGTGTGGGAACATACATACATTAATACATTGTTAGTGGAGCTGTGAAATGACACATCCATTTCAGAAACTAATTTGGAATTATGCAAAGAAAGTAACAAAAATGTCCAAAGCCTTTAAAATAAGGACTCCATTATACCCCAAGGAAGCCATCAATAAGAAAAAAGTCCCCATACTCTAAAATGTTTATAACATCACTTTTTGTGACAGCTATGAATTGGAAAACAAAGCAGATGCTCATCAACTGGGGAATGGCTAAACAAGGCACAGAACTTCAATGTCATGGAATACTGCTACCATACTGTAAGAAATGATGTGTTTGATGAGTAGACAGAAGTATGGAAAGATCTTTGTGAACTGATGCAAAGTGAATTAAGCAGAAACAAGAAAACAGTATATATATACAGTAACTACAAAAATTAAAGTAGAAAGAAAGACACACACAAAATTAAAAGTACCTGTAACAAAACATTAAAGATCAAGTGGGACTGAAAAGGAAACATGAGAAGACAGCAACACCATACCCCATCCAGGAGGAAAGAGGTCCATGGGTGTAACACATTGCACACCTTTTCCCAAATGCACTGATTAGATGGGCTTGCTTTTCTTTTCCTCCCTAAAACAAAAATACAATTTGTTACTTGGCATGACTCTGCAGAATGGGGAGAGGGAGGGATACATGGGATACCCTGGTGATGTAAGAAACAGAAAATATTAACACGAATTTTAAAAAGAGGTTAAGTATCTCATGTGGGGAGGAAAGAAAGGGATTTGAGTTAGTGATTATCAGTAGCAGATCTCAAACTCTGCTACAGATCAGTCATTATGAAAACAATTGTTGTTTTTTAGTCTTTACTTGACTTTTCCTGACCCCATTGGGGTTTTCTTGGCAAAGATACTGAAGTGGTTTGCCATTTCCTCCTCCAGCTCATTTGACAGAAGATTAACTGAGGTAAACAAGGGTCACACAACTACTAAGTGTCTGAGGCCAGGTTTGAACTCAAGGAGATGAGTCTTCCTGATTTCAGGCCCTACAGAATACCTAGCTGTCCAGAAAACAATTTGAACTTGTTAAAAAGTGAAAGGGTGATCAATGTAAAAGATTAGGAATGCAATATGCAGAAGCAAACCAATAAAATAAAATCGTGTTTAATAAATCCAAAGACAAAAAATGTATCGGGGGGGGGGTGGTGCAGAGGAGGAAAAACTATTTGATTAAAACAAAACCAGATGGGATAAGGGAAAAGCAGTTTGCCAGAAATTTGATAGCACATCAACACCTCACACTACATATTTCGATTTAAATTACAAACAGATACATGAATTGGGTGTAGAAGTGGAACCAGCAACAAATTTGAGGAGCAAGGAGGAAATGACTTTTCATATGTATTAGGGGAAGACGTTATGGCAGAACAAGCAACAGAGAGAATCACAGAAAGTAAAATGAATGATTCTGCTTCTACAAAGTTGAAATATTTTTGCACAAAAAGATCCAATGCAGTCAAATGAGGAAAAACATCTTTGCAATAAAAGTGTCCAAGGACTGTTGCATATGCAAAATATAGAAGGAAATGATTCCAATTTCTAAGATTAAGTGCCATTCTCCAATGGGTCAAAGGATATGAACAGGAAGTTTTCAAAGGAAGAAATCCAAGCTATCATAACCCTATGACAATATGCTCCAAATCCCTCACAATGACAGAAGTGCACATTGAAACAACTCTTTTCTTTCAGTCTGCAAATCATAGAGATCCGCAGGTTCAGGGAGAGTCCCCCATTTCTGTTCAACAACCTAGGATGTCAAAACCCCCATTTCACCAGGTTATGGCTGAAACCAGAACAAAAACAAATATATATTTTAATTCAAGGACACCAAACAAAAGAGATGACAGGGAAAGGGGGAGGGGAAGAGTTTCTAGACAGTCTCCTCTCTCCTCAGCCAAGGATTGAAGGAAGGGAGGAAGGAAGAGGAGTGGAGGGAGGGAGTGTCGTGAAATGCTTTTCCCTGCTGCCCTGCACTGCACCTGCCCCCCCCTCAGGATCCCCTAAGGCCCCAGCCCTCCAGACAAAGACATGGGCAGGGAAGAAGCTCCAGGCAGGAGCAGGTCTGGAGGGGCAGGCACACACCTATATATCCAGGGGCCCACACACTAAAACACACACCCAGATTCTGTCACTCAAACACACACAGCGTACCTACATACAGAACATTCCAGGAAACAAAAGGATCAATCCTCCAGGCCCTTTCACCCATCCTTACACACATCCTCCAGGGAACCAAGCTAGGCTGGTTTGGTGCGAGGGGTCCTTTGCTTCATGAAAAGATTTTTCTGGTAGCAGGGGAGGGAAGAGAAGGTGAAGAGAATAGAAGAAAGGGAGGAGCTGAAGCAGGAGCAGGGAGGGGGCACTTACCTCACTCACAGCCACTTAGGAACTAACGGGACCCTCAGTATCGTTCAATCTAGAAGATGGGGGGAAGATGGGGTTATGGAGGGGAAGGGTGTGGAGGGGAAGGGAAGTGGGTTGGGGCAGAAAGACCTACCCCTGCTCACCCCACTCACATCTTCCTGAAGACAAAGAAGACTTACACTTAATAATGAGTGGGAGGGGGTAGGATTGAACGTCACTGCAGGGAAGGGCTAGTCTCCTCCCAGAGCAGAGGGAGAAGGGCAGAGGGAGGGAAGGGGTTTCTGATATCGGGCCCAGAGCAGTGGGGAAACCCACCAGCATTTTCTCTCAGCCCCCTGAACCACCCTCCTTGGGGTGTGGGGGCGCAGGTTCGTCCTCCACCTGGAGGTGGGCCTGGGACTGACCAGGCTCCAAGGTTCCTGAGAGCAGGCTTCAGGGACTGGCGGTGGGAGGCAGTACCTGAATTCAGCTTGGGGTTGTTGAGGGTCAGCCCCTTTACCGAAACAAGGATGGGGAGGACAAAGAGGGGAAGGGGGAGGTCAAGGGAAGGATGTCCTGGGCTCCAGAAAAGGGAAGAAAGAGCACAGTAACTAAAGAAGCATCTGGAAATCACCATCTCTAGAATGGAACTTGGATTCCTCACAACCCCCAGAGCAGAGGAGGAAAGGTTGAGGTGGGGCAGGGCTCAGCCTCCTTTCTCCAGGCAGGAGGAGACAAAGATCAGCCTGGGTGGGAAGGGGCATCTAGGAAGGCAACGAGTCTGCCCTTGTTGTTTATATGTTGGTACCCTGGTCTAAATCCTATGTAACATAAACCTTCCAGAGGCTGGAAAAGAGGGAGTCACACCTTCCTTTATGCCTCAATCTCCACTACCAAGGGACTTAATAAATTTCTTTCTAAAATTCTTTCAGATTTGGGAATTTTTTTCTCTCCAACACCAGCTGCCCTGCCACTAGTGAATTAGCATAGTGGAGAGATACCTGCAATTGGAGGCATAGGACAGATGAAACAGGACTGCGGGATATCACATGTTCCTCACACTGTTCACACATGGTGTTCAGGTCTTCCCCTAGGTCTCTACATGTTGCCAGCTTTTCATCCATGCAGCTTGGAGATAAGGAACACTTGGTATGCTATTAAAAACATTGTTCTTGAATTTTTATGTCATCTGCTCACTTCTGAAAGATACTGAGCTTCTGAGTGATAATTCCAGCCTCACCTAAGTAATCATTAGGTACTAATGTTTTACAATCTTCAATGAAGAGTTGCTCAGTTTCTACCATTTCCTTCCATAGTCTGTGCTGATTGCTAAATCTGGGCTCCTAAAGCACAATCTATAATTTCAGCTGACAATGACCTGATATGGGATTGCCATCACAAATTCACTCCATTTCTATAAACAAACCCATGAGATGAGCATGTGTTCAGTGGTTTTCTGTACACACACAGTTGGTTGAATTGCTGTATAATGACATTTATGGAGTGCATCTGGACTCCACTCTTGGATCTTTGCTATTTTATAGGCTTCCCCCAGAGAGTGACCATTTTCAGATACACTGGACACATCCAGGGGTGAGTATCTATTTATATTTCCTTAACTTACTTTTATGCTTGCTAAGTGTTACAGATCTGTGTTCCACAAATATATCCATCCATTTTAAACTTGTTTAATATGTGCTTTTAATGAAAAGTGTTGATCTCTGTGTTTCATTATTAGGTAGATTTTTGTTAGGATACTTTGCAATTCTGTGCTTGTCCATTTAGGCAGAAACAGGAGAAGGGTTTTCTACACTCAGCCCTATCTAAGAGGGAGGACACTTTGAGAAGGCCATCTTCTGGGATGGGACCTGGGGAGCAGAAAAGGCTCCCCCTGGCTTAGCAGAAAGAGGTTCTAAGCCATAGGCGGATGACACAGCTGCAACTGAGGTGGTATTGGAGCTAATGTTGTTATGGCCATATAAAGCAAATGCATATAGAGCTCCAGCCAAGGTAGGCTTCTCCATGGAAAAGCTCTCTAAGTATGCTCAAGAGATACCTGAGACTTTTGTTTCACCCAGGCAGACTTCCTTTAGGAACAGGGAGAAGGGATCCTCACCAAAATAAAGGACTTGTTGAAGGTCTTTAACCAGGAGCTACCTCCTGATTTTGTTGCTCCATAAGCATTTTACTGGGGACATCTCCTCCATTAAGAATGGGTTCAAGCAGTTACCAGACTTCTCAACCCACAAACACCAAAGACAACAGAGTAGGTTAGTGGGAAAAGCTGCTGGGGACAGGGAGTTTGTGGTTTGGCCATTGCCCTGGAGGCAGCGGAGGTGGGGCAGCTACAGAACTACAGCTGCAGTTGCTTCCGGCCCCAGGCCCACTTGGTGGGAGGAATTAAGTGGCTGATCAGAGCAGGAGTGCAGAGCCTGCTGAAGATCTAAGTCCAGTCCAGGTTGGGGGTTTTTGGGGAAGGAGGAGTGCTGGTGAGGCAGAGCTGGATAGACCTTACCCAGAGACCATCCAGGCTGTCCTGGGCTACAGCCCTTCTTCCCTCTGCTATTTTGTAGGTTCTGCAGTTCCAGAATTGGTTCAGAGCCCTTTTTTATAGGGTTTTTGGAGGGACTTGGTGAGGAGCTCACGCTAGTCCCTGCTTTCCAGCCACCATCTTGGCTCCGCCGCCCCACCCCCCATTCACTGTTAAAACAAGTAGCAGAGGAATGTTATATATGTCAGTTGGAAAAGGAACGAACTGTTCCTTGAGTAGTAACTGGAGAGATATAAAGTGAAAAAGTCCATCATAAGTTTGGCAGATAGATTATATTGGACCCCTATCCCAAGATAAAGGATACCAATTTATATGTACTTTTGTTGACACCTATTCAGGTGTCCTAGTGGCTTGTCCTTATAAGAATGCCGTTCAGGAAAAAAAAATCTGTAAAACTCTTGATATCCTAAGTCTATATGATCGAATCCCAATGCAGATTCAAAGTGACAGTGGGTCACATTACAAAGGTAATGAAATGAAGAGATATTATATGTTAAACAATATAGAATGGATGTATCATATTCCGTATTGTCCACAAGTGTCTGGGTTGACAGAATGAATGGATTATTGAAAGAACAGTTAAGAAAATTAAGTTGTAATAATGTGTATCAGCATTGGAAGGATTGTTCATCGCTTTACATAATTTGAATAGTAGACAATTGAGAAGAAGTATACCTCTGGCCAGAATGATGACCCCAAATCTGTAAATTAGAAAACAGCAAACACATAAGATCACAAATATTGAGTATTGGACTCTGTGGCAAGATGTCCCAGCACCGTATCCAGGAACACCTGGCTCAGCAGGATATGATTTACATTGTTTAGAGGGCTTTGGATTGAATAGAAGAGAAATAAGAAAAATCTCTACTAGAATATATATGACAATCTATAAAAATCATTTTGGATGGATATTACCTAAATTAGGATTAGCAACTTGAGGAATACATGTATTGGCTGGAGTGATAGATTTTAATCATCAAGGAGAAATTAGTGTGACATTCCAAAATTGAGGTGAAGAACCCATACAGTTTTGTAAAAATGATAGAATAATTCAAGTGATTATTATTCCTTGTGAAACAATAACCCTTGTGAAAACTGACCCTCTTTCCCAAATACCTACCACAGGAACTGAAGGGTTTGGTTGTACTGATAGAATAAAATTAGGAGCTAAGGTATGGGTAAAACAGAAGGTAGAGGATATGCCAAAGGCTGTATAAATTATAGCACATGGGAAGTATAATACTTTAATTGTTTTTGTTGAGGAGAAGATGATTACCAAATCGTACTCTTAAATCATATATTCTACTATGAATGAGGCTATGATAGTGGGTTCATGGATTGTAGAAGAATGATGACCCTATATCCACCCTTCCTCTGGTTATTGTCTCCTTGTTTCTTTTTGGCTTTTGTGTATTCAACTTGTTTGCTAGATTTGTTTCCTTCAGGCTTAGTACCCTCCACCTGCAGATGCCTCATCTCTTAAGGTAATGTCTACCCTGTCTATGACTGTAATGTGTCACCCCTGCACCTGGCGTCAGACAAGCTTTGGATGCAAGCTAAAGAACTGACCTCTCGAATGGGACCTCTTAAGGCAGGGACAGCTCTACATCCAATTTCAGCAGGAAGTAGCTATGGAAGAAGAGACCTTCGCCCCTTACCCCAAGATTTTGGTCCTCATTTGTTTGAGGGGGCAATGATGGGTGCTTGTGCTCAGGCCCCACCCTGGATATTGTTTTATGTCCCTGTTTTACGTTATCCAGGTTATATTGTTATAAAATTCTGTTGACACAAGTTGCCCCCTTGACCTATGTAAGGGATATGAAAGATCTTAGAGTCTAATGTATTGTTAATGGTTTTTATATTTATTGTTAATGTATTTTTGCTTAATGGGAAGATCTTTCTCATCCATTAATAGTCCCATGTGACCTGCTTAAGTCACATGGAAGCCCAAGTCACATGAGTTTGTGTCACATGAAGCCTGTGGTGGGAGGAGCCTGCTGAATGGGTGGAGCAGGAAAGGTGGAGCAGAGCTTAGAGGAAGTTGGTCAGAGCTCTTAGAGTTGAGAGAGAGGAAGCAGGCAGGTATCTGTGAGTGTTCATTTGTGGGAAGGCATAGCAGGGGGAAGGCTTGGGGATGGTGGTGCCCCCTTCATTTTTATTGTGTATAGACTTCTTTGTTGTTATTATGGATTTGGTTTTATGTTGTTGGGATTCACCTTACTTGTGTTTGAATAAATATTTTTGTTCTGTCTTCCATGTTATATTTTGTGATTCTGAACTATGCCAGCATATTCAAAGTCACCATAGGCACCATGAATATCTTGTTGGCACTACAGCTCTTTGAACCATTTCCAGTTAGGGTAAGGTACAAGCAGTCCCCACCCCTTCCTGTATCTTCCCTTTAAGTACAAAACCTGTTTCTAACCTTTTGTATTTCTTTTTTCATTAGGCCAATACTCCTTTTAAAGGAATTGCTTCTTCAGTGGATTGTTGTATGTCTTTGTCTATTTTTTTGTGCTTCCTTTACTGAGCTGTTGATCCTATTGTTATGACTCTCTTGCACACCTCTCATTGCTTCCTCCAATTTTTATTCTGCCACTCTATAATTTTTAGAGTCCTCTTTGAGCACTTCCGGGAGCTCTTTTCAGGCCTGAAATGAATTCAGATTTGTCTTTGAGGCTTTACATGTATATGTTTTGGCATGATTGTCCTCTTCTGGGTGTCTTGGTCTTCTCTGTCACCCTAATAACTTTCTTATGTCAGAACGCTTCTTTATGCTCATCTTGGTTAGCCTTTTCTCTTTCTTTGAAATTTGAACTCTGCTGTCAAGGTGGAATGGGCACTGCCTCAGACTTCTTTTGCCAGGGGCTACAGGCCCTCGCTGTTTAGCTGGTGCTGTACTGATATTGCCCTGAGGCCCACTGGTGACCCTCATGTCTGGTGCTGGAATGAGGGGGTGGCCTGGAGAGGGTGGCTGTTTTTCTTTTAATTTGATTCTCTAGGGTGCTGTAAGCAGATCATATAAATTTATAAAGAGGGGTATTTTTGTCTCCTCATTGCCTGTTTTTATTTATTCTTCCACTTTTCTTTTTCTTGCTGTTAAGGTTACTTGATGCTGAGCTGGGGTCTTAGTGGCGTCTGGCTTGTGCTGAGGCCTGCGGGCTATTTCGGCCTTTGTCCAGGGCTACACTGAAGTAGGTGGAGGTCTGGATCTGGAGGCTGCCTATTTGCCCAGGGGTGTGCTGAAGTAATTGGAGGTCTGGCTGCTGGAGGATGCCTGTTTGCCTGGGGTTGTGATGAAGCAAGTGGTGGTTCTTGGAGCTGGAGTCTGCTGCTTTCCCTGGCTATGCTGAGGCACCTGGGGGACCCTGGTGTTGGTGTTTGCCTGCCCCACCACCCTGGGCTCAGGATCTCTCACTGATTTGTTGAGGTGGGTGGGGCTTACTACTGGATTGCTGGAACACTTCCTGCCCTGGACTGTGCTCCTTTTTTACCAGAGTGGGACTGACCTTTTTTTTTTTAACATGGTGAATAAATTTTTTTATTTTTATTTATTCAAAAATTTATTTATTTTTAATTTTCAAAATTTACTTTTATAAGATTTTGTGTTCTAAATTTTTCCCCCTCCCTCTTCTCCCTCCTTCCCAAGACAGCATACAATTTGCTATAGGCTATACATATACAATCATATTAAATGTATTTCCACATTAGTCATGGTGTGAAAGAAGAATCAGAGCAAAAGGGGAAAAGTATGAGAAAGAAAAAAGAGAGAAAATAGTATGCACTGATCTGCATTGAGACTCTAAAGTTCTATGGATAGCATTTTCCATGATGTGTCTTTTGGAATTGTCTTATATCATTGCATTGCTGAGAAGAGCTAAGTGTAACAAATTCAGTTATCACACAATGATGCTGTTACTCTGTTCTCCTCCTTCTACTCACTTCAATCCGCATCAGTTCATGTAAGTCTTTCCAGGTTTTTCTGAAATCTGCCTGCTCATCATTTCTTCGAGAACAATAGCATTCCATTACATTCATATAGCACAACTTGTTCAGCCACTCCCCAATTGAAGGGCATCCCCTCAATTTCCAATTCTTTGCCTTAACAAAAAGAGCTGTTATAAATATTTTTATACATAGAGGTCCTTTACCCTTTTCATGATCTGTTAGGGATACAAACCTAGAAGTGGTATTTCTGGGTCTAAGGGTATGCACAGTTTTATAGCCCTTTGGATGTAATTCCAAATTGCTCTGCAGACTGGTTGGATCAGTTCGCAACACCACCAACAATGCATTAATATTCCAATTATCCCACATCCAGCATTTGCCATTTTCCTGTTTTGTCACATTAGACAATCTTCCAGGTGCGAGGTGGAACCTCAGATTTGTTTTAATCAGCATTTCTCTAATCAACAGTGATTTAGAGCATTTTTTCATATGACTATAGATAGCTTTAATTTCTTCCTCTGAAAACTGCCTGTTCATATCCTTTGATCATTTGTCAATTGGGGAATGACTTGTCTTCTTATAAATTTGACTCAGTTCTCTATATATTCTAGAAATGATGACTTCATCAGTGACATTGGTGATAAAAATTATGTCATCATGTAGATGAGTTAATGTTACCTTCTATTAATTGGGATGCTAAGGCATTGGGATTATAAAAAGTTGTTATTGATAGTGGTTTACTGTTTATGGTTCCTGTAAGTCTAATGTAGTTTTCGTATTTATCTTTTTATTTTTTGAATATCTGCTTGTTCTTGGTCAGATAACATGATTGCATTATCTACTCTTTTGCAATCACTTGATGCATAGTACATTGGGGTTTTTTCCCCCTCCATCTCCTCAATTTCGTTTCATGTATGTCTTTGTATTTCAAATGTGTTTCTTGTAAATGATATATTGTAGCATTTTTTTCCTTCTCCAATCTGTCATTCTTTCTCATTTTAGTTGTTTCCATTTTCCTTTCTTTATCTTTAATTTTAAACTTGTCCATTCCACTTTAAGCTCCTCCAGTAGACTGTAAGATCCCCTCAATTAGACTACAAGCTCCCCCTTTGACAGAAATCTCCCTTGGGACAGGGATTGTATTTTGCCTCTTTTTGTATTTCATGCAATGACCACAATGCCTAGCACATACATGGTGCTTAAAAATATTTGTTTTTCAATTAATAATATTAAGGGTTTTTTAAAGTTATAATTTTTCCTCTTTGACCCCTGTGCCAAAAAGCCCAAGGGTTAAAGTCGCAGGGAGTAAGAGGGATTTCTCACATTATTTCCAGTGGAAATCCATATCAAGTGAGTTGCACAGTCTTTGGTGGAATATAACCTGTCTAAAGGCAGATTTTAGTGTCCAGTAAGGTATGAGCAGCCAGTTCTAATCACTGGTTGCCATGGTGACTAGTCATTGCCAAGGATACCTGGAATCCTGAGTTGCTGGCACTCAGGCTACTTCTTTATCAGGCCTCCATTATTTTCCCTTGGCCAGGAGGAGGGGAAGGTTTCTTCCCAGCTTTGTTCTGGACTGCCAGCTGGGAGTAGATCTAAATCACCAGGGGCTACAAAATATTAGGAGATACCACAAATGCCCACATACGTACATATAGGCGATGTGTATATTATCTATATTGAGAGACAGAGAACAAAATGAAGACAGACATAGATGAAGAGACAGGGAGAGGCAGAGCCAGGGAAAAAGAAATAAAGATGGCAACTGCAGATTAGTATGCAGAAGACAAATAAAGCAAGCAGCTGTTGCTAGGAGACATGCATCAGGGAAGGGGGTGGTGATATTTTGACTTGTCTGGGACATGCTGTCCCCCATCTCTCCATCAATAGCCTCTGAAAAGAGATGGCCACCACTGTTTAAAACAGCTAACAGACCTCCTCAAGCAGTCAGAGCACGTCCTGAAGGACAATAACCATGCAGTATTTCTATAGTCTGCAAAATAGTCATGGGGAGGGTTGCCATGGCAACTCCATCTCCTCATGTTCTCATCCCACTTGAATTTTCATGATTTGTTTGATATTACCTTTAGCTTTTTCCAGAGGAAAATTGGTAGGGCTATTGATTATTTAACTTTGATTACTTTACTTCTTGACAACTTAACGTTGTTACAGTTGTTAATTGTTTCCATTTGTTTTTCTTTTAATTTGATTCTCTAGGGTGCTGTAAGCAGATCATATAAATTTATAAAGAGGGGTATTTTTGTCTCCTCATTGCCTGTTTTTATTCTTCCAGTTTTCTTTTTCTTGCTACAGCTAGGATTTCTAGTAGAATACTGAATGATCGTGGTGATAATGGGCATCTTTGCTTCATCATTGATCTTAAAAGGCTTTGAGTTTTTTTTCTCATTACAGATAATGCTTGCTCTTGAGTTTAAAAATAAGTCACTTGCCATTTTAAGAAACGTTCTGTTGATTTCTATGCTTTGTAGTGTTTTTAATAGGAATGGGTTGTATTTTGTCAAAAGCTTTTTCTGCATCTTTTGATATAATTGCACAATCTTATCAGTAATGTTACTGATATGATCAATTGTGTTGATAGTATTACTAACGTTGAAACAGCTCTGCATTCTTAGTATAAATCCCACTGCTAATTCTGACATTATAAACAGATTCCAGACTGGAGAAATTACCTGTCTCTTTTATAGATAGAGGATGAATTCAGGAACAAAGAAGAGAGAGAGAGAGAGAGAGAGAGAGAGAGAGAGAGAGAGAGAGAGAGAGGATCTCAGGTGGTGAAATTGATAATTTTTTTACATCAAATTCAAATGTTTTTGTACAAAGAAAAATTATTGAAGCTGAATTTAGTAAGAAAAAGCAGGTAAATTGGAAAATACTATAGAAAGTTTCTCTGATATGTAAGGTATATAAAGAACCGATTCTTATTTATAATCATGAGAAGGATTAAAAGGATATACCCAGGCAGTTTTCAGAAGAAATTTAAGCACTGCACAAACATGGAACAATGCTCAAAATTACTAATAATTACGAAAATAAAAATTAAATCAATCCTGAGGTTCTACTTTACCACCTTGAATAATAAGGCATTGCTGCTGAAGATAATTCTCCCAAAGTGTAATGGGTTGCCTTGAAGAAGTTAGTGGATTCCCCATACTTGGAAGTATTCAAGGAAAAGCTGGATGACCATTTGTCTGGTATGTTACTCTGGAGATTCCCTTCACATATAGATTGGATGAGATGGTCCTGTGGTCCCTGAAACTGTCAGGTTATGTACAAATTGTGTGAACCAAGGCTGACAAGGAAATCTGAGGACAACATAGGGTTTTAAAAAGTTGATTATTGGGGCTGGAGCAGAGCTTAGAACAGAGCTGAGCTCTCCCTGGACAAGTCTGAGTCTATGTGTGCCACACTAGCAGACTTTAGACTAATGCAGCAATCCCTTAGTTCCAGTGATAGCAGCAAGAAGAGTCTGACCACCTGCCACCTCTAACCTTTCCCTTGAGATGCTTCACTGCCTTAGCTAGGCTGGCTTGGTTAGCCCAAAGGGAGAAGGTGGTGAGGATGCTTGAGTGGCCACTTCTTCAAGGGAATCCCTTCCACCAGTGATGACAGTGGGTGCTGAGACTGCAGCAGGACCCATGTCCTGGGATAGGCACCTGTATTTGAAACTCTTGGGCTCCAGGTCCTGAACTGTTTCCATCATGGTCTCAGGGGTAGTGGTGGTTGAGATGGTGGTAGGAGCATGACTTGCCTGGTAGTAGCTGCCTCCTGGCTCTCCCTCAGTGGACTTGCTGATTCGTGAAAATAATATATGGGGGGGTTGGAAGAGGGAAATGTCCCAATTTTCAAAACAGGAAAGGGACTAGCATCTTCAAATTACAGATTGATGAACTTCAGGTTTGATTTCTGGAAGCTCTTCTAGAATGTATTTGTAGGGAGACTGGGGTTTTCAGTGGCCAAAATATATCATCAAAGCAGCTTTGCTGCTGGCAGATATGCATAATCATGAGAGCTTTGGAGGTGAGGTGGAGAAGGAACACTGTCCTTGACTGTTCTGACTACTTCTTTGTTATGCCTTAAATTTATTATCACTTAATTCAGAATCTTGTAAGTGTTCCTTGTATGTATGTATGTATGTATGTATATTTTGTCTTCCGTGATAGAATATATGGTCCTCAAAGGAAGAGATTGGTGGGTTTTTTAGTATTCCTAGTGCCTAGCACAGTGTCTGTTACATAGTAGGTGCTTAATAAATGCATGTTGCTTTGTTGTCTGATATTAAGGGTAGCAGGGCCTTTCAGTATTCATCAAATAGTATCACAGACATGACTGTCTTCCTTTGCTTAAGTTTGGGCTTCTCAGGGAGAAGATCATAACTGTCTATAGAACTTGACTACAATATTTGGTGGCATCTGCCATACCTTGGTGGTAGAGTAACACTTAATAAACTTTAGGTCACATATCTCATACCCAACAGTCTCACGTTTTCTCCACTGTCCCTCTCAAGATACCCCCTCCTCTCAATGATAATCCCAAATATATTTCTCTGATTCCCAACATCCCTACTCTGCCATAGTCACCTACCTCTCTTGCTCTATGCTCTCTTGCAAAGAGACTCCTGGTCTCCATCTTATTGCAATCCTCGACTCTCCTATTCTACTCTGCACAGCACCCAGGCCATCCCTTCAAGGAAGTCATTGAAACTCCAGCCTTGAGGAATTTCCTCAATCCAGCTCCACTGCCCCTCCCCTGAAGCAAGTACTTCCCTTAGCAGTTTCTGCACAGGGCTGGAGATGTGGAGGAAATCTTCCTATTCCTTCCATTTGTTCAACAAATGCTGTTCCCCTTCCAGTGAATTTGTGCTGAGTCAGAAGAGCTCAGCTGCATGGAGCTGTCCCCTGCAAAGTGCTGATCTGGCCCGGGGTTCTCATCCTTCCAGTTCCACTTAAATAGCTTACTGAAAATATCCCACTCTTATGGAACCCTCCATGTCCCAAGGAAGGCAGTCAGGGCCTCTCTACAGAGGCCCTGGTAGAACTCCTCAACTGAGCTGTTTAGAAGGGAATGACAGATGGACTAATCTCTTTGTACATTATGTTGGGTCTCTTGTACTCCATCAAATAGTGCCATCATCCACACTTTAAAAATCAGGTTCTACCATTTCCTCTTGGTACCATCTTGTCCCATTCCACACTGGGTAGATCACTCTTACTGGCACTGCAGGAATTTGTGTACACACAAGTTTGAGATATGAACCATGAATGAAAGGGACAAAAGTTTCAGTTCTGGGGTAATCCTAACTAGGATGGGGATAGTGTGTTCAGTTTGTTAATGAAATGAGACACCACATGGAAAGCCCTTTCTATTGCTCTTATTATTGAATTAGTGGGAAAGCTCTTGAATATATACGATCTAAACATGGAAGGACCATGGGGCTTGCAGGGGTATGCGTGTGATTTTGACAGACCCGTCACAGGGTTACTGCAATGAGGCTTTTGATATTCATTGCCTTCCCATTGCTTCCCCTAGACCTGTACTGCCTTAATGCTGAACAGTCCTGATTCCCTTTTCCAGATGGTGCTCCCATTTCAGCAGGGCTGGCATCTGATACATCTCTGGTATCTTTGCCAGGTGTATGCATGGAGACAAAGTTTAAGGCATTTGAAAGGGTAGCTCCAGAGAGTGGAATGTGGTGTGTAATTCCTGGCATTCTCTGCCATTGGCAAGAAGGCCCAGTCATAATACAAGGGTCCAGTATAACATTGGAGATACTTTGGTATATACTTGTATGTTTACTCTGTGTGTACTCTGGTCTTTGGGTATTCATGATAACAGTAACTTAACCCCAACCTGAAAAATATTTTATTGATGCCCTTTAAGACAACCAACTGAACCCATTCCTTTTTGTATAAATTTTATTTAATATATTAAGTTTTCAGCATTGATTTTCACAGGAGTCTGAATTACAAATTTTCTCACCATTTCTACCCTCCCCCCACTCCAAGATGGTGTATATTCTGGTTGCCCTGTTCCCCAGTCTCCCCTCCCATCCCCTTTTCCTTTCCTTTCTTGTAGGGCAAGATAAATTTGTATGCCCCATTGCCTGTGTATCTTACTTTCTTGTTGCCTGCAAAATCTTTTTTGTTTTTGTTTATGAACATCTGTTTTTAAAACTTTGAGTTCCAAATTCTCTCGCCTCTTCCCTTCCCACCCACCCTCCATAAGAAGTCAAGCAATTCAACATGGGTCACATGTGTATCACTATGTATAACCCTTCCACAATACTCATGTTGTGAAAGAACAACTATATCTTGCTTCTTCCTAACCTATCCCCCTTTATTGAATTTTCTCTCTCGACGCTGTCCCTTTTCGAAAGT
>CM053628.1:43283829-43314823 GCA_028646595.1 Phalanger gymnotis
CTCCCTAAGAAGTCAAGCAATTCAACATGGGCTACATGCGTATCATTATGTATAACCCTTCCACAATACTCATGTTGTGAAAGACTAACTATATTTTGCTTCTTCCTAACCTATCCCCCTTTATTGAATTTTCTCCCTTGACCCTGTCTCTTTTCGAAAGTGTTTGTTTTGGTTATCTTCATCCCCATCTGCCCTCCCTTCCATCATCCCCCCTTTTTTATCTTCTTCCTCCTTCTTTCCTGTGTGGTAAGATACACAACTGAGTATGTATGTTATTCCCTCTTCAGGTCACATCTGATGAGGGCAAGATTCACTCATTCTCCCTCACCTGCCTTCTCTTATTCCCCAGAGAGTAAGCCTGTAGTACCTGGAATATTCTCTGAAAGACTGTCTCCTGCCACAAGTATCTTTTCCTCTGTATGTTCAGAGAGTAGATGTGCTTCCCCAGAAAGCAAGTAAGTAGAATGTTCTCAGAGAGGGTGTCTCCACCCATCAGCATCTATCCACTGAGTGTTCGGAGGTTAGTTGGGCTTCCCCAGAGAGTAAGCCTGTAGTAATGGGAGTGTTCTCTGAAAGACTATCTCCTGCCACCATTATCTGTTCCTCTGTGTGCTACCTGAGTTAGCACCTCCCCAAGTAGCTTTATGGGGGATGGGTGCGAGGGTCTGTCAGCAAGACCTATCACCCCCAGAGAATGTCAACTACCTTTAGCCTAAACAGCAAGACAAACTTCAACTGTTCCATTGGAATATTTGCAGTTGACCATCACTCAGCCTTGGCTTTTCCCCTTCTTTCTTCTTTTGCTGCATGATACCTGGCCTGACCCAATGGCAGTGTGGGGATCCAGCACTTGGTCCTGTTGCCACCACAGGGCTAGTCTCATGAGGAAATTCCCCTACGCAACACAATAAGGCCCAGGAAGCCCAGTAAATCAACATAGACAATCCATGCTGGCATTGCCTGCTTCTTTCTTTGGAATTAAACACCTTCCCAATATGGTATACCATAAAGAATGCCATCCCTTCCATGGTGTGTCTCCTAACAGGTTTGTTTCCTCGAAAAGGGACACAGCACAGCCTCAGGGAAATCCTCTCAGCATTTTAAGGGGATGTTACCTCCATTCACAGGTAGGCAATGAGGAGACTAAACTATCACACTTGTCATTTGTTGGGATGGTATCCTTAGGGAATTCTACACATTCAACCAGAAAACTAGTTGAAAGCATTAAGTACTTCAGCACAGTAGCAGGATGTAAAGTAAAGCAACATAAATCATCAGCATTTCTGTATATTTCCAGCAAAGCCCAGCTGCAAAAGATACAAAGAGAAATTCCATTTTAAAAGAACTTGAGAAAGTACAAAATACTTGGGAGTCTACCTGCCAAGATAAACCTCAGACCTCTATGAACATGATTAGGAAACACTTTTGCACCAATAAAGTCATATCTACACTGTTGAAAAATCATCCATTGCTCACGGATAGGCTCAACCAATATAATGAAGTTGACTATTCTACCAAAATTAATTCACTTATTCGGTGCTGTAGCAATCCAACTACCAAAATTTATTTTGTGGAGCTGGATAAAAGAACAAAATTCATCTGGAAGAACAAAACGTGCCAAATATGAAGGGAATTAATGAAAAAATGCTAGGGAAGGTGGCCTAGCAATTCCACATATTAAACTGCATTCGAAAGCAGCAGTCATCAAAACTACTTGGTACTGGCTATGAAACACAGTGGTGGATCAGTGGAATAGCTAAGGTACACAAGTTGCTGTACCCGATGACTGTAGCTAT
This sequence comes from Phalanger gymnotis, assembly GCA_028646595.1. Taxonomy (NCBI): domain Eukaryota; kingdom Metazoa; phylum Chordata; class Mammalia; order Diprotodontia; family Phalangeridae; genus Phalanger; species Phalanger gymnotis. The sequence continues at coordinate 43,285,626 of CM053628.1, forward strand.
CTACTCTTTGATAAACCTAAAGAATCCAGCTGCGAAAACTGCACAGCAGTGTGGCAAAAACAGGGCATAGACCAATATCTTATACCGTATACCAAATAAAGTCAAAATGGGCTCATGGTGTAGGAATGAAGGCTGATACTGTAAGCGCTTTGTGAGAGGAAGGAATACTTAACCTCTCACATTTATGGGAAAGGGAAGAATTCATGACCAACAATAGATAGAGAATGTTATAAAATGCAAAATGGATAATTCTGATTATGTTAATTTGAAAAGTTTTTGTACAAAGCCAAAGCAACACAGATTAGGAGGGAAGTTTTGACAAATAATGTTTACAACCAGGGTCTCTGATAAAGGCCTCATATCTATGATATACAAGGAAGTGAGCCAAATTTATAAAAAACTTATTCACTATGTAAAAATTACAGAAAGAAAGTCAGTCTCACTTGAGTAAAGAGCACATTCCAGGGCAGGAATTGTCCCAGCAAGACAGTAGCAAGCCCCACCGCAGCCAAACTGTGCGAGATCTTGAGCCTCAGGGTGATGGAGCAGACAAATAATTGCTATAAATATGCTGGCATAGTTCTGAATCACAAAATAGAACAGACTCTTTATATGGAAGGCAGAACCAAAATATTTCTTCAAACACCAGAAAACTGAATCCCAACACCAAAAATCCAAATCCATCATCCATAGCAACAAAGAAGACTATACACAATAACAAGGCAGGGAGCACCAACGTCCCCGAGCCTTCCCCCTGCTAGTGCCTTCCCACAAAGGAATACTAACAGCTTGCTGCCTACTTTCTCCCTCTCTCAGCTGTAAGAGCTCTGACCAACTTCCTTCCTCTCAGCTTGGCTGAGAAACTTCAACTCTTCCATAGAAAATTTTGCACATGAACACCAGTCAGCCTGGCTTTTGGCCTTTTTATGCATACCTGGACTGACCCAATGGCAGTTTGGGGATCAAACACTCTGTCCTCTTACCACCATAGGGCATGAGTAAACACACTTACACAACACAATTAAGCCTCAGTAGGTCTAGTAAATTTATATATTTTGTCCACGCTCTTGTGGTATAGTTCTTTCTTTTGAATCAAATGCCTTCCAGTTAGGGTATACCATAACAAATGCCATTCCTTGAATGGTCTGTGTCCTAACAAGTTTGTTCCCACAAGAAAGGAGACAGGAGAGCATCAGGGAAACCCTTTCAGCATTTCAAGGAGATATTACCTCCATTCACATATAGGCAATGAGGAAACTAAACTATCACTCTTGGCATTTTTTGTGATAGTATACTTAGGGAATCCTAGAGATTCAACTAGGAAACTAGTTGAAATCATTCACAACTTTAGCACAGTTGTAGGATATTAACTAAACCAATTCTATTTTAAAATAACTGTAGAAAATGTGAAATACCTGGGAGTCTACCTGCCAGGATAAACCTAGGACCTATATGTACACAATTACAAGACATTTTTCGCACAAAAAACATCAGATTCAAAGAAATGAAAAATCATCAGTCTCTCATGGGTAGGCTGAACAATAATAAAGATGACAATTGTACCAAAAGTAATTTACTTTTTCAGTACCATACCAATCAAACTACCAAAAAATTACTTTATAGGGCTTGAAAAAAATCATAACAAAATTCATCTGTAAGAACATAGGTCAAGAGTATCAAGGGAATTAATGAAAACAAATGGGATGTAAATTGGCCTAGCCATATCAGATCTCAAACTATGTTTCGAGCAGTAATCATCAAAACTATCCGGCAATGGCTAACAAATATTGTATCAATGGAATGGATTAGGTACACAAGACACATTAGTAAATGCCCCTCATAATGTTATATCTGATAAACATAAATAGCCCTGCTTTTTTTAACAAGAACTCACTATTTACAAAAACTGCTGTGTAAAAATGGAAAACAGTATGGCAGAAATCAGATACAGACCAAGACCTTAAATTGCATACCAAAGTACCATGCCCAAAGGAATATGAATTTTGATCTCTTAAATCTGACAAGATATCTTGGAGTATGGGGGTTAAATCTTTTTTTTCTCTTCCATACTTATTTATTCTGTCATTTAAAAAATATCTGGGACAATGAACTCTTCTGTCCCATCTAGTTTAATTTATGGTTTCTTGAAATAGAGCTCTGGGAAACCAGGCTTTGATAAAGTCCAATGGGATTCAAATGGAACTAATAGACTATGCCTTGAACCCAAATCATTCTGGCTCTTACAGAGTGGTGAATAATAGATACTGGCCTAAACCACCCTTATGGCTCAGAATGAGTGTAAATAGCAATTGTTTCTCTTCTGACTAGAAAACCTAAGGGTCTTCCCCTCCCAGATTGAATTTTATTTTTGAGTAGGCATACTACAGCATCTTTGGCCTCATTTTTACCTTGCCTTAAATCACTGAATGAGAGTTGCCTCAGACAAACTGAGACCTGGGAAAGACCTTAGCTTAAAAAGGCAAAGGTCTCCCACTGCAACTAGGGACATCTCTAGTCATGTTGACCTATGTCTTGTCACTGGCCTCAGATGACTCTGGAGGAGAGGATGATTTTGCACACCTCTGCCTCACTTATATCCAATTCACTTGCAAGTCAAGGCATCACCCTCCCGATGTCATTGGTCCTCTTCCAGGAGGGTGGATGAACAAGAAAACAACAACAACAACAGCAAGGTAAGATCAAAATAGGTAGATGATTTAGAGATAAGAGGTGATCCCATAAGCAAATTAGGAGAGACAGGAATAGTTTTTACCTGTCAGATAGTTGGAGAAGGGAGGATTTTATTACCAAACAAGAAATTGAGAGAATTACAAGATAGCGAATGGATGATTTTAATTGTATTAAGTTTAAAAAGTTTTGCACAATCAAACCCAATGCAACCAAGATTAGAAGGAAAGCAGAAAGATGGAACCCATTTTTATAACAACCATTTTTGATAAGGGCTTTCTTTTTCAAACAGATAGAGAACTGCATTAAATTTATAAGAATACAAATTATTCCCCAATTGATAAATGGTTAAAGGATATGAACAGGCAGTTTCCAGATGAAGAAACAAAAACCATCTATAATCATAGGGGAAATGCTTTAAATTACTATTGATCAGAGAAATGAAAATTAAAACAACTCTGAGGTGCCACTTCATACCTTAGAGATTGGATAATATGACAAAAAAAGGAAAATGATCAATGTTGGAAGGGATGTGGAAAGATTGGCACATTGATATACTGGTAGAGTCGTGAACTGATCCAGCCATTCTGGACAGCAACTTGGAACTGTGCCCAAAGATCTACAAAACTGTGCCTACTCTTTGATCCGGCAATACCACTCCTAATTCTATATTCCAAAGAGATCAAAAAAGGGGGAAAAGGACTTATTTTTACAAAGCGCCGAAAGGCACACTTAGTTTAGTGCTTTTGAAACATACTTTAAAACCGATTTTCCAAACAGCTGGTCCAATACCCACACTTTATTAATGGGCCTCTTTTCTCCAATAATTATTACTTTCCTTTTTTATTTTTTTTTTACCAATCACTTCATAAAGGGCAATTAGTTGTTCTCCTAACTATCTATCTACTTTTCTTTCGTATCAGTGCCCTATTACTCATGGTTATGAAGGAGTACATCAGAGTTGCTTTTACTTGCATTTTCCTAATTATTAGTAATTTCAGCATTCTTCCTGTGAAAACAACCTGTTTATATTCTTTAATCATTTATCACTTGGGAAATTCCTTTTATGTTTTAAATGAGAATTGGTTCTCTATATGCCTTACATATCAGAGAAATTTCTGCTAAGATTTTTTTCACATTTAATGGCTTTTTTTTAGTTTTAGCTACACTAAACTTCCTTTCACAAAAACATTTGTATTAATTTAAGTGAATGTAATTTAAATGAACATTTTTACCTACTGGGATCCTCTCTTTCTCTCCTTTATCCCTGAATTCTTCTTCTATGTATAGATGAAAAACGTAATTTCTCAATTCTGGAATCTGTTTATAATATCTGCCTTTATGTCTAAGTCATGCATTCACTGGGAGCTTATCTTGGTTTATGTTGTGAGATGTTGGTCTATACCTAATTTTCCCTTTGTTGATTTCTGCACTTCATATAGGATCAAATGATGACTAATGCAGTTCAAGAAGTTATTAGCTGGAAAGTTGAGTAGAAGAAGGGCCAAGCCAAACTCTCTCAACATTTCCTGCCAAACAACTTTAAAATAGCATGTCACATCAAATTCTTGAGTGGCAGAGCCAATAAAAGGTCAGGTTGAGACATTCTTCCAAGACCAAGACAACCTGAGAGGCTGGAAGGAAAGATCTGTAGCACAGAAGTGGAGGCTGGCCCAGAGCCCCTTTGCATGAAACATCAGTGGTAGACCTAGGTAGTGGCCTGAAAAGGAATACCATTTAAATCAGTTAGTATTGATTACTTTGATTTAATTTGAGTTGGAATGTAGGATGAAGCTCCCTTCTTTAGGAAATGCTAGCCCTAACAGCTAAAAAAAAAACCAACAAAGGCATTCTTTTGAGTCTAGGTTACCTATAGATTTAATGAACAGATGGATTAAGAAGACTGCATCATTTAGTAACAGATTATTTAGAGTAAGATATATATCATTGTAGGTACAAAATTATCAAAGTATTAGAAGACTCTTTTTAAAGGCTAAACCCTACTTTCTAGCCCCTGGAAACAGGTGGGTTAAAAAGAGGTGGAATTCTTTAGGCTTAGTGGATAAGCTCCCTTATTTTTCTTCAACTAAAGTTTAAGTATGAGTAGAGGACAGTAATCTTCTGTGGTTGAGTTTCTCTTTCTGGCAAGTACAGGATTGGGGGGTGGGGGAAGTGTGACTGCTAGCTACAAATCCCAAGTTCCTCTTTCCCAGTCTTAGTTTAAACTACAAGCCCCGTGAAAGAAACCTTTCTCATTAATAAATATTTCAGCTGTGGGGCAAGGACTTCTGGGGTAATCTCACTTGGACAGCTAAATGTTGCCAATAGTAGAAATCTGGGGTGAGAAAGCCTGGGAAAAGCAAAGCACTCAGATGACCTGCCTTATCCAACTGAATTATGTTCCAAACAAGTTCCCTAAAATTGCTGTATTTTCTATTCCTCCCTTCTATTATGAAAAGTAACTCTGAAATCACTCCTCTCTCATTAATTACTGAGAAATTAGTTGACTTAAGGAGAACCTGTCAAACATTATTATGAAATCAGTATTTATTTACTTGAAAAATTTGAACCTCAGGATTATTTTCTATATATTTTATTATATTTTATTATATTTTATTAGTATTACATGTTTAATAATTGATATTTTATTATTATATTATGTTTAATTAATTATGTTTGATTTAATATTATATAAAATATATACTATATATTACAATATATAATTGAATAATTATATTATATTTAATTAATGTTATATTATGTTTAATTAAGAGTCAGAAGAAGCAGTAGCTTTGGGGACTTGGAAGCTGTTTGGACACTCCTTTGCCTATATAGACTTCTGGGTCACAGTTCAAGGGCAAGGAGGAGCAGGTTCTAGCAAGAGGGAGCAGGGACACCGAGGAACAATATCACTTGCAATGCCAATGGCACACGGGTACTGAGAGGTAAAGTTACTTTTGTTCAAAAGGGAGCAGGGACCCTGTAGAGCAATATAAAGTACAGGCCCAAGATATCAGGGGTTCTTCCTAGGTAAGGACCACAGTACAGACCAGAAAAGCAGTGACCAAAATTCTACCCAAATTGCATCACTTGGGAACCACGAAAAACTTTCAAAGTCCCAGAACTAACACTGAAAGCAGCAGTGTGAAATGTGTAAAAAGGCCAGAAGCTTCAGACAATCCACTCCCCACCCCAGGCTCCCACTAAACACACTCAGGCTTTAGCTGAAGTATAAGAGACAAAGGTAGCAACCATGGTCTCAGAAAAAGCAAAAGCTAAAAAGGACCTAATTCAATGAGATAAGCAGGGGAACTATAACTTGCTAAAAGGTACCATAGACAATAATATAATATCAGTAGTAACCAAATATGCACTAAATGGTAGAGTATCCAACTTCTTTAAAGGGAAAGTTAAATGACTTACAGAAGGAAATAGCCAAATTATAATAAAGGGTGAACCCAACTTTCCCCCCTCAGAATTAGGCAAATCTATGCATAAAATAAATAATAAAGTAGGTAAGGAAAGGAAAAGAATGTTAGAAAAGTTGGACATGATAGAACTCCGGAGACAATAGAGTAGAAATAAAAAGGCATATCATGTTTTCTCAGCTGTACATGGCACCTTCACCAAAAAATGAACATATACCAATGCACAAAATGTCATAACCAAATGGACAAATGCAGAAATATTGAAGGCCATTTTACAGACCACAATGAAATACAAATTACCAAGATGTGGAAGCACAGATTAAAAATTAATTGGAAACTAAATAATCTAATCCTAAAGAATGAGTGGGTGGAAGAAACAATTATAGAATCAACCAATAATTTCATTAAAAAGAATTACAACAATGAAGCAACAGAACAAAATTTGTAGGATGCAGCCAAAGCAGTACTTAGGGGAAATTTCTTTCTATCTCTACATGCTTATATCAATAAAACAGTGAAAGAACAGATAAAGGAATTGGGCATGACATTTTCAAAAGTAGAAAAAGATCAAATAAAACAATCTCTGATTAAGTATCACAATGGTAATCCCTAAATCCAAGATGACATTAACAAATTTTTTTTAAAAAACCAGAGTAATGAAGAAAAGTAGATGTTGGTTTTAAGAAAGTACTAATAAAATAGATAAACCATTAGTTAGCTTGATTAACAAAAAGAAATAAGAAAACTAAATTACCAGTCTCAAAAACAAAAGGGCAAATATACATAACCAGTGAAGATGAAATGAAAGCAATACTTAGGGGTTATTTTGCCCGATCATATGACAATCTACATGAAATGGATGAATACTTCAAAAACATAGTGTCCATGTTAACAGAAGAGGAAATAGAATACTTAAATAACCCTGCCATAAAAGAAGAAATTGAAAAAGGCACAAGGAGTTCCCTTGGAACAAATCCCCAGGACCACATGGCTTTGAAAGGGAATTCCACTAAACATTTAAAAACATTTTATCGCAATACTATATGAACTATTTGAAACAACAGGTAAAGAAGGAATCCTATGAAATTCCTTTAATGGCACAAATATGGTTTTCATAGCTACACAAGGGTGTGGGAATATACATACACTAATACATTGTTAGTGGAGCTGTGAAATGACACATACATTTCAGAAAGTAATTTGGAATTATGCAAAGAAAGTAACAAAAATGTCCAAAGCCTTTAAAATAAGGACTCCATTATACTCCAAGGAAGCCATCAATAATAAAATGTATTCTCCATATACTCTCCATATACTCCAAAACATTTATAATAGCACTTTTATGACAGCTATGAATTGGAAAACAAAGCAGGTGCTCATCAACTGGGGAATGGCTAAACGAGGCATGAAAATTGAATGTCATGAAATACTGCTACCATGCTGTAAGAAATGATGTATTTGATGAGTAGACAGAAGTATGGAAAGATCTTTGTGAACTGATGCAAAGTGAATTAAGCAGAAACAAGAAAACAGTATATATAATACAGTAACTACAAAAATTAAAGTAGAAAGAATGACACAAACAAAATTAAAAGTACCTGTAACAAAACATTAACAATCAAGTGGGACTGAAAAGGAAACACGAGAAGACGGCAACACCATACCCCATCCAAGAGGAAAGAGGTCCATGGGTGTTACACATTGCACACCTTTTCCTGAATGCATGGATCGGTTGGGCTGGCTTTTCTTTTCCTCCCTAAAACAAAAAATGGAATTTGTTACATGGCATGGCTCTGGAATATGGGGAAAGGGAGGGATACCTGGAATAGCCTGGTGATGTAAGAAACAGAAAACATTAATAAAAAAAATTTAAAAAGAGCTAAATGATCTTAAGGGAAATTATGGAGGGGGGAAGGAGAAAAGAAAGGGATTTGGGATTAGGGATTATCAGTAGCAGATCTCAAACTCTGCTACCGATCAGTGATTAGGAAAACAACTGTGGACTTTGTTTAGTCCTGTCTGACTTTTCCTAACCCCATTTGGGGTTTTCTTGGCAAAAATACTGGAGCGGTTTGCCATTTCCTTCTCCAGCTCATTTGACAGATGAGGAATTGAGGGAAACAGGGGTAAGTGACATACCCAGGGTCATACAGCTGGTAAGTGTCTCAGGCCATAGGAGATGAGTCTTCCTGACTTCAGACCCTGCAGAATACCTAGGTGTCCAGAAAATAATTTGAACTTGTTAAAAACTGAAAGGGCAATCAATGGAAAAGATTAGGTATACAATGTACCAAAGTAAAGCAACAAATTAAAATCCTGTTTAATAAATCCAAAGACAGATGTGGCGGCGGAGGGGGGGGGCAGGAGAGGGCACACTATTTTATTAAAAAAACAGATGAGATAAGGTAAAAGCAGTTTGCCAGAAATATGATAGGCCATCAACACCTCACAGCACATATCAAATTAAACTACACAGATACACGAATTAAGCTGTAAAAGGATAATAAATAGCACATTAGTGGAGCAAGGAGAAAATTACTTTTCATTTCAGGGGAAGAGGTTATGGCAGAAGAAGCAACAGAGAGAATCTCAGAAAATAAAATGGATGATTCTGATTGTATAAAGTTGAAATGTTTTTGCACAGATTGAATGCAGTTAAATGAGGAAAAACATCTCTGCAGTAAAGTTCTCTAAAGACTATTGCATGTGCAAAATATAGAAAGAACTGAGTCCAGTTTCTAAGATTAAGCACCATTCTCCAATAAGACAAAAGATATGAAAGGGAAGGTTTCAAAGGAAGAAATCCAAGATTTCAATGGCCCTATGACAAAATGCTCCAAATCCCTCATAATGAGAGATGTGCACATTGAAACAACTCTTTCCTTTCAGTCTGCAAATCATAGAGATCCGCAGGTTCAGGGAGAGTCCTCCATTTCTGTTCAACAACAAAGGATGCTGAAACCCTGCTTTCACCAGGTTATGGCTGAAAGCAGAACAAAAAACAAATACATCCTTTAATTCAAGGACACCAAACAAAAGAGATGCCAAGGAAAGGGGGAGGGGAAGAGTTTCTAGACAGTCTCCCCTCTTAACAGCCAAGGATTGGAGGAAGGGAGGAAGAAAGAGGAAAGGAGGGAGGGAGTGTCGCGAAATGCTTCTCCCTGCTGCCCTGCACTGCACCCTGCCCCTTTCAGGATCTCCCAAGGCCCAAGCCCTCCAGACAAAGACATGGGCCGGCAAGAAGCCCCAGGCAGGAACAGACCTGGAGGAGCGAGCACACACCCATACATCCAGGGAACCACACACCCACCCAGATACTGTCACACAAACCCAGAGGATCCTACCTCCATACAGAACACTCCCATAAACAAAGGGATCAATCCTCACAGGCCCTTCCACCCACCCCCACCCCCTTACACAAGTCCTCCAGGGCAGTAAGCTAGGCTGGTGGTGGGGGAGGGGTCAGGAGAGCTAGGCTTCAAGAAAAGATTGTCAGGGTGGGGGAAGGAAAAGAATATGACGAAAAGAAAGGCAGGAGCAGGGAGGGGGCACTTACCTCACTCACAGCCACTTAGTCACTAACAGGACCCTCAAGATTGTTCAATCTGGAAGATGTGGGGAAGATGGGGTTACAGAGTGGAAGGGTATGGAAGGGAAGGGAAGTGGGTGAGGAGCACACAGACCTACCCCTGCTTGCCCCACTCACATCTTCGTGCAGACAAAGAAGACTTACAGTTAATAAAGAGTGGGAGGGGGCGGGATTGGGACGTCACTGCAGGGAGGGGCTTGTCTCCTCCCAGTGCAGAGGGAGGACAGAGGGAAGAAGGGGGTCTCTGACATCAGGCCCCCCTAGTCCTTTCAGCCCCCATGAACCACCCTGCCTAGGGGAGGGGGGTGCAGGTTCACCCTCCACCTGGGTGTGGGCCCCTGGTCGACAAGGCTCCCAGGTTCCTGAGGGTAGGCTGCTGGGGCTGTGGGTGGGGAGCAGCAGCTGAGCTCAGCTTGGGGTCGTTCAGCGTGGGCCCCTTTACTGAAACTGGGAGGGGGAAGACAAAGAGGGGAAGGGGGAGGTCAAGGGAGGGCTGTCCTAGGCTCCACAAAAGGGAAGAAAGAGCACAGTAGCTGCAGCAGCATCTGCAAACCAGCAACCTTTGAATGGGACTTGGATTCCTCACAACCCCCAGAGCAGAAGAAGAAAGGGAGGGGGGTCCTGGGGAAGAGGCGGGGCTCAACATCTTTTCTCCAAGCAGGAGGAGACAAAGATCAGGCTAGGTAGGAGGGACAGAGTGGGCACCTAGGGAGGCAACGCGTCTGCCCCTTCTGTTTATATGTGGGGACCTTGGTATAAATCCTATGTAATATAAACCTTCCAGAGGTCCAGAGCCTGGACAAGAGGGAGTCACACCCTCCTTTCTGCCTCAGTCTCCACTACCAAGAGACTTAATAAATTTCTTTCTAAAATGCTTTCAGATTTGGGGCTTTGTTCTCTCCAACACCAGCTGTCCTGCCAGTAGTGAACTGGCATAGTGAAAAAACACCTAGAATTGGAGGTGCCAAACGAAGACAGGACTGTGGGGATCACATGTTCCTCACATTGTTTCCACATGGTTTTCACGTCTTCCCCTGGGTCCCTACATGTTGCAAGCTTTTCATTCATGCAGCTTAAAGATAAGGAACACTTGGTATGCTATTAAAAACATTGTTCTTGGGGCAGCTAGGTGGCATGGTGAGTAGAGCACCAGTCTTGGAGTCAGGAGAACCTGAGTTCAAATCCAGCCTCAGACTAGCTGTGCGACCTTGGGCAAGTCACTTAACCCCAAATGCCTTCCCCCCTCAAAAAAAAAAACATGATTCTTGAATTTTATGTCATCTGATCACTTCCAAAAGATATTGAGCTTCTGATGGATAGCCTTCTGATGGATAGTTAATGTCTTGCTAAGTATTCATTAGGTACTAGTGTTTTTCAACCTGCAGTGAAGAGTGGCTCAGTTTGTACCATTTCCTTTCATAGTCTGTGCTGATTGCTAAATCTTCTCTCCTGAAGCACAATCTATAATTTCTTCTGACAACGACCTGACGTGGGATTGCTATCAGAAATCCCCTCCATTTCTATAAACAAACCCATAAGACGAGCATATATTCAGTGGTCCCCTTTACACACATTGCTGGTTGAATTCCTGGACAATGTCACCTATGCTGTGCATCTGGACTCCACTCTTAGATCTTTGCTACTTTATAGGCTTCCCCCAGAGAGTGACCACTTTCAGATACATCCAGGGGTGAGTATCTATTTATTTATATTTTACTTTTACTCTTGCTAAGGGAAGTTTTACATCTCTGTCCATTTTAAACTTGCTTAATATGTGCTTTTAATGAGAAGTGTTGACCTCTGTGTTTCGTTATTAGGTATTTTTTGTTAGGATATTTTCTGAGTCTGTTTTTGTCTATTTTTGCAGAAGTAGGAAAGGGTTTTACTACACTAAGCCCTATCTAAGAGGGTGGCTACTTTAAGAAGGCCATCTACTGGGAGGGGGCCTGGAAAGCAGGAAAAGCTCCCCCTGATTTAGCAGAAAGAGGGTTTTAAGGGATGTGTGGATGACTGTGTGTGCCAGCAAGGCAAAATGGGCTTAGTTCAACGAGTGCCCTTGAGGAGTTTGGTTTTTGTTTATTTTGTTTACTTTGAGTGAAAGGCACTTCAGGAGTTTTGGCTTTTGTTTACCTTGAAAGTACTTTCACTTGTTAAGTCCTAAGCCCTAGGCCCAAAGCCCTATCAGGTGTGAAACCTGTGTGGGCGTAGATTAATGACTTAAGAGAGGCCAACTCGGGAACCAATGGTCTCTGGCCTCTGGTCGTTGAGGCAGGGCTTGAGAACACCAGAGGCTTGGCTGCGAGGAGAGGCGAGAAACTACAGCTGAAGCCAAAGCAGTTGATAGATATATATATATATATATAATCATTTTTGAGATCATAAATTCGGCCTTCCTACTACACTGTGAGAGATATAGGCATGGCTGTTGCTGAGGTGGTATTGGGGCTAATGTTGTTACAGCCATAAAAAGGAAGTGCATGTGGAGCTCTAGCCAAGGTAGGCTTCCCCATGGAAAAGGTGTCTAAGCATGCTCAGAGAACACCGTTGTTTCACCCAGGCAGACTTCCTTTAGTAGCAGAGAGAAGGAATTCTAACCAAAATACAAGGACTTGCTGAAGGTCTTTAACCAGGAGCTACCTCCTGATTTTGTTGCCCCATAAGCATTCTACCAGGGATGTTCCCTGCATTAAGAAGGGGTTCAGCTGGTTTCCTTAAAGGGCATCAATAAAATATTTTTCAGTTTGGGATTAAGTTACTGCTATCATTATGAATACCCAAAGGCCAGAGTACACACAGAGATACATACATGTACAGACAGCAGTATCTTCATTGTTAAACATCACCCTTGTAGCAGGACTGCAGCTTCTTGCTAATGGCACTGATTCTGCAGAATGACACATCACATTCCACTCTCTAGAATTTACCCTTTCAAATGCCTCAAGCTTTGTCTCCATGCATACATCTGGCAAAGATACCAGAGATGTATCAGATTCCAGCCCTGCTGAAATGGGAACACCATCTGGAAAAGGGAATCTGGGCTGCTCAGCATTAAGGCAGTATAGATCTAGGGGAAACAATGGGAAGGCAATGAATATCAAAAGCCTCATTGTGGGAAACCTGTGACTGGGTCTATCAAAATCACATACATATCCCTGCAAGCACTATGGCCCTTCCATGTTTAGATCATACATATTCAAGAGCTTTTACCCCAATTCAATAATGAGAGCAGTAGAAAAGGCTTTACATGTGGCATCTCATTTCATTTCATTCAGAAACTGAACACACTATATCTATCCTAGTTAAGATCACTCCAGAACTGAACCGTTGGCCCCTTTTATTCATGATGCATATCTCAAGTTTGTGTGTACACAATGCAAATTCCTGCAGATCCAGTCAGTGATCTACCCAGTGTGGAATGGGACAAGAAGGGAACATGATGAAATTGTAGAACCTGATTTTTAAAGTTGAGATGATGCCACTATTTGACGTAGTAGAAGGGACTCAGCATAATGTACAGAGAGATTAGTCCATCTGTCATTCCCTTCAACCCACCTCAATTGAAGAGTTCCGCCAGACACATCTATACCTGTAAAGAGGGGCTGACTGCCTTGCCTAGAGGGACATCGAGGGCTCCATAGGAGAGGAATATTTTCAGTAAGCTGTTTAAGAGGAATTGGGAAGATGAGAAGCCCAAGCTGGATCAGCACTTTGCAGGGGACAGCTCCATGCAGCTGAGCTTTTCTGACCCAGGACAAATTCACTGGGAGGAGAACATCATTTGTTGAGCAATTGGAATGAATAGGAAGATTTCCTCCACATCTCCAGCCCTGTGCAGGAACTGCTAGGGGCAGCAATTACTTCAAGGGAGGGGCAGTAGAACTGGATTGAGGAAGTTCCTCAAAGCTAGGATGTCAATGACTTCCTTGAGGGGATGGCCTGGGTGCAGCGCACAGAGTAGCATAGGAGGGTTAAGGATTGTAATAAGATAGAGATCAGGAGTCTGTTTGCAAGAGAGGTGGGTGACTGTGGCAGAGTAGGAACCTTGGGAATCAGAGCAATATATTTGGGACTAAGATTTAGAGAAGACAGTGGCTCGAGAGGGACAATGGAGAAAAAGTGAGATTGTGGGGTATGAGATATGTGACCTAAAGTTTATTAGTTGTCCCTCTATCACCTCTATATGGCAGATGCCACCAAATATCACACCCAAGTTCTATAGCCAGTTATAATATTATCCATTACAAACCCAAACATAAGCAAAGGGAGACACTCATGTCTGTGATCTTATCTGATGAATATTGAAAGGCCCTGCTGCCCCTAAATATCAAATAACTAAGGAATAGGCATTTATTAAGCACTTTCTATTTACCAAACACTGTGCTAGGCACTAGGGATATTAAAAAACCAACCAATCTCTTCCTTTGAGAACCATATATTCTATCATGCAAGACTATATATATATATGTGTGTGTGTGTGTGTGTGTGTGTGTGTGTACACACACACATACATACATACAAGACACACAAGATTCTGGATTAACTGATAATGAATTTAAGCCATAAAAAGCAGTCTGAGTAGTCAAGGTCAGTGTTCTCCCTCCACCTCATGCCCAATGCTGTCATTATTATGTATATCTATCAGCAGCAAAGCTGCTTTGGTGCTATATTTTGGCCACTGAAAAACCCAGTCTCCCTACAAATACATTCTAGAAGAGCTCTAAGAAATCAAGCCTGAAGTTCATTGATCTATAATTTGCATATTCCATTCCAATCCCCTCTTTGAAGATTGAAACATTTCCCCTTCTCTAACTCCCTCATGTATTCTTTCCTCAAGCAGCAAGTCCCACTGAGGGAGAACCAGGAGGCAGCTAGTATCAGGCAAGCCATGCTCCTACCACCATCTCAACCACCACTACCCCTGAGACCATGATGGAAACAGCTCACCACCTGGAGCCCAGAAGTCTCTCAAATACAGGTGCCTCTCCCAGAACACGGGTCCTGCTGTAGTCTCAGCATCCACAGTCAGCACTGGGGGAAGAACTTTCCTTGAACGAGGGGCCACTCAACCATCCCCACCACCTGCTCCGTTTGGGTCAAGCAAGCCATCCTAGCTATTGGCAGTGAAGCACCTCAAGGGAAAGGTCAGAGGTAGCAGGTGGTCAGCCTCCTCTTGCTGATATCACTGGAACTAAGGGATTGCTGCATTAGCCTAAAGTCTGCTAGTGCTGCATACATAACCTTAGATGTGTCCATGGAGGGCTCAGTTCAGCTCGAAGGTCTGCACCAACCCCAATAATCAGCTTTTTAAAACCCTGTGTTGTCCTCAGATTTACTTGTCAGCCTTGTTTCACACAATTTTCACAAAACTTGATGGTTAGATGGACTACAGCAGTCATCTTGTCCAATCAATACATGAAAGGAATCTCTAGAGTAACACACCAGACAAATGGTCATCCAGCTTTTCCTTGAATACTTCCAAGTATTGAGAATCCACCACTTCTTCAAGGCAGCCCACTGTACTTTGGGAGAATTCTCATTTTTCAGGAGATTTTTCTGATGTCATGCCCAAATTGGTCTCTTTATAACTTCCAACTATTGCTCATGATTCTGACCACTAATCCTTTATTCACATGACAGACTGATGTTTGGTACTTGTTTTCCCAGGTTTCTCTGAAGCTCTTCATTTAGGTATTTCCTAAGTTGTTATAATATTCCATGATATTTATATAATGTAATTTCTTTAGGCATTCTGCCAACTTAAGGGCATCCCATAATTCTCCACTTTACTACTACTACTACTACCACTACTACTAATGCTACTACTACTACCACTATTACTAATACTAAAAAAATCTATCACAATATTTTTATACACCTGAGTATTTCCCCTCTTTTTTTGATTTTATTGGGGTATAGGCCCAGTTGTGGAATTGCTGGGTCAAAATGTATGCTAGGTTTAGTGCTTTTGGAACATACTTTAAAACTGATTTTCAGATTCCTGGACCAACTCATACCTGCACCAACACTATATTATTGGGCCTGTTTTCCCACAGTCTCTCCAATAACTGCCAGTCTCCTTTTTTATTCATAAAGTACAATTAGTTGTTTTCTTAACTATCTATCTTCTTATCTTCGGTAGCAATGCCCTATTACTCATGGCTATAAAGTAGAACCTCAGAGTTTCTTTTTCAATTTCCTAATCATTAGTAATTTTGAGCAGTGTTCCACATGTTTATGCATTGCTTAGATTTCTTCCTCTGAAAACTGCCTGGGTATATCCTTTAACAATTTATCAGTTGGGAAATCGTTCTTATGATTATAAATAAGAATCAATTCTCTATATAACTTACATATCAGAGAAACTTTCTGCAAAATTTTTTCCCATTTATCTGCTTTTTCTTACTAAATTCAGCTTCAGTAATTTTCTTTGTGCAAAAACATTAGAATTTTTTTTTTACATTTTTTGAAGGGGGAAGGCAGGGCAATTGGGGTAAAGTGACTTGCCCATAGTCACACAGCTAGTAAGTGTGTCAAGTGCCTGAGGCCGAATTTGAACTCAGGTCCTCCTGACTCCAGGGCTAGTACTCTACTCACTGCACCACCTAGCTGCCCCAATTTGAAAGTGATGTAATAAAAATGATAATTTTTACCTCCTGTGATGCTCTCTCTCTCTCTCTCTCTTCTCTGTTCCTGAATTTATACTCTATCTATAGAAGAGAAAAGTAATTTCTCAATTCTGGAATTTGTTTGTAATGTCTCTTTTTTTCTAATCCATGTATTTACTTGACACTTATCTTGGTTTGTGTTGTGAGATGCTGACCTATGCCTAATTTCTACCATACTACTTTTCAGGGTTCTCAGAAGGTTTTGTCAAAAAGTAAGTCCTTATCCCAGTAGTTATGGTCTTTGGATTTATGGAACGCTAAATTACTAGGTTCATTGGCTTGTCAGATTATGCCCAGAATGCCTCTCTTCCATCACAAACTCTAGAACTGAGTGGTTACTTTCTCCCAACATTCCCATCATTTCCATTCCTGGAACCACTTCCTCCCTATTAGTGAGAATCAGATCCAGAATAGTCAGTCAATGAACATCTATTATGTGTCTGGAACTAAGCTAAGAAAATCCTGGGAATAAAAAGAGAAAGGGAAAAGGCATTCTCTATGCTACAGTTAAGTGTAATGGGGAAGACACCATGTAAAGAATTATGAAGAACCATGCTGTGGACTGAATAAATTGAAAGTAATAAAAAGTGAGAACAGGCTAAAATTAGGTGGGATCAAGAAAGGCCTAGTGTAGAAGGTGGGATTTTATCTGGGGCATGAAAGATACCAGTGAAGGCAAGGGGTAGAGATGAAGAGTGAGAGGTATGAGGGACAGCCAATAAAAATGCTCAGTCAGGAGATAATGCCCTATTATGGCAAGCAAAGTGGGACTTTTTACTTTTTTTTTCCTTTTGGAGTGCTTCTCAGCACTAAGGCAATCAAGTACATTTGATTGAGTATTGCCTTTGTTTGAATCAAAAGTCTTTGACTGAATCGAGAGCCCTTGATTGGAAACAGTATATATACTCTGAGGTTAGTACACGGGGCTCACTTATTGGAAGAATGTTCATGTGATTTGGCCCGACAAGAATTTGGGTAGCCATTAAGGAGTGCCCTGGCTTTGAAAACCCAGATGTAGATGCTTGTCTCTCTGGTAACTATGCATGTATTGCTATGGACACACAGAAGCCCTGTCTATTGATTTGTGTTATTTGCTCTGTTTATATACTAGCTGCTTGTAATTTTTGTTTGTGTTTTCTCTGAAGTTGAGAGTATTGACTTTTTCCTCTGAACTAAGCGAATGATATATGTATATTTAATTAAAATGAGATTGTAAATGCCTTAAAGTTGCTTCCCTTAGAAAAGCAAATTAAAGAACCCGTGCTAGCAGTCGTCCTGTATGCTGGTGTTACTGCCCTTACCCTTCCACAGTAGCTGCAAGCAGCATTGTTGTTACATGCCCTTTTCCCTTTGTTGATTTCTTTAATTCCTGAAGTATCAAATAATCACTAATGCAACTCAAGAAGTCAATAGCTAGATGGCAGAGCAGAGGAAGCACTAAACCAGGATCTCCCAAAATTCCCCTCCAAACAACTTTAAAATAATGGCTGAAATCAAATTCTTGCATGGCAGAGCCAATAAAAAGTCAAGGTGAGATATTCTTCTAGACGAAGACAACATAAGAGGTTGGAAGAAGACATCTGCAACATGGGGGAGAGACCAGCCCAAGTAGATGAAACACCACTGGTAGGATTAGGGGGTGGCAGCAGAACCAAAGACACTTCTGGAGCTCTCAAACCATGGACTATAATGGGCCCTGGCAATTGGTCAGAAAGAGATTACAGGGGCCCCCTGTGCTAGCACTGGATACAGGACTGGAAGCTGTTTGGCATTTCCATTGCTCATACAGACTTCTGGCTCACAGTTCAAGGGCAGAGAGGAGCACTTTCAGGCAAGGGGGAGTAGGGACCCTGAGGACCATTATTGCTTCTGGTCATAAGGGAGGAGGGACCCTGAGTAGCTGTAATGATTATAGTGCCTACTGACCAGGGTTTCTTCCCAGGTAAGAGCCACAAGACAGGAGAGGAAAACAGTGACCCTACCTCTCCCCAAATCACATTACCTTGCAACCACCAAAAACTTCCAAACTCCCAGAACTTACTTTGAAAATAGCAGCATGAAAAAGGCTGAAGTGTCAGACACTGTGCTTCCCCACTGCTCCCAACAATAGGTTGGAAAAATGAGTAAAAACTAATCTGACCCTATAAAGCTACACTGGGGACAAAGAAGATCAAGACATAAAACAAGGGAAGCAATCATGATCTCAGACAAAGCAAAAGCAAAAACAGACCTAGTTCAAAGAGATAAGAAAGGAAACTACATATTGCTAAAAAGTTTCATAACAAAATAATGTAATAGCAATACTAAACAAATACACACCAAATGCCAGAGCCTCCAACTTCTTAAAGGAAAAGTTAATGACTTACAGTGGGAAATATCCAAACTATGCTAATGAATGAGACTAACTTTTCCCTCTCAAAGTTAGGTAAGCCAATGGATAAAATAAATAAGAAAGAAGTTAACAAGATGAAAATAATCTTAGAAATGGTAGATATGATAGAGTTCTGGAGAAAGATGAATGGAAATAGAAGAGAATATAACTTTTTCTCAACTGTAATAGGACTTTCTCAAAAACTCACCAGGTATTAGAGCATAAAAACTTCATAACAAAAGGGACAAAAATGAAAGTCTTAAATGTGTCCTTGCAGACCACACTGTGATAAAAATGACATTCAATAATGGGTATGGAAATAGATTCAAAGTTAACTGAAAACTAAATAATCTAATCCTTAAAAATGAATGGGTCAAACAACAACTCATAGAAAACAAACAATAACTTCATTAAAGAGAGTGCCAACAATGAGCAACATACCAAAAATAGTGGGATGCAACCAAAGCAGCACTTAGGGAAACTGTCTTTCCCCAATGTGCTTACATCAATAAAACAGAAAGAGCAGATCAGAGAATATGGAATGAAATTTTTAAAAACTAGGAAAAGAAGAATCTAAAAATCTCCAATAAAATATCAAAATGGAAAAACTGAAAATCAAATGTGAGATAAATAACATTTAAATTAAAATTAATAAATAAAACTGAGTTGGTTTTATAAAAAAAAAAACAATGAAAGAGAGAAACCATTGGCTATTTGATTTTAAAAAAAGAAGAAAACCAAAATACCACTATCAAAAAGGAAAAGGGTAAAGGCATAATAAATGAAGATGAAATCAAACTAATTATTAAGAGATATTTTGCATAATCATATGCCAAGTTAATTGAAAATCTAAGTGAAATGGATGAATAGTTACAAAAATATAAACTGTCCATGTTGGAAGGAGGTAAAAGAATATTAAAATAAGCCCATCCTTAAAAAAAATTGAACAAGGCATAAATGAGTTCTTTTAAACAAAATCCCAAGGACCAGATGGATATATAATTGAATCCAACCAAACATTTAAGGAACAATTCATCCCAATACTATGTAATCTTTTTTTTTTAAAAAAAAAAAAGGTAAGTAGGAATCCTACCCAAGTCCTTTTATAGCAAAAATATGGTTTTGATACCTAAACAAGGGAGTGCAAAAAGAGAGAAAGAAAATTGTAAACCAAGTTCCTTAATGCATAGCAATGAAACATTTGAAATAAAATCCTAGCAAGGAGATTGAAGCAGTATATCCAAAAAGATCATACGCTGTGAGCAGTGGGATTTCTACTGAGTACACAGAGTTGTTTTAATGTTAGGAAAACTATCAGCATAATTGACCCTATCAGTAGCATTACCATTAAAAGTTGTGCAATTATATCAAAATATGTAAAAAAAAAAGCTTTTGACAAAATACAACCCATTCCTATTAAAAATACTACAAAGTATCGGAATCCACAGAATGTTTCTTAAAATGGCAAGTGACGTATTTTTTTAAAACAAAAGCATTACCTGTAATGAGAATAAACTCAAAGCCTTCTAAGATCAATAACGAAGCAAAGTTGCCCATTATCACCACAATCATTCAGTATTCTGCTAGAAATCCTAGCTGTAGCAATAAGAAAACTGGAAGAATAAAAACAGGCAATGAGGTGACAAAAACACCCCTCTTTCCAAATGATACATGGTCTGCTTACAGCACCCTAGAGAATCAAATTAAAAGAAAAACTAATGGAAACAAATAACAACTGTAGCAAAGTTAAGTTGTCAAGAAGTAAAGTAATCAAAGTTAAATAATCAATAGCCCCACCAATTTTCCTCTGGAAAAATCTAAAGGTAATATCAAACAAATTATGAAAATTCAAGTGGGATGAGAACATGAGGAGATGCAGTTGCAGTGGCATCACTCCCAATGAATATTTTGCAGACTAAAGAAATACTGCATGGTTATTGTCCTTCAGGACGTGCTCTGAGTGCTTGAGAAGGTCTGTTAGCTGTTTTAGACAGTGGTGGCCATTGCTTTTCAGAGGCTACTGATGGAGAGATAGGGGACAGCATGTGCTAGATAAGTCAAAATATCACCACCCCCTTCTCTGATGCATGTCTCCTAGCAACAGCTGCTTGCTTTATTTGTATTCTTCTGCATACAAATCTGCAGTCACCATCTTTATTTCTCTTTCCCGGGCTCTGGCTCTGCCTGTCCCTGTCTCTGCATGTATGTCTGTCTTCATTTTGTTCTCTGTCTCTCAATATAGACAATATACACGTTGCCTATATGTACGTATGTGTGCATTTGTGGTACCTCCTAATATTTTGTAGCCCCTGGTGATTTAGATCTACTCCCAGCTGGCAGTCCAGGACAAAGCGGGGAAGAAGCCCTCCCCTCCTCCTAGCCAAGGGAAAATAATAGAGGCCTAATAAAGAGGTAGCCTGAGTGCCAGCAACTCAGGATTCCAGGTATTCTTGGCAACGACCAGTCACCATGGCAGCCGGTGATTAGAACTGGCTGCTCATACCTTGCTGGATGCTAAAATTTGTGTCTAGACGGATTATATTCCAATAAAGGCAACATGGTATACTTGATATGGATTTCCACTTGAAAAACTGTGAGACACCCCTCCTTCTCCCTGCTCTGTGAACAAGCCAGGGGCAAGCATCCTGGGGCCCAGTGGTGGGGATTTTTGGCACAGGTGGCCAAAGAGAGGAAAAATTATAACTTTAAAAAACCCATAATATTATCAATGAAAAACAAATATTTATTAAGCACCATATATGGGCTAGGCACTGTGATAATTGCATGAGATACAAAAAGAGGCAAAATACAATCCCTGTACTCAGGGAGAATCCAGTCTAACAGGGGACCTTGTGGTCTAATTAGGGAATCTTACAGTCTACTGCAGGAACTTAAAGTCTAATGGACAAGTTTAAAATTAAAGATAAATAAAGGACAATGGAAACAACTAAAATGAGAAAGAATGACAGACTGGATAAGAAAAAAAAATACTATAATATATCATTTACAGGAAACACATTTGAAATACAAAGATATACATGAAATAAAACTGAGGAGATGGAGGGGAAAAAAACCCTAATATACTATGCATCAAGTGATTGCAAAAGAGTAGACAATGCAATCGTGTTACCTGACCAAGAAAAAACAGATATTCAAAAGATAAAAAGATAAATATGAAAACTACATTAGACTCACAGGAATCATAAACAGTAAACCACTATCAATAACAAACTTTTATAATCCCAATGCCTTAGCATCCCAATTAATAGAAGGTAACATTAACTCATCTACAAGAATACATAAACAATTTTTATCACCAATGTCACTGATGAAGTCATCATTTCTAAAATATATAGAGAACTGAGTCAAATTTATAAGAAGACAAGTCATTCCCCAATTGATAAATGATCAAAGGATATGAACAGGCAGTTTTCAGAGGAAGAAATTAAAGCTATCTACAGTCATATGAAAAAATGCTCTAAATCACTGTTGATTAGAGAAATGATAAATGTTGGATGTGGGAAAATTGGAATATTAATGCATTGTTGGTGGTATTGGGAACTGATCCAACCAATCTGCAGAGTAATGTGGAACTATGCCTAAAGGGCTATAAAACTGTGCATACCCTTAGACCCAGAAATACCACTTCAAGGTTTGTAAGCCTAACAGATCATAAAAATGGTAAAAGATCTTTATGTATAAAAATATTTACAAAACCTCTTTTTGTTGAGACAAAGAATTGGAAAATGAGGTGATGCCGATCAATCGGGGGATGGATGAACAAGTTGTGGTACATGAATGCAATGGAATACTATTGTTTTCTATGAAACGATGAGCAGGCAGATTAAAAAAAACAGGAAAAACTTACATGAACTGATGCTGAGGGAAGGGAGCAGAAAGAGGAAAACACAGTAACAGCAACATTGTGCAATGACGAACTTAATAAACTTAGTTCTTCTTAGCAATATAATGATAGAAGACAATTACAAAGACTCATGATGGAAATTGCTATCCACTTCCAGATAAAGAACTTTGGAGTCTGAATGAAGATCAAAGTGTACTTTCGCTCTTTATATTCTTTCTTATTCTTTTTTCCCTTTTGCTCTGATTGTTTTTTCACACTATGACTAATGTTGAAATATATTTCATATGATTGTACATGTACAGCCTATATCAAATTGCATGCTATCTTGAGAAAGAGGAAGAGAAGGTAGGGGGGAAATGTATAGCACAAAATTTTATAAAAGTGAATGGTGAAAATTAAAAATAAAAAATTAAATTTTTGAAAAATTAAAAATAAATTTTACTCACCATATAGGAAAGAGGAGAGAAGAGAGGAGAGAGAGAGAGAGAGAGAGAGAGAGAGAGAGAGAGAGAGAGAGAGAGAGAGAGATCAGTCTCATCTGGGTAAAAAGGAGCACTGTCCAGCATAGGAAGTGTCCCAGCAAAACCAGTAACAAACCCCACCTTATTAAAACAGCAGGAGATCCCGAGCCCCAGGCTGATGGATCAGGCAAACAGCAGCTATGAATATGCTGGCATAGTTCTGAATCACAAAATATAACAGACTCTCTATGTGGAAGACAAAGCCAAAATATTTGTTCAAACACCAGAAAGCAGAATCCCAACAACATAAAGCCAAATCCATCATCCATAGCAACAAAGGAGTCTATACACAATAACAATGGAGAGGGCACCACTGTCCCCAAGCCTTCCCCCTACTAGGGCTTTCTCACAAAAGAATACTCACAGCTAGCCACCTGCTTCCTCTCTCTCACTCTCTCAACTGGAAGACCTCTGAGCAACTTCCTTCCTCTCACTTCTGCTCCACCCTTCCTGCTCCACCCATTCAGCAAGCTCCTCCCACCACAGGCTTCCAGAGACTCAAACTCATGTGACTTAAGCAGGACACATGGGCCTATTAATGGATGGGAAAGATCTTCCCATTAAGCAAAAACACATTAACAATTATTTAAAATACATTAACAATACATTAGACCCCAAGATCTTTCATATCCATTACATAGGTCAATGGGGAAAATGGTGGCAACAGAACTTTATAACTATATAACAGGGATAATACAAAATAAGCACATAAAACAACATCCAAGGGTGGGGCTTGAGCACAAACACCCATCATTCCCCCCTCAAATAAATGGAGCCCAAAATCCTGGGGTAAGGGGTGAAGGTCTCTTCTTCCATAGCTGCTTCTTTCTGAAATTGGACGTAGAGCTGTCCCTGCCCCAACAGGTCCCATTTGAGAGGTCAGTTCTTTAGCTGGCATCTGGGGTTTGGTTGACACCCAGTCCAGCGGTGACATGTAACAGCTGTGGGCAGGGGATGACATCATGCTGAAGAGATCAGGCATCTGCAGGTGCTGTAGGAAACAAGTTTTATACAAACAAGTTGAATAGACAAATATCCAAAAAGAAACAAGGAGACAATAACCAGAAGTAGGGGAGATATCGGGTCAGACATGCTTCTAGAGTCCATGAACCCACTATCATAGCCTCATTCAAGGTAGAATATATTACTTAAGGGTACAACTGGGTAATAATCTTCTCCCCAATAAACGACAGATACAGTATTATCCTTCCCATGTGCCATAATTTCCTCAGCCTTTGGTACATCATCTGGTTTCCATTTTACCCATACTTTAGCTCCAGTTTTATCAGTAGAACCAAACCCTTAAGTTTCTCTGAAAGTTATTTCATAATGGGGGTCAGTTTTCACAACGGATATTGTTTCACAAGGAGTAATAATCACTTGAACTATTCTATCATTTTCACAAAACTGTAATCACTGCTGGCTGTATCACTAGAGGCAATACATGTATTCAAGCTGCTAATCCTGATTGGGGTAATATCCATCCAAAATGATTTTTTGGGATTCTCATACATATTCCAGTAGAGATTTTTCTTATTTCTTTTCTATCCAAACAAAAGTTCTCTAAACAATGTAAATCATATCCTGCTGCTCCTGTATAGGGTTCTGGAACACCTTGCCTCATAGTCCATTACTCAATATTTGGCATCTCATGTGTTTGCTGTTTTCTAATTTGCAGATTTCAGGTCATCATTATGGCTAGAAGTGTACTTTGTCCCAATTATCTGTTATTCAAATTACATAAAGCAGTGAACAAATTTTCCTTCCAATGTTGATAAGAATTATTACAATTTCACTGTCTCAGCTGTTCTTTCAATAATCCATTCATTCTTTCAATTAACCCAGATACTTGCGGATAGTGTGGAATATGATATATCCCCTCTATACTGTTTAATATACAATATCTTTTCATGTCTTTACCTTTGAAAGGTGACCCACTGCACATTGGGATTCCATAATATAGACTTATGATATCTAGAGTTTTACATATATTTTTCTGGATGGCATTCTTATAAGGACAAGACACTAGTACACCTGAATCTATCTGTCAAATTTGGGCTGGAACTTTTCCCCTTGCTATCTCTCCACCTACTACCCGAGGAACAATTTGCTCCATTTCCAACTGGCATACATAACATTCCTTTGCTATTTTGTTTTAACAATGAATGATACTAATACCTCAATCTTGTGCCCACCGATGTGAGCCCTGTACCCCTAAATGGCAGGCCATTTTGTGGACCCATTTTGCTAGTACCAGATCATAAGCCGGTGTCAGAGTAGGGAGAATACATTGAGTAGCAATCTTTTCTAGTTGATCAGCATGTGAATCGTATTCATGTTCTGGTGCAGTGAGGGCCACATGAGTATCTACATCAAAAACTGACAAATCAGTAACCAAAGACATGTCCCATATATCTTCCCATAATTCCTTACCACAGACTTGTTTGCCATGAATTTCCCAATTTTTATTTTTTCCCCATGGGCATCCATGTAGCTAACCCATTAGCTACTGCCCATTAATCAGTCAATATATGACATTGTCCTCATTGCTCTGTGTTGATAAATTAATGTTCTGCCATAAGTTCAACATATTGCCTACTTCCATTTTTTCCCAGTCCTTTCCAAAGTTCCCTGAGTACATGGATCATAGGTTACCACCTTACAGGGTCTTTTGTGGCCCAAATATTTTGCTGTCCCATCAGTAAACCATGCATGTTTCTTTTATTCTTCAGTTAATCCATCATATCCATCATTCCCTTTTACCAAGGACTGTACCAATTGTTGCTTTGGTTCAGGGGGTGTATCATTCCCCTCAATATCTATGTTTGCTATAGATGGATGTAGAGCAGAAACCCCTCTTTTGCCTGTTTTAGATGTATTTTTAATATACCATTTCCATTTAATTATGCTAGCACATGTCAAATTCTGTAAGAAGCTGGAGTACTCATTATCTAGGTCATAATTGGGATTCCAAGCCTTAATATTACTTCATGGAATTTCTTCCTTTTATTACTCCATGCATCCTGGGCCATCTCCAGTAGTCCTGGTGAGTATCAGGCTACTGGACCCAGGTGGCTATGGAGGAGAAAATGAGGCTGGTGACCTTGCACAGCCCTCCCTCACTGAAATCAAAGTCAACTGCAATTCATGTCACCATTTTCCTGATGTCATGGTCCTCTTTGAAAATGAAGGACAAACACAACAACAACTTCATGGCCCAGAGTCAGTTGTTCAGTCTCTACCAAAGCCCAAAATGCAATGAATAACTGCTTTTCAAAAGGGTATATCAAACTCCAAATGAAGGGAGTTTCCTAGACCAAAATCCTGAGGGTACATTTGGTTTTGTTGTTTTTGCCATAAACTCCAGTTTGTATATTCTTCTTATATAGTTACTTGTAATTCCACCTGGCCATTTTGCATAGGACATAAATCTAGGGCCAATTATATAGCAGCCTTGGCTTCTTCAAATCTTTACTCTGCTCATGTCACCAAGAAATTCGTATTTGTTCTAGTAACTTTATATAAGGGTTTCAAAATCTATCCTAGATGTGGCAAACCAGCCAATTCCCTTTCCATCTGAGCTTTCTCCTATAGCAATTTGTCTCTGCTTTTATACATAAGATGATAACTTGTTAGCAAAGCCCAGCCTCTCCTAAACTCCCCTGCCAGTTCTTTCCCTGGTTTTATTGGTATTCCTTGCAAATATTTCTAAATTTCTGGGTTCTCCCTTCCATAGCCTCCATTCCCAGTTTTCACAGAGTCCGGTGCTTTTAGCCCATTCTCTTGCCAGGGGGGAATAAGGCAAATCCTCCCATCCTGGGATATCCATTTCCTCCTCTAAAGCCTTCCTGCCACCAAATAAAGGTCTGATATTCCCCCATCCCATTCTTGCTTCCAAATGTAATGCCAAGGTAATATTCACAGCACTTATGCCGCTTATGAATGTGGTCACGTAGTTCTGAATTGCAAATCATAAGAGACTCTCTATATGGAAGACATTTATTCAAACACCAAAAAGTTGAATCCCAAGACCAGAAAGCCAAATCCATCATAGGAACAAAGTCTATACATAACAACAATTCAGGGGCACTGCCCTACCCAAGCTTTCCCCATGCTGGGGTGGGGGGTAAACTAATGGGGGAAGTATCCACAGCTAGCTGCCTGATTCCTCTCTCTCAGCTCTAACTCTCCTGGCTAACTTCCTCTCAGCCCTGCTCTACCTTTCCTGCTCCACTCTTTCTCCTCTACCCATTCAGCAAGCTCCTCCTACCACAGGCTTCATGTGACTCAACATCATATGACTTAGGCTTCCATGTGGCTTAAGCAGGTCACATGGGCTTATTAATGGATGGGAAAGATCTTCCCATTAACCAAGAATCCATTAAGCAAAACTACCTTAACAATGCATGAACAATACAAGAGGGAATAACATGCACAGTCATTTGTGGATAGATAGATAGATAGATAGATAGATAGATAGATAGATAGATAGATAGATAGAGGATAGATAGATAGATAGATAGATAGATAGATAGATAGATAGATAGAGGAAGGGCATAAGAGAAGGTGGGTGGGTGATAGAATGGAGGAGAGATTCGATGTAATGGTATTCAGAAGCAAAACACTTTTAAGGAGGGACACAGTGAGGGGATAGAGAATAGAATAAACAGGGGAAAATAGGATGGAGAGAAATACAATTAGCATCATAACTGAAAAAATTCTTGAAGCCTAGCTTTTCTGATAAAGCCCTCATGTCTCAAATATGTAGAAAATGGAATCAAATTATCAAAAGATATGAACAGTCAGTTTTCATATGAAGTATTCAAAGTTATCCATAGCCATATGAAAAAAATACTCTAAATCACTAAAAAATACTCTAAAGAAATGCAAATTTAAAAGGTTCTGAGCTACTACCTCACACCTATTAATCTAGCTAATAAGGCAGAAAAGAAAAATGACAAATGTTTTAGGGGATATGGGAAAAACAAGGCATTCATACACTGATGGAAGAGTTGTGAACTGATCCAACCATTCTCGAGAGTGATTTGGAAATATGACAAAATGGCTATAAAACCATGCATAGGAAAAGGAAAGAAAAAAAGGCAGAGTGGAAGTAGCTGCCTCTGGATCCTCTACTGATACTTAAAACAGTTCCAGCCAGAGCCTCCACTCTTCCATGTGGCAGTGACATTCAGTGACAGTGAGTGTAAGAATGTGGATTTCTCCTGACTAGTTAGAGCTTCATGAAATGAAATCAGCTTTAGCAACAAGATAATATGTCTCAAGTCCTAATTTCTCAAGAGGAAAAGTATTTCTCTACTACAGGGGAGGTTATGGATGCAACTTTGGTGAAAAATGTTTCAAAAAGACAAAAAGTGATAAAGTAGAAGTGTTGAGGGAGAAAAGAAACCCAGGGATGTAGGAATCCCAAAGCAAAGTTCCCAGGGCAAGGTCACCTGGAATGAATTCACAGACCCAAGCATTCTTTAAGTCAAGGTGGCAAAGATTTATTATGCTTTATGGCAGACAAGACTTCTTAGGGAACCTCCAACCTTAGAGGGGTACAGGGAGAGTTTTTTAAGAGATTTAGGGGTGAAACATGTCAATTAGGTGTTTTGGGGTGGGATTAGGGAGTGGTTAAGGCGTGCTTAAGGGGTGATCAGTTCTTAAAGGAACATGCACTTTTTGTATCTCCTGTGCAGGTGTATTACCCAGAGTTCTCTAGGAAATAGCCCACAGGAGGTTGCTAGGGGGTGTGGTTTTGACTCTGAAACGTCGCTAAGTTTCTATTGGTCAGGGCTAAAGGGGAATCTTTATGTAGTTTCTCATCTAATATCTTGTTAGACAAAATACTATGTCTAGGATACATATTAGAAAGGTCAATAAGAAGCAAATATGCTCATGACTCAGTGTACAATCAATTATCAGCATCCAGGAATCGATCTCTAGATAGGCACAGCTGCTTACTGAGGAAGAAGTGAAGATAAGCTGGGGAATGCTGCGCTTTAGCTAGAAAGAGACTGCCTGGAACAGAATGTGTTTTGAGAACTGGATGTGTTTTGGAATTGGGA
>CM053628.1:43330919-43346664 GCA_028646595.1 Phalanger gymnotis
ACTACTGGCTGTATATTTTGGTCTTCTTTGTCACCAAAGAAGGATTCCAAAGTCTGAGACTGAATCTGGGTGCGTTTTTCCTGCCTGGCCATGTTCCTAGCCAACTCACTTGACCCTTGAGTTTTTCAGTGGGGTATGACTGCTTGTAGAGTACAGAGTTCTGCGTTTCATGCTTTGGGTGATGTGCCAGCTCTGCCTCACCAGCACTCCTCCTTCCCCAGGAACCCCCAACCTGGACTGGACTTAGATCTTCAGCAGGTTCTTCACTCCTGCTCTGATCCACCACTTAATTCCTCCCACCAGGTAGGCCTGGGGCCAGGAGCAATTGCAGCTATAGTTCTGTAGCTGCCTCACCTCTGCTGTCCCTGGGGTGGTGGAAGAACTGCAAACTCCCTGTCCCCAGCAGCTTTTCTCACTAACCTACTCTGTTGTCTTTGGTGTTTGTGGGTTGAGAAGTCTGGTAACTGCTGCAGCTCGCTGATTCAGGGTGCTAGGGCACGCTCCACCCGGCTCTTGGGCTCGTTGGTCCACACCGCCCTGGCTGGCCTCTGCTCCACTCCCCTCTGCTCCCAGCTCCGTGTGGGATAGACCTTACCCAAAGACTATCCAGGCTGTCCTGGGCTAGAGCCCTGCTTCCATCTGCTACCCTGTGGGTTCTGCAGTTCTAGAATTGGTTCAAAGCCATTTTTTATAGGTTTTTGGAGGGACTTGGCAGGGAGCTCACTGCTAGTCCCTGCTTTCCAGCCCCAGGGTACTATTCTTAATCCTCACCTTGCAGCCTTTTACTCCCTTGATTACCCTTCTCTCAATAATTTTGTCTCTAAGTTTTTGTGATATTATTGCCTCCAGGATCTACTTTTAATCAGTCAAAAAACATTTGAGTACCATTATGTGTCAGCCACTGCATTAAGCACTGGAATCACAAAGACAGGTAAAAGACAGTACTTGGCCACAAGCACCATTCCCATGGCCCCTCCTCCACAGTGTCCTTAGCTGGATCTTCATCCAGGTCAGGCCTGATGACCACGAGTGTCCCACTGGACACTTTCCTGGGCTGCCTTCCCTTCTGTCTAGTTACTATTTCACTTGGTGCTCCCATCATTTCCCATGGATTCAGTGATCATCTCTGTGCAGATGATTCTCACATCTACTTGTCCAAACAGAACCTCTCTGCTGACCTCCAGACTTGCATCTCCACCTCGCCTATTAGACAAATCCAACTAGATGCCCTGTAGACATTTTAAATTCAGTGTGTCCAAAATTGAATTCTTTCTATGCCCCTCCCCTCAACACACTTACCATTAAAAATTCCTTATTACTGTTGAAGGTACCACCATGATCTCAGTCACCCAAGCACACAACCTAAGTGTCATACTTCACCGTCACTACCCCTAAACCAACATGTTGCCAAGACCCATCAATTTTACTTTTGTAACAACTCTCACATACCCCCTTATCTCCTCTGACAGTGCCAACACCTTGGAACAGGCCCTCATCAATTCATGCAATGGATTGTTTAAACAGCCACATGGTTAGGGTCTCTACCCCGAGTACATCTCCTTTTCACTCTGTCCAAATTCAAAATCATCTTCCTAAAGCCCACGAGTGACTATATACCCTCCCCACACCTGCTTTTCTACACAATGACATTCAGTGATTCCCTATCAATACAGGATCCAATACAAAATCCTCTCTGCCATTCAAAGTCTTTCATAAACCACCCACCCTCACCTTTCCAGTTTACTTTTACCTTACATGTTCTCCCCCACACATCTGTCCTCACTACTGTGATGTACTCTTCAGTCCAGCAACACTGGCTTCCTTGCTGTTCCTAGCACAAGATCCTCCATCTCCCAAATCAGGCATTTTCTTCAAGTGGCTGTCTCCCACACCTGGAACCTTCTCCCTCATCACCTCTGCCACCTGTCTTCTCTTGCTTTCTTCAAGTCTCAGCTAAAATTCCTCCATCTATAGGTAGCAGTACTTTCGCAGAAATTTCTAACACCTTCCTTATGTTGATGATTTCCAGTGTTTCTTATATATGGCTTGTTTGTTCATTATTGCTTGACCGTTGACTCCCTCATTAGTCTTTGAGCTCCTTGAGAGGGCAGGGACTATCTTACAGTTCTTCATATTTTGTTGTAGCACAGAGCCTGGCACATAGGAAGCAGCTGAAAAAATGTCTATTGACTGAATGGAACCTGATTGGCCACTCTTTCCCCTGATGTAGCTTCCTGGTCCCCTAAGGGCATAAAAAGTCCCACCAATGGGTAATCAGGACCTATTCATCTTGGGGGATTCCTGAAAGCCACTCGAGTCCCCATACTGTTCCCTGGCAGGTACTTTGATAACCACATGTATTTATATAGAGAAAAGAGGGGCTATGTCCAGAGAAGCTCTGTCACTGTATCATGGTTGTGTTTCTATGTTGTCTTTGCTCAAAGTAAACCTACTACTCTTACTTCTCCAATGATTTGCCAGTACATTATTCCTTCCCAACCCTGACCCAGATCTAAGACATTGCTGGCACTTAAAAGCATCCTCTAACAGCCTGATACAGGAGAGATTCTCAGAGACTTCTGGATAGACTGACACTGTCCAAAGGAAGCCTCCTGCTGACTGTAGGGCCTGCAGGGACAAACTTTTTCTTGCTTGTAACAGTCAGAGAGAAGAAAAATCATGACAACAATTATAAACATGAAAGAGTTGGGAGAATTGGGAACATCATTTGAGGCTCAAAAAAATTGGAGGAAGAGAAGAGATGACAAAACAAAATCTGAGTTAGGCAGTTCCTTGTTTACTAATTTTAACTCAAATTTCAAATTTAGAACCTAAACCATTTGTTGAGCACTGGCTGAATGTTCAGCCTAGTTTGAGGCTGTGTAGAGAATTGGAGGGTGATAAGAATGAGGAAGGGTGGAGATTAGGGGGAACAGCCTCCCTGGGGCAAGTTCCAGAGCCAAATGGGCTGGCTCTGCTCTTCTTCCTACTTCCCATCATTTCCTTTGAACCTCAAAGGACAGTTCCACCAAATCAGACACCCGTTTGGGATAATAACATTGAATACATGAACATGGATTTGTGGATTTCAGAAAGTAGAAGTGGGCAATGGAAATGGACACATGCACTTACAACATGTAGTGAATTCTTTGCACATAGAAGACAAATGATTTTTATTAATTAATTAATTCATTCATTCATTCATTCATTCATATCAGGCAGTACAGAGCTCTCCTTCAATGGAAGATGGGTTTGGGGCTGTTAAGTAATCAGTAGCTCTACCCAACTTTCTCTAGAAAAATGTAAGGGCAATGTGAGAAGCATCATCAAAATTCAATTGAGATGAGAAACTTGAGAAGATGGAGTTTCCATGGCAACTCTCTCTCTGTGTTATAACAAACTTATTATCAACTGTTTAAAATAAAATAAATCCCATTAAATGTTTAAAATACAGCCCACTTTTAGATAATAATATTGCACATATGAACATAGATTTGTGGGCTTCATAAAGTGGAAGTGGGGACTGGAAATGGGGGGTATGTAGTACAGCACTTAGTACATTCTTTGCACATAGTAAGTGCCTAACAAATGCTCTTTCATTCATTCATTCATGCGTGGCAGTACAGAGCTCTCCTTGAATAGATGATGGGTCTGGGGCTGTTAAGTAATCAATAGTCTCCACCAAATTTTCTCTGGCAAAAAAATCTAAAAGCAATATCAAATACATCATGAAAGTGCAAGTGGGATGAGAACTTGAGAAGTTGGAGTTGCCATGGCAACCTTCTCCATGACTATTTTGCAGATTATAGGAAGAGTGCCTGGTAATTTTCCTTCAGGACATGCTCTGACTCCTTGAGCAAGTCTGTTAGCTGTTTTAGATAGTAGTGGGTATTGCCTTTGAAAGGCAGTTTGTGGAGAGATGGGGGACAGCAAGTGCCAGACAAGTCAATATATCACCACCACCTTCCATGATGCATGTGTTCTAACAACAACTACTTGCATTATATGTCTGCTTCTGCATAGCAATCTGTAGTCACCATCTTTATTTCTCTTTTCCTGGCTCTGGCTCTGCCTGTCTCTATCTCTGCATCTCTATATTTGTCTTTCTTTTGTTCTGTCTCTCAATTAAGACAATATACACAATGCCTGTGTGTATGCATTGTGCATTTGTGGGGATCTCCTGATATTTTGTGGCCAATGGCGATTTAGATCTGCTCCCAGCTGGCAGTCCAGGACAAAGCTAGGAAGAAGCCCTCCCCTCCCCCTGGCCTAGGGATTACAGTGGAGGCCTGATAAGGAGGTAGCCTGAGTACCAGCAACTCAAGATTCCAGGTATCCTTGGCTATAGCCAGTCACCATGGCAACTAGTGACTGAAAGTAGCTGCTCCTGACTTGCTGGACACTAAAATTTGCCTCTATGGAGATTATGTTCCACGGTGGGTAACTTGACCTGGATTTCCACTGGAAAAGGTGTAAACCACTCCCCACCCCCTGCTCATTGAATAAGGCAGGAGCAAGCATCATGGGGCCTCAGGGGTTGGGCTTTTTGGCACAGGAGGCTTCAAGGCCAGTTTATGCTTTCATATTTACATTGATTAAATGATTCACCTCATCAGTAATTTGCGGTGATTGCACCAAACCAGCGAGGAGTAGTCATTCATATAGTGGCAGGGGATTAACATCTCCTGGGCTTGCATGGGTTTATTTGTGCTACCTGGCATCGAAAAAATTCTTTTTCGCTTCTTTACTGAGTTATTACTAAAAGTCGCCTGGAGGAGGGGCTTCCTGTAAGATTAGAGATTATATTTGCACCATACACACTCCAAGTTCTGCCAGAGCAGAGATGGTGAGAGGAAGAAATTAATGTTAATTAGTTTGGAAGTATCAATGATCTTAGGCAACTCTATCAATAGACTTGACCTCAGTTCCACTCCCTAATTAAGAAGATCTCAAGCAAAAACTGTGTCATCTTAGCCAAACGTTCTTCTAGCAATGATTTTCAATGTTCTCAAGACCCTCCCACCTCTTTCTGTCTGTTTGCTGAGTCCCATTCTAGCCTGTCCAGTCTATAGAGCTCCCCCTAGAGCAGTGACATTCTGGGCTCCAAGGACACTTTCAGGTCTGGCATTCTGTGATGCTAATATGATCCTCCCCTCCTCTTTTTGTCTTCTAGGGTCCCCTTCCAGCTGTGACATTCCATATTCCCTGGCCTCTGGGTCCTCCCATTTCTCACATTTTATGATCTAAAGAGCTTCCCAGCCCTGACATTCTATGATCTATTATCTAAGTGTAACCTTACGATCAAGAGCTCATTTTTAAAATGAGCCTAGGAGTACTAAAACTCCCCTTTTCAATCCATATGGTTCC
The DNA here is from genome assembly GCA_028646595.1 of Phalanger gymnotis. NCBI lineage: Eukaryota > Metazoa > Chordata > Mammalia > Diprotodontia > Phalangeridae > Phalanger > Phalanger gymnotis. Next base: position 43,336,287 of record CM053628.1, read on the forward strand.
CACTTCTGCAACTTTAAGGAATTCCTTTTAGATGAAGCATTATGCGTTAGGAAAATTGCTAACATTTAGACTGAAATGAGGCTCTCTACTTGAATTGACATTTAGTTGCATCCCTATTTAACCCCTGGCCCCTTTGTGCTTGAAGCAAAATCCAGGTTACTAGAAACCTTTGTGTGTTTATGTGCTTTGTGTGCTAAAAAGCAGATTACTGTAGTGTCTATGACTAGACAAGTATTAAAAGGGGTAGCTAGAGAAGGAGCAGACATCTTCTTGGAACTTTCCTTGGCATTGAGTAGGTGGGTACACTGATGGGACCACCCTGGGTCTTCTACTCTGACATGCTCATAGAGCCAGTGTCTATCTTTTATATTTTCCTTCTCTGCCCCAGCTCAGTCTTGTCTTCATTCTCTTGTTTCTGATTGATCCACCTCTGCCACTTCTTGGCTCAGCTTGCTATAACTCTGCTCCTTCTTCTCTGCTTCCAAACCCTAGGAATCTCTAATCTTCTTCTGGGTCCTCTCTTTCATAGAAGTTCCTAAAGGCATGCTCAAATGTCTTAAGGCAGTGCTTTTAATTGATTCCATTAGTTATATACATACCCTGTTCACACTTGGTTCTGATTGACTGACTGATTGATTGAATTAATAACTGTTCTTGTCTAAGGTACTTACTTTGAAGGGGGTGGGATAATCAGAGAAGCTCCTCACTTTTACATATAGATCATCCCACCTCCAAGAGTCTAATATATAAAGACCCCTTCCCCACCCCCAGCCCCCACAGGCTAGCACACAAAATGCATAAGAAGGAAAGGGGCTTTCCTTAAAATGAGAAAAAGATTCTATCGAAAACATCAGCAAGCCATATCTGTAATGGAGATAGGGTAGAAGACTTTCCAATAAGATCAGTAGTGAAGCAAGGATATCCACTATCACCATTATTATCCAATATTGTACTAGAAATGTTAGCTCTAAAAATAAGGGAAGAAAAAGAAATTGAAGTAATTAGAATAGGCAGTGAGGAAACAAAACTCTCAGTCTTTGCAGTTGGTGTACATAGAGAATCCTAGAGAATAAACTAAAAACTAGTTGAAGTAATTAAAAACTTTAGAACAGTTGCAGGATGTGAAATAAACCCACATAAATCATCAGCATTTCTACATATAACGAAAAAAGTCCAGCAGCAAGAGACAGAAAGAAAAATTCCATTTAAAATAACCATAGACTTGGGGGCAGCTAGGTGGCACAGTGAGTAGAGCACCAGCCCTGAAGAAAGTATGACTTGAGTTCAAATCCAGCCTCAGACACTTGACACACGTACTAGCTGTGTGACTTTGGACAAATCACTTAACCCCAATTACCCTGCCTTCCCCACCTCAAAAAAAGAATTTCAAAAAAATAGTAAAATTACTGTAGACAATATAAAATACTTGAGAGTCTACCTGCAAAGAGAAACTGAGGAACTACATGAACACAAACTACTTTTCACACAAATAAAGTCAGATTAAAGAATTGGAAAAATGTCAACTGCTCATGAATAAGCTGACCCAATAAGATAAAAATTAATTTACTTTTTCAGTGCCATACCAATCAAACAACTAAAATTATTTTATGGAGGTGGAAAAAATTATAACAAATTCATCTGGGAGCACAAAATGTCAAGACTATCAAGACAATTAATGAAAAAAATGAGAAATTAGGGGAATTGTGATGCATGGCTTGATTGCCCATTAGGCATAGTCCCAAATCACTCTCCGGAATGGTTGGAAGAGTTCACAACTACACCAACAATGCATTAGAGTCCCAGTTTTCCCACATCACCTCCAACATTTATCTGAGGTGGTACCTCAGAGTTGTTTACTTTACATTTCTCTAATTGGTAGTGATTTAGAGCCATTTTTCATATGACTAGAGATAGCTTTGATTCCTTCATCTGAAAACTGTATGTTCATATCCTTTGAACATTTGTACTTTGGGAAAGGACTTGCATTCTTATAAATTTGACTCAGTTCTCTATATATTTGTGAAATGAAGCCTTTATCAGGGATGTTTGCTATAAAATTGTTCCCCAGCTTTCTGCTTTCCTTCTAGTCCTGGTTGCATTTCTTTTGTTTGAGCAAAATCTTTCTCAGTTAACATAACCAAAATGATCCATTTTACATCTTGTAATATTCTTTATCTCTTGTTTGCCCCTAAACTATTCCCTTCTTCATAGATCTGACAGGTAAACTGTCCCATGCTCTCCTAATTTGCTTATGTTATCACTCTTTATATCTAAATCATGTACCCATTTTGACCTTCTCTTGGCAGACAGTATAAAATATTATCTATGTCTAATTCTGCCATACTATTTTCCAGTTTCCTCAGAAGTTTTTGTGCAATAATGAGTTCTTGTATCAGAAGCTGGGGTCTCTGGGTTTATCAAACACTAGATTATCATGGATATTTACTAATGTCTTGTATTCCTAATCTATTTCACAGATACATTACTCTGTTTATTAAACAGTACCAGATAGTTTAGATGATTACAGTTTTATAATAGAGTTTGAGATCTGGTACCATCAGTCCACCTTCCTTCTCATTTTTCATTAATTCCTTTGATATTTTGGACCTTTTGATCTTCCAGATAAATTTTTTATGCTTTCTCTAGCTCTATATAAAAATTTTTAGTACTTTGGTTAGTATGGCACCGAAGAAGTAAATTAATTTAGGTAGAATTATCATTTTTATTATATTGCCTCACCAATCCATTAGCAAGTGATATTTTCCAATCACACAGATGTGACTTTATTTGTGTGAAAAGTATTTGTTGTTTATGTTGTTCCTGAGTTTATCTTGGCAGGTAGACTGCAAAGTCTTTTATATTGTCTAAAGTCAGTTTAAATGGAATTTTTGTATCTCTTGCTGCTGTGCTTTATTGTTTATATATAGAAATATTGATGAGGCTAGAGAAGGTGTCCTAGCCATACCAGATCTTAAATTGTATTATAAAGCAGCAATCAGCAATACTACTTGATACTGGCTATGAAAAAGGGTGGTGCATCAGTGGAATAGGTCAGATATACGAGATAAAACAGTCAATGACTATAGTAATCTACTGTTTGATAAACCCAAGGACTATAGCTTCTGCAATAGGAACACACAATGTGATGAAAACTGCTGGAAAACTAGAAAATAATATAGCAGAAACTAATCATACACCAACATCTCACACCCTATACGAAGTGCAAATGGGTACATGATTTAGACACGAAGGGTGATTACTATCAGAAATTAGGAGAGCAAGGAATAGTTTGACTGTCAGATCTATGGAGATGGGCAGAATTTGTGATAAAACAAGAGATGGAGCACATTATGAAATGCAAAATGGATCATTTTAATTACACTAAATTAATAAGTTTTCTTCAAACAAAGCCAATATAACCAAGACTAGAAGGGAAACACAAAGCTGGAAAACAATTTTTACAGCCACTGTCTCCAACGAAGTCCTCATTTTTAAGATACATAGAGAACTGAGTCAAATATATAAGAATACAATTCATTCCCCAATTGATAAAGGGTCAAAGGATATGAAAAGGCAGTTTTCAGATGAAGAAATTAAACCTATGTTTAGTCACATGAAAAAAAAATGCTGGAGAGCTCAGTATGGCAGCAGTGGCTGCTGGCTGTGCTGTGGCCCTGGAGGCACCCCCCCAAGCAACAGCTGAGCAAGATCAATCAGTACTTCAGTGTGAGCAGCACCAAGGGGCTCATGCTGGCCACAGTGCTGCTGCGGGCCACTGCACACATGGAGCTTTGCAACTACTTGGCCACAAAACATCTGATTAGACAAACAACTGACCTGGAAAATAGATCCAGGAGAGACAATTTAAGAATTATTGGTCTACCAGAAATCCACGATGAAAAAAAGAGCCTTGATGGTATCTTTGAAGAAATTATCAAAGATAACTGTCCAGATGCCCTGGAACCAGAGGATAAAACAGGCACTGAAAGAATCCATGGATCACCCCCCAAATTGTAATCCCCAAGAAATATTATAGCCAAATTACAGAATTACAAAGTCAAGGAGAAAATACTGCAAGCAGCCAAAAGAAACAATTCAAATATTGTGGAACTACACTAAGGATCACATAGGATCTTTCAGCTTCTACATTAAAGGACAGGAAAACTTGGAATATGATATTCTAAAGGGCAAAGGAGGTGGGACTACAACCAAGGATCAACTACCCAGCAAAATTAAGCATAATTTTTCAAGCAAGGAGATGGACATTCAACGAAGTAAGGGAATTCCTGACCTTCCTGATGAAAAGTCCAGAACTCAATGGAAAATTTGATCTTCAAATACAAAATTCAAGAGAGACATAAAAAGGTAAATGGGGAAACAACCCGAACAAACCTTATTAATCAATAAGGGCAAATTATTTACATCTTTTCATAGGATTATATCATCATATATATGTTATATATGTATACATATGTATCTATGTTATGTGTGTATATATATATGTAAATCTTGAGAATAGTACATCTATCATGACAATTGAAAGGATTACACATAGACTGTGGATGTCTGCATAAAATAACTGACATAAGGATAAAAAACACAATTAAGAGATGTAAAGGGAGGATTATGGGAGAAGAGGCAAAGAGGTAGTAGAAAAGAGTAAATTACATCAAATGAGGAGGCACAAAAACACATTATAGTAGAGGGAAGAAGGGAGGGAGAAGAGCAGTATTTGAGCTTTACTGTCATCGGATCTGGTTCAAGAAGGGAATAACATACTCTGATAAGTATAGAAATCTAACTTGTCCTACAGGCAGTAGGAGGGGAAAGGGGGAAAAAAGGGAGGTGGGTGGTCATAAGGGAGGGAAAAAGTAGCAAGTGGAAAATGGTAAAGATAAAGGAGGGGAATCAAGAGGGAGGGTAAACTGAGGAAGGCGACACTCAAAAGCAAAACTGTTGAGGAGTGGAAAAGGAAAGAGAGAAATAAAAGCATAAATGTGGGAAATAGGATGGAGAAAAAGACACAGATAGAAATTGTAACTGTGAATGTGAATGGGATGAACTCTCCCATGAAATGGAAGCAGATAGCAGAATGGATTAAAATCCATAATCCAACAATATGTTGTTTACAAGAAACACATTTGAAATAGGGGGATACACACAGGGTAAAGGTAAAAGGCTGGAGTAAAATATATTGCCCCTCAGCTAAAGTAAAAAAGCAGGTGTAGCAATCCTAATCTCAGACAAAGTAAAAGTAAAAACAGATTTAATTAAAAGAGATAAGGAAGGACACTACGTCCTGCTAAAAGGTACCATAAACAGTGAAGAAATATCATTGTTTAACATATATGCAAAAAGTGGTATGGCATGCTGATTCTTAGAGGAGAGGTTAAGGGAGTTACGGGAAGAAATAGACAGCAAAACCATAATAATGGGAAACCTCAACCTCCCCCTCTCTGAACTTGAAAAAATCTAACCTCAAAATAAATAAGAAAGAAGTTAAGGAGGTGAACGGAATTTTAGAAAAGTCAGATATGATAGACCTCTGGAGAAAACTGAACGGGGATAAAAAGGAATATACCTTCTTCTCAGCAGTACATGGCACATACTCAAAAATTGACCATGTACTAGGCCATAAAAACCTCACAATCCAGTGCAGAAAGGCAGAAGTAGTCAAACCATGCATTTTAGGTCATGATGCAATAAAAATTATTTGTAATAAAGAACAATGTAAAAATAAGCTGAAAATTAATTGGTAACTAAATAATCTAATTGTAAAGAATGAGTGGGTCCAAAGAACAAATCAGAGAAATAATTAATAACTTCATTCAAGAGAATGACAATAATGAGACAACATACCAAAACTTATGGGATGCAGCAAAAGCAGTGCTTAGGGGAAGTTTTATATCTGTGAATGCTTACATGATTCAAATAGAGAAAAAGGAGATCAATGAATTGGGCATACCACTGAAAAAGTTAGAAAAAGAACAAATCGAAAATCCCAAATTAGAAATACTGAAAATCAAAGGAGAGATTAATAAAATTAAACCAGGAAAACTTTTGAATTAATAAATAAAAGCAAGTGTTGGTTTTATGAAAAAAAACAATAAAATTGATAAACCTTTGGTCAATTCGATTTAAAAAAAGAAAGAAAGAAGGAAATCACATTACCAGTATCAAAAATGAAAAAGTTGAATTCACCTCTAATGAAAAGGAAATCAAAACAATAGTTAGGAATTATTTTGCCCAATTGTATGCCCATAAATTTGACAACCTTAGGGATATGGATGAAGATCTACAAAAACATAATTTGCCCAGGTTAACAGAAGGGGAAGAAAAATTTCTAAATAACTGCATCTTAGAAAAAGAAATTGAGCAAGCCATCAATGAACTCCCTAGGAAAAAAATCTACAGGGCCAGGGAGTTTTACAAGTTAATTATATCAAACATGTAAAGAACAATTAATTCCCATACTTTATAGATTATTTGGGAAAATAGGTGAAGAAGGAGTCCTACCCAATTCTTTTTATGACACAAATATGGTACTAATACCAAAACCAGGTACAGTGAAAATAGAGAAATAAAATTATAGGCTAATTTCCCTAATGAATATTGATGCAAAAATTTTTAAATAAAATATTAGCAAAAAGATTGCAGCAACTTATCACGAGAATAATAAACTATGATCAGGTAGGGTTTATTCCAGGAATGCAAGGCTGGTTCAATATCAGGAAAACTATCAGTATAATTGATCATGTCAACAACAAAACTAGCAGAAAACATATGATCATCTCAATAGATGCAGACAAAGCCTTTGACAAAATACAACACCCGTTCCTATTAAAAACACTAGAAAGCATAGGAATAAATGGAGCCTTCCTTAAAATTATAAATCCATCTACCTAAAACCATCAACAAGCGTTATTTGTAATGGGGATAAGCTAGATGCATTCCCAATAAGATCAGGAGTGAAACAAGGATGTCCATTATAACCCCTACTATTCAATTTGGTACTAGAAAAGTTAGCTGTAGCAATAAGAGAAGAAAAAGAAATTAAAGGAATTAGAATAGGCAAAGAAGAAACTAATTTATAACTTTTTGCAGATTACATGATGATTTACTTAGAGAATCCTAAAGAATCAAGTAAAAAACTACTTGAAATATTAAACAACTTTAGGAAATTTGCAGGTTATAAAATAAACCCACATAAATCCTTGGCATTCCTGTACATTACTAATAAAGCCCAACAGCAAGAGATAGAAAGAGAAATTCCAGTCAAAGTTACTGTAGACACTATAAAATGCTTGGGAGTCTATCTGCCAAGACAAACCCAGGGACTATATGAACATAATTATGAAACGCTTTTCATGCGAATAAAGTCAGACCTAAATAGATGGAAAAAATATCAGTTGCTCATGGTTAGACTGAGCTAATATAATAAAAATGACAATTTTACCTAAATTTATTTATTCAGTGCCATGCCAATCGAACTACCCAAGAATTATTTTATAGAGCTGGATAAAATAATAACAAAATTCATCTGGAAGAACAAGAGGTCTACGATATCTAGGGTATTAATGAAAAGAAATTCTAGGGAAAGTGGCCTAGCCATACCAGATAATAAACTGTACTATAAAACATCAGTCATCAAAACTACCTGGTACTGGCTAAGAAACAGAGTTGTGGATCAGCGGAATAGGATAGGTACACAAGATGGAGAAGTCAATGACTATAGCAATTTACTCTTTGATAAACCCAAAGAATCTAGCTTCTGGGCTAAGAATTCACTATTTCATAAAAACTGCTAGGAAAATTGGAAAATGGTAGGGCAGAAACTGGACATAGACCAATATCTTACACCATATACCAAAATAAAGTCTAAATGGGTTCATGATTTAGGAATAAAAGCTGATACTATAAGCAATTTGGGAGAGCAAGGAATAGTTTACCTATCAGATTTATGGAAAAGAAAAGAATTCATGACACAACAAGAGAGAGAGAGAGCATAACAAAATGCAAAATGGATAATTTTGATTATATTAAATTTAAATGTTTTTGTATAAAAAAAAGCCAATGCAACAAAGACTAGGAGGGAAGCAGAAAATTGAGAGAAAATCTTTACAACCAGTATCTCTGATAAAGGCACCATGTCCAAAATATACAGTGAACTGAGCCAAATTTATAGAAATACAAGTCATTCCCCAATTGAAAAATGGTCAAAGGTTATGAACAGGCAGTTTTCTGAGGAAGAAATTAAAGATATCTATAGGCATATGAAAAAAATGCTCTAAATCACTACTGATTAGAGAAATGCAAATCAAAACAACTCTTAGGTACCACATCTCTCCTGTCAGATTGGCTAAAATGACAAAACAGGAAAATTATAAATGCTGGAGAGGATGTGGGAAAATTGGAACATTGTTACATTGCTGGTGGAGTTGTCAACTGATCCAGTCATTCTGGAGAACAATTTGGAACTATGTCTAAAGGGCTATAAACATGTTCATACCCTTTAACCCAGCAATACCACTTCTAGGGTTGTGTCCCAAAGAGATCACACAAGTCGGAAAAGGACCCATGTGTACAGAAATATTCATAGTGGCTCTTTTTGTGGTGGCAAAGAATTGGAAATCAAAGGGATGCCCATCAATTGGGGAATAGCTGAACAAGTTCTAGTATATGAAGGTAATGGAATACTATTGTGCTATAAGAAATGGGGATGATACAGACTTCATAACAACCTGGAAAAACCTAAACGATATAATGTCGAGTGAGCGGAGCAGAGCCAGGAGAACATTGTACACCACCACAGATATATGGATTCTGTGATGACTAACCCTGATATACTTTGCTTTTCTCAGCAAAGCAAGATGCAGGGACAACTCCAAAGGATTCATGATGGAGAATGCTATCTATATCCAGAGAAAGAACTATGGAGTCTGAATGTAGATTGAGTCACACTTTATGCTCGCCTTTTTTTTCTTTTTTCTTTCCCTTTCGTTTTTGTTTTTGGGTTTTTTTTTGTTCTGTTTCCTCTTTCTTGTGATTCATTCTATTGGTCATGATTCTTCTTTACAACTTGACTAGTGTGTTATACATAGAAGATATATCAGATTCCATGCCATCTTGCGGAGGGAGAGGAGAAGGGGGGAAGAAAACCTGGAACTCAAAATTATGTAGAACCAAGTGTTGTAAACTAAAAATAAAAACTCTCTAAAAAGAAATTAAAGCTATCTATAGTCATATGAAAAAAATGCTGGAGAGCTCAGTATGGCAGCAGCAGCTGCTGGCTGTGCTGCATCCCTGGAGGTGGTCCCCAAGCGCCAGCCAAGCAAGATCGACCATTACTTCAGTATGAGCAGCGCCAAAGGGTTCATGATGGCCACAGTGCTGCTGAGGGCCACTGGACACGCGCAGTTTTGCCACTGCCAGGCCATGATTCCTGTGAACACCTTCTCTTGAGAACAGATTTCTTGGAGAGAAAGTTTGGCAGCTTCACAGCTGTATGATGCACCAATATAAAGGCAGTGATGCAAAGAGCTGCCTCATAGCTACACACAACGCCTTCATCAAAGACTCCAGAATTTGTCGATTACTTGAATCTTTTATAAAAATAATTAATCCTCAATTCAAAGAAGAAAGAAATAAGCATGAAAACATTCCTTTTGAAGACCAAATTTCATCATTTAAAATGGATTTCCTGTGGTACCCTGTAATGTTTCCATGAAACAGGGTATCAAATTGTCAACTGATCTACCTGTTGGAAAGCCTACATCATGGTAGCAGGAGGTGCCATGTGCTCCATAAAGATGCGCAATAGCAGTGAGAAGGCCCTCACCCAGTATAAGACCAACATCACTTCTCTCACACCACTTTTAGAGAAATGTTTACTGAGTCTTACAAAATCCTGTCTATGAAGACCTGTGGAGTGAAAACAGGGGTGTGATCACCAATGAGAAAAATCAATGCATACAGAAATGCCACCATCAGTGTCCTCAATGGCAGTGCCAAGACCACCAAGTCCAGGGTCACAGTGTTCATCTCTGAAGAAACCATCATGGAATCTGTGGACAGCCTCCAGCTCCCAGAGTCAAGCCAAGAAACAAGTGTCATGATCCTCATGACCATGTGCTGCAACAAGGTGGTGAGGCCCATTGATGAGTCCTGCTGCCAGCCCCTCCAGGCCCCCACACTCACGCAGAACCTGGCAGCCAGCTTCTTCTGCCTGTCCATCCAGGGCTGCCTGGTCTTACAGCTCATATATTGGCAAAGACACTGGAGGAGCAGGCTGTGCACTGATGTGGAGGTGCTGGAGGTGAAGAAGGAGGCCTGCACCCCACCCCTCCAAAGTTGCCTTGCAGTCATGCTGCAAGCTGGG
>CM053628.1:43347164-43377323 GCA_028646595.1 Phalanger gymnotis
TCCAGTATGGTCTGAGACCCTACCTTTGTTTCTCTTAATAAAGGTTGGTTTCTTTGCCCAGAGAGGCTTTCCAGTCTCTTTCTTACACCAGTGACTTGCTCTTTGGAGAAGTACATCTACTCTCTGAACACTCAGAGGAAAAGATACTTGTGGCAGGAGACACTCTGAGAACATTCTACTCACTATAGGCTTGCTTTCTGGGGAAGTACATAAACTTAAAAAGTAATTATTTAATTAAATAGAGGCCTTTGAAGCATTTCCGAAGACAACACATGAGCTGAAGAGAAACTTTCAAATACAAGACTCAAAAGAAGCATTAAAAAGGTAAATATGAAAGAGAAGTCATAAACAATTCAATAAGGTAAAACTGTACTTTTCTATAAGGGAAGTGATACAAATATCTTCTAAGAATCTTATCATTGTTAGAGCAGGTAAAAGGGTTCTACGTAGAAGGGTTGGGAGTGAACCAATTAATTTGGGATGATGTAAGATAAATGGATAGGCAGGAAATATGGATACCCTGGGAGACTGCAGAAAACATAGAAAGAATGGGCGGAGTGATCTCACATAAAATAGGTGTGTGAGGAAGCCCTTTTACCCTGGAGTGGAAAATGGTGCAGGCAAGTGGCCAATGCTGGAACCTCGGTCACACCTAAATTGGTTCAAAAGGGGAAAATATCTATATCTATGTTTATATGTGTGTGTGTGTGTGTGTGTGTGTATAGTTAATCATTTGGTCATAAAAATCTGTATTAAGGTAGAGATAAATAAGAGAATGGGAAAAGAGAAAGAAAAATTGTTGGTAAAAGGGTGGGCTGATAAAAGAATGCAATAGTAATATTCAAAACAAATTAGAGGAGAGACAGAATAAAAGAGAGGAAAGAGAAACCGTGGAAATAGGATGGGGGAAATGCAGTTAGTAGTGCTAACTGCATGAATGGGATGAACTCACTCATAAAATGCAAGTGGGTAGCAAAATGGATTAGAAACCAGTATCCAGCAGTATGTTTTATTTTATTAACAAGAAACATACTTGAAACCAAGAGAGAACTACAGAGTTAAAATAGGGGGCTGGAGCAGAAACTGTTATACCTCAGTTGAAGTAAAAAATGGAGGAGTAGCAATCATGATCTCAGACAAAACAAAAGCACTGCTAAAAGGGGTAAGCAGGCAAACTACTTCTTGTTCAAAGGAACAACAGACAATGAAGTAATATCAATAATAAACACATGTTTGAGAAATAGCTTAGCTTTCAGATTCTTAAAGGAAAAGTCAAATGAATTAAGGGAAGAAATACTAAAACTATGGTAGTGAGGGATTTCAACTTTTCCCTCTGAGAGCTAGAAGAACCTAACCATAAAGGTATAAGCAAGAGGTTAGGAAGAGCAACAGAATTTTAACAAATTTAGATGTTAAATACTTCTAGAGAAAATTGAATGGGAATTGAAAGGAGTACAGAAAAATGTTGCTTTGTGTAAATTCACATTATGCAAATTGGAATTTATGTAAAGAATTCTGTAAGAAATCTACATTCCCAACAAACAACTATGTAAACTTTACTGTACTACACTGGGATGTCTTTCTGCTCCTGCCACTCAATTTGTTGCTCTATGGCCTCCTACATTCCACCCCCCCCAAAAAAAAGAAGCTAAAAAATCCCTCCAAGTGAAAGCAGAAGAGACCTGCAGAGAGACAGCCACCACCACTGCTGGATCAGAGGTTCGCTTGAGATCTCCAGTCCTGACTGAGGAGACCTTGGTTTCAGTCTGCCTGCCACCTGAGAGTTTGGTCCCTGCATTTTGGTATTCTGTCCATCCCTCTTGGGGTACCATATGTCTGGCCCTGATCACCATCACGTGCGGCCTGTCCTGTCCTGAATATTTGCATGTCTGGCCCCCATGTGTCTGCCTGCCAGCATGTTCTTCCTTTCAGTTCCAGACAGGCCCGCATATTGGTGGCCCCACCAACCATCTGTTCTTTCTCCTGATCTTGCTTCTCTGTGCACATCCCCCAGCTGTCTTGTAGCCATGTGCCAGCCTCTCCTTCCTGCCTGTGTGCTTTTCTGTAGCCATGGGAAAATTTACATTACATAAAGGGTCTGTGCAATGATCCACTTAAGTTGTTTTTTAAATATTTTTAGCACTATATTTTTCCTTAACTATGTTTAAAAACTATTTTAACAGTCATTTTTAAAATTTTTATTTCCAAATTCTATCCCTTCCTCCTTCCCAACCCGCCCTCCCTGATTTAACAGGCAAAGTATTGGATACAGGTGATACTTGTGTAGTCACACAAAACAAATTTCTATAGTAGGCATGTTGTAAAAGAAAACATAGACCAAAAAAACCTCAAGAAAAGTAAATTTTTTAAAAGTATACTTTGATTTGTAGTCAGACACTATCAGTTCTTTCTCAAGAGATGGATAGCATTTTTCATCATAAATCTTTTGGAGCTGTCTTGGATCTCTAGATTGTTGAGAATAGCTAAGTCGTTCGTAGCTGATGTTCTTATAATGTTGTTGTTACTATGTTCTCCTGGTACTACTCATTTCACTTTGTATTAGTTTATGTAAGTATTTCTGAGAGCATTCTGGTCATCATTTTATACAGTACTACAGAATTTTATCACAAACAGAGACCACGGTTTGTTCAACCATTCTCCAATTTATGGGTATCCCCTCAGTTTCCAATTCTTTGGCACCAGAAAACAGCTGCTATAAATATTTTTGTACATATAGGTCCTTTTAATTTTTTAAAAAAATCTCTTTTGGGATTCAGATCTAGTAGTGGTATTGCTAGGTCAAAGGGAATGTGTGGTTCTATAGTCCTTTAGGCATAGTTCCAAATTTCACTATGGAATGGCTGAATCAGTTCATAACTCCGCCAACAGTGCATTAATGTCTCATTTTTCCTAAGTCCCATCAAACATTTCTGACCTCCCTTCTATCAGCCCCTCATCTTTCTCTTATGCCCTTGCCCTCTGACTTTCCTGTAGGGTAAGATAGATTTCTGTACCCAACTGAGTGTCTATGTTATTCCCTCTTTGAGCCAATTCTGATGAGAGTGAGGTACAAGCATTTTCTGTCACTTGTGCCCTCTTCCTCTCCACTGTGAAAGCTCTTTCTTCCCTCTTTTATGTTAGATAATTTACCCCATTCTACATCTCCCTTTCCTTTTCTCCCAGTAGTACATTCTTCCTTCTCACCCCTTAATTTTATTTTTTACATATAATCCTTTCATATTTCACCCACACCTCCACCCTCTCTCTATACAACCATTATAATGAGAAGTTTCTTATGAGTTTCAAGTATCACCTTACTATGTACTTAGGTAAACTATTATCCTTATTAAATCCATTATTATTTTCCTTCTCTGTTTACTTTTATATGCTTCTCTTTAATCTTGTATTTGAAAGTCAAATTTTTTATTTAGCTTTGGTCTTTTCATCAAGAATGTTTGAAAGTATTCTATTTTATTGAATATCTATTTTATCCCTGAAGGATTGGATAGGTGATTCCAGATTGTAATCCTAGCTACTTTGCCCTCCAAAATATCATATTACAAGCCCTCTGATCCTTTAGTGTAGAAGCTGCTAAATCTTGTTTTATGTTGACTCTGGCTTGCTGATACTTGAATTATTTCTTTCTGGCTGCTTGCAATATTTTCTCTTTGACCTGGGGGGTGTGAAAGTTGGCTATGATATTCCTGGGAGTTTTCATTTTAGAATCTCTTTTAGGAGGTGATTGGCAGATTCTTTCCATTTCTATTTTACCCTCAGGGTATTTTTCCCTGATACGTTCTTGAAAGATGACCTCTAGGTGCTTTTTAAAATCATAGTTTTCAAGTAGTCCAATAATTTTCAAATTTTCTCTCCTGGATCAATTTTCCATGTTAGTTGTTTTTTTCTATTGAGATATTTCACTTTGCCTTCTATTTTTTCATTCTTTTGGTTTTCTTTTATTGTTTCTTGATTTCTCATGAATTCATTAGTTTCCATTTGCTCAATTGTGTTTTTTAAGGAATTATTTTCTTCGGTGATTTTTTGTACCTCTTTTTCCATTTGGCCACTTCAAGTCTTTAAAGAGTTTTTTCTTCAGTGAATTTATGTGCCTCTTCTCTCAATTGCCAATTCTGCTTTTTAAGGAGTTCTTCTCTTCAATGAACTTTTAAACATCTTTTTCCATTTGGCCAATTCTGCTTTTCAAGGCATTTTTCTCCTCATTGGATTTTTGTACCTCTTTTACTATTTTGCCTAGTCTGCTTTTTTAGGGTATTATATTCTTTAGTATTTTTGTGACTGCTTGATCAGGCTGTTGACTCTTTTTTTCAAGATTTTGTTGTATCACTCTCATTCATTTTCCCATTTTTTCCTCTACATTTCTAACTTGATTTTCAAAATGCTTTGTGAGCTCTTTGATGATCTGAGACCATTTTTTTCCTTGGAGGCTTTGGATGTAGGTATTTTGACTTTGTTGTTTCCCTGTAACATTTCTGTTTTGTATTGATGTATGGAAGTTACATCCTTAAACCACTCCTGTAGAGTTTGATAATTTGTTAAGTGTTGGCCAAAAATTTTCATTGAAAACTCACTCTCTTATAATAAACTTATTATCAGCTGCTTTAAAACAAAATATATCCCATCAAATCTTCAAATAGATATTTTTCTCATTTTGTAAAAGCTCAATTCATAATCCAACAGTATCCAGATTTAAAGAAAATTTGTCTAACAGCATTGCTGATGCAATGGAATGTGGAATTTCATAATATAAGAGAATTTAGTAATACAATAATAAGAAAAAATATCCTACACTGAAAACATGAAACAAAACTTATGACCTGTTAGATGATGTCAATTCAGCCAAATGCATTTCCAAATTATCCAATTTAAAAAAATAATTCATCTTATTACTTTTACTATTTTATACTAATCACATCTAAAACCCGAGTAAGCAATTACATTCAATTAAAGACATAATAATAAATCAACATTTATATAGTGCTTACCACATGCAAGTCATTGTTTTAAGCACTTCACAATCACTATATCCCTTGATCCTCACAACAATATTGGGAGGTGGGTATGATCATAATTTTTTTTCTTTAGAAATCAGGAATTTGAGGCAAACATAGATAACATAACTTGCTTTAGATCACACAGCTATTAAAATTTTCTGAGACCATTGTGTAACTCAAGTTTCACAACATTTTTCTATAATTTTTTCATCACCTTTATTTGGGAACCTGATCTGAGATGAGAAGGGCTAACAGTGTCAGAGAGGGAAGGTCTCTGAATTGGGGAGTCACAGGGGTTCTCTCAGCTACAGTGGAAGTTTCAGTTGGTCCTTGATCTCAGATAGTGGTCAACTGAGCTGGGATGAAAGAGTGTAGAGGGTTTCCTGATTTAGGCAATCTTTTCTCTTTTCATCGTCAAAAAAGGGTTAACAAGCAGCAGTTATGAAATATAATCAGACTGGTTTTTTCCTCTTCACTCTGGGATTACTTTCAAACTGGCTGTTTTTTTCTTTATTACACTGAAATAAGTCCATCAAGCTTCAAACTTTGACAGGATGTGATTATTATTTTCCTTAAAACACATTGCGCAGAGTGGTACACCAAATCTCATTAAAATATTTCAGCATGTTAAGCTTCTTCTAATTGAAAATTATTATTCTCCAAAGTCCTTAATGATTAATCTCCATCTCCATAATCTCCAAACCTCCAAAATCTACTAAGATGTTTTTAGCAGTTTTTTTTAAAGCCTAATCTTTCACTGAAAGACCAGAGTGGGAATTACTCCCAGTTACTGAGGCAACTGCTTCAAGAATGAAATGACATTACTCTTCCTAACACTTTAAACTCTTTCACTGAAGCTTTTTAGATTTTCTGGCTGACTGCAATTTCTTAACATAGATACATAGATAGATTTGGTATTTTCTTTTTCTCCAATGTGATATATGACCAGTTTTAACACAAGTTTTTTTCAAAATTTTGAGTTCCAAAATTTCTCCTTCTGTCCCCTCCCCTCTCACTTAGAAGGTAAGTAATTTGATATAGGTTATGTGTATACAAAACATTTTTTATTATTCATATTTGAATTGAAAACACAGACACCCCCCCCCCCGAAAAAATGAAGAAAAACTAAAAAGTAAAGAGAAGTATGCTTCAATCTGCATTTGGACTCCATCAGTTTATCCTATTCAGATGGATAGCATTTTTCATCCAAAATCCTTCAGAATTTCCTGGATTTCCTTGAATCTTTGAACTTTTAATGAAATATGAAGATCTTCCCTGTACATTTATAGGCCTATATGACTACAAATGTTGTCCTTTCTCCTTGGAACAGAGGCCATGTTCCCAGGACTAAAAGGTAAGATTATACCTGACCTATTCCTCTTCCTGGAAAGGTTGGCCACCCTTCCATAGAATCAATCCTGTATTGTTTTGAACATAGACATTTTGCCAAATCAGTCACATATCTCCTGCTTCTGTGAACTCAGACCCAGTCCACAGTCACAACATATCCTATGCTGAGTCATATAGAACCCTGGCACAGAATCAATCAGGTGATGAGTCATGTAGACTCTGACACTGAGCCTATCAGTTGCTAAATCATGCTGTGGCAGATTTTCTCCTTTTATTGAAAAATAGATATCTTCAGAAAAAATTGACATTTTTCTTTGGGGCTCCCCTCATGGGGAAGGTGCTCTGCTGAAGGTATTCACAGCCAGGACTTTAGGAGCTAAAATGAAGGGGCCCCCAGCATGTGAACCCAGATGTTGGTGCTTCCCAGATTGCTGATGTATGTTAATATTTCTATTACTCTGGTAAGTTTGTTTTTATCTTTCTATGTTTCTTTAATAATGCTTTATATTTTCCTATGTGCAGAAGAAATGTTATACTAATTCTAATTTGGTGTGATAAGCATTTTTTATGCTGTGCAATCTGATCCTAAAAATAATTAAAGTAGCTGCACATATTTCCTTAATGATACAAATTGGCATCACAAACAGGATTTCAAGGTATAATGCCACTCTTTGGGAACAAAAAGACTCTAGTGAAAGAACTAAGTATCGTTGGGTGGGAGGATTCACCTTATTCCTCTCTGGTGAAAGAATGGGCTAACAATATGGGAGCTTGTGAAAACTGGTAACTGAAATAATGGAATGGAGAAGCCATTGAAGTAGCACAATGTTTATAGGGAATACTTGTGGAAAAGGGGAAAGAAATGGTAGGGGTGTGACAGGCTACTGAATTATGTGTAAACATAGTGACAAAGTGTTAGAAGAAAAGGTTCAGATGGCAAAGGAATTAGCTGATTTGCATCAGAGGCATTCCATGTTAGTGTCAGAACTTTCTTTTAGGGTATAAAGCTAGAAATTATCAAATGGTAGCAGAAAAGGCAGCTGTAAGTGCAGCCCAGCATAAATAGCAGAAAAGGAGAAAAAAATAACAAAAAAGAGTTATGTACAGTCCTTGCATCTGTGGTACCTGACTGGGAGCCAGACAAGTGGGATGGAATAGATGGGATGGTACTGAAGATGAATGAAATTCAGATGAGGAGGCTTTTAAGTATCATGAAGAGAAATAACATGAGGATGTGGACACTCATCCAATAACGCAGAGGAAGAAGGAGGATAAAGGGAGCGAGAGAGTGTTTAAGGAGGTAACTGAGGATTTTATTCAGCAGGAAGTTACAGATATATTGAACTGATTAACCCAAAAAACTGGAGAATCATGAGTATCTTAGATGGTGAGGATAGGTGACAAAGGGGCTGGAGGAGTATTGGTAGATAACATAAATTGTATGAAACTTGTAGTTATTAGTCAGGATGCCTTTGCACAAAAAGCTTTTAGAGATCACTATGATCAAGGAGGCAATAACTGAACTTACTTGTTAGCTTTGGCTGGTGAGGGATGCAGTAAACAATACCCACTGCCTCTATGTGGCCTAGTGGAGAAAGACTTTGGTATTCACTTAAACATTGTATGAGGAATTTGAAAGAGGAAGTGGTATGGTAGGAAATACAGATGCTTACCACAGAACCCCCTTGGGGGTGTCCCATAGAAATACGCAAGCCTGACAAAAAGTTTGGGACTTTCCTACCCCTTCTAAGAAAGAGGAACAAAAGTTTATAGGACTATTTGGCTATGGGAAATATCATATTCCTCATTTAGGACCGATCCTAAAACCTTTATATACAATTACAAGGAAAAAAATATAAATTTGATTGGGCATGTGAGCAGAGTAAACGTTTTGAAGAAGCCAAGGCTGCTATATAGGTGGCCCTAGACTTATGGCCTATGTAAAGTGGTCCAGTGGAATCACAAGTGACTGTACAAGATTAATATGCAAATTGGAGTTTGTGGCAAAAACAGCAAGGCCCAAATGTACCCTTAGGATTTTGGTCTAGGAAACTTCCTTCACCAGGAGTTCAATATACCCCTCTTGAAAAATAATTATTAGCTGCATATTGGACCTTGGTAGAGACTGAGCAATTAACTCTGAATCATGAAGCAATATTAAGATCTGAAATCCCAATTATGACATGGGTAATGAGTACCTCAGCTACCCACAAAATTGAATAAGCACATTCAATGGAAATTAAATGGAAATGGTCCATTCAAAAGAGACCTAAAACAGGTAACATTGGAGTTTCTGCTTTACATGAGACAATAGTACAAACAGATATTGAGGGAAATAATACATTCCTTAAACCAAAGCAACAGTTGATGCAATCCTTAGTAAAATAGAATGAGGCATATGACAGATTAACTGAAGAACAAAAGAAACATGCATAGTTTAGTCACAGGACGGCAAATTATTTACACCATGAAAGACATTGGAAAGCTGTAGTCTATAACCCATATACTAGATGGACTTTGGAAAGTCCTGGGACAGGTGGAAGTAGTCAATACACTGAAATTAGGGCACTGTAGCAAGCTATCATATCAAGGATTTGGTTCCCCTGATGCACTCAATGAAAAAATTAAATTGGGAACTAAAGTATGGGTAAAAGGAAACCCAGACAATGCACCAAGACCTGCACAAATTACAACACTTGGAAAAGAAAATAATGTAATTGTTGTTTCTTCAGGAAAGAGATGGTTATCAAATCATTCCTTTAACCCACATATTCTATCATGAATAAGGCTCTTTCAGGTACTACCGTACTTGGATACTGGATGATAGTGGATTCGTGCACTCCAGGAGCGAGGCTGGCACCAACAAACATCCAAGTCAACGGAACTATGCTACTGAACATCAATAATACTTTACACTTAGGATGGGTGAATAGTACGCACAGCCAGCAACAAGATAACCACATAAGTTGAGCATTCTTTCCATGCATCACTGCACACATTACTGTGATGAGCCCAGATATGAAAATGTGGAAAAGGACACACACAGTATGTGAACATTGGAATGTTTAGTCTGCAGTATGTATTACGTGTTTCACTCTGACGTCTTTACAGCCCCAGTCTGATCCCTGCAAACATATGAAATGTGTGTGTGCAGAATGTGCTGATAACAATGCTCCTGTAATATTTTGCCTAAATGGATCCCAAATATGTAATGGATTATGTTGGGCCAACTATATATGTGTAATGTCTACTAACGTGCCTGACCCCACTTGCAATCCTATTATAAGGATACCAAAGAGTTCTGTGATTGTGCCACAAAATTATCAAAAATACATGTTACATTTCAGTACTTCTTTCCTTCTACAACAATGTAATCAGAAAAAGAGGACATGGTATGATAGAATACTTGGTGGAGCAGGAACACGTTTGGGTATAGTAAATAGTATAGTTCTTGAGACCTTAGCCAGCAGACTGTACAATGCCAGAAAAGATGGTGCTCAAGCTTTGACAATTAATGCCGAATGGTTACCCACGATGATCCTACCCCACCAACACACATTAGAGTATCAGAAGGATTTTTTTCCAATTGTTCACTCTCTCTCCTTTAACGAATTTGCTATTAAATATGAATGTTTCTAAATTGTTCAGTTGAAGGGCTTGTTAACTACAAAACATGTATACCTAGATACAGAAAGAGAATGTGCAGAGACAATTGAGTTCACAAAATAAAAAATTGTGGCATAACATGTTTTCTTTATATATACCAAAGACCAATTGCATTTCATTAGCATTTGAGAACTTCAAATGTGAAGATACTTACTGTGTAGGAACTATAACATATTATCAGATCTTCTAACCTTGTATAACGTGTGCATTTCGTGCGATTCCTTTTGTTCTGTTTTCTTATTTTGCTATATCTCATATATATGGGAATTATGTTGATTATTATAATAATACTAATTTTTATCTGATTGTATTACTACTAGTAATGCTAAAGTATGTAGTATGATCACTAGACAGAAGAAGCCCTGTCTATTGAATCACTTATCTATCTCTGTGATGTAACTTTATACCCTGCTTCTATTTTCTCCATTTTATATGAGGTAGAACCCCAACATATATGTATTGCCTCTAACATCAGATGGATCTGAATTATGTTAATCAAACTGTTCCTTTCTCAGACTCCTTGAAAGGAATTGATTTTCTCCACATTCAAGTTGATGACTTTTACCTTTCCCCTGAACAAGTGGATGATGTCAGTCTTTCTTGGGTACTCACTTCTTTACCTTTACCTTCTATTTATATATCATCATAACCCCTAAGAGATATACTTATTTCCTCTGAAGAAGTAAAAGAGATGTTATTCAAGAATCAACAATTTCTAAATAAATATAAATTACAGACTCATATTGTTGCCAATAATTTAATAGATGTATGTTATGTAGTAATTACTGTCACTAATGATCATTGGTATGATTTCTAGTTCAAATCACCCTCTGCACAGAACTATGTTTCCACATTTTTTAATGCTACATTGATTTTTGCAATTATTCTAATTCTATTCTTTTGCAACTGGTATATGTTTTGCTAAATTATATATATATACATATATATATATATATATATATATATATACATATATACTTATGAGTTGTCTGTAAAATCCCTTCAGGCTAGGTAATGGACATGTCAGGTCAGATCTTGGGGCTGAATGGTTATGTGATATCAGGCCCAGAGAACTGAGGATCCTCCTCCCAGTAATTTCTTTCAACTCCTATCACCCATCCTGATGAGGGGAGGGGGCCACAGTGAATCTTCCACTTCTAGGAGGGTCTGGGCCTGAGCCAATTCCTAGGCCTGGGGTAGTTGAGGGTCACCCCCTTTACAAAAAACCAGGACAGGGAGGCAGAGAGATGTCCCAGGCTCCATATAAGGGAATAGCACAGTAACCTAGCAGACCACCACTTCTGAATGGGACTTGGATTTTTGACAACGCCTAGAACAGAGGAGGAAAGGGCTGGTCTGGAGCAGAGCCAGGTCTCAGCCTCCTTTCTCCAGGTAGGAGGAGACAAAATCAGGCCAGGGACAGGTGGACACCCAGCCATGGATGCATGTCTGCCTCTTACAATGCCTGGGCTGGAGAAAAATGGAGGCAATGGCAGCTGGGCATCTACCCCCACCAATGAATGAAGAGACTTGAGGCAGAAGGTTGAGGATCCTCTCAGGCTCCAGGATACTGCCCTACCCACAAGGAGCATCAGCCCAAGGAACCAGAGGTCCTGAGGGGTCTCAGGCTTCCAGCTAGGAGCCTGTGGAGGCTGGGAAGAAGGCCTCTTCATCAGGCAGCTGTGGAGATAGGGACTAGAGATATGAGGGATGTGGGGGACTCCCAGAGAAGGAAAAATCTCTCCATTGACACCTCTACCTGCAATTTCTACTCTCAGAAACTTGTCTAGAGCATGTAGACCTTAGGTGGCTCAGCCCCCTCAATAAACACAGATGGTAGGTGGTAAAGGTTCGAGGTTCAGCCCAAAGACTGTCTCCCAGGTCACCCCTGGCCCAAGAAGCTGGAGAGACCAATGACCATGCTCTTCTACTTGGATGAGAGAGAGGTAGCCATGTCAGAGGATCACCTTGCAGGTGAGTCCAAGGAAACAGGCCAGCAACCAAGCCTTGAGGCCATGGTGCCCACTGATAAAGATAAAACTTGGAGGAAATATGTACAAGAAAATGGTTGACCTTAGCTCTGTAGTATATTTCTTCAGTAACTAGATAATTATTGCTAAGATATTTTACCAGTGACAAATCAGGGAAGCTCAAGCATAGTGTTAAAAAAATTAGACTTGGAACAAGTGTGGAGAACCTGCAGCCTCCATTCTAAGTCCTTGGGTGTGACCATTTGACTGAGTCCAAGTTTTATTCAACAAATCCTAATTTAAAGGGGATTTGTTCTGTGAAGTTTGGATTCAGTAAAAGGGCAACATTTGAGGACCTAGAGGGCACATGTGGCCTCAAGTCTACACAGTCTTCATCCCTACCTTGTAGTATACAAATATCCAAGATTAAAGGAGACTCTAGATGTAGTCTTTGTAGCAGCAGTAGAGCAGGGACTCCAAACCGGCCCCTCTAATTCTATATCTCACTATTCTTGCCATTGGATCATGGCCTCCATCCTAAACAAACCTCTCCTTCAAGTGTTCTACATCTGCTCTCTCAATTCCCTCTTCACCCAGTCCTTTCCTCAAGCCACCAAATGGGTCCAACAGATCATCTACTTAAATGTCCAGTTTAAAGCACCCTCCAGAGTCCACCCAGTCAAATCCTTTTATGCTGCAGAGAAAAATGAAGACCAGGGAAGTCAAGGGACTAACCCCTAATCTAATCACACGTAGGCTCAGAGATCTAGAGTTGGAAGGGACCTCAGAGGTCAACTAGTCAAACCTCATTTGACAGAGGAAAAAAACTGCAGCCCAGAATGGTGATGGGAGTTGTCTGAGGCCACACAGCTAGTAAGTGTCTACAGCTAATCAGGTAGGATGTGAACTCAGATTTCCAGACTCAGAACTGAGCAGTGTCTCTGTTAGATTCTGCTGCCTCTTATCCTTCAGTCTCACTAGTGTACCCTCATCTCCCTAAATGTTCTAAGACTACAAAGATGAGAGATAATTGCTGCAGCCAGCACAGTCAAATGAGGAAGCAATTCGAGCTGATCATGGTTGAAAATAAGGAGACAGGGATGCTGTGAGCAGGTGAAACAGAGCCATTTATTCAGTGGCAGACGGGGTCTCTTATACTCAAGTAAAAACATTACACACATTGGAATGCTCTGGTGCCCCTTGCTCTTTGCCCGTCCGCCAAGATCTTGTTTTTCTGAGATATCTAGAGAAAACATATCGTTTTGAAAATATTTGAACTGTGGTCAGTGTGGCCTTGATAAAATCTTTAAGACTGTGGTAAGTAAAATAACAGTACGTGAGACAATTCAACAGTCACGGGACCATGGGGAGGGGAACACAGGGGCCTGTAAGAAGCCAAAGTTTCTCTTCATCTCCCCCTTTTAGTTTTACTGAGCAAGAGGAACATGCCTTTTGTTCAGGACCAAAGGGGTTCTCTGCTTCTTGGCAATAAAATTCCCTCAGGGCCAGATCTTGCCTTTGGATATAGAGGCTAAAAACAGGAAACTAGCATAGGAGCACAAAAACAGAGACACAGGCACACAACAACCAAAATTATCAGCAAAATATTTTGTCGTAGCCCAGAAAAGATGCCCTGGGCACGCTTTATCCAATTAGCAATTTGTACACCAGTTTCATAAGTGACAAGGTTTTTGTGTGATTCTTTATCTAAAGCATCTGCTAATTTATTAAGATCTTCAATATCTAATGTTATATTGTTGTTACCCCATAGACCATTGAGATGATTTTTTTTATTTTTTCCCATTGCCAATCAGTGTCATTATATTTATGATTCATCATACAAAATTCTACATATCTATAATCACAAACAAGTCTGATGAACACATGTGATTTCTAACTCAGTAGCTATTTCTAAAACATCTTCTCTAATGCTGTTAATGGCTTGATAAAATTCCTTGTTAATTTTAGCTTAAATATTGAAGCCTCTAGATAAATTATGGGCTAATTGCTGAAGAAATTTTGCTTGAACAATTTCATTTTGAACAGCTGCAGTAGGAAGGCCGAATTTCTGATCTCAAATATAATCATATATATATTTGAATGGTTCGAAACCACAAGGTATGAGGGATTCCCTAAGTAGAAAGCATCGAAACATTTATTTAGGCCCCACAGCAACAGATTCGCAAACCAGCCTCCCCATTCTGACATCTTGACCAAAAAAACCCAGGCCCAATAAGCCTGCCTCACAAGAGTAACCAGGAGGCCACATAAAAACAAGATGGTATTTAACCAATTCATATTTACTGGCCTCGAGTCCTTGCTCGAACTCCTGGGTTCACACAGGTCAGCTCTGCTTCTGCAGCTCCTGCTTCGGCTTTTTTCAGCTTCAGCTGTAGTTGTCTCTTAGTTCACCTCTCCTTGCAGCCGAGCCTCAAGCCTCAACGACCAGAGACCATTGGTTCCCAAGTTGGCCCCTCTTAAGTCATTAATCTACACACACACAGGTTTCACACCTGATAGGGCTTTGGGCCTGGGGCTTAGCACTTAACAGCTGAAAGTACTTTCACTCAAAGTAAACAAAAGCCAAACTCTTCAAGTGCTAAGGAGCCCATTTTGCCTTACCGACACAACAGCGGATGTAGACATTGCCAATGCTATGGAAGAAGAAATTGCAGTTATTAATGTGATAATACCAAATACAACACATGAAATGCACCTCCTTTTTCTTTTCAAAGGACTTAACTGATTTAAAATTTGACCCAAGGCATTGTCAGCTCTGCTGTGATACCAATGTTTACTCTTAACTGGGAATAGAGCAAAAGTAGGCCTGGTAATTACAAATAAAACATGTCCTTTTATAGCATGATCAATACATTCTGATACCAAACAATTGTTACATGAAACATTAAATACAGTCCCCTGTCTGCCAATGGTAATCTGACTTTGTTTTCCCCACACAAAGGTGTAATTGCCCCCTAGACAGGCACAGACGGTGGCGTTGTAGTCCACGAACTTCTTCCCTACTTGGTAGTGAGCCTTTATAGGGGAGTAGGGCAGTACCATTTTCTGTATTTGCTCATTGCCCTAATCTCGTTTTCCCCACCAATGAGGCATAAAGTATCCTTCATGGGGGTGGGGGTGTGTGTAATGTTTCTGGCCAGTGTCATTATGCCAAGCCACATATGTGTTATTGAATATCTGATAGCATGTTTTCCTATTCATTCTACACTTCAAGAATGGTGGGTCAACAGCATCCTCATCAGTCCTTAGTCCTTGATCATAACATGGTGGTGTGTGAAAGCCCCGATTAGGGACGCCGCCATTACAACTTTGTCCCAATATCACGACGAAAGTTGTGGTAAGATTGCGAAAATGCATGATGTTATTTTTTGCCAATGCTAAATAACTTGAAAAATTAGTATAAAGGAAGTTAAATCCTACAAAGTCATATATATACCTGTAAGTAATATTCCTAATAAATGAATACCCAGGAAACGAAGCATTAGTAGTGAAGCACAGAGGGAGTGTCTCAATTAATCTTGAAAAATTGAATGACAAAACAGGGTGTGTGTGATTTTGAAGTAATGGGTCCACTCTACACTTTTTAGTAAGGTAGAGAGAGCCATTCCCTTGCAAAACAACTTCAGGCATTGATGGGCATCCCACAACATCTCAAAACTGACAATGGCCCTGTGTACTCCAGTCGCACTTTTGGCTCCTTCTGCTCTCAATGGGGCATTCAACATATTACTGGACTCCCTTACAACCCCACTGGGCAGGCTAGAGTAGAACGTAAAAATAGAACTCTTAAAACTTTCCTTCAAAAACAAAAAGGGGGAGAACTGGCCTCCAAAGGAAGGTTATCCGTGGCATTATACACTATAAATTTTCTTACCTTAGATGACACCTCCTTTATACCAGCTGAAAAATTTTATAATTGTATAAGACACACAAATTCAGTGAATAAACATACATCCAAGACCAATAATGATATAAAACCACCCCTGGTAATGTGGAAAGACTGGGATGGAATATGGAAATGACCTAACCAAGTTGTAGTACAGGAAAGGGGTTTTTGTTGTATCTCCACAGATGAAGGTGACATCTGGTTACCCACCAAACATTGGAGAGAAGTGGAACAGCCCCCCAAAAAAGGAGCAGATCAAGAACAAGAAAAGGAAGACCCAAAGGGCCTGTCATTGCCTAATGAACCTGGAGAAGAAGAGACTCCTGAAGCTCCTGTTAATATCTATGAACCAACTGACCATGAGCCAAAGGACAATTTCTGATAAGTCATACTGGGCATTTAAGCTTAATCCACCATGGGCCTGAGTCATAGGGTGGGACCAATATGTGCCTGGAGTAAATAGAGGATAGAGAGGATTAACTCTATTTCATATCAAATTTTGTAATTCTATAAATAAAGGATAGATGGAATCATGAAATGTCCTTTTGATATGAGCTGTTTCTATCCTGGACACCATTTGCCCTGCATACATGGAATCAGAAATAATATATATAGGATCAGAAAAGATAGTAAGAGCAGAGATAATAGCTGCAAGCTCATTCTTTTGGGTAGAAGTAAAGGGTGTTTTTATTTGATGAAGGAAGTTGTCCTGAGGGCTATAAATAGCTGCATAATGAGATCCGGTGGTGTCCATAATGCCATTCTTCCCTTTTACAGGAGCACATCTAACCACAGTAGGAAAAATAAATTCTGTATGGGTGAGGAACCAGAAAATACCCTTGGAATTAGAAAACTTAATAGGGCATAACACTATGGCAAGCAGTATTTGCCAGTCGGGGCTGTGAATGATTAAAGCTTGTATTTGGTGAGTATCATAAGGAACTAGGATTTCACTTGGACTCTGGCCAAAGAGCTGGATACAACGCAAATAAAGCTTATGTATTAACTTAGTAACTGCTTTAGGGTGTTCTTGTAATGAAGTAAGGAGTTGATTATGTGGATATCCCCACTCAATGACTTTGTCCTCCTGGGTGATCGTGCCAGGTTGCACTGTTAACAGTTTTCAGTATCCTAATTGTAATTGTTTCCCTTCCTGAATCCATGAGGTGTAGTTGTCATGGATGGCTTGTTCTAGGATAGATATGGTGTGGGACACTTAACGGGTTAGTATACGTGGGGAGTTAAGTTGAGGAGATCCCTCCAGGAGCTCACATAAAGGGTTCATAGTTTGATTATCAATTCCTAACTTTGGTGTAAGCCAATTGATGTCTCCAATAAGCTTTTGGAAATCATTCAGTGTATCAAGTTTGTCTCTTCTAATTTGTAACTTTTGAGGTTTGATAACATGGGGATCTACATAAAATCCTAAATAAGAAAAGGGAGGTTGTCTCTGTATCTTTTCAAGAGCAATGGTAAGGCCTTGGATTCTAATTGTTTGGTTGTGGCTTGCAGAATCTCTTCTAGTTTATTTGAATTAGAGTAAGCACAGATAATGTCATCCATATAGTGAATTAAATAAGCCTGAGGGTACTTGGAGAGTATTTGGGGATAGAATATTAGCAACGTACTTTTGACAAAGTGTAGGACTATTTTTCATGCCCTGAGGTAAGACTTTCCAAGTAAATCTCTGCATAGGGGACTGTAAGTTAATAGATGGAACAGAGAAAGCAAATCTGTCAATGTCCTTAGGGTGTAATGGAATGGAATAGAAGCAATCTTTTAAGTCTATTACCCAAAGTGGTCATTCCTGAGGAATCATATTAGGAGATGGGAGACCAGGTTGCAAGGCACCCATTGTTCTCATAGTCTCATTCACTTTTTGCAAGTCTATTAGCATTCTCTAGTTACCTGACTTTTTCTGAATGATAAAACAGGGGAATTCCATGGGTTAAGGGTATCTACTATGTGTCCCATGTCCTTTTGTTCTTTTATTATATTATGCAGGGCTGTAATTTTCTCTTCAGTTAGGGGCCACTGATCAACCCATATAGGATCATTAGAGGTTCAATGAATGGGATCAGCTGTTGGTTGCCCTGTGGTCAGGGCCCCTACTAAAAATTTGTCCCGATTTCAACTTTCATTTGAGACAGGATGTCCCTTCCCCAAAGTGCTTTGGCAGTTGTGAGACACAATAGGGACGGAATGCCCCTTGCTGATTTTCACATTTCCAATATAAAGTGTTAGCACTCTGGGTTGGACATTCAAGTTGCCCTATGCCGGACATGGTAGTTGAAGATTTAACCAGTTCCCACTCTGGGTTCCACTGATTCGCATCAATGATGGATTTATCAGCCCCAGTATCTATTAGGCCTGTTATTTTCCTTCCTTCCACTATTAAATTTAAGACAGGGTGAGTATCCCTTTTTATCTCTTGTGTCCAGAAAATCTGACTCTGATTTCGTTCCTCATTTGTTAGGAGCTGTATGTGTATAATAGGGTTTCGTTTGTCAAAGTTAAATACTTCAAACCCATGGCTCTCAATCATGATTGGTGTGATGGGTAGATGAGATTTTGGAAGAAAATTAGGGGATACAGTGAAGTCGTGGTATTGCCCACAGGGTTCTGCAAGATGGGTCCAAAGACTTCTAAGGGTGTAGGAAAAGAAATAATTTTTGTTTGCTTTGGATAAAGGAAAGTATCTACATTTGGAAATATGGGCCTATATTGTACTTCCACCTCTCTATTCTGTTTTATGGTTGTTGATAGATCAGAGGGCTTCCCCGAAGTTCTGATGGGGGTGTCCCAAACACTACAAGGATTTCCTCCGTCATACTTTGAATAGGATATGCCCTGGTTGTTTGATTTGAGCCTGAGGCTGAGCCCTTCTTGCTGTTTCCCGCCTGGGTAGATCAACATTCACTGGCCCAGTGAAACCGTTTATGGCATCGGGGACATTTCTGGCACAGTTGGGTCCCTGAACTATATCCTACATGACAATCTATTTTGAAGTGCCCCTTTTTTCCACATTTATAGCAAGATTTTTTATTAGAAACAGTCTGTTTTTGTGTTTGGAGGGCCATCTGAGCCTCTGCCATGATATTCGCTTGAAATGTCAATGTGGAGACCTCAACAATTTTTCTGATCATATCATCCAGAGAGGCATTGGGGAGAGAGTTAAAAATGCCCTCTTGCAATCTATGGAGCAGTTATCTTTGGCAATGTTTGATAATTTCCTCTAATCTACTTGTTCTCCCTAAGGTTGGTTCTGCAGTTTGTTTTAATTTAGCAAGGAAGTCTATAAAGCTTTCCCCAGGTTCCTGAATTATTTTGGTGAAATTAAGTTGGGGTGTCATGTTTGATTGTATTTCCCTCCAAGCCCTGCGAGCACAATTCTGTATAGCATTGTATACCTCAAGACTGACTATGTGCCCTCCCCCATACCTGCTTTTCTGCTCAATCAGATCCAGTGATTCCCTATAAATTCAAGATCCAATATAAAATCCCCTCTCCCATTCAAAGCCTTTCATAAACTACTCACCCTCACTTTTCCCATTTCCTTACACCCTCCCCCCCACACCTGTCCTCACTACTATGATGTACTCTTCAGTCCAGCAACACTGGCCTCCTTGCTGTTCCTAGCACAAGATCCTCCATCTCCCAAATCGGGCATTTTCTTCAAGTGACTGTCCCCTACACCTGGAACATTCTCCCACATCACCTCTGCCACCTGGCTTCTCTGGCTTTCTTCAAGTCTCAGCTAAATTCTCACCATCTATAGGTAGCTTTACTCTTTCCCATAAATTTCTAGCACCTTCTTTATGTTGATTATTCCCAGTGTTTCTTATATATGGCTTGTTTGTTCATTATTGCTTGACTGTTGACTCCCTCATTAGTCTTTGAGCTCCTTGAGAGGGCAGGGAGTATCTTACAGTTCTTCATATTTTGTTGTAGCACAGAACCTGGCACATAGGAAGCAGCTGAAAAAATGTCTTTTGACTGAATGGAACCTGATTGGCCACTCTTTCCCCTGATGTAGCTTCCTGGTCCCCTGGGCAATCATGACCTCTCAAACTTGGCGGATTCCTGATGGCCACCCGAGTCCTCATACTGTTCCCTGGCAGCTGCTCTGATAACCAGATGTGTTTATATAGAGAATAGGGGTGCTGTGTCCAGAGAAGCTATGTCACTGTATCATGGTAGTGTTTCTATGCTGTGTTAGCTCAAAGTAAACCTGCTACTGTTACCTCTCCAATGACTGCCCAGTACATCGTTCCTTCCTAGCACTGACCCAGGACTAAGAGATTGCTGGCACTTAAGCCTCCTCTAACGGCCTGGCACAAAAGAGATTCTCAGAGACTTCTGGATAGAATGACGCTGACTGTAGGGCCTGCAGGGCCAAACCTTTTCTTGCTTGTTACAGTCAGAGAGAAGAAAAATCATAACAACAATTAAAACACGAAAGAGTTGGGAGAATTGGGAACATCATTCAAGGCTCAAAAAATTGGAGGAAGAGAAGAGATGACAAAACAAAATCTGAGTTATGCAGTTCCTTATTTAGTAATTTTAACTCAAATTTCTTTAGAACTTAAACCATTTGTTGAGCACCTGCTGAATGTTCAGCCTAATGTAAGGCTGGGTAAAGGAGTGGAGGGAGATAAGAATGAGGAAGCGTGGAGATTAGGGGGAACAGCCTCCCTGGGGCAAGTTCCAGAACTAGATGGACTGTCTCTGCTCATCTCCTTCCTACTTCCCATCATTTCTTTTGAATTTCAAAGGACAGTTCCACCAAATCAGACACCCATTTGAGATAATAACATTGAATACATGAACATGGATCTGTGGGTTTCAGAAAGTAGAAGCGCGGAATGAAAACGGGCATGTGTACTTACAGCACTTAGTGCATTCTTTGCACACAGGGGACAAATGATTTTTCATTCATTCATTCATTTCAGATAGTACAGAGCTGTCCTTGAATGGAGGATGGGTTTGGGGCTGTTAAGTAATCAGTAGCTCTACCCAATTTTTTCTGGAAAAAATCTAAAGGCAATGTGAGAAGCATCATCAAAATTCAATAGAGACAAGAAACTTGAGAAGATGGAGTTTCTATGGCAACCATCTCTCTGACTATTTCGTACATTTGGTAATTTTCCTCGAGGACCTGCTCTGACTTCTTGAGGAGGTCTGTTAACTATTTTAGACGTTGGTGGCTATTGCCATTCAAAAGCTGTTGAGGGACAGATTGAGGGGGGCAGCATGTGCCAGACAACTTAGTACATAACCACCACCTTGTCCAACATCTCCCCACAGACACAGATGGAGACAGATTCATGCTCTGAACCCCAGAGCTCTGAAATTAACAGGCCTCCCCACTCAAAATCACCAGGCCTACTTCCAGCCCAGTGCCCACAGAAATCGTGTAGGGGAGAAATCATTGGAAAGATAGAGCCCACCTTCTTCATCACTAACAGCAGAAACTGCTGACCAACTTCTCCCAATACACACAAAAACACACAAGAGCCCTTGGAGTTGCCACATTCTCCAGAGGACCCAACTTGCTTCCTTCCCAGCTCTCACAACCATCAGATGGGGAAGCAATTACTGAAGAGAAGGGGCCAGCCATGTCCACTAATCTGCCAACCTGCTGCCAGTCACAGGGCAGGCAAGCCAGATTATCTGAAGAAGCAAAGCAAACTGTGGATGGAACAGGAGGCAGCCCAGGCTTCATTGTCCTTTGGAATTCTTCTGAACATTCTGTGGTGGCTGTTTCTTACATCAGGTCTAAATCTCTCTTTTTGCAAGATCCACCCATTACTCTAATGCTTGACCTCTGTCTAATCCATTTGACAATGACCAGCCCTACATACACCTCAAAATACTGCAGGTGATTTTTCTGGAAAAGACCCAGGGCAGACATACCCTTCACCTCACACCTGAACTAAACTACAATAGCTGCTGCTTGGTCTTCCTGCCACAAGTCTCTGCCCACTGCAGTCCATCCTCTACTCTGCTGCAAAAGTGAACTTCCTAACACACGGGTCTCACTATGTCACTACCACTGCCACTCAAGATATTCCAGTGGCTCCCCGTCACCTCAAGGTTCAAATACAGAATCCTCTGCTTGGCATTCAAGGCCCATCAAAACCTGCCCCCATCCCTGCATTCTTCCTATACCCTACACTCTCCCTCCAGATAGTCTACGATCCAGTGACACCCTCCTCCTTGCTGGTCTTTGCACAAGACACTCCATCCCACAAGTGGATATTTTCATGGGCTATTCCTTTTCCCTGCAATGCTCTTCCTCCTCACCTCTGCCTCCTGGCTTCCCTGACTTCTTTCAGGTCCCAGTTAGAATCCCATCTTCTACAAGAAGCCTTTCAGGGACCTCCTTAGCTCTAGGCCCTTTGTTCTCTTGAAAATTTCCAATTTAACCCGTACAAGGTTTGTTTCTACTTCAGCTTCAACAAATTAGACATCTACTTTGAGATAATAATATTGCATACATGAACATAGATTTGTGGGCTTCATAAGGTGGAAGGGGGGCTGGAAATGGGGGGTATGTAGTACAGCACTTAGTACATTCTTTGCACATAGTAAGTGCCTAACCAATGCTCTTTCATTCATTCATTCATGGGTGGCAGTACAGAGCTCTCCTTGAATAGATGATGGGTCTGGGGCTGTTAAGTAATCAATAGCCTCCACCAAATTTTCTCTGGCAAAAAAATCTAAAAGCAATATCAAATACATTACGAAAGTGCAAGTGGGATGAGGACTTGAGAAGATGGAGTTGCCATGGCAGCCTTCTCCGTGACTATTTTGCAGATTATAGGAAGAGTGCCTGGTAATTTTCCTTCAGGACATGCTCTGACTGCTTGAGCAGATCTGTTAGCTGTTTTAGACAGTAGTGGGTATTGCCTTTGAAATGCAGTTGGTGGACAGATGGGGGACAGCAAGTGCCAGAACAGTCAGTATATCACCACTACCTTCCTTGATGCATATCTCCTAACAACAGCTGCTTGTTTTATGTGTCTGCTTCTGCACACCAATCTGCAGTCACCATCTTTATTTTTCTTTCCCTGCCTCTGGCTCTGCCTGTGTTTATCTCTGCATCTCTATGTCTGTCTTTGTTTTGTTCTGTCTCTCAATATAGACAATATACACAATGCCTGTGTATAAGTGTTGTCCATTTGTGGGGATCTCCTGATATTTTGTAGCCAATGGTGATTTAGATCTGCTCCCAGCTGGCAGTCCAGGACAAAGTTAGGAAGAAGCCCTCCACTCCCCCTGGCCTAGGGATTACAGTGGAGGCCTGATAAGGAGGTAGCTTGAGTGCCAGCAACTCAAGATTCCAGGTATCCTTGGCAACAACCAGTCACCATAGCAACCAGTGATTGAAAGTAGCTGCTCCTGACTTGCTGGACACTAAAATTTGCCTCTATAGAGATTGCATTCCACCATGGGTAACTTGATCTGGATTTTCACTGGAAAAGCTCTGAACCATGCCCCAAACATCATGGGGCCCCAGGGGTTGGGCTTTTTGGTGCAGGAGGCTTCAATGCCTTTTATGCTTTCATATTTTACATTGATTAAATGATTCGCCTCATCAGTAATTTGCAGTGATTGCACCAATCCAGCTAGGACTAGTCACTCACACAGGGGATTAAGCTTTCCTATGCTTACATGGCTTCATTTGTGCTACCTGGCAAGGAAAAACTTCCTTTTCACTTTCTTCTGAGTTATTACTAAAAATCACCTAGAGATTGGGCTTGCTCTAAGATTAGAGATTACATTTGCACCCTACACACTCCAGGTTCTGCCAGAGCAGAGATGGTGTGAGCAAGAAATGGGTCTTAAGTAGTTTGGAAGTATCAATGATCTTAGGCAACTCTATCAATAGACTTCACCTCAGTTCCACTCTCTAATTAAGAAGATTTCAAGCAAAAACTGTGTCATCTTAGCCAAACACTCTTCCAGCAATGATATTCAATGTTCTCAAGACCCTCCCACCACTTTCTCTCTGCTGAGCCCCCTTCTAGTGTGTCCAGTCTATAGAGCTCCCCCTAGAGCAGTGACATTCTGGGCTCCAAGGTCCCTTTGAGGTTTGGCATTCTGTGATGGTAATATGATCCTCCCCACCTCATACATTTTGTCTTCCAAGGTCCCCTTCCAACTATGACATTCAATATTCTCGGGCCTCTGGGTCCTCCCAGATCTCACATTCTATGATCTCAGGATGTTCACAGCCCTGACCTTCTGTGATCTCTTATCTAAGTGTAACGCCACCTCAGAATCAAGAGCTCATTTTAAAGTGAACCTAGGAGTACTAAAATGCCCCTTTTCAATCCACATGGTTTCCAGTTCTGCAACTTTAAAGAATTTCTTTTAGATGAAGCATTATGGGTTAAGAAAATTACTAACATTTAGACTGAAGTGAGGCTCTCTACTTGAATTGACATTTAGATCCATCCCTATTTAACTCCTGGCTTCTTTGTGCTTGAAGCAAAATCCAGGTTACTAGAAACCTTTGTGTGTTTATGTGCTTTGTGTGCTAAAAAACAGATTACCATAGTGACTAGACAGGTATTGAGAGGGGAAGCTAAGAAAGAAGCAGACATCTTCTTGGAACTTTCCTTGCCATTGAGTAGGTGGTGCACTGGCAGGACCAGCCTAGGTCTTCTACTCTGAGATGCTCATAGAGCCAGTGTCCATCTTTGATATATTCCTTCTCTGCCCCAGCTCAGTCCTGCCTTCTCTTTCTCCTGTTTCTGGTTGACCCAGCTCTGCCACTTCTTGGCTCAGCTTGCTATAACTCTGCTCCTTCCTCTGTGCTTCTACACCCTAGGAATCTCTAATCTTCTTCTAGGTCCTCCCTTTCATAGAAGTTCCTAAAGGCATGATCAAGTCTCTTAA
The DNA here is from genome assembly GCA_028646595.1 of Phalanger gymnotis. Classification (NCBI taxonomy): domain Eukaryota; kingdom Metazoa; phylum Chordata; class Mammalia; order Diprotodontia; family Phalangeridae; genus Phalanger; species Phalanger gymnotis. The sequence goes on from CM053628.1 coordinate 43,371,977, forward strand.
GGCAGTGCTTTTAATTGATTCCAATAGTTATATACAGACCCTGTTCACACTTGATTCTGATTGACTGATTGATTGAATTAAATACTGTTCTTATCTAAGGTACTTACTTTGATGGCAGTGAGATAATCAGAGAAACTCCTCACTTTTACATAAGGATCATCCCGCCTCCTAGAGTATATGATCTAAAGACCCCTTCCCCACCTTTACCTGCACCCCCCACAGCCTAGCACTAGAGAGCATAGGAATAAAAGGAGCTTTCCTTAAAATGAGAAATAGATTCTATCTAAAAAACATCAGCAAGCATTATCTTTAATGGAAATAAGGTAGAAGTCTTTCCAATAAGTTCAGGAGTGAAGGAAGAATCTCCATCATCACCATTATTATTCAATATTATACTAGAAATGTTAGCTATAACAATAACAGAAGAAAAAGAAATTGAAGTAATTACAATAGGCAGTGAAGAAACAAACTCTCAGTCTTTGTAGTTTGTATACATGTAGAATCCTAGAGAATAAACTAAAAACTAGTTGAAGTAATCAAGACCTTTATCACAGTTGCAGGACTTGAAATAAACTGATATAAATCATCAGCATTTCTATATATAATGAACAAAGTCCAGCAACAAGAAATAGAAAGAAAAATTCCATTTACAATAACCATAGACTTGGGGGCAGCTAGGTGGCACAGTCAGTAGAACACTGGCCCTGAAGTCTGTATGACCTGAGTTCAAATCTAGCCTCTGAATTTGACACACTTACTATCTGTGTGACCTTGGACACATCACTTAACCCCAATTACCCTGCCTTCCTCCCTCAAAAAAAGAGTAAAATTACCATAGACAATATAAAATACTTGGGAATGTCTCAGACAAAAGAAATTCAGGAACTACATGAACAAAAAATACTTTTTACACAAATAAAGTCAGATTTAAATAATTAGAAAAATATCAACTGGTCATTGATAGGCTGAACCATTATGATAAAAATGACATTTCTACCTAAATTAATTTACTTTTTCAGTGCCATACCAATCAAACAACTAAAATTATTTTATGGAGCTAGAAAAAATCATAGCAAAATACATCTGGAAGAACAAAATGTTAAGAATATCAAGACAATTAATGAAAAAAATGAAAATTAGGGGAATTGCCTTGCATGGTTTGATTGCCCTTTGGGCATAGTCCCAAATTGCTCTCCAGAATGGTTGGAAGAGTTCACAACTACACCAACAATGCATTGGAGTCCCAGTTTTCACTTCCAACATTTATCATTTTCCTTTTCTGTCATATTAGCCAATCTGATAGGTATAAGGTGGTATCTCAGAGTTGTTTAATTTACATTTCTCTAATTGGTAGTGATTTAGAGCTGTTTTTCATATGATTATAGATAGCTTTGATTCCTTCATCTGAAAACTGCATATTCATATCCTTTGAACATTTATACATTGGGGAAGGACTTGCATTCTTATAAATTTGACTCAGTTCTCTATATATTTAAGAAATGAAGCCTTTATCGCTGATGTTTGCTATGAAATTGTTCACCAGCTTTCTGGTTTCCTTCTAGTCCCGGTTGCATTGGTTTTGTATGGCAATATCTTTCTCAGTCAACATAATCAAAATGATCCATTTTACATCTTGTAATATACTATATCTCCTGTTTAGTCCTAAATTATTCCCTTCTACATAGCTCTGACAGGTAAACTATACAATGCTCTCCTAATTTGCTTATGGTATCACCCTTTATATCTAAATCATGTACCCATTTTGACCTTCTCTTGGTAGACAGTGTAAAATGTAATCTATGCCTAGTTTCTGCCATAATATTTTCCAGTTTCCCCAGAAGTTTTTGTCCAACAGTGAGTTCATGTATCAGAAGCTGGGGTCTTGGGCAGAGCCAAGATTGCGGCTGGAAAGCAGGGACTTACCTGAGCTCCCCTCCATGTCCCAACTAATACTTATAAAAATGGCTCTGAACAAATTCTAGAAATGCAGAACCCATGAAATACCAGAGGGAAGCAGGGCTCCAGCCCATGACAGCCTGGATGGTCATGAGGTAAGGTCTACCACAGAGAGCTAGGAGTGGACTGGAGCAGAGCCAAGCGTGAGCCATGCCTGGACCAACTAGACCGGGTGCCACGTGGAACAGACCCTAGTGCCGTGAGTCAGTGAGTTGTGGCAGTTACCAGACTTCTCAACCCACAAACACCAAAGACAATACAGAAGGTTAGTGGGAAAAACTGCAGTTACAGAGTGAAAGGAGCTCACAGTTTGCCACCGCCCCGGAGGCAGTGCAGGTGGTGCAGCTACAGAACTACAGCTACAGTTACTTCTGGCCACAGGCCCACCTGGTGGAAGGAATTAAGTGGTGGATCTGAGCGGAGGTGCAGAGCCAGCTTAGATCTGAGTTGTGGACCGGGTTGGCAGTTCTTGAGGGAGGAGTAGCACTGGTGCGGCAGAGCTTGCTGTGTAGAAATAGCTCTGAAAACAAGAGCAAAGACCCTTAAGCTTGGGACAAAGTTCTCTATACTCTACAAGCAGTCATACCCCAACGAAAAACTCAAGTGTCAAGTAAGTTGGCTGGCATGGCCAGGCAGCGAAAATGCATCCAGATTCAGTCTCAGACTTTGGAATCATTCTTTGGTGACAAAGAAGACCTAAACATACAGCCAGAAGAAGTCAACGAAGTCAAAGAGCTCACATCAAAAGCCTCCAAGAAAAACATGAATTGGTCTCAGGCCATGGAAGAGCCCTAAAGTATTTGGAAAAGAAAGTAAGAGAAGTAGAGGAAAAGTTGGGAAGAGAAATGAGAAGGATGAGAGAAAACCATGAACAAAAGGCATTGACTGGCTAAAGGAGACACAAAAATTACTGAAGAAAATAACACCTTAAAAAATAGACTAACTCAAATGGCAAAAGAGCTCCAAAAAGCCAATGAGGAGAAGAATGCCTTGAAAGGCAGAATTAGAGAAATGGAAAAGGAGGTCCAAAAGACCACTAAAGAAAATCCTACCTCGAACATTAGACTGGAGCAAGTGGAAGCTAGCAACTTTATGAGAAGTCAAGATATTATAAAATAGAACCAAAGGAATGAAAAAATGGAAGACAATGTGAAATATCTCATTGGAAAAACCACTGACCTGGAAAATAGCCATTAGTCCACCTTCCTCCTCATTTTTTTTCACTAATTCCTTTCATATTCTGGACCTTTTGATCTTCCATATGAATTTTTTTATGATTTTTCTAGCTCTATAAAATAATTATAGTAGTTTGATTAGTGTGGCACTGAATAAGTAAATTAATTTAGGTAGAATTGTCATTTTTATTGTATTGGCTCACCTATCCATGAGCAAGTGATATTTTCCAGTTGCTTACGTGTGACTTTATTTGTGTGAAAAGTATTTGTGGTTTATGTAGTTTCTGAGTTTGTCTTGGCAGATAGACTCCCATGTATTTTATATTGTCTACAGTCATTTTACATGGAATTTTTCTATCTCTTGCTGCTGTGCTTTGTTGCTCATATATAGAAATATTGATGATGCTAGAGAAGGTGTCCTAGCCATACCAGATCTTAAATTGTATTATAAAGCAGCAATCAGCAAAACTACTTGGTTCTGGCTATGAAAAAGAGAGGTGGATCAGTGGAATAGGTCAGATATATGAGATTAAATAGTCAATGACTATATTAATCTACTGTTTGATTAATGCAAGGACTCTTGCTTCTGGAATAAGAACTCACAATGTGATGAAAACTGCTGCCAAAACTAGAAAATAATATGTCAGAAACTAAGCATAGACCAACATATCACACCTTATACTAAGTCAAAATGGGTATGTGATTTGGACATAAAGGGTGATTACTATCAGAAATTAGGAGAGCAAGGAATAGTTTCCCTCTCAGATCTATGGAGGAGGGAAGAATTTGTGACCAAACAAGAGATAGAGAATATTATGAAATGCAAAATAGATCATTTTAATTACACTAAATTAAAATGTTTTGCACAAATAAAGCCAATATAACCAAGACTAGAAGGGAAACAGAAAGCTGGGAAACAATTTTTACAGCCACTGTCTCCAATAAAGATTTCTAAAATACATAGAGAATTGAGTCAAATATATGAGAATACAAGTCATTCACCAATTCATAAAGGGTCAAAGGATACGAGCAGGCAGTTTTCAAATGAAGAAATGAAAGTTATCTATAGTAATATGAAAAGAAATGCTGGAGAGCTCAATATGGCAGCAGTAGCAGCTGGCTGTGCTATGGCCCTGCAGGTGGTCCCCAAGCGACAGGCAAGCAAGATCAACCAGTACTTCAGTGCGAGCAGCGCTAAGGGGATCATGCTGGCCACAGTGCTGCTTGGGGCCACCGGACACATGGAGCTTTGCCACTACCCAGGAACAATTCCTGTGAACACCTCTTGAGCACAGGTTTCTTGGAGAGAAAGTTTGGCAGCTTCACAGCTGGACAAATACAAAGTCAGTGAAGCAAAGAACTGCCTCATAGATAAACATATAGCCTTCATCTGAGACTCCAGAATTTGTCAATTACTTGATTCTTTTTTGAAAATAATTAATCTTCAAGTCAAAGAAGACAGAAATAAACATGAAAACATTCCTTTTGAAGACCAAATTTCATCATTTAAAATGGATTTCCTGTGGAACCCTGAAGTTAATGTTTCCATGAAACAGGGTATCAAATTGTCAACTGATCTACTTGTTGGAAAGCCCACATCATGGTAGTGGTAGGTGGCACATGGTCCATAGGAACCACAAGCAGTGAGAAGGCCCTGGACCAGCATAAGACCAACATCACTTCTCTCACACCACTTTTAGAGAAATTATCAAAGACTACCGATGTTTACTGGGTCTTACAAGATCCTGTCTATGAAGACCTGTGGAGTGAAAACAGGGGTGTGATCACCAATGAGAAAAATCAATGCATACAGAAATGCCACCATCAGTGTCCTCAATGGCAGTGCCAAGACCACCAAGTCCAGGGTCACAGTGTTCATCTCTGAAGAAACCATCATGGAATCTGTGGACAGCCTCCAGCTCCCAGAGTCAAGCCAAGAAACAAGTGTCATGATCCTCATGACCATGTGCTGCAACAAGGTGGTGAGGCCCATTGATGAGTCCTGCTGCCAGCCCCTCCAGGCCCTCACACTCACGCAGAACCTGGCAGCCAGTTTCTTCTGCCTGTCCATCCAGGGCTGCCTGGTCTTACAGCTCATATATTGGCAAAGACACTGGAGGAGCAGGCTGTGCACTGATGTGGAGGTGCTGGAGGTGAAGAAGGAGGCCTGCACCCCACCCCTCCAAAGTTGCCTTGCAGTCATGCTGCAAGCTGGG
>CM053628.1:43377823-43394605 GCA_028646595.1 Phalanger gymnotis
TCGCGGATCTGCTGCGGTGGGGCCTAAATAAATGTTTTGTTGCATTCTACTTAGAGAATTTCTCATACCTTGTGATTCCGAACCATTCAAACATATACATGATTATATTTGAGATTATAAATTCGGCCTTCCTACTACAGCTTGGCTCTTAAAGTTTCCACTGGTACCATTGAACACAGGGGCACTGTTATCAGCACATTTTGCACACACAATTTTAATATGTTTACAAGGATCAAACTGTGGCTATAAAGACGATAGACTGCAACACTTAGTAGATATTGGAGATGAAACATTCCAACGCTCACACACAGGCTGTGTCCTTTTCCATATTTTCATATCTGGTCTCATCAGGGTAATGTTTGTAGTGATGCATGGAAAGAATGCTGAGCTTATGTGGTTGTCTTGTTGCCTGCTGCATGTACTATTCACCCATCCAAAGTGTAAAGTATTATTGGTGTTCAGTAGCATAGTTCCATTGACTTGGATGTTTATTTGTGCCAGCCTTGCTCCTGGAGTGCATAAATCCACTATCACCCAGTATCCAAGTAAGATAGTACCTATAAGAGCCTTATTCATGATAGAATATGTGGGTTAAAGGCATGATTTGGTAACCATCTTTTTTCCTGAATAAACAACAATTATATTATTTTCTTTTCCATGTGCTATAATTTCTGCAACTTTTGGTGCATTGTCTGGTTTTCGTTTTACCCATATTTTAGTCCCAAATTTTTTCAGCAAAAGTATTGGTGGAACCAAATCCTTGATATGATACCTTGATATAGTGCCCTAAATTCAGTGTATTGACTATTTCCACCTGTCCCAGGACGTTCCAAAGTCCATCTAGTATATGGGTTATAGGCTACAGCTTTCCAATGCCTTCTATGATGTAAATATTTTGCTGTCCTGTGACCCATCCATACATATTTCTTTTGTTCTTCAGTTAATCTGCCATACCCCTCATTCCATTTTACTAAGGATTGTATCAACTGTTGCTTCGGTTTAAGGGGTGTATTATTTCCCTCAGTATCCGTATTATCGTCTCACATAAAGCAGAAACTCCAATTTTACCTGTTTTAGATCTGTTTTGGATGGACCATTTCCATTTTATTTCCATTTAATGTGCTTATTCAATTTTGTGGGAAGCTGGGGTACTCATTACCCATGTCATAATTGGGATTCCAGATCTTAATATTGCTTCATGACTCAGAGTTGATTGCTCAGTCTCTACCAAGGTCCAGTATGCAGCTAACAATTATTTTTCAAGAGCGGTATATTGAGCCCCCGATGAAGGGAGTTTCCTAGACCACAATCCTAAGGGTACATTTGGGTCTTGCTCTTTTTGCCACAAACTCCTATTTGCATATTCATCATCTTGTACAGTCCCTAGTAATTCCACTGGAACATTTTGCATAGGCCATAAATCTAGGGCCAACTATATGGCAGCCTTGGCTTTTTCAAAAGGTTTACTCTGCTCCAATGCCCAATGAAATTTATGTTTTTTTCCTAGTGTTCATATGTAAAGGTTTTAGAATCTATCCCAAATGAGGTATATAATATTTCCCATGCCCAAATAGTTCTATAAACTTTTGTTCCTCTTTCTTAGTAGGGATAGGAAAGTCCCAAAGTTTTTGTCGGGCTTGCATATTTCTGTGGGGGACTGCCAAGGGGGTTCTGTGATAGACATCTGCATCTCCTACCATTATTGCAGTTTTCATCACTTTACTCTTTCAACTTCCTCATACAGCGTTTCAGTGAATACCAAAGTCTGTCTCCACTAGGCCACATGCAGTCAGTGGGTATTGTTTACTGCATCCCTCACCAGCTAAAGCTAACAAGTTCAGTTATTGCCTCCTTGATCATCGTGATCCCTAAAAGGTTGTTGTCCAAAGGTATTCTGACTAATAACTACAAGCTTCATAAAATTTATGTTATCTACCAATACTCCTCCAGGACCTTTGTCACATATCCTCACCATCTAAGATAGTTGTGATTCTCTAGTTTTTTGGGTGAATCAGTTCAATATATCTGTAACTTCCTGCTGAGTAAAATCCTCAGTTACCTCCTTAAACACTCTATTGTCCCCTTGATACTCCTTCCTCTGCATTATTGGATGAGTATCCGCATCCTCATGTTATTTTTCTTCATGATACTTAAAAGCCTCCTCATCTGAATTTGCTTCATCTTCAGTATCATCCCATCTATCCCATCCCACTTGTCTGACTCCCAGTCAGGTACCACAGATGCAAGGACTGTATATACCTTCTTTTTGTTAGTTTTTTCTCCTTCTTTTCTCTTACAGCTGCCTTTTCTGCTATCATTTGATAATTTCTAGCTTTATCCCCTAAAAGAAATCTCTGACACTGTAACATGGAAAGCTTCTGATGCAAATCAGCTAATTCTTTTTCCATCTGAATATTTTCTTTTAACACTTTCTCCCTATTTTTACACATAATTCAGTACCCTGTCATACCCCTACCATTTCTTTCTTTCATTTCCTTCCAATACTTTTATACAAGTGTTTCTTATAAACATTGTGCTACTTCAATCTGTTCTCCCTTCCATAATTTCAGTTCCCAGTTTTCACAGGCTCCCATATTTTTAGCCCATTCTTTCACCAGAGAGCAATAAGGTGAATCCTCCCATCCAACAATACTTAGTTCTTTCACTAGAGTCTTTTTTCCCAAAAAGTGGCATTATACCTTGCAATCCAATTTGTATCATTAAGGAGATATATGCAGCTACTTTAAGTATTTTTAGGATCAGATTGCACAGTATAAAGCGTGCTTTTCACACCAAATTTGAATTAGTGTAACATTTATTCTGTACATAAGTAAAATATAAAGCAGTATTAAAGAAATATAGAAAGATAAAGACAAGGCTTACCAGAGTAATAAAAATATTAACATATATCAGCAATTCGGGGAAGCACCAACATCTTTGTTCACATGGTGGGGGGGTGCTTTATTTTAGCTTCTAGAGTCCTGGCAGTGAACACCTTTGGCAGAGCACCTTCCCTATGAGGAGAGCCCCAAAGAAAAACATCAAGTTTTTCCAAATATATCTAGTTTCAAAAAAAAAGAAGAAAATCTTGCACAGCATGATTTAGCAACTGACAGGCTCAGTGCCAGAGTCTACATGACTCATCTCCTGATTGATTCAGTGCCAGGGCTCTATGTGACTCAGCATTGGATATATTATGGCTGTGGACTGGGCCTGAGTTCACAGAAGCAAGAGATGTGTGACTGATTTGGCAAAATGTCTGTGTTCAACACAATGCAGGAATGATTCCATGGAAGCCTGGACAACCATTCTAGGATGAGGAATAGGCCAGGTATAATCTTACCTTTTAGGCCTGGGAACGTGGCCCCTGTTCCAAGGAGAATGGACAACATACGTAAGTACCTAGGCCTGTAAAGGTACAGGGCAGATCTTTATATTTCATTAAAAGTACAAAGATTCAAGGAAATTAAGGAAATTCTGAAGGACTTTGGATGAAAAATGCTATCTATCTGTAGAAGATGAACTGAAGGAGTCCAAATGCAGATTGAAACATCCCTCTTTTTACTTTTTAGTTTTTCTTCATTTTTTCAGGGGGGTGGGTGTCTGTGTTTTCAATCAAAATATGAATAATAAAAAATATTTTGTATACATATAACCTATATCAAATTACTTACCTTCTCAGTGAGCGGGGAGAGGAAGGAAGGAGATATTTAGAAACTCAAAATTTTGAAAAAAATCATTGTTAAAACTGGTCATATATGAGGTTGGAGAAAAAGAAACTATTGAATCTATCTATGTATCTATCTTGAGAAACTGCAGCCAGAATATCTGCTAAAAAGCTTCAGTGAAAGAGTTTAAAGTGTTGGGAAGATTAATGTCATTTCATTATTGAAGCAGTTGCCCGAGTAAGTGGGAGTAATTCCCACTATGACCTTTCAGTGAAAGATTAGGCTTTAAAAAAACTGCTAAAAACATCTCAGTAGATTTTGGAGGTTTGGAGATTAAGGAGATGGAGATTAATCTTTAAGGACTTTGGAGAATAATCATTTTCACTTAGCAGAAGCTTAACATATGCTGAAATATTTTAGTGAGTTTTGGGGTACCACTCTTCAGAATGTGTTTTAAGAAAAATAATAATTAAATTCTGTCAAAGTTTTAGGAGTAAATAGAAGTCAAATTTTCCCTTGAAGCTTGATAGACTTCTTATGTCAGTGTAATGAAGAAAAACAGCCAGTTTAAAGGTAATCCCAGAGGGAAAAGAAAAAAAAAGCAGTCTATTTCATAACTGCTACTTGTTAACCCTTTTTTGACCATGAAAAGAGAAAAGAATGCCTAAATCAGGGAACCCCAACCTCACACTCTTTCATCCCAGCTCAGCTGACCACTATCTGAGATCAAGAACCTACTGAACCTTCCACTGCAGCTCAGAGAACTTCTGGGATTCCCAAGTTCAGAGACCTCTCCCCTCTGACACCGTTAGCGTCTCTTTTCTCAGATTAGGTTCCCAAATAAAGGTGATGAAAACATTACAGAAAAATGCAGTGAAACTTGAGTTACACAATGGTCTCAGAAAATTGTAATAGCTGTCTTATCTAAAGCAATTTATGTTATCTATGTTTGCTTCAATTTCCTGATCTCTAAAGAAAAAAAAAATATGATCATATCACCTCCCAGTGCTGTTGTGAGGATCAAGAGATATAGTGATTGTGAAGTGCTTAAAGCAATGACTTGCATGTGGTAAACAATATATAAATGTTGATTTATCATTATGTCTTTAATTGAATGTAGTTATATAACCGGGTTTTAGGTGTGATTAGTATAAAATAGTAAAGGTAATAAGATGAATTATTTTTTAAATGGGATAATTTGGAAAGGCATTTGGCTGAACTGACACCATATAACTGGTAATAAGTTTTGTTTCATGTTTTCAGTATAGGATATTTTCTCTTATTATTGTATTACTAAATTCTCTTATATTGTGAAATTTCAGATTCCATTGTATCAGCAATGCTGTTAGACAAATTTTCTTTAAATCTGGATGCTGTTGTATTATGAATTGAGCTTTTATAAAATGATAAAAATATCTTTTAAGATTTAGCGGGATATATTTTAAACATTTAATGAGATATATTTTGTTTTAAAACAGTTTGATAATAAGTTTATTATAATAGAGAGTGAGTTTTCGGTTGAAAATTTTTGGCCAACACTTGCAAAAATTACAAAATTGTTAGAGGGGTGGTTTAAGGATGTGACTTGCACATATCAATACACAACAGAAATGTAACAGGGAAACAACAAAGTCAAAACACCTACATCCAAATCCTCCAAGGAATGAATTGGTCTCAGGTCATCAAAGAGCTCACAAAGCATTTTGAAAATCAAGTTAAAAACGTAGAGTAAAAATTAGGAAACTAAATGAGAGTGATATAAGAAAATCTTGAAAAAAAGAGTCAACAGCTTGATCAAGCAGTCACAAAAAATAGTAAAGAATATAATACCCTAAAAAAGCAGACTAGGCTAAATAGTAAAAGAGGCACAAAAATCCAATGAGAAGATTGCCTTGAATAGCAGAATTGGCCAAGTGGAAAAAGATGTTCAAAAGTTCATTGAAGAGAAGAACTCCTTAAAAAGCAGAATTGGGCAAACGGGAGAAGAGGCACATAAATTCACTGAAGAAAAAACTCTTTAAAGACTAGAATTGACATATAGAAAAGGAGATACAAAAGGTCACCAAAGAAAATAATTTCTTAAAAAACACAACTGAGCAAATGCAAATGAATGAATTTGTGAGAAATCAAGAAACAATAAAACAAAACCAAAAGAATGAAAAAATAGAAGCCAAAATGAAATACTTTACTAGAAAAAAACAACTGACCTGGAAAATATATCCAGGAGAGAAAATTTGAAAATTATTGGACTACTTGAAAACCATTATTTAAAAAAGCACCTAGAGTTCATTTTTCAAGAAAGTATCAGGGAAAACTGACCTGATATTCTGGAACCAGAGGGTAAAATGGAAATGGAAAGAATCTTCCAGTCACCTCCTAAAAGAGATCCCAAAATGAATACTCCCAGGAATGTCATAGCCAAATTCCACACCTCCCAGGTCGAAGAGAAAATATTGCAAGTGGCCAGAAACAATCAATTCAAGTATCAGGAATCCAGAGTCTAGATAAAACAAGGTTTGGCACCTTCTACACTAAAGGATCAGAGGGCTTGTAATATGGTATTTTGGAGGGCAATGGAGCAAGGATTACAATCAAGAATCACCTACCCAGGAAAACAGAATAATCCTTCAGGGGAAAAGTATATTCAATAATATAGAGTACTTTCAAATATTCTTGATGAAAAGACCAGTGCTGAATAAAAAGTTTGACTTTCAAATACAAGACCGGAAAGAAGCATGTAAAAGTAAACAGGGAAGGGAAATCATAAGGGAGGAGGAATGCACTTGGAGAAAAGGAAAGGGAGAGGTAGAATGGGGTATATTATCTAACAGAAAAGAGGGAAGAAAGATGTTTTACAGAGGGGAGGAAGAGGGGGGAGGTTACAGGAAATGTTTGTACCTTACTCTCAGCAGAATTGACTCAAAGAGGGAATAACATATACACTCAGTTGGGTATAGAAATCTGTCTTAACCTAGAGGGAAGTAGGAGGGGAAGGGCATAAGAGAGAGAGGGGGTGCTGATAGAAGGGAGGTCAGATTGGGGGAGGTTGTAGTCAGAAGCAAAACACTTTTGAAGAGGGACAGGGTAAAAGGAGAGAGAAAATAGAATAAACAAGGGGGGCAAAATAGGATGGAGAGAAATACAATTAGCAATCATAGCTGTGAAAAAATTATTGAAGCCAAGTTCCTCTGATAAAGGACTCATTTCTCAAATATATGGAGAAATGAGTCAAATTTATAAAATAAAAGCCATTTCCCAACTAATAATGAAAAGATATAACCAGTCAATTTTTGGATGAAGTAATCAAAGCTATCTACAGCCATATGAAAAAATGCTCTAACTCACTAGTGATTGGAGAAATGCAAATTAAAACAATACTGAGATACTACCTGTTAGATTGGCTAATAGGACAGAAAAGGTAAATGACTAATGTTGGAGGGGACTTGGGAAAAATGAGACATTAATGCACTGTTGGTAGAGTTGTGAACAGATTCAGCCACTCTCTAGAGCAATTTGGAACTATGCCTAAAGGACTATAACACCACACATACCCTTTGAGCTAGCAATACCATTACTAGGTCTGAATCCCAAAAGAGATTTTTTTTAAAATAAAAAGGCTCTACATGTACAAAAATATTTATACCAGCTCTTTTCTGGTGGCAAAGAATTGGAAACTGAGGGGATACCCATCCATTGGAGAATGGCTGAACAAACTGTGGTCTCTGATTGTGATAAAATTCTATTGTACTGTATGAAATGATGACCAACATGCTCTCACGAACACTCAGAAATACTTACATGAAGTAATAGAAAGTGAAATGAGTAGAGCCAGGAGAACACAGTAACAGAAATATTATAAGATTATCAGCTGTGAAGGACTTAGCTATTCTCAACAATCTAAAGATCCAAGACAGCTCCAAAGTTCTTATGTTGAAAAATGCTATCCATCTCCTGAGAAAGAACTGATAGTGTCTGAGTACAAATCAAAGCACACTTTTAAAAACTTTACTTTTCTTGAGGTTTTTTTGGTCTATGTTTTCTTTTACAACATGACTAATACAGAAATTCGTTTTGTGTCACTACACAAGGATAAACTATATCCAATAGTTGGCCTGCTCAATCAAGGTGGGCAGATTGGAAAGGAGGAAGGGATAGAATTTGAAACTCAAAATTTTAAAAATGACTGTTAAAATGCTTTTTAAACATAATTGAGGAAAAATAAAATGCTAAATAAATATTTTAAAAAAATGTAAGTGGACCAATCCGAAGACCCTTTATGTAATGTGAATTTTCCATGGTTATGAAAAAATGCAGAGGCAGGAAGGAGAGGCTGGAACATGGCTCCAAGACATATGGGGGATGGGCACAGAGGAAAAAGATCAGGAGAAGGAACACATGGCTGGTGGGGCCCCCCATATGCAGGCCTGTCTGGAACTGAAAGGAAGAACATGTTGGCAGGCAGACAAATGGGGGCTGGGCATGCAAACATTCAGGAGAGGACAGGCCACATGCGATGGGGACCAGAGACAGACATATGGTACCCCAACAAGGATGGACAATATACCAAAATGCAAGGACCAAACTCTCAGGTGGCAGGCAGACTGAAACCAAGGTCTCCTCTCTTAGCACTGGAGGTCTCAAGCCAAGCCCTGATCCAGCAGTAGTGGTGGCTGTCTCTCTGCAGGTCTGTTCTTCTGCTTTCACTTCAAGGATTTTTTTAGCCTTTTTGGTGGGTGGGTGGGGGGAATGAAGGAGGGCACAGAGCACCAAGTTGAGGTGCAGAAGCAGAAAGAGATCCCAGCATAGTATGGTAAAGTTTACATGGGTGTTTGTTGGGAATTTAGATTTCTTACAGAATTCCTTACATAAATTCCAATTTGCATAATGCAAATTTACATAAAGCAACATCTGTCTGTACTCCTTTCTATTCCCATTGCATTTTCTCTGGAGGTATTTCATATCTAAGTTTGTTAAAATTCTATTACTCTTCTTAACTTCTTGCTTATTCCTTTATGGTTAAGTTCATCTATCTCTCAGAGAGAAAAGTTGAGGTCCGTCACCACTATAGTTTTACTATTTCTTCCCATAATTCATTTCTCTTTTCCTTTAAGAATTGGAATGCTAAGCTGTTTCCCAAATGCATGTTTATTATTGATATTTCTTCATTGTCTGTTATTCCTTTGAACAAGAAATAGTTTCCTTGCTTACCCCTTTTAGTATTGCTTTTGTTTTGTCTGAGATCATGATTGCTACCCCTCTATTTTTTACTTCAACTGAGGTATAACAGTTTCTGCTCGAGCCCCCTATTTTAAATGGGTGGTTCTCTGTTGGTTTCAAGTATGTTTCTTGTTAAAAAAAATAAAACATACTGCTGGATACTGGTTTCTAATCATTTTTTCTACCCACTTCCATTTTATGAGTGGGTTCATCCCATTCACACAGTTAGCACTACTAACTATGCATTTCCCTCCATCCTATTTCCACTGTTTCTCTTCCCTCTATTTTTATTGTCTCTTCTCTCATTTGTTTTCAATATGACTACTGTATTCTTTTATCAGCCCACCCTTTTACCCATACTTTTTCTTTCTCTTTCCCATTCTCTTATTTATCTCTATGGTAAAATAGATTTTTATGACCAAATGATTAAGTATATGTAGATATAGATGTAAACATAGATATAGATATTTTCCCCTTTTGAATCAATTTAGGTGTAACTGAGGTTCAAGCATTGGCCACTTCCCACCACCATTTTCCACTCCAGGGTAAAAGCTCTTCCTCGCACACCTATTTTATGTCAGATCACTTCCCCAATTCTTTCTCTGTCTTCTGCAGTCTCCCAGGGCATCCATATTTCCTACCTATCCATTTATTTTAAATCATCCCAAACTAATTGGTTCACTCCCAAACCTCTGTGGAATCCTTTTACCTGCTCTAATAATGATAAAATTCTTAGAAGATATATGTATCACCTTCCCTTATAGAAAAGTGCAGAATTTTACCTTATTGACTTGTTTGTGATTTCTATTTCATATTTACCTTTTTAATGCTTCTTTTGAGTCTTGTATTTGAATGTTCCTCTTCAGCTCTTGTGTTGTCTTCAGAAATGCTTCAAAGGCCTCTATTTAATTAAATAATTACTTTTTAAGTTTATGTACTTCCCCAGAAAGCAAGCCTATAGTAAGTAGAGTGTTCTTAGAGTGTCCGCTGCCACAAGTATCTTTTCCTCTGAGTGTTCAGAGAGTAGATGTACTTCTCCGAAGAGCAAGTCACTGGTGTAAGAAAGAGACTGGAAAGCCTCTCTGGGCAAAGAAACCAACCTATATTAAGAGAAACAAAGGTAGGGTCTCAGACCATACTGGATGGACTATAGTCCCCACCTAAGTTTCTCCAAAGGTTGGTTTCTTTGTCCAGAAGGGCTTCCCAGTTTCCTTCTTACACTAGGATGTCCCCAAAGAGAGTGTCTCCTTCCACAAGTATCTTTTCCTCTGAGTGTTCAGAGAGTAGATGTGCTTCCCCAGAAAGCAAGCCTGTAGTAAGTAGAATGTTCTCAGAAAGACTGTCTCCACCCATAAGTATTTCATCCACTGAATATTCTGAAGTTAGATGTGCTTCCACAAAGAGTAAGCCTGTAGTAACTGGAATGTTCTCAGAAAGTGTCTCCTGCCACAAGTATCTTTTCCTCTGAGGGTTCAGAGAGTAGATGTTCTTTCTTCCCCAGAGAGTAAACCTGTAGTAAGTAGAGTGTTCTCAGATTATGTGTCTTCAGCCCCAGATGTCTTGTCTGTTGAGGGTTCAGAGTCTAGATGCGCTTCCCCAGAGAGTAAGCCTGTAGTAACTGGAATGTTCTCAGAGAGAGTGTCTCCTGACACAAGTATCTTTTCTTCTTTGTACTAGAAAGTTGTGTTGATTGCTTTTTCTTCCTAAAACAAAAAATACCATTTGTCATATGGCATGGCTCTCAGGGAGGAGGAGAGGGAGGGATACATGGGTTACCATGATGTAAGGTTCAGAAGGCATCAATAAAGTTTTTAAATGAGGTCAAGGATCTAAATGGTATTCATGAAGAGTTGGAAAGGGGAAAGAAAGCTGTTGTAAACGTGCAGAGTGATTCCTTCCACCACTGCAGCTCAAGATCAGGGCTTGGCTTGAGACATCCAGCGCTGAGCGAGGAGACTTTTTGCTGCTCTGCCCAATTATCCCTTGGTCTGGCATCTGCATGTCTGTCTTCTGTCCATTCATGCTCTGGTACCATGTGTCTTTCCTCAGTCCATGTGTCACCTGTCCTCTTCTGTGTGTGGCCTTGTCCAGCTTCCACATGTCTTTGCCCCATGTGTTCTTCCTCCCAGTTCTGGCCAAGCTATCATGTGGCTGGCTCTGACACTCACCTGATCCTCTTCCTGTCTCTTGCTTCTCTGTCTCCAGCCCCAATATGTCCTTGAATGTTCTCCTATCCCCCTCCTTTCACGGGCACATGACCCCCTTCCTGCTTCTCTTGCTCCTTTATAGACAGGTCTATGGGCATATTCACTTCTAAATCATTCTACTTAGAGTTTTGGCCAGTGGTCCACTTATGCAAAATGAGAATTGTCTGTAGTTGATAAGAAACAAAACAAAGGAAAAGAAAAGCAGATGGCATAAGTGGAAAGCAATTTGGCAGAAATCTGATAGGAGATCAACACCTCACACCAAATATCGAATTAAAGTGTAAGAGAATACATGAATAAAATATGATAGATAAAATTCTAAAGTGATAACTGATAAAATTTATAAATAAGAGATACAAATATAATTCTTAATAATTACTCTAGCATAGACCTACAAATCACTAATTCGTTCATTCTATAGATATAGATTAAGCTCCTCCTATCTGCTGGACACAGAAAGACAGGTGGCCTAATTAAGCAGTCAACAAGCCTTTCCTAAGTACCTCCAGCATAACAGGCACAGTGCTAGGTTCTAGAGATGCAAACACTAGTAAGTACATAGTCCTGATGGAGATTGCCCCTGACAAAAACTTGTATTCAGATTATGACCTTCACAACAGCTTATATCCAGAGCACCTGAACTAGCCAATCATTCTCCAGCCCCTAACTAATAACCGACCACAAAACCACACAGTAACTTTACAGCTAATCAACATACTTCCTTTTCCATCAGCCAATCCCAAGCACCTTGGCCCTATAAAATAACTACTTTGATCTTGGCTGGGGCTGGTTCTGCCTCCCTTAAGGAAAAAAGCCACTGGGTGCATTTACCCTGAATAAATGCCTTTGCTTGATTTGGAGACAGCCTGAGTGAATATTTTTGCAGTGACACTGCAACAAATGCCTTGTCCCTTCAACAGTCCCTAAACACTTAAAGCTTAGGTTCTAATGAGACAGAAAATACATAAAAGTATATAGAGAATAAATACAAATAAATACAAAGTACAAGGAAGACTGGGAGCCAGTCCATTAGCAGCTGGAATTGAGACACTTCATGGAAGAGGTGATGCTTGAACTTTGTCTGGATGGAAGATAGGGATTCCCTGAGGCCCAGGGATAGAGAGCCAGGCTCAGAATCAGTAATCCTCAGTGTGCAAATCCTGCCTCAGATCCATGCTACAAGCATGACCACAGTCAAGTCACCTAACCTCTTAGTGGCCCAGACCACTCTGCAAGATCATAGACACTTTCAGATGGGTTGTCAATCTTACTGAGGAGGCAGAAAAATGAAAGAGTGATTGACTTGGAACATTTGGATTTGCCCTTGCCCAAGATCACATAGCATGTAAGGGCCTGAGGTTGGATTTCAACTCAGGTCTTCCTAACTCCAGGCCCAGTGCTCTAACCACTGAACTCTGAGATGGAAGGATCCATCAGAGATCCCTAAAAACTGTTGTCAAACCACTGTCCAGGAGTCTGCCTTGAGGCCAGGGAAGGATAAGAAAAGTATTCATTCTCACAGCATGGAAGTTCTACAAGTGCTCAGTCCCTTCTAAATTCACCATCCACCCTGAGGTTGCCCTACCTGAATTGGGAACTCCCCAAATAGCTTTATGTATGGTGGGTGCATGTGTCTGGGAGGAGGACTTATCACCCCAAGAGAATGTACACTATCTTTAATGTAAACAGCCACAGAAGCTTCATCTGTTACATGGGACAACTTGTACTTGCCCAACAGTCATCCCTGGCTTTTGGCCTTCTTTTTTCTGTTTCTATATAATACCTGACTTGGCCCAGTGGGGTGCGGGGATACAACACTTTCTCCTTTTGCCACCACAGGGCCCTTCCCCAGTAACTTTAATAAACCAAAATATATAATCCATATTGGCATGGCCAGTTTTTTTCTTTGGGATCAAATACCTTCCCATTATGGTATACCATAATGCATACCATCCCTTGGATGGTCTGTGTCCTTACAAGTTTGTTCCCTCTGAAATGAAGACAGTAAAGTCTCAAGGAAATCCTCTTAGCATCCAGTTTAATTAGCCCAACCTGGCCCACAAATGGTGGAGTGATTAAGGGATTTGCCCGGGGTTACTCAACTTGGAAGTATTAGAGGCAGGAATTGAACATAGTTCTTCTGGATACCAAGCAGTTGAGACAGAGCTGCATTTGACCCTGTGAGGTAGTAAGATTCCTTCTCAGGCCCCTCATGAACTATGAGGCTTTAGAACCCACTTTCCCTGACTCCAACATATGTACAAACACACACACACTACTGCGTTAACTTCAATATTCACCTCAACTGGACGTAACCTCCATTCACATGTATAAAATTCATTCATTAAACAAACATTGAGCATCTGTGGTGTACTTCATCTTATGTGTTGGGTTTCTATGGGGTGGGTACATGTGGAATGGTTTCCTGAAGTACTTCATATTCCAAGTGGGAACTCATGAATCAGCAGACTAGTGGCGAGGCCTGGGAAGCCAGGAAGTCCAGGTACAGCAGGCAAGCTGCCATCCCCTAGGCTTCAAAACAGCAAGGCATGGGCCAGGCTCCTGACCCAAGGTGCATGAAAATTAGAACAGTGCCTGCTATAACCCAAGAGCAGAGCTCAACTTTAAAGTTACAACATAGGCTGAGAAATCAGCAAAAAACTCAAAAGAAATGGATGTGAAATGGAAAATTTTAACTGTATCAAATTAAAAAGGTTTTACACAAACAAAACCAATTCAACCAAGATTAGAAGGAAAGCAGAAAGCTGGGAACAATTTGTAAAGTTGTAAAAACATTTATCTTTGATAAAGGACTCATTTCTGAAATAAATTGAGAACTGAATCACATTCATAAGAATACAAATTATTTCCCAAATGAGAAATGGTTAAAGGATATGAACAAATAGTTTTCAGCTGAAGAAACCAAACCTATCAGTAATCATAGGAAAAATTACTCTAAATCACTACTGATTAGAGAAATGCAAAGTAAAACTACTCTGAGGTACCATCTCACATGTATCAGATTTGCTCACAAAACAGAAAACAAAATAAATAAATGTTGAAGGTTATATGGTAAAATTGGGACATTAATGCACCATTGGTGGAGTTGTGAAATAATCCAGCTATTCTAGAGAGCAATTTGGAACTATCCCTAAACCGCTCTAAAACTGGACATACTCTTTGATCCAGGAATATCACTTCTAGGTCCATATACCAAAGAGATCAAAAAAGGGGGAAAGGAGTTCCTATTTGTAGAAAAATATTTGTAAGAACTCTTTTATGGTGCAAAGCTTTGGAAATTGATGGGAGGCCCATCAATTGGGGAATGGCTGAACAACTTATTGTATATGATTATAAGGAAATATTCCCATGCTACAAGAAATGATGAGCATGCAAATTTCAGAAAAACCTGGAAAGTCTCATATGAACTGGTGCAAAATCAAGTGAGCAGAACCAGGAGGACATTGTACACAGCAATAGCATTACTACATGATGATCAACTGTGAATGACTTAGCTATTCTCAGCAATAAAATGATTGAAGACAGTTCCAAAGGACTCAAGATGAAAAATGCTATCCATCTCCAGAGAAATAGCTGATGCAGTCTAAATGCAGATCAAAGCATACTCTTTTTCACTTTCTGCATTTAATCACGTTTTCCACCCTTTCGTTCTATGTATTCCTTCATAACATGACTAATACAGTAATATGATTTCCATGATTGAACATGTATAACCCATACCAAAATGCTTCCTGTCTCAGGGAGGGTGGAGGTGAGGGAGGAAGAGACAAAATTTAGAACTCAAAATTTTTTTAAATGAATGTTAAAAATTGTCTTTATGGGGGAGAGGATTCTGGGAAGATGGCAGAGTAGGTCAGAAAATTCCAAGCTCTCTAGATTTTCCCCAAGAGAGAAGTAAAATAGCATCTCAGTTTGAACAAAGTACAGGTAAAATAAATAAGAATAGGGTTACAATGGGGTTCCCCTGGAACCATCCTAGAAGACCAGAAGAAAAACCCCAGGTCAAGGTTTGGTTCCTGTGAAGAGTAAACATCTCCATGCTAGGGTGTGGTTAAACAACAAGCAGCAAGCCCTGGGCTGAGCTGGGTTGGGAGGCTTCCTTAGCCCCAGCAACAGGAAATTTTACCCTGGGTCATTGAGGGGAGTTGGTCATCTGAGCCAGGGAAGATCTGAGTGCACCTCTGGTGACAAACAGCACCAGACCCAGCTATGCTGCAGAGAATGACTCATTCTAGAAGGAAACAGCACACACCCAATGTGTGCAGAAGCAGTGAGGTAGGGCGCCCCTGGCTGTGGGCACTTACAGAAGGCTGGAGGTTTGGCTTTGGTTTCAGGCTAGAGGGGATAACTGAAGATCAGAGGCCAGAGACACTATCCCTCATACCCCAGGACTAGAGGAGATTACAGAAATTAAGGAATTACTACCAAATATGCACAGGCAAAGGAGAAAGAATCCAACCACAGAAAGTTACAATGGGAGTAAAGAAGACCAGGGTTCATGTTCAGAGGAGGATATTGAAGGAGAGAAACCCTCTTCTACCCCAAAGAGTAATGTCAAATGGCCACCTGTCCAAAAAGAATTTATAGAAGAACTTAAAAAAGACTTTAAAAATCAAATGAGAGAGATTGAGGAAAAAAATGAGAACAATTCAAGAAAAAATAAGATTATGAAAAGAATTAGGAAAGGAGATCCATAATCTTGAGGAAGAAAATCACACCTTGAAAATGAGAATTGGGCAAGGGGAAGCCAGCAAAATTTTAAGAGATGAAGAAATAACAAAACAAAATATAAAGAATGAAAAAGTACAAGAGAAAGTGAAACATAAGAAAAACAAATTATCTGGAGAACAGTTAAGGAAAAGAAAGCATAAGAATAATCAGAGTACCTGAAAGGTAGGATCAAAAAAGGATTTTGATACAATAATGCAAGAAATAATGAAAGAAAACTTTCCTGAACCATTAGAACAAGAGGGGAAAGTAGAAACAGAAAAAAAATCCATCAATCGGGGGTGGAGCCAAGATGGCGGCTGGAAAGCAGTGACTGGCGTGAGCTCCCCACCAAGTCCCTCCAAAAACTTATAAAAAAATGGCTCTGAAGCAATTCTAGAGCTGCAGAACCCACAAAGTGGCAGAGGGAAGCAGGGCTCCAGCCCAGGACAGCCTGGATGGTCTCTGGGTAAGGTCTGTCCCACACGGAGCTCCCAGCTTCCAGCTGAGGGGACCGGAGCTGAGCCAAGCAGAGCACAGCACGCGCGGCGTGGATCACGGACCAACCAGACCACGAGCCCAGCGGAGAGTGCCCTAGCATCCTGAATTACTGAGCTGTGGCATGTACCAGACCTCACAACCCACAAACAGCAAAGACAACAGAGAAGGTTAGTGGGAAAACCTGTGGGACTGAGTTTGCGGTTCGGCCACCACCCCTGGGGCAGCGGAGGTGGGGCAGCTTTAGAACTAGGGCTGAAGTTGCTTCTGGCCCCAGGCCCACCTGGTGGGAGGAATTAAGTGGCTGATCAGAGCAGGAGTGAAGAGCCTGCTAAAGATTTAAGCCCAGTCTGGGTAGGGGGTTCTTGGGGAAGGAGGAGTGCTGGTGAGGCAGCGTATCCGCCCAAGCGTGGAACACAGAACTCGTTAGTCTACAAGCAGTCATACCCTGCTGAAAAATTCAA
>CM053628.1:43395105-43414460 GCA_028646595.1 Phalanger gymnotis
TGCCACATCAGCTCTGGCCCCCAAAATTGGTCCCTTGGGTTTGTCTCCCAAAAAGGTTGGTGATGACATTGCCAAAGCAACTGGTGACTGGAAAGGGCTAAGAATCACAGTGAAACTTACCATTCAGAACAGACAGGCCCAGATTGAGGTTGTACCTTCTGCCTCAGCCTTGATCATCAAAGCACTAAAGGAACCTCCTTGGGACAGAAAGAAGCAGAAAAAATATTAAATACAATGGAAACATCAGTTTCAATGAGATTGTCAACATTGCTCGACAGATGAGGCACAGATCTTTGGCAAGAGATCTCTCTGGAACCATTAAAGAGATACTTGGAACAGGCCAGTCTGTGGGCTGCAACATTGATGGCAAACACCCTCATGATGTCATTGATGACATCAACAGTGGTGCTGTTGAATGCCCAGGAGTTAAAAGCTACAAAGGAGACTATTGCAATAAATTTAACATATGACAAAATAAAAGAAATATACTTCATAGAAGGCCAACCATTTTCTTGTACATATTTCCTTCAAGTTTTATCCTTGTCAGTGGGCTCCATTAACCGCGTGCCTGAAGTATGGCCTCAAGGCTTGGTAGATGGCCTATTTCCTTGGACTCAACTGCTTGGTGATCCTATGACATGGCTTCCTCTCTCTCATTCAAGTAGAAGAGCATGGTCATTAGTCTCCCCAACTTCTCGGAGCAGGGGTGACCTGGGAGACAGTCTTTGGGCTGACCCTCAAACCTTTACCACCTACCATCTGTGTTTATTGAGGGGGCCGAGTCACCTAAAGTCAACATACTCTAGAAAAGTTTCTGATAGCAGAAATTGCAGGCAGAGGTGTCAATGAAGAGGTTTTTACTTCTCTGGGAGGCCTCCACATCCCAAATATCTCTAGTCCCTATTCCTGCAGCTGCCTGGTCAAGGAGCCTTCTTCTCAGCCTCCACAGGCACCTATCTGGATGCCTGGGATCCCTCAGGACCTCTGGGTCCTTTGGCTGAAGCTCCTTGTGGGCAAGGCATTATCCTGGAACCTGGAAGGATCCCCAACCTTCTGCCTCAAGTCTGTTCCTTCATTGGTGGGGTAGATGCCCAGCATGTATTGCCTCCAATTTTCTCCAGTCCAGGTGTTGATAGAGGAAGACATGCATCCATGGTTGGATGTCCTCGTGTCCCTGGCCTGATTTTGTCTCCTCCTGCCTGGAGAAAGTAGGCTGAGACCTGGCTCTGCCCCAGACCAGCCCTTTCTTCCTCTGCTCTGGGGGTCAGGAATGCAAGTCCCATTCAGGAGTCTTCTGTTGAGATTACTGTGTTGTTCCCTTATATATAGCCTAGGACATCTCTCTGCCTCTCTGTCCTGGTTTTTTGTAAAGGGTATGACCGTTAACTACCCCAGGCAGACCTCAGACACCCCAACCCTGCCTCCCTCTTCCCCCAACCCCAGCGGCCTGCCCTCAAGAACCTGGGAACTGGCTCAGCCCTGGGCCTTCCTCCAAGTGGAAGGTGCACTGTGACCCCCTCCCTTCCCCAAGATGGGCGATGGGAGTTGAGAGAAATTACAGGAAGGGGGTCCTCAGTGCTCTGGGCCTGACATCACATAACCCTTCATTCAGGCCCAATATCTAACATGTCCATTACATAGCCTGAAGGGACTTTACGGACAACTAATAATTATATGTATGTGTGTGCATGTGTGTGTGTATATATATATATATATATATGTATTATGTATATAATATGATTTCATGAAACATATAGCAGTTGAAAAAGAATAGGAGAATTAGAATAAGTGTGAAAATCAATGTATCATTAAACAATGTGGAGATAGTTTCTGTGAAGAGGGTGATTTGAACTGGAAATCATACCAATGATCATTAGTGTCAGCAATTACTACATGACATACATCTATTAATTTATTGGCAATAATATGAGTCTGTTATTTATATAGAAATTGCTGATTCTTGACTAACTTATCTTTTACTTCCTCAGAGGAAAGAAGTATATCTCATAGGGTTATAAGGATATATAAATAGAAGGTAAAGGTAAAGAAGTGAGTACCACAGAAAGACTGACATCATTCACTTGTTCAGGGTGTAAGAAATGGGAGGAGGAGTTTTGTTTCCACAGAACTGATGGTGTACTTCCCCCACCCCCTCCACCCCAGCTTTAGCAGAAACCAGGCCTAAGGTCAGTCAGGTGTAAGGTAAGAGGCTTGTATTCATGCTTAAATGAACCATTTCAGGAGAGCATGATGTAGGTAGTCAGGGGAACTAGAGAGGCCAAACTGGTTGAACCAGTTCAAGCTTATCAAGGGTCTGGTCTTGGTCAAGTGCCCAGGCCTACTGATTTGCATAATTTGCATATGTTAAAGAGGGAAGGTAGAGGAAATAAAGAATGTAGATTAATCCTAAACTGAGACAGGGAAGATCTAATTAACTTCACTTCTGCTTCTGTATCCTTATTATCCTACCTATATAAACTGTATAACCTAGGAAAACTATGTAAAAAGTAAAGATTGTAAACTAACCATAACTCAAGCAGCAGTGGAGGTGATGGTTACCACCACTCCTGCCACTGTATCAGTGTAAGTGTTCCTAGTGAGCACTACACCCAATCTCTCGAGGACCATAATAAAAGCCTTCCTCTGCCCACTCTGGTCCTGAGTTCTTTGAGTGAGAAAGGGCAAATCACATGGATCTTCCCAAGGTCATGCAACCAGGAAAGCAATGAGCTGCAGAAGCACATTTCGGGCTAATTTCCTGACCCTGCCTTGGGGATTACTGTGATCCCCACTGTGAGAGGGTTACCACTTGGAATTTCCCTGGGGAACTCTTTGGTCTGCACAGCCTTCTTAAGGGGACATCACTTGGGTCTTCCTGCCTTGTCTCGGGAGCCTTGTGATCTTACCGCCGTTCTAAGGGGCCATCACTTGAGTCCTCCTTAGGGTCTGACCCCTAGGAGGCCCTGTGATCCCCACAGATTAAGGGGGGCTACCATTTGGTTTTCCTCTGGGAGTCCTGTGGTCTGCACAGCCTTCCTTCAGGGTCATCACGTGGCTCTTTCTCAGGGTCCAAACCTAGGAAGTCCTATGATTCCCCACAACCATTCTAAGGGGCCATCACTTGGGTCCTCCTTGTGGTCTGACTCCTAGGAGCCCTGTGATCCCACACAGATTAAGGGTGGGGCTACCACTTGGCCTTCCTCTGGGAGTCCTGTGGTCTGCACAGCCTTCCTTAGGGATTATCACTGGGTTCTTCCTCAGGACTTTGGCCCTACCGAGGAAGTTCAGTGATCCCCAAAACCACATTTCTCACAATTTGGGGAAGTCCATTGATCCCCAAAACAGCGTTTCTCACAAGGGGAAAGGTAAAAGTCATCACCGTGAAATTGGAGAAAATCAGTTCCTTTCAAGCAGCCTGAGAAAGGTCAGTTTGATTAACATAATTCAGATCCATCTGATGTTAGAGGTAATACATATATTTTTGGGTTCCACCTCATATTACATGGAGAAATTTGAAGCAGTGTATAAAGTTACATCACGGAGATTGGTTGAGTGATTCAATACACAGGGCTCCATCTGTCTAGAGATAATGATACACACTTTAATATTGCTAGTAGTTATATAATCAGATAAAAAAAATTAGTATTATTGCAATGATCAACATAATTCCCATGTATATGAGATATAACAAAATAAGAAAACAGAAAAAAAGGAATAGCATGAAATGCACACATTATACAAGGTTAGAAGATCTGATAATGTGTCATAGTCCCTACACAATAAGTATCTTCACATTTAAAGTTCTCAAATTCTAATGAAATCCAATTGGTCTTTGGCATGTATAAGGAAAACATGTTATGCCACAATTTTTCATTTTGTGAACTCAATTGTCTTTGCACATTCTCTTTCTGTATGTAGGTATACATGTTCTGTAATTAAAAAGCAGTTCAATTGAACAATTTAGAAATGTTCGTATTTATTTGCAAATTAGTTAAAGGAGAGAGAGTGAACAATTGGAAAAAAATCCTTCTGATAGTCTAATGTATGTTGTTGGGGTAGGATCATTGTGGGTAACCACTGGGCATTAACTTTCAAAGCTTGAGCAACAGCTTTTCTAGCGCTGTGAGTCTTCTGGCTAAGGTCTCATGAACTACACTATTTAGTATACCCAGACCTGTTCCTGCTCCACCAAGTAGTGTATCATACCATGTCTTCTTTTTCTGATTACATTGTTGTAGAACAGGGAAAGAAGTACTGAAATGTAACGTGTTTTTGATAATGTTGTGTCACAATCACAGAACTCTTTGTTATCCTTATAAAATGATTGCAAGTGGGGTCAGGCACTTCAGTAGATAGTACTCATATATAGTTGGCCCAACATCTCCCATTATATATTTGAGATCCATTTAAGCAAAATATTATAGGGGCTTGGCTCTTAAAGCTTCCACTGGTACCACTGAACACAGGGGCACTGTTATCAGCACATTCTGCACACACACATTTAATATGTTTACAGGGATCAGTCTGGGGCTGTGAAGATGTTAGACTGCAACATTTAATAGATATTGCAGATGAAATATTCCAATGCTCATATACAGTATGTGTCCTTTTCCACATTTTCATATGTGGGCTCATCAGGGTAATGTTTGTAGTGATACACGGAAGGAATGTTTAGCATATGTTGTCTTGTTGCCTGCTGTGCATTCTATTCACTCATCCAATGTGTGAAGTACTATTGGTGTTCAGTAACATAGTTCCGTTGACTTGGATGTTTATTGGTGCCAGCCTTGCTCCTGGAGTGCATGAATCCACTACCATCCAGTATCCAAGTAAGACAGTACCTAAAAGAGCCTTATTTATGATAGAATATGTGGGTTAAAGGCATGATTTGATAACCATCTTTTTTTCCTGAATAAACAACAATTATATTATGTTCTTTTCCACGTGCTATAATTTCTGCAGCTTTTAGTGCATTGTCGGGTTTTCAGTTTTTCCATACTTTAGTCCCCATTTTAATTTTTTTCAGTGAATGTATCAGTGAAACCAAATCCTTGAGATGATAGCTTGATATAGTGCCCTAAGTTCAGTGTATTTACTATTTCTCCCTGTCCCAGGAATTTCCAAAATCCCTCTAGTGTATGGGTTACAGGCTACAGCTTTCCACTGTCTTTTATGGTATAAATAATTTGCTGTCCTGTGGCTAAACCATGCATGTTTCTTTTGTTCTTCAGTTAATTTGTCATATCCCTCATTCCATTTTACTAAGGATTGTATCAACTGTTGCTTTGGTTTAAGGGATGTATTATTTTCCTCAGTATCTATTTGTACTATAGTCTCATTTAAATCAGAAACTCCAATTTTACCTGTTTTAGATTTGTTTTGGTTAGAGCATTTCCATTTAATGTGCTTATTCAATTTTGTGGGAACCTGGGGTACTCATTACCCAGGTGATAATTGGGGTTCTAGATCTTAATATTACTTCATGACTCAGAGTTAATTGCTCAGTCTCTACGAAGGTCCAGTATGCAGCTAATGATTATTTTTCAAGAGGGGTATATTGAACTCCCAATGAAGAGAGCTTCCTAGACCAAAATCCTAAGGGTACATTTGGGCCTTGCTGTTTTTGCCACAAAGTCCAATTTGCATATTCATCTTGTACAGTCACTTGTAATTCCATTGGACCACTTTGCATAGGCCATAAATCTAAGGCCAACTCTATAGCAGCCTTGGCTTCTTCAAAAGCTTTACTCTGCTCAGATCTTCAATCAAATTTATAATTTTTCCTATTAATCATATACAAATGTTTTAGAATCTGTCCTAGGTGAGGTATATGCTATCTCCTACACCCAAATAGTATTATAAAGTTTTGTGCCCCTTTCTTAGTAGGGATAGGAAAGTTCCAAACCTTTTGTCAGTCTTGCGTATTTCTATGGAGAATCACCAAGGAGGTTCTATGGTAAGCATCTGCATCTCCTACCATTATTGCAGTTTTCACCACTTCTTCTTTCAACTTCCTCATACAGTGTTTAAGTGAATACCAACGTCTATCTCCACTAGGCTATATAGAGTCAGTGGGTATTGTTGACTACATCCCTCAGCAGCCAAAGCTAAAAAATAAGTCCAATTATTGCCTCCTTGATTATACTGATCCCTAAAAGCTTGTTGTGCAAGGGCATTCTGACTAATGACTACAAGCTTCATACAACTTATATTATCTACCAATACTCCTCCAGCGCCTTCTTCACTGATCCTCACCATCTAAGATACTAGCGATTCTCCAGTTTTTTGGGTTAATCAGTTCAATATATCTGTAACTTCCTGCTGAGTAAAATCCTCAGTTACCTCCTTAAACACTCTTTTGCCCCCATGATCCCCCTTCTTCCTCTGCATTGTTACAGGCCTATGTTCCTGTAGGAACATCATCCTCATGTTATTTCTCTTTATGATACTTTGAAACCTCCTCATCTGTATTTGCTTCATCTTCAGTATCATCCCATCTATTCCATCCCACTTGTCTGGCTCCTAGTCAGATACTGCATATGCAAGGACTGCATCTACATTCTTTTTGTTATTGTTTTCCCCTTCTTTTCTGGTATTTATGCTGGGCTACTCTTACAGCTCCCTTTTCTGCTACCATTTGATAATTTCTAGCTTTATACCCTAAAAGAAAGTTCTGACACTGTAACATGGAAAACTTCTAAACCAAATCAGCTAATTCCTTTTCCATCTGGTCCTTTTCTTCTAACATTCTGTCCCTATTTTTACACATAATTCAGTACCCTGTCATGTCCCTGCCTTTTCTTTCCACTTTTATACAAGCATTTCTTATAAAAATTGTGATACTTCAATGGCTTCTCCCTTCTGTAATTTCGGTTCCCAGTTTTCATAGGCTCCCATATTATTAGCCTATTCTTTCACCAGAGAGGAATAAGTGAATCCTCTCATGCAACAATACTTAGTCCTTTCACTAGAGTCTTTTTGTACTCAAAGAGTGGCATTATACCTTGCAATCCTGTTTGTGATGCCAATTCGAATCATTAAGGAAATATGTGCAGCTACTTTAAGTATTTTTAGGATCAGATTGCATAGTATAAAGAATGCTTTTCACAGCAAAATAGAATTAGTGTAACATTTATTCTGCACATAAGGATAATATAAACCTGTCTTAAAGAAATATAGAAAGATAAACTTAACAGAGTAATAGAAATATTAACATACATCACCAATCCGGGGAAGCACCAACATCTGGGTTCATATGCTGGGGGGCCACTTCATTTTAACTCCTAGAGTCCTGGCTGTGAACCCCTTTGGCAAAGCATCCTCCCCAAAAGGGGAGCCCTAAAGAAAAACATCGATTTTTTCCAAATAAATTTAGTTTCAAAAAAAAGAAGAAAATCTGGCACAACATGATTTAGCAACTCTGGCTCAGTGCCAGAGTCTACATGACTCATCACCAGATTGATTCAGTGCTAGGGTTCTATGTGACTCAGTATAGGATGTATTGTGGCTGTGAACTTGGCCTGAGTTCAAAGAAGCAAAAAATGTGTGATAAATTTGGCAAAATGTCTGTGTTCAACACAATACAGGATTGATTCCATGCAAGGGTGGCCAACCATTCCAGGAGGAGGAACAGGCCAGGTATGATCTTACGTTTTAGTCCTGAGAACGTGGCCCCTGTTCCAAGGAGAAAGGACAATGAATGTAGGAACATAGGCCTGTAAATGTACAGGGAAGATCTTTATATTTCATTAAAAGTACAAAGATTCAAGGAAATCAACGAAGTTCTGAAGGACTTTGGATGAAAAATGCTATCCATCTGTATAGCTCGAACTGATGGAGTCCAAATGCAGATTGAAACATACCTCTTTTTGCTTTTTCTTCAGGGGGGTGGGTGGGCGTCTGTGTTTTCAATCAAAATATAAATAATAAAAATGTTTTTATACATATAACCTATAACAAATAACTTACCTTCTCTGTGAGAGGGGAGAGGAAGGAAGGAGAAATTTTTGAACTCAAAATTTTGAAAAAAAGCTATTGTTAAAACTGGTCATATATGAGATTGGAGAAAAAGAAAATATTGAATCTATCCATGTATCTATCTTGAGAAACTGCAATCAGGCAGAAAATCTGATGAAAACCTTCAGTTAAAGTGTTTAAAGAGCTGGGAAGATTAATGACATCTCATTCTTGAAGCAGTTGCCCCAGTAAGTGGGAGTAATTCCCACTATGGGCTTTCAGTGAGTGATAAGGCTTTAAAAAAACTGCTAAAAACATCTTAGTAGATTTTGGAGGTTTGGAGATTAAAGAGATGGAGATAAATCATTAAGGACTTTGGAGAATAATCATTTTCACTTAGCAGAAGCTTAACGTATGCTGAAATATTTTAGTGAGTTTTGGGGTACCACTCTTCAGAATGTGTTTTAATAAAAATAATAAATAAATTCAGTCAACATTTTAGGAGTAAATAGAAATTATATTTTCCCCTGAAGCTTGATGGACTTCTTATTTCAGTGCAATAAAGAAAAACAGCAAGTTTGAAAGTAATCTCAGAGTGAAGAGAAAAAAAAAACAAGCAATCTGATTGTTTTTCATAACTTCTACTTGTTAATCCTTCTTGGACCATGAAAAGACAAAAGATTGCCTAAACCAGCGACCCCCCAATACTCCTTCATCCCAGCTCAACTGAATATTCTGTGAGATAAAGGACCTACTGAACCTTCCACTGTAGCTCAGAGAACACCTGTGATTCCCCAGTTCAGAGACCTCCCCACTATGACACCATTAGCCCCTCTTAGATCAGGTTCCCAAATAAAGGTGATGAAAACATTATGGAAAAATACAGTGAAACCTGAGTTACACAATGGTCTCAGAAAATTGTAATAGCTGTGAGATCTAAAGCAAGTTATGTTATCTATGTTTGCCTAGATTTCATGATCTCTAAAGACAAAAAAAAATTATGGTCATACTCACCTCCCAGTGTTGTTGTGAGGATCAAGAGATAAGTGAATGTGAAATGCTTAATGCAAAGACTTGCTCGTAGTAAGCGGTGCATTAAAGTTGATTTATTATTATGTCTTTAATTGAATGTAATTGTACAGATGTGATGTGATTAGTATAAAATAGCAAAGGTAATAAGATGAATTATTTTCTTAAATGGCATAATTTGGAAATGCATTTGGCTGAATTGATATCATCTAACTGGTAAAAAGTATAGTTTCATGTTTTCAGTATAGAATGTTTTTTTCTTATTGTATTACTAAATTCTCTCATATTGTGAAATTTCAGATTCCATTGTATCAGTAATGTTGTTAGACAAATTTTCTTTAAATCTGGATGCTGTTGGATTATGAACTTAGCTTTTACAAAATGAGAAATATATCTATTTGAAGATTTTATGGCCTATATTTTAAACATCTAATGGAATATATTTTGTTTTAAAACAGTTGATAATAAGTTTATTATGATGGAGAGTGAGTTTTCAGTTGAAAAGTTTTGGCTAACACAAAAATTACAAAATTATACAGGGGTGGTGTAAGGATGTCACTTCCATATATCAATACAAAACAGAAATGTAACAGTTAGGGAAACAACAAAGTCAAAACACATACATCCAAAGCCTCCGAGGAATGAATTGGTCTTAGGTCATTAAAGAGCTCACAAAGCATTTTGAAAATCAAGTTAGAAATGTAGAGGAAAAATGGGAAAATGAATGTGATATAAGAAAATCTTGAAAAAAAGAGTCAACAGCTTGACCAAGCAGTCAGAAACAATATTAAATAATATAATACCCTAAAAAAGCAAAATAGGCAAAAAAGTAAAAGAGATACAAAAATCCAATGAGGAGAAAAATGCCTTGAAATGAAGAAATGGCCAAATTGAAAAAGATGTTCAAAAGTTCATTGAAGAGAAGAACTCCTTCAAAAGCAGAATTGGCCAAATGGAAGAATTGGCAAAAAAAAAAAAAATCACTGAAGAAAACCCTCTTTAAAGACTAGAATTGGTGTGTTGTTAAGCAAAATTGTCTCCTTAGCATGGCTTTTGTTTCTTTTGAGTGGAAGTACTTTCAGCTGTTAAGTGCTAAGCCCCAGGCCCAAAGCCCTATCAGGTGTGAAACCTGTATGGGTGTAGATTAATGACTTAAGAGGGGCCAACTCGGGAATCAATGGTCTCTGGTCGTTGAGGCGGGCCTTGAGAACTCCAGAAGCTTGGCTGTGAGGAAAGGTAAGCCAAGAGACAACTACAGGGGAAGCAGAAGCTGTGGAAGCAGGGCTGACCCATGTGTAGACCCAGGAGTGCGAGCAGGAACTTGAGGCCAGTAAAAATCATTTGGCTAAATACTATCTTGTTTTTCTGTGGCCTCCTGGTTACTCTTGTGAGGCGGGCTTTCTGGGCCTAGAGTCTTTTTGTCAAGATGTCGGAATGGGGAGGCTGGTTCACGGATCAGCTGTGGTGGGGCCTAAATAAATTTTTTGTTGTTTTCTACTTAGAGAATCTCTCATACCTTGCGATTTCGAACCATTCAAACATATACATGATTATATTTGAGATTATAAATTCGGCCTTCCTGCTACAATTGGCCAAATGGAAAAGGAGGTACTAGAAGTCATCAAAGGTACTAATTCCTTAAAAAAACACAATTGAGCAAAAGGAAACTAATAAATTCATGAGAAATCAATAAACAATAAAACAAAACCAAAAGAATGAAAAAATAGAAGGCAAAGTGAAATAACTCAGTAGAAAAAACTACTGACCTGGAAATTAGATCCAGGAGAGAAAATTTGAAAATTATTGGAGTACTTGAAAACAATGATTTTAAAAAGCCCCTAGAGGTCATCTTTCAATAAAGTATCAGGGAGGTGGATGGAGCCAAGATGGCAGCTGGAAAGCAGGGACTAGCGTGAGCTCCCTGCCAAGTCCCTCCAAAAACCTATAAAAATGGCTTTGAACCAATCCTAGAACTGCAGAACCCACAGGGTAGCAGAGGGAAGCAGGGATCTAGTCCAGGACAGCCTGGATAGTCTCTGGGTAAAGTCTATCCCACATGGAGCTGGGAGCGGAGGGGAGTGGATCTGAGCAGAGCAGAGCCCAGCGTGGGTGGCGCAGACCAAGGAGACCAGGAGCCACGCAGAGCATGCCCCAGCACCCTGAATCAGTGAGCCGCAGCAGTTACCAGACTTCTCAACCCATAAACACCAAAGACAACAGAGTAGGTTAGTGGGAAAAGCTGCTGAGGACAGGGAGTTTGTGGTTGGGCCACCACTCCCGTGGGAAGCATGGAACTCAAAGTTTTAAAAAATAGGTGTTCAAAAACAAAAACAAAAATGTTTTTGCAGGCAACAAGAAAATAATATACACAGGCAATGGGGCATAGAAATTTATCTTGCCCTACAAGAAAGGAAGGCAAAAGGGGATGGGAGAGTAGTGGGGTGACAGATGGGAGGGAAGACTGGGGAACAGGGCAACCAGAATATACTCCATCTTGGAGTGGGGGGGAGGGTAGAAATGGGGAGAAAATTTGTAATTCAAACTCCTGTGAAAATCAATGCTGAAAACTAAATATATTAAATAAAATTTATATAAAAAAGAAAGTATCAGAGAAAACTATCTAATATCCTAGAACTAGAGGGTAACATGGAAACAGAAAGAATCGGCTCCTCACCTCCTAAAAGACATCCCAAAATGAAAACTCCCAGGAATATCATAGCCAACTTCCACAAAAACCAGGTCAAAAAAATACTACAATCACCCAGAAAGAAACAGTTCAAGTGTAAGGGAGCCAGAGTCAAGATAAAACAAGATTCAGCAGCTTCAACACTAAAGGATCAAAGGGCTTGTTATATGATATTTTGGAGGGCAAAGGAGCTAGGATTACAATCAAGAATCACCTATCCAGGAAAATTGAGTATAATCCTTCAGGGATGAAATAGATGTTCAATAAAATAGAGTACTTTCAAACATTTGTGATGAAAAGATCAGTGCTGAATAAACAATTTGACTTTCAAATAGAAGAAATTCAACAGGGAAGGAAAATCATAAGGGATTTAATAAGGATAACAGTTTACCTACCTACATAAGAAGGTGATACTTGAAACTCATAAGAAACTTCTCATTATTAAGGCTGTATAGACAGAGAGCAGATGTGTGAGTGAAATAGGAAAGGATGATATCTAAAAAACAAAATTAAGGTGTTAGAAGGAGGAATACACTGGGAGAAAAGGAAAGGGAGAGGTAGAATGAGGTAAGTTATCTAACATAAAAGAGGGAAGAAACAGCTTTTACAGTGGAGAGGAAGAGGGGGGAGGTGAGATGAAATGTTTGTATCTCACTCTCATCAGAATTGGCTCACAGAGGGAATAACATACACACTCGGTTGGGTATAGAAATCTGTTTTACCCTACAGGAAAGTAGGAGGGGAAGGGCACAAGAGAAAGACATGGGACTGATAGAAGGGAGGTCAGATTGGGGGAGGTTGCAGTCAGAAGTAAAACACTTTTGAAGAGGGACAGGGTGAAAGGAGAGAGAGAATAGAATAAACAAGGGGGGGGACAAAATAGGATGGAGAGAAATACATTTAGCAATTGTAGCTATGAAAAAATTATTGACGCCAAGTTCCTCTAACAAAGGACTCATTTCACAAATACATAGAGAACTGAGTCAAATAGAAATTTGTTTTGTGTGACTACACAAATATCACCTCTATCCAAGAGTTTGCCTGCTCAATCAGGGACAGCAGGTTGGTAAGGAGGAGGGGATAGAATTTGGAAGTCAGCATTTTAAAATTGACTGTTAAAATGGTTTTTAAACATAATCGAGGAAAAATAAAATCCTAAATAAATATTAAAAAACCAACATAAGTGGACCTTTCTACAGACCCTTTATGTAATGTGAATTTTCCGTGGTTATGGAAAAACACAGAGGCAGGAAGGAGAGGCTGGCACATGGCTCCAAGACATATGGGGGATGGGCACAGGGAAGAAAGATCAGGAGAAGGAACACATGGGTGGTAGGGCGACCCAAATGTGGGCCTATCTGGAACTGAAAGGAAGAAAATGCTGGCAGGCAGACACATGGGGGACGGACATGCAAACATGCAGGAGAGGACAGGCCACACACGATGGGGACCAGGGACAGACATATGGTACCCCAATGAGGATGGACAAAATACCAAAATGCAGGGACCAAACTCTCAGGTGGCAGGCAGAGTGAAACCAAGGTATCCTCCGTCAGGACTGGAGGTCTCAAGCCAAGCCCTTATCCAGCAGTGGTGGCTGTCTCTCTGCAGGTCTGTTCTTCTGTTCTCAGCAGGAGAATTTTTTTAGCTTTTTTGAGGGGAGGGGGAATGTAGGAAGCCACAGAGTGCCAAGTTGAGGGGCAGGAGCAGAAAGAGATCCCAGTATAGTATGGTAATGTTTACACGGGAATTTGTTGGGAATGTAGATTTCTTACAGAATTCCTTATGTAAAGTTCAATTTGCATAATGTGAATTTACATAAAGCAACATCTCTCTGTACTCCTTCCTATTCGCATTCAATTTTCTCCAGAAGTATTTCATATCTAAGTTTGTTAAAATTCTGTTACTCTTCTTAACTTCTTGCTTGTTCCTTTATGGTTAGGTTCATCTAGCTCTCAGAGAGAAAATTTGAGGTCCCTCACCACTTTAGTTTTACTATTTCTTCCCATAATTCATTTCCCTTTTCTTTTAAGAGTGTGAATGCTAAGGTATTTCCAAAATGTATTCTTCATATGGATATTAGTTCATGGTCTGTTGTTCCTTTGAACAACAAGCAGTTTCCTTGCTTACTCCTTCTAGTAGTGCTTTTGTTTTGTCTGAGATCGTGATAGCTACCCCTGCATTTTTTACTTCAACTGAGTTATAACACTTCCTGCTCCAGCACCCTATTTTAAATGGGTGTTTCTCTCTTGGTTTCAAGTATGTTTCTCATTAAGAAAATAAAACAGACTGCTGGATACTGGTTTCTAATCCATTTTGCTACCCACTTCCATTTTATGAGTGGGCTCATCCCATTCACAGAGTAAGGGCTACTAACTATGCATTTCCCTCCATCCTGTTTCCACTGTTTCTCTTCCCTCTTTTTTTATTCTGTCTCTCCTCTCATTTGTTTTGAATATGACTACTGTATTCTTTTTATCAGCCCACTCTTTTACTAACACTTTTTCTCTTTTGCCATTCTCTTATTTATCTCTATGGTAAATAGATTTTTATGAACAAATGATTAAGTATAGATATAGATATAAACATATAGATATTTTCCCCTTTTGAACCAATTTAGGTGTGACTGAGGTTTAAGCATTGGCCACTTTCCACCACCATTTTCCACTCCCAGGTAAAAGCTCTTCCTCACACACCTATTTTATGTGAGATCATTTCCCCCATACTTTCTCTGTTCTGCAATCTCCCAGGGCATCCATATTTGCTGCCTATCCATTTATTGTACATCATCCCAAACTAATTGGTTCACTCCTAAACCTTCTATGCAGAATCCTTTTACCTGCTCTAATAATGATAAAATTGTTAGAAGATATATGTATCACCTTCACTTATAGAAAAGTATAGCGTTTTACCTTATTGTTTATTATTTCTCTTTCATATTTACCTTCTTATTGCTACTTTTGAGTCTTGGATTTGAATGCTTCTCTTCAGCTCTGGTGTTGTCTTCAGAAATGCTTCAAAAGTCTCTATTTAATTAAATAATTACTTTTTAAGTTTATGTACTTCCCCAGAAAGCAAGCCTATAGTAAGTAGAATGTTCTCAGAGTGTCTGCTGCCACAAGTATCTTTTCCTCTGAGTGTTCAGAGAGTAGATGTACTTCTCCGAAGAGCAAGTCACTTGTGTAAGAAAGAGACTGGCAAGCCTCTCTGGGCAAAGAAACCTACCTTTATTAAGAGAAACAAAGGTGGGGTCTCAGACCATACTGGACAGACTATAGGCTCCACCTAAGTTTCTCCAAAGGTTGGTTTTTTTGTCGAGAAAGGCTTCTCAGTTTCCTTCTTACACTAGGATGTTCCCAGAGAGAGTGTCTCCTGCCACAATATCTTTTCCTCTGAGTGTTCAGAGAGTAGATGTACTTCTCCGAAGAGCAAGTCACTGGTGTAAGAAAGAGACTAGAAAGCCTCTCTGGGCAAAGAAACCAACCTTTATTAAGAGAAACAAAGGTAGGGTCTCAGACCATACTGGATGGACTATAGTCCCCACCTAAGTTTCTCCAAAGGTTGGTTTCTTTGTCCAGAAAGGCTTCCCAGTTTCCTTCTTACACTAGGATGTTCCCAGAGAGAGTGTCTCCTGCCACAAGTATCTTTTCCTCTGAGTGTTCAGAGAGTAGATGTGCTTCCCCAGAAAGCAAGCCTGTAGTAAGTAGAATGTTCTCAGAAAGACTGTCTCCACCCATAAGTATTTCATCCACTGAATATTCTGAAGTTAGATGTGCTTCCACAGAGAGTAAGCCTGTAGTAACTGGAATGTTCCCAGAAAGTGTCTCCTGCCACAAGTATCTTTTCCTCTGAGTGTTCAGAGAGTAAATGTTCTTTCTTCCCCAGAGAGTAAATGTGTAGCAAGTAGAATGTTCTCCGATTATGTGTCTTCAGCCCCAGATGTCTTGTCCGCTGAGTGTTCAGAGTCTAGATGCGCTTCCCCAGAGAGTTAGCCTGTAGTAACTGGAATGTTCTCAGAGAGAGTGTCTCCTGACACAAGTATCTTTTCCTCTTTGTACTATGCAGTTGTGTTGACTGCTTTTTCTTCCTAAAAGAAAAAATACCATTTGTCATACGGCATGGCTCTTAGGGAGGAGGAGAGAGAGGGATACATGGGATACCATGACGTAAGATGCAGAAAGCATAGATAAAGTTTTTAAATGAGGTCAAGGATCTAAATGGTATTCATGAAGACATGTGCAGAGTGATTCCTTCCACCATTGCAGCTCAAGTTCAGGGCTTGGCTTGAGACCTCCAGCGCTGAGAGAGGAGACTTTTTGCTGCTCTGCCCATTTATCCCTGTGTCTGGCATCTGCATGTCTGTCTTCTGTCCATTCATGCTCATGTACTACATGTCTTTCCTCAGTCCATGTGTCACCTGTATTCTTCTGTGTGTGGTCTTGTCCAGCCTCCAC
This sequence comes from Phalanger gymnotis, assembly GCA_028646595.1. Lineage (NCBI taxonomy): Eukaryota > Metazoa > Chordata > Mammalia > Diprotodontia > Phalangeridae > Phalanger > Phalanger gymnotis. Next base: position 43,411,231 of record CM053628.1, read on the forward strand.
ATGTCTTTCCCCTGTGTGTTCTTCCTCTCAGTTCTGGCCAGGCCATCATGTAACTGGCTCTGACACTCACCTGATCCTCTTCCTGTCTCTAGCTTCTCTGTCTCCTGTACCCATATGTCCTTGAATGGTCTCCTAGCCCCCTTCTTTCATGGGCACATGACCTTCCTGCTTCCCTCGCTGCCATATAGACAGGTCTGTGTGCAAATTCACTTCTAAAACATTCTACTTAGATTTTTGCCCAGTGGTCCACTTATGCAAAATTAGCTGTTTGCAGTCGATAACAAACAAAACAAAGGAAAAGAAAAACAGATGGCATAAGTGGAAAGCAATTTGGTAGAAATTTGATAGGAGATCAACACCTCGCACCAAATATGAAATTAAATTGTAAAGGAATATATGAATAAGATATGATAGATAAAATAATGAAGTGATAACTGATAAAATTTATAAATAAGAGATATAAAAATAATTCTTAATAATTACTCTAGCATAGACCTACAAATCACTAATTTATTCATTCCATAGCTACAGATTAGCTCCTTCTATCTGCTGGGCACAGAAAGACAGGTGGTGTAATTAAGCAATCAACAAGCCTTTCTTAAGTACCTCCAGCATAACAGGCACAATGCTAGGTCCTAGAGATGCAAATGCTAGTAAAGACATAGTCCTGATGGAGACTGCCCTTGACGACAGCTTTATTCAGATAAAGACCATGACAACAGCTTGTATCCAGAGCCCCTGAGCTAACAAATCATGCTCCAGCCCCTAAGAAACTACCACAAAACCATGTGGTTAGTAACTTTAGAGCTAACCAACCTACTCCCTTTTCCATCAGCCAATCCTAGGCACCTTTACCCTATAAAAGACCCACTTTGACCCTGGCTGGGGCTGCTCCAGCCTTCCTTAAGGAAAAAAGCCACTGGGTGCACTTCCTCTGAAGAAATGCCCTTGCTTGACTTGGAGCCAGGCTGAGCAAATACTTTTGAGATGACACCGCAACAAAGGCCTTGCTTCTTCAATAGTCCCTAACCACAAGAAGCTTAGGCTCTAATGAAACAGAAAATACATAAAAGTATATAGAGAATAAATACAAATAAACACAAAGTACAAGGCAGACTGGGAGCCAGGCCACTAGCAGCTGTAATCAAGAGCGACTTCATGAACAGGTGATGCTAGAATTTTGTCTGGATGGAAGAGAAGGATTCTCTGAGGCCCAGGGAGCCTCAGAGTGTAAGTCTTACTTCAGATCCATGGTAGAAGTATGACCATAGTCAAGTCACCTAACTTCTTAGTGCCACAGACCACTCTGCAAGATCACAGACACTTTCAGATGGGTTGTCAGTCTTACTAAGGAGGCAGAAAGATGAGCGATTGACTTGGAACACTTGGACTTGCCCTTGCCCAAAATCACATAGCATGCAAGGGCCTCAGACTGGATTTGAACTAAGATCTTCCTAACACCAGGCCCAGTACTTTAACCAGTGAACCCTGAGATGGAGGGATTCAGAGATCCCCAAAGACTGTTGCCAAGCCACTGTCCAGGAGACTGCCTTGAAGCCAGGGAAGGATAAGAAAGGAAATCATCCTCACAGCAGGGGAGTTCTACAAGTGCTCAGTCCCTTCTAAAGTCACCACCCACCCTGAGGTTGCCCTACTTGAATTGGGAGCTCCCCAAATAGCTTTATATATGGCGGGTGCATGGGTCTGGGAAGAGGACCTATCACCCCCAGAGAATGTAAACTACATTTAATGTAAACAGCAAGAAAAACTTCAACTGTTCCATGGGAAAATTTGGACTTGACCCCCAGTCATCCCTGGCTTTTGGCCTTCTTTCTTCTGTTTCTATATAATACCTGACCTGGCCCAGTAGGGTGCAGGGACCCAACAGTTTCTTCTTTCCCACCACAGGGCTTGTCCACAGTAAGCTCAATAAACCAAAATATGTAATCCATATTGGCATGGCCAGCTTTTTTCTTTGGAATCAAATACCTTCCCATTATGGTATACCATAATGCATACCATCCCTTGGATGGTCTGTGCCCTTACAAGTTTGTTCCCTCTGAAATGAAGACAGTAAAGTTCCAGGGGAAACCTCTTAGCATCCAGTTTCATTAGCCAAACCTGGCACCAAAATGGTGGAGTGATTAAGGGACTTGCCCGGGGTCACTCAATTTGGAAGTATTAGAGGTAGGATTTGAATTTAGTTCTTCTGGACTCTAAGCACTTGAGACAGAGCTACAGTTCGCCTTATGAGGTAGTAAGATCCCTTCTCAGGGCCCTCATGACCTATAAGGCTTTAGAGCCCACCTTCCCTGACTCCAACATGTCTACAAACACACACACACACACACACACACACACACACACACACACGCTACTGGGTTAACTTCAATGATCACTTCAACTGGATGTAATCTCCTTTCACATGTATACAATTCATTCATTAAACAAACATTGACCATCTGTGGTGTGCTACATCTTATGTGTTGGGTTTCTATGGGGTTGGTAGGCATGGAATGGTTTCCTTAAGTACTTCATATTCCAAGTGGGTACTCATGAATCAGGAGGCTAGTGGCCAGGCCTGGGAGGCCTGGAGGTCCAGGTACAGCAGGCAAGCCGCAAACCCCTAGGCCTCAAAACAGCAAGGCAGGGGCCAGTCTCCTGACTCAAGGTGCAAGAAAGTTAGAACAGTGCCCTGTATAACCCAAGAGCAGAGGTCAACTTTAAAGTTATAACATAGGCTGAGAAATCAGCAAAAAAACCTCAAAAGAAATTGATGTGAAATGTAAAATTTTAATTGTATTAAATTAAAAAGGTTTTACAGAAATAATACCAGTGAAACCAAGATAAGAAGGTGTGTCGGTAAGGCAAAATGGGCTCCTTAGCACTTCAGGAGTTTGGCTTTTGTTTACTTTGAGTGATTCAGCTGTTTCATTTAATCTTGCTAAGTACTAAGCCCCAGGCCCAAAGCCCTATCAGGTGTGAAACCTGCGTGGGTGTAGATTGATGACTTAAGAGGGGCCAACTTGGGAACCAATTCCCTCTGGTCATTCAGGCAGGGCTTGAGGACACCAGAGGCTCCGCTGCAAGAAAAGGCAAGCCAAGAGACAGCTACAGCTGAAGCTGAAAAAAAAAGCCGAAGCCAAAGCAGGAAGCTGTGGAAGCAGAGCTGACCCGTGTGTGGACCCAGGAGTACCAGCGAGGACTTGAGGCCAGTGAATATGATTTGG
>CM053628.1:43424194-43440580 GCA_028646595.1 Phalanger gymnotis
TTATCTAGTTCTCAGAGGGAAAAGTTAAGATCCCCCACTACTATATTTTAATGTCTATTTCTTCCTGTAATTCATTTAATTTTTCCTTTAAGAACCTGAATTCTATGTCATGTCCCAAATATATGTTTACTATTGAAATTACTTCACTGTCTGTCATTCCTTGGAACAAGAGGTAGTTTCCCTGCTTTCCCCTTTTAAAAGGGCTATTTGTGCTTTTGCTATGTCTGAGATCATGGTTGCAACCCCTCCATTTTTTGCTTCAGTTGAGGTACAACATTTTCTGCTTCAGCCCCCTATTTTAATTCTGTGACTGTCTCTTGGTTTGAAGTATACTTCTTGTTAAAACAAAAACAAAAACAAAAATGTATTGTTGGATACTGGTTTCTAATCCATTTTGCTACTTGCTTCCATTTTATGAGTGAGTTCATCCCATTCACACAGTTAGGATTACTAACTATGCATTTCCCTCCATCCTATGTTCTTCTATTTCTCCTTCTCACTTTCTTCCCCCCCCATCTCTTCCTCTCCCTCTCTGTCTCTCTCTCTTCCTCTCTCTCTCTTTCTCTCTCCTTCTCTCTCCATCTATTCCTCTCTCTGTCTCTCTGTCTCCGTCTCTCTCTCTCTCTCCTCTAACTTCTGTTTGGCATATGACCACTGTATTCTTTAAGCAGCTCACCATTTCATAACCACTTTTTTCCTTCTCTTTTCCCATTCTGTTACTTACCTCTAACGTAAGGTAGATTTCTATGACCAATCGAGTAAGTATATATAGATATAAATATAAACATAGATATAGATATTTTCCCTTTTTGAAACAATTTAGGTTCAAGCATTGGCTATGTCCTCCCACCATTTTCCACTCCAGGGTAAAAGCTTTTCTTTGTACAATTATTTTATGTGAGATCCCTTCCCCTATTCTTTTTCTCCCTTCTGCCTTCTCCCAGAGCATCCATAATTGTCCTGTATCCATTTATTTTACATCATCTCAACCCTACTGGCTCACTTCCTAACCCTCTTTCAATGCAGAATCCTTCTACCTGCTCTAATGATAAAATTCTTAGAAGATATGCAGATCATCTTCCCTTAGAGAAAAGTACATAGTTTAACCTTATTGAGTCGCTTACGATTTCTCTTTCATATTTACCTTTTAATGCTGCTTTTGAGTCTTGTATTTGAATGTGACATTTTCTCTTCATCTCTGGTCTTTTCATCAGGCATGCTTCATTTTTTTCTTTGTGCGTTTTTTCTTTGTATGTGTGTCCCCAGAAAGCAAGCCCGTAGTAAGTGAAATGTTCTCAGAGAGACTATCTTCTGCCACAAAAATCTTTTCCTCTGAGTGTTCAGAGGCTAGATGTGCTTCCCCAGAAAGCAAACCTGTAGTAAGTAGAATGTTCTCAGAGTCTGTCACCACCCATTAGCATCTCATCCACTGAGTGTTTGGAGGCTAGATGTGCTTCCCCAGAGAGTAAGCCTCTAGTAACTGGAGTGTTCTCAGAGAGACTGTCTCCTGCCACAAGTATCTTTTCCTCTGAGTGTTCAGAGACTAGATGTATTTTCACAGAGAGTAAGCCTGTAGTAGTAACCAGAATGTTCCCAGAAAGACTGTCTCCTGCCACCATTATCTTTTCCTCTGTGTGCTATTCAGTTGTGTTGACTCTTTTTCCCTCCTAAAACAAAAATACCATTTGTCACATGGCACGGATCTCAGGAAGGAGAAGAGGAAAAGGGGGGATAAATGGGATACCATGATGTAAGATGCAGAAAACATCAATAAATTTTTTAAATGAGGTCAGGCATCTAAAGGGTATTAATGGAGAGAGGTAGGAAGGGGAAAGAAAGGAGTTTTCGACTTGCAGAGTGATTTCTTCTACTGCTGTAGCCTCAGCATCAGGGATTGGCTTGAGACCTCCAACGCTGAGAAAGGAGACTGCTGAGAAATGGGCTGCTTTGCCCATTTATGTACATGTCTGGTATCTGCCTATCTTCTGTCCATTCATGCTTGGGTACCATGTGTCTTTCTTCTGTCCATGTGTAACAGCCTGTCCTCTTCTGTGTGTGGCTGTGTCTGGCCTCCACGTGTCTATCCCTGATGTGTTCTTCCTCTTAGTTCTGTCCAGGCCATGATGTGGCTGGCCCCGACACCTGCCTGATTCTCCTCATGCTCTGGTTTCTCTGTCCCCAGCCCTTCTGTGTCCTTGAACCATTTCCTGGGCCCCTCCTTTTACAGGCACAAGACCCCTTCCTTCCTGACTCCCTCCTTCCTTCCCTCCCTTATAGCCAGGTCTGTTGGCAAAATCATTTCAAAATGGTTCTACTTAGAGGTTATCCCATTGGTCCACTTACTCAAAACAAGAACTGTATGTAGGTGACAAAAAAGATGGCATAAGGGGAAAGATATGTGGCAGAAATTTGATAGGAAATCAACATGAATTAGATATAATAGATACATAATAAAGGGATAACTGATGACAATTATAAATAAGAGATATAAATATAATCATTAATAATTACTCTAGCTTAGACCTAGAACTCAGTAATTCATTCATTCTATAGCTATAGATTAAGCTTCTCCCATGTGCTGGGCACACAGAGAAATAGGTGGCCTAATTAAGCAATCAACACACCTTTCTTAAGTACCTCCCCCATAACACGCACAGTGCTAGGTTCCTGAGATGCAAACACTATTGAAGACACAGTCCCTTAACCACTAGAAACTGATGTTCCAATGAAACAGAAAATCCATAAAGGTATAGAGAGAATAAATGCAAATAAAGACAAAGTGTGAGGTAGTCTGGGAGCGAGGCCACTAGCAGCTGGAATCAAGAAAGGCTTCATGGAATAGGTGATGCTTGAACTATGTCTGGATGGAAGAGGGATGCTCTGAGGCCTGAGGATAGCGGGCCAGCCTCAGAGTCAGGAAGGCTCAGAGTGCAAGTCCTGCCTCAGATCCAAGCTGGCAGCATGACCACAGTCAAGTCACCTAACCTCTTTTGTGCCCCAGACCACTCTGCAAGGTCACAGACACATTCAGATGGGTTGTCAATCTTACTCAGCATGAATAACGATGAAAGAGTGCTTGTCTAGGTACCCTCTGATTTGCCCTTACCCAAGATCACATAACTAATAAATGCCTGAGGCTGGATTTGAACTCAGATCTTCCTAACTCCAGGCCCAGTGCTCTAATGACTGAACCTTGAGATGGAAGAATTCAGAGATCCCAGAATACTGTTGCCAAGCCACTGTCCAGGAGGCTACCTTGAGGCCAGGGAAGGATAAGAAAAGAGCTCATTCTCTGTCCAAGGAAGTTCTAGAAGTGCTCAGTCCCTTCTAAATTTACCACCCACTCTGAGAAAAATCTCTAGTTGCCCTACCTGAGTTAGGCCTCCCCAATTAGCTTTATATATAGTGGTTGCAAAGGTCTGGGAACAGGACCTGTAATCCCACAGAGAATGTAAACTACCTTTAATGTAAACAGCAAGAGAAGCTTCAACAATCTCTTGGGAAAATTTGGAAGCTGCTTAGACCCTCCATTGCCTAGACAGACTCCTGGATCATAGTTCAAGGGCAGAGAGGACCACTTTCTGTCAAGAGGGAGCAGGGACCCTGAGGAGCAGTATCATTTGGAATCCCTATGTGCACATGGGTACTGAGGTGAAAGGTCACTTCTGTTCAAAAGGGAGCAGGGACCCTGTGGAGCAGTATCAAGTGCAGTCCCAAGGGATCAGAGGTTCTTCCTGGATAAAGTTCAGAGCACAGACCAAAAAAACAGTGACCAAACCTCTCCCCAAATCACATGACTTTGGAACCACCAAACACTTTCAAACCCCCAGAATTGGGTCTGAAAACAGAAGGGTTAACAGGCTTGGAGCTTCAGACAATTCCCCGCCACGGACACACACACATGCACACACACACACACACACACACACACACACACACACACACACACACACACATATGCACTTAGGCTTTAGTTGCAGTATAAAAGGGAAGGGTAGAAATCATGATCTCAGACAAACTCAAAGCCGAAATAGTTCTAATTCCAAGAGACAAGCAGAGAAACTAAATCTTGCTAATCGGTACCATAGCCAATAATATGATATCAATACTCAGCAAAGGTGCATCGAATGCCAGAACACCCAACTTCTTAAAATGAAATGTGAAATGACTTACTGAAGGAAACAGACAATAAAACCAAACTAATGGGTGACTCCAAGTTTCCCGTCTCATAATTAGGCAAATCTATGGATAAAATAATAAAAAAATAGCTAAGGAAAGGAAAAGAAAATTAGAAATGTTAGATATGATAGAATGCTGGAGAAAACAATGGAAATAGAAAGGAATATAATTTATTCTCAGCTGTATATGGGACATTCACGAAAATGAACATATATTAGGGTACAAACCAAATGGAGAAAACCAAAAATATTAAATGGACCTTTTACAGACCTCAATGCAATATAAATTACAGAGATGTGGAAACATAGATTAAAAATTAATTGGAAAGTAAATTATCCTATCCTGAAGAATGAATGGGTCAAAAACAAAACCTAGAATCAATCAATAATTTCGTTTCAATGATGCAACATACTAAAATTTGTGGGATGCAGCTAAAGCATTGCTTAGAGGAACATTTCTATCTCTAAATGCTTATATCCATAAAACAGAAAAAGAACAGATCAAGGGACTGTATATGAAATGTACAGAAGTAGAAAAAGAACTAATGAAAAATCTGCAATTAAACATCAAAATGGAAATCCCTCAATCAAAGGTGAGATTAAAAACATTTTTTAAAGAAATCAAATTAATAAATAAAAGTAGCTGTTGCTTTTATGAAAATAGTAATAAAAACAGAAAAACCACCAGGTAACTTGATTATCAAAAAGAAAGAAGAAAACTACATTGCGAGTCTTAAAATAGAAAGGGTGAATGCAATGCTTAGGAGTTATTTTGCTCAATTACATAACAGCAAAATGGACAATCTTTGTGAAATAGATGAATATTTATGAAAACATAAAGTTCCTAGGTTAACAGAGGAGGAAACAGAATACTTAAATAACCCTATCTTAAAAAACAAACTGAACAAGGCATGAATGAGGTTGTTATGAAAAAATTCCTAGCACCAGATGGATTTGACAGGGAATTCTACAAAACATTTTAAGAGCATTTCATCTCAATACTCTATAAACTATTTGAAACAGCAGGTAAAAAAAAGGAGTCCTATCAAATTCCTTTTATGGCATTAATATGTTTTTGAAACGTAAACAACAGTGTAGGGATACACACACACTAATACATTGTTGGTGGAGCTGTGAAATGACACATACATTTTGGAATGTATTTTGGAATTATGCAAAGAAGATAAGAAAAATATCCAAAGCCTTTAAACCAAAGACTCCGTTATAACCTGATGAAGCCATTAATAAGAAAAATAGTCCCCATGTACTTCAAAATACTTATAACAGCACTTTTTCTGACAGCTCTAAATTAGAAACAAAGTAGATGCTCATCAAATGGGCAATGACAAACGAGGCATGGAACGTGAAAGGCATGGAATACTGCTACCATGCAGTAAGAAACGATGTGTCTGAGCACAGAGAAGTATGGAAAAATCTTTGTCAATTGATGTAAAGTGAATTAAGCAGAGCCAAGAAAAGAGTATATATATATACACGGTAACCACAACAATTTAAAGAGAAAGAATTACGCACAAAATTAAAAGTCCCTGTAACAAAATGTCAAAGATCAGGTGGGGCTGAAAAAGAAACATGAGAGGACAACCATCACCCTACCCAAACCAGGGGGTGAGAGGTCCACAGGTGTTACACATTGCACAATTTTCCGAAATGCATCAATCCATTGTGCTGGCTTTTCTTTTCCTCCCTAAAACAAGAAATAAAATTTGTTACATGGCATGGCTCTGGAGGATGGGGAGAGGGAGGGATACAGGGGTACCCTGGACATGTGAGAAGCAGAAAACATCATTAAAAATGTTTCAAAAGAGGCCAAGTATCTCAAGGGTAATAGTAGAGGAGGGAAGAAAGGGGTTTGGGGTTAGAGATTATCAGTAGCAGATCTCAAACAGCACTACAGATCAGTGATTAGGAAAACAATTGTGTTTTTTAGCCCTGTCTGATTTTTCCTTACCTCATTAGGGGATTTCTTGGCACAGAAACTGGAGTGGTTTGCCATTTCCTTCTGCAGCCCATTTGACAGCTGAGGAACTGAGGCAAACAGGGTGAAGTTACATGCTAAAGTTCACACAGCTACCAAGTGACTGAGGCCAGATTTGAACTCAAGAAGATGATTCTTCCTGACTTCAGGCCCCATGGAATATCTAGCTGCCCAGAAAACACTTTCAACTTGTTCACAATTGAAAGGGTGATCAATGGAAAAGTTTAGGTATGCAATGTATAGAAAGAAACGAATAAAATAGTGTTTAATAAATCCAAAGACAGCACTTGGGGGAGGGGGTGGCAAGGACACACTGATAAAAAATACAGATGGGATAAGGGAAAAGCAGTTTGCCAGAAATTGTATAGGTCATCAACACCACTTTCCACCTATCAAATTAAACTACAAATGGATACACAAATTAGGTGTAAAAGGGGAATCAAAAGCAAATTAGACCCTTCAAGGAAGAAATCACTTTTCACATCGATGGACAGGGGAAGAGGCTATGACAGAACAATGAACAGAAAATAATATGGATGATTCTGCTTCTATAAAGTGGAAATGTTTTTGCACAAACAGATCGAATACAGTCAAAATGAGAAGGGAAACAGTTAAGTGAAGGAAAACATCTTTGCAATAAAGTTCTCTAAAGACTGTTGCATATGCAAAATATAGAAGGAACTGATTCCAGTTTCTAAGGTTAAGAGCCATTCTCCAATAGGTCTAAGGATATGAACAGAAAGATTTCAAAGGAAGAAATCCAAGTTTCCAATAGCCCTATGACAAAATGCTCCAAATCCCTCACAATGGGAGAAGTGCACATTAAAACAACCTTTTTTCTTTCAGTCTGTGAATCACAGAGATCCACAGGTTCAGAGACAGGCCCTTCTTTCTGTTTCACAACAAGGTTTCGGAAACACCCCTTTTGCCTGGTGTTGGTTGACACCAGAACAAAAAATAAATATGCTATTAAATTAAATGATGCCAAAAGAATGAGAGGATAGGGAGAAGGGGAGAGGAAGAATTCCTAGATTGTCTCCCCTCTCCCCAGCCTCAAGGCCAAGACAAGGATGGGAAGAAGGGAGGGAGAAAAGATGGAAAAGTCTACCTGAGGAGGGGGGACTGAAGGAGTGTCTCTAAAGGCTTCTCCCTGCTGGACTCCATCAAACCCACCCAATCTGACAACCCCCCAAACCCCAGCCCTCCAGACAAAGGCCTGGGAAGGCAGGAAGCCCCAGGTAGGAACAGCAGGCACACACATCTTCACCCCTGAACACACACACTCATACAAACGGATATACTCCCACGCAGACTCTCTCTGTCTCTCTCTGTCACACACACACACACACACACACACACACACACAGGATCCCACCTACTTATACAACACAGGCATAAACAAAAGAAAAAGGTATTGATATTCCCAGGACCTTCCACCCATTCTTACACACTCCTCCTGGGCACTAAGTGAAACCAATTGGGGAAGGGGGCTCGGCTTCACGAAAAGATTGAAGGGGAAGGAAGAGAGGAAGAGGAGAATAAAGGGAAATGCTGAGGCAGGAGCAGGGAAGGGGCACTTACCTCACTCACAGCCACTTAGTAACTAGCAGGACCCTCGGGATCAGTCAGTCTGGAAGATGCAGGTAACTGAGGTGACAGGTGGGGTGCGAAGGGTAAGGGAAGTGGGTGAGGGGCACACAGACTTCCCCTGATCGCTCCACTCAAACTGGGAGGGGACAATCCTCAGGATTCCTGGCCAAAAGAAAAACAGTTACTATCTAGTATTTACATTCACTCTGTGCAAGGAGGGCAGGGCCCTATTGTCCAATATATGAGCTCCAGAGGGAATTGAGTTTAAGGCTTGCTTTTTGAGAAAGAAATCTAGCTAGCAAACCCAGAGTTGAGGAGGATGTCTTCAGCCATGGAAAAGTTGTAACTTGTAATTGTATCCCTTATTAGGGCAGTTAGGAGTATACATTGTAACTGTATCACTTATTAGCACAAGTAGAAGAAGAATACATTGTAAGTATATCAGTTATTTGGGCAGTTAGAAGGAGAATACATTGTAACTATCACTTATTAGGCAGCTAGAAGGATTATACATAGATAAAGGCTGTGGGTATAAATTGATGGAATGATATAAAAATTAAGGAGTGAGAAGAGGAGCTGCACTAGGAGAAGAAGGAAGGGAGAGAAAGAATGGAGTTAATTATATCATATTTAGAAGTGCAGAAGACCTATTACAATGGAGGGAAAGAAGGGAGGGGGCTGAGCACTGCTTGAACCTTACTCTCAATGGATTTGACTCAAAGAGGGAATAACATACACATTCAGTTGGTGATAGAAATCTATCTTATATAGGGTGGATGCATAACCAATGAAGATGAAATTAAAGCAATGCTTAGGAGTTATTTTGCTCCATCATATGCCAGCAAAACTGACAATCTATGTGAAATAGAAGAAGACGTACAAAATTATAAAGTGCCCATATTAAAAGAAGAGGAAATAAAATACTTAAATAACCTTATCTTAAAAGAAGACATTGAATAAGTCATAAATGAGGTCCCTAGGAAAAAAAATCCCCAGGACTAGATGAATTTGAAAGGTAATTGTACTAATCATTTAAAAACATTTAATCCCAATACTATATAAACTATTTGAAACAACAGGTAAAGAAGGAGTCCTGTCAAATTCCTTTTATGACACTAATATATTTTGGTTACCTAAATAATGGTGTAGGAATATACACACATAATACCTTATTAGTGGAGCTGTGAAATGACACATCCATTTTGGAATGTAATTCTGAATTATTCAATGAAGGTGAACAAAATGTCCAAAGCTTTTCAAACAAAGACACCATTATATCTCAATGAAGCCATTAAGAAGAAAAAAGTTCCCATATATTTCAAAATACTCATGACAGCACTTTTTGTGATAGCTATGAATTGGAAACTAAGTAGATGCTCATCACCTGGGGAACTGATAAATAAGGTGTGCAACATGAACGTCAAGCAATACTACTACCATACTGTAAGAAATGATACGTGTGAGTACAGAGAAGTACAGGAAGATCTTTGTGAGCTGATGCAAACTGAATTAAACAGAACCAAGAAAACAGTATGTGTATATAGTAACTACAACAATTGAAATAGAAATAACGACACACAAAAAATTAAAAGTACCTGTAACAAATTGTTAAAGATCAAGTGGGACTGAAAAGGAAACATGAGAAGGCAGCATTACCCTACCCCATCCAGTATGTGAGAGGTCCACAGGTGTTACACATTGCACACCTTTTCCCAAATGCATCAATCAGTTGTGCTGGCTTTTCTTTTCCTCCCTAAAACAAAAATACTACCCTGGAGACATAAGAAAACAGAAAACATCAATAAAAATGTTTAAAAAGAGGTCAAATATCTCAAGGGTAATAATAGGGGGAGAAAGAAAGGGGTTTGGGGTTAGTGATTATCAGCAGCAGATCTCAAACTATGCTACAGATCAGTGATTATGAAAACAATTGTTGTTGTTTAGTCCTGTCTGACTTTTCCTGACCCCATTTGGGGTTTTCTTGGCAAAGATACTGGAGTGGTTTGCCATTTCCTTCTGCAGCCCATTTGACAGATGAGGAACTGAGGGAAACAGGCTTAAGTGACTTACCCAGGGTCACACAGCTAGTAAGTGTTTGAGGCTGGATGTGAACTCAAGAAGATGAGTCTTCCTGACTTCAGACCCAGTGGGACACCTAACTGCATGGAAAACAATTGGAAATTTTTAAAATGTGATCAATGGAAAGGATTAGTTATACAATATACAGAAGGAAACAAAATAACTTAGTGTTTAATAAATCCAAAGACAGCAACTGGGGGAGGGGAAGGGTAGTACATACTATTTGATAAAAAAAACAGATGGGATAAGGAAAAGCAGTTTGCCAGAAATTTGATAGATCAACACTTCACACTATCTATCAAATTCAACTACAAATGGATACATGACTTAGGTGTAAAAGAGGATTCAAAAGCAAGTTAGTGAAGCAAGGAGGAGAGGTTATGACGGAACAAGCAAGAAAGAGAATCGCAGAAAATAAAATGGAATATTCTGTTTATATAAAGTTTAAATATTTTTGCACAAACAGATTAAATGCACTTAAAATGAGAAGAGTGACACTTAAGTGAAGGAAAACATCTTTGCACTAATGTTCTCTAAGGACTGTTGTATATACAACATATAGAAGGAACTGATTCCAGCTTCTATGATTAAGAGCCATGCTCCAATGGTAAAAGGAATGGGAAATTTTCAAAGGAAGAAATCCAAGCTATCAATAGCCCTATGCAAATCCCTCACAATGAGAGAAGTGCACATTAAAATATCTCTCTTCTTTAAGCCTGTAAATCACAGAAATCCACAGATTCGGGGACAGTCCCTTTTTTGTGTTCCACAAAAGGTACATAGAAAGGCCCTTTTTGCCTGGTTCTAGTTGACACCAGAACAAAAAATAAATATACCATTAAATTAAATGACACCAAACAAAAGAGATAACCTGGAGAAGGGGCAGGGATTCCTAGACTCTCTCAGAGGTTTGTGGAGACCCAGGTATGGGCACCATAGGGCTGGTGCCCCAATAGAGGGGAAGCAGGAAAAACCCTGCCAGCAGGGGCCAGTGAAAACCTACAGGTTGGGACTGACTCATTCCAGGTTTTACAGTTTAGTCAGGAAGTGATTTTTAAAAGCTCCAATTTTCAATTCAGGTAGTCTACGTTACTTGGAAAAAAATTCTAGAATAAAGTAAGATCTTGGCCAAGTTCCCATGGGTAACCAAACTTCCTAAGATGCTGAAGTCACCCCCCCCAAGGGGAGAGCAGCTGGTTGTATGTCTCTATAGCATGGGCCCCAAACCTGCAGGTATTTAACTATTGGCAGAAATTGCCCCAAGACAACCCCAGCAGCATTAATCAACCTGAGGTTCTTTTGATTGGGATAAAATATATTACCTCAAGAAATATTTTGACGAGGTTGGCAAGAAAATTAAATATCCCAAGTGAGATACTTTTAATAAAAAGCTACTCAAAACCACCAAATGAGAAGCCTCATGTAACTTGGATTCCTTTAAGGAAACCTTAAATGAAACTAAAAAGAAAGGGGAAAGGGTGGATGAAAAGATTTGTGCCCTCCAGAATGATAGTCAAAATTATACTGCTCAATTAAAAGAGTAAATGAAGGATTTGTCTGCATATAGGACCAAGTCACTTCTCCCAGTAAAGATTTATCCACCCATCCCTGGGACATATTTACCTCCTCTCTCTGAGGCAGAGGAAGTCAAGGGGGAGGCCAGTTCCTTAGCCAGTGGTTGTGAACCTGTGGCCTTGAGGCCACGTGTGGCCATCTAGGTCCTGAAGTGCAGCCCTTTGAATCCAAACTTCAGAGAACAAATTTGTTCCTCACTCCTGTCCTAAACTGTCTCCTCTCTCCCCAGCCCCAAGGCCAAGCCAAGGATGGGAGGAAGGAAGGATGGAAAAATCCATCTGAGGAGGGGAGGGAGTATCCTCAAAGGCTTGTCCCTGCTGGCCTCCACCCCACCACACCCCACCCCATGAACCCCCAAGCCTCAGACCTCCAGACGAGGCCTGGGCTGGTAGGAATCCCCAGGCAGGAACAGCCCTGGAGGAGAAGGCACATGTGTGCACACACATAAACACATGATGTTACCTACACAGTCATAAAGAAAGGTATCAATACTCCCATGCCCTCTTCATGCCCACACACATGCCCCAAGGCACTAAGACAAGCCATTTGTCGTAGGGAAAGGATCAGGAGAAGACTGAAGAAGGGACAGAAAAGAATATAAGGCAGGGGATGCGGAGGGACAGGAGGGGAAGCAGGAGGGCCCATGGCAGAAAGGGTTTGAGGTGGGGGGCTTACCTTATACACACCCATGTAGGAATGTGTAGGAAATTCTAGGTTCCCTGGGGAAAGGAGGGATGTGGTGGGAGAGAGGAAGGGCGACAAGGTTAGGGTGGGGCAGATCTCCATCTGCTCACGGCCCCTCTTCCAGACTCAAGGGAAAAGGGAACTCACTTATCCTCCTCCTCTTCATCTTCTTCTACTTCTTTGTCATCCTACTGTTCCTCCTCCACTTCTTTGTCCTCCTCCTCTGACAAAGAAGACTGATCTTGCTCAAGAGTGGGAGGGGTGGGTAAGGTGATGTCACAGGAGGGACAGGACCAGTCTCCGCCCAGAGCATAGGGATGGGGGCCAAGAGTGAGGAGGAGGCTCCCTGAGGCCAGGCCCAGAGCAGGTGGAGCACCCCCAGTCATTTCTCTCAACTCTCATCCTCCAACATGGGGAAGGGCCAGAAGTTCATCCTCCACTTGGAAGAAGGCCCAGGGCTGGGCCAGCTACCAGGATCCTCAGGGCAGGCTGCTGGGGCTGTGAAGGATGGGCTGGGGCAGCTGAGCTCCACCTGGGATTGCTGGAAAACCAAGAGGGGGAGGGCAGGGAGGCAGAGGGGGTATCCCGGGTGCTCCACATAAGGAAACAGCATAGTAGATGCAGCAGCAGTCCACCAGCCCTTGAATGGTACTTGGATTCCTGATAATCCCCAGAGTAGAGGAGGAAAGGGGTGGTCTGTGGTACAGGCTGGTCTCAGTCTCCTTTCCCCAGGCAAGAGGAGACAAAAGCAGGCCAGAGTCTGGGAGGGACATGGGGGCACCCAGGCATGCACGTATGTGTGCCCCTGACCCCACCTGGGTTGGAGGAAACTGGAGGCAATTGCTGCTGGGCAATTCTGCCCTCCAATGAAGAAGGAGATTTGAGGGAGAAGGGTGGGGATTCTCCCAGACTCAAGGATGCTGCCCTACACTCAAGGAGCACGAGACAGGGAACCCAGAGCCCCTGAGGGGGCCCAGACATCTAGCCAGGAGCCTGTGGAAGCTGAGAAGAAGGCCTCTTGATCAGGCAGCTGCAGGGATAGGAAGTAGACATCTGAGGGCTGTAGGGGACTCCCAGAGAAGGAAAAGCTCTCCAGTGACACCTTCTCTGCCTGCAAGTTCTACTCTCAGAAACTCGCCTAGAGGATGGATACATTAGGTGACTCAGCCCCCTCAATAAACACAGACAGTAGGTTTTGAAAAGTCAAGGGTAAGCCCAAACACTGTCTCTCAGGCCACCCCTGCCCTGAGAAGCTGGGGAGACCAATGACCACGCTCTTCTACTTGGATGAGAGATAGGCAGTCATGTCAGAGGATCATCAAGCAGGGGAGTCCAAGGAAATGGGGCAATAATCAAGCCCAGAGGCCACGTACCAGGGAAAATGTTAATGTAGCCCACTGACAAGGATAAAACTTGGAGGAAATATGTACAGAAAATGCCTGGCCTTAATTAGGAAGTAGATTTGTTAAATAACTAGCAAATGTCACCCAAGTCTTTATCGATGTCAAATCAGGGAAGCCCAAGCATGGTGTAGAAGAAAAATCAGCTCTGCTGTGTGCACACATCAGGCATTGGGGGAGACTCTCGACGTAGCATATGTAGGGCAGGGATTCCAATCTGGCTCCTTTAGCTGCATATCCCACTATTCTTGTCATCGGATTATGGTCTTCACCCTGAATAAAGCCTCTCCTTCAAGTGTTTTATGTGTGTCCTTACCTCAAGCCACCAAATGGGTCCACAGGATCATAGACTTAAATCTCCAGCTCAAAGCACTCTCAGAGTCCAAACCCCTTCTGCTACAGAGGAAAATGAAGCCCAGGCAGGTCAAGGGACTTGCCCCAAATCACACTTAGGATCAGAGAGTTGGAAGGGACCCACTAGTGAAACTAGTCAAACCTTCTCATTTGACAGAGGAAAAAAACTTAACCCCAGAGTGGTGTGAAGGGAATGCTGATTTTCTCCTTAATTGATATAAGTGTAATGAATATACCAACAGGTTATTAGATTTTTCAGAATTGCCTCTTCTGGCTTGTGAATCAGAAGCTTGCAATGCGGCTTGAAATGATCAAATCCTTGAGAAAGCTCTCACAATCACTGCATTCTTGTGTACCTTAAGTGAAGTGAATCAAAGATGGTAGAACCTGTTCCCTTCACAGAACACTGGTACTGTGACCCACCAAGTAACACCCTCCCCAAGGACGTGAGACAATATTATTCCCACTGGAGTCCAGGACACCTGTACTGGGGACTGGTGGGCTTGTTTTGGGAAACCACCCAGGTCCTGCAAACAGCTATTTGTAATCCACCTTCCCCCCTCCCTTCCTACTTGTGATTTATGTATGTAACCTCTGCCTTCACTACAGCAAGGTGGAATTGTGATCAGGAGAATTCCCAATGTGCAAATCTGTTCCTCATAATGAAACTAATTAATTATACCACTACTTGATTACTGGCACTCCTGTCTTTAGGCCAGCTTTGTGCTGCTCTGAGAATTCCCAGGTTAGAGACTGGCTCAGTAAAATTCTGTTAACAGCGCTGGTGGGAATTGTCTGAGGTCCCACAGCTAGTAAGTGTCAACATCTGGTCAGGTAGGATGTGAACCTATGTGAGCAGTGTCTCCATTAGATTCTGTTGCCTCTCATACCTTCTTCTTGCTAGTGCACCCTCATCTCTCTAGATGTTCTAAGACTACAAGGATGAAGGGTAAGTTTCATTTTTAAATGTCAAAAGAGAAGTCATTTTCAAAACCTATCCAATTTCATCTCCTGAACATTGAACAGCTACATATTGGCCTGAATTGAATTCTTTGGCAGAATTCCTATCTATACCCTACTCTCTCTCTCTCTCTCTCTCCCCATAATGTGAGAAGTCCTTATCCCAATTTGACCTTTTGCCAAAATGAGTTTTGAAGGATTTACACAATAGCTTAGATTCATTGAGATATCAACAGATATAAAAGCCATCACTTCAGTACCACAGACACTGGAAAGCTCTGCCAGGTATCCTCTCAGTAAGCCACCTAATCTAGTAATACTCACATACACATCAGAGGAACCCCATGGGGATATGGTGGCACAACCAGAGGCAGCTATGTGGTGCAGTATCTAGAGTGCTGGGCCTGGAGTCAGGAAGACTCATTCTTCTGAGTTCCAATGTGGCCTCAGACACTTATCAGCTGTGTGACCCTGGGAAAGTCACTTAACCCTCATCTGTCAAATGAGCTGGAGAAGGATGTAGCAAACTACTGCAGTATCTTTGCCAAGAAAACCCAAAATGGGGTCACAAAGTAACAGACACATCCGAAAAATGACCCGACCAGACACAATCATCCTGTGATTCTTCAAAAAACATTATGTGTACCATGGTGAGTTGCACCCAGACCCACACCAGTCATCTGTCATCACCATAGACAACAACGGATCCTGTATCATCATCAAAGTCTGAGAGGGAGATGCTCTACAAAACCTGGGTTCAAGGATATCACTTCCTAGAGAACCTCATTCTTCTTACAGGTACTTTGCTATGTTAACAGATTAATGAAAGGCATGGCCCAAAATGCCATTTCCCTTCTTTCCCTTGATCTGAAAACCATTGACAGGGAATTGGTAAAGGGCTAGTGTCAAATTCTCCAAGGTGTTTTAAAATTTCAATTCCAAGCCTTGTGTGATAGGACTAATGTCTACCAGTATTTCTCCACAACATGGGTTTCATCCATACCTCTTACTTCTAAAACAGTAATTAGTTTTCACCAAAAGTTGAGAAACCTATTTCTGTAGCCCCGAGGCAATCTTTTTCATACTTCTCTAATTAACTCCCTATCCCACTCACCACAATGGCTCTTGAGAAAATTGTCATCCCTCCTCAAACCTCCCATGGCTCCTTCCTACACCCACCCTCTCAGCTGAGAACCTTGCCTCATATCTTACTGAAAATATTGAGGTCATTCCCTGAGAGCTCCTTCTTCTTTCCT
The DNA here is from genome assembly GCA_028646595.1 of Phalanger gymnotis. Classification (NCBI taxonomy): domain Eukaryota; kingdom Metazoa; phylum Chordata; class Mammalia; order Diprotodontia; family Phalangeridae; genus Phalanger; species Phalanger gymnotis. The sequence continues at coordinate 43,440,267 of CM053628.1, forward strand.
CCTCTTCCTCTCACTCAGATGCCTTCTCCCACTGTTTCCCCCTCCATTCCTCTCTCACACATAGAGATACATTGAGTCCTTATTAAGCCAAACCCTTCTCTACCTGCACAAGTGGTCCCCTTTGTGTCATAAGGCAAAAAATTGTCTCCTTAGCATTTAGTTCAACAAGTGCCCTTGAAGAGTTTGGCTTTTGTCATTGAATCTTGCTAAGTGCTAAGCCCCAGGCCCAAACCCCTATTAGGTGTAACATTAACATTATTATGTAATGGTAATTAAGGTGGGACATTTAGCTTTCCTTCTCTTAAGTGCCTTTA
>CM053628.1:43458005-43476966 GCA_028646595.1 Phalanger gymnotis
GCTCCTTATGGCTATTTTGTCCATCTGGGTCAGGGTACCATGTGTCTGGCCTCTGCTGAATGTTTCCATGTCCAGCCCCATTCGTCTACCTGCCAGCATGTTCTTCCTTTCAGTTCTAGCCAGGGCCTGCACAGTGCCTGGCCCACTTAGTTGTGTGTTCTTCCTGCTGCTCTTGCTTCTCTGTGTCCAGCCACTCCTTGGATATGTCCCTGAACAATGTGCCAGGCCCTCTCCCGTGGGGGCACGGCCCCCTGCTGCCTCCCTCCTCTTCTTTTCCAAATCCTCGGGTACATTCACATTACTTAAAGGATCTGCATGATGGTCTACCTGTGCTTTTTTTTATATAAATATTCACTTAGTATTGTAATTTTCCCCAATTACATGTACAAGTTTTTACATTTGTTTTTATAATTTTGAGTTCCCAATTCTCTGCCTTCCTCCCTCCTCACCCCCACTCATTGAGAAGGCAAGACATTTCATATAGCTTCTACGTGTGTGGTCATGTAAAACACATTTCTTTATTAGTCTTGTATAAGAAATCATAGTCCAAAAAAAACCTTTGAAAAAATGAAGAAGGTAACGAAAAAGTATGCTTTGATGAGCTTTCAGACAGCATCACTTCGCTGAGACTAGCTAAGGTATTCACAATATTGGTTTTACTGTGGACATTGTTCTCCTACTTCTGCTCATTTTGCTTTCCAGTAGTTCATGTCCATCCTTCTAGGTGTTCCTGAGAGCATCCTGCTCATAATTTTTATTGCAGGATACTATTCCATTACAGTCATGTACCACAACTTCTTCAGCCATTCTCCAGTTGATAGCTATCCCCTCAATATCCAATTTACTGCCACAAGCAAAGAGCCTCGAATGATGTTTTTGTGCATCTCGGTCCCTTGGCTTTTTGTGAGATCTCTTTTGAAATACAGTCCTAGCAGTGCTATTGGCAGGTCCAATGGTATGCGTGTTTTGTTTTTTCCAGGTTGCAATATTTATCATCCATGAAAATGTTTTTCTGCCCAACCCTTTCTGGCACTAAGCTGGGTGAGCTAAGAGGGGTCAAATTTCTCATGCAGGCTTTTTATCATCTAAGCAGAATGTTCACTTCATCGAGAGTCATAGCACTCACCTGGGTTCTAGAAATGCTTTGGAGATCTTAGAAAATTTTGCATTTGCAGAGTGGAAATGAAAAATATATTTAAAATACTTGACAATGGAAAGCAGTAGCCTATAATTCATATACTAGGCAGACTTTGGAAAGTACTGGTACAGGTGGAAGTAGGCAGTATGCTGTAGTTATGGCAGTACATCAAGCCATGGAAACAGAACAAGGAGGACGGTGTCATATATTGACTGATTGATGGGCAGTAGCTAATGGGTTAACTACATGGATGGCCATGTGGAAAACTCAAAATAGGGAAATTCATGGCAAACAAGTCTGGGGCAAGCAAGTAAGGAAAGATAGCTAATTGGGACATGTCTTGGGTTACTGATTTGTCAGGTTTTCATGTAGATGTTCGCGTGCCTCTCACCACACCAGACGATGAGTACAAAGCACATGCTGACCAGCTAGCAAAGATTGCTAGTCAACATTTTGTCCCTACTGTGACACCAGCTGATGCTCGGGGACTAGCAAAATGGGTACACGCAACAGCTGGCCATTTAGGGGTCCAGGCCACACATCAGTGGGCACAAGATTGAGCTATTAGTATCTCTCATTCATTATTAAAACAAGTAGCAGAGGAATGTTATATATGTCAGTTGGAAAAGGAACGAACTGTTCCTCGAGTAATAACTGGAGAGATAGCAAGTAGAAAAGGTCCATCGTAAGTTTGGCAGATAGATTATATTGGACCCCTAGCCCAAGATAAAGTATACAAATTTATATGTACTTGTGTTGACCCCCATTCAGATGTACTAGTGGCTTGTCCTTATAAGAATGCAACCCGGAAAAATGCCTGTGAAGCTCTAGATATCCTAAGTCTGTATTCTGGAATCCCAAAGCAGATTCAGAGATATGAAACAACATAGAAATATATTGTTTATTTTATTATGTTAGTATATGTAGTAGGAAGGCCGAATTTATAATCTCAAATATAATCATGTATATGTTCGAATGGTTCGAAATCACAAGGTATGAGAGGTTCTCTAAGGAGAAAACAACAAGAAATTTATTTAGGCCCTACTGCAGGTGTGAACCAGCCTCCCCATTCCGACATCTTGACAAAAAGATTCCAGGCCCAGAAAGCCCACCTCACAAGAGTAACCAGGAGGCCACAGAAAAACAAGATAGTATTTAGCCAAATCATTTTTACTGGCCTCAAGTTCCTGCTCGCACTCCTGGGTCTACACGTGGGTAAGCCCTGCTTCTGCAGCTTCTGGCTTCCGCAGCTTCCAGCTTCCGCAGCAGCTTCCGCTTCCGCTGAAAACTGTCTCTTGGCTCACCTTTCCTCGCAGCTGAGCCTCTGGCATTCTCAAGCCCCGCCTCAACGGAGAGTTGGCCCCTCTTAAGTCATTAATCTACACCCACACAGGTTTCACACCTGATAGGACTTTGGGCCTGGGGCTTAGCACTTAACAGCTGAAAGTACTTCCACTCAAAAGAAACAAAAGCCATACTAAGGAGACAATTTTGCCTAACAACACGGTATATTAAACAATATAGAATGGTTATATCATATTCTACACTTTCCATAGGCATCTGGGTTAATTGAAAGAATGAATGGATTATTGAAAGAAGTGTTAAGAAACCTAAGTTCTAAGAATTCATATCAATACTGGAAGGATAATTTGTTCACTGCTTTACATAATTTGAATAATAGACCATTGTGAGAAAGTATATGTCTAGCCAGAATGATGACCCCAAATCTTCCAATTAGACAATAGCAAACCCATAAGATTGTGAATATTGACTACTGGACTGTGAGGCAAGATGTCCCAGCACCCTTTGCAGGAAGACCTGGCTCAGCAGGATATGATTTACATTGTTTAGAGGACTTTTGTTTGGATAGAAAAGAAATAAGAAAAATCTCTTCTGGAATATGTATGGAATCCCTAAAAATCATTTTGGATGGATATTACCTCAATCAGGATCAGCAACTGGAGGAATCTAGGTGCTGGCTCTAGTGATACAGCCAGCAGCGATTACAGTTTTGTGAAAATGATAGAGTAGTTCAGGTGATTATGGTTCCTTGTGATATAATAGCCCTTGTGAAAACTGACCCTTTAACTATCAGGGGAACTCAAGGGTTTGGTTCTATTGATAGATGGAATAAAATTGGGAACTTACGTATGGCTAAAATGGAAGCCAGACGATGTTCCACAGGATGCAGAAATTAAAGCACACGGGAAAGATAAGACTCTAACTGTTGTTTATTGGGGAGAAGATGATTACCACATTGTACCCTCAACTGATATATTCTACCATGAATGAGACTACAATAGTGGGTTCATGGACTCCAGAAGCATGTCTGACCCTATATCTCCCATACTTCTGGTTATTGTCTCCTTGTTTCTTTTTGGATTTTTATCTGTTCAACTTGTTTGTTGGTTTGTTTCCTGCAGGCTTAGTACCCTCCACCTGCAGATGCCAGATGACTTCAGGCTGATGTCATCCCCTGTCCACGACTATGATGTGTCACCCGTGGCCCTGGTGTTGACCAAGCTCCAGATGCCAGCCAAAGAACTGACCTGTCGCATGGAACCCTTGGGGCAGGGACAGCCACACGTCCAATTTCAGCAGGAAGTAGCTATGGAAGAAGAGACCTTCTCCCCTTACCCCAAGATTTTGGGCCCCATTTATTTGAGGGGGGAATGATGGGTGTTTGTGCTCAAGCCCCACCATAAGATATTGTTTCATGTGCTTATTTTGTGTTATCCGTGTTATATTGTTATAAAATTCTGCTGACACCTGTTGCCCCCTTGACCTATGTAAGGGATATGAAAGATCTTGGGGCCTAATGTATTGTTAATCATTTTTATATTTACCATTAATGTATTTTTGCTTAATGGGAAGATCTTTCCTATCCATTAATAGGCCTGTGTGACCTGCTTAAGTCACATGGAAACCTAAGTCCCATGAGTTTGAGTCTCCTGAAGCCTGTGGTGGGAGGAGCTTGCTGAACGGGTGGAGCAGGAAGAATGGAGCAGAGCTGAGAGCAAGCAAGTTGATCAGAGGTCTTAGAGTTGAGAGAGAGAGAGAGAGAGAGGAAGCAGAGAGCTAGCTGTGTGAATATTCCTTTTTTGTGGGAAGGCCCTTAGAAGGGAAAGGCTTGGGGATGGAGGTACACCCTACATTGTTGTTGTTTAGACTTCTTTGTTACTGTGAATGATGGATTTGGCTTTTTGGGGTTGGGACTCGGCTTTCTGGTGTTTGAACAAATATTTTGGTTATATCTCCCATATAGAGAGTCTGTTATATTTTGTGATTCAGAACCATGCCAGCACATTCATATCTGCTATTTGCCTACTCCGTTAGCCTGAGGCTCAGGATCTCCAGCTGTTTGGCTGAGGTGGGTCTTGCTACTGGCTTGCTGGGAGACTCCCAGCCCTGGACTATGCTCCTTTTTACCTGAGTGAAACTGACCTTTTTTTCCCATGGTGAGTAAATTTTTTTATTAATTAGGCTCAGTTCCTTGTATAGGGTAGATATGAGGCCTTGATCAGAGACACTGGTTGTAAAGGTCCTTTCACAGTTTTCTGCTTCCATCCTAATCTTTGTTGCATTGGCTTTGTGTGCACAAAACTTTTTCAATTCAACATAATTCAAATTATCCATCTTGCATTTTGTAACACTCTCTATCTCTTGTTGGGTCATGAATTTGTCCCTTTCCCATAAATCTGACGGGTAAAGTATTCCTTGCTCTGCCAAATTGCTTATAGTGTCAACCTTTATTCCTAAACCATGACCGTATTTTGACTTTATTTGGGTATATGGTGTAAGATATTGGTCTGTGTCCCATTTCTGCCACTCTGTTGTCCAGTTTTGCCAGCAGTTGTTGTGAAATAGTGAATTCTTAACCCAGAAGCTAGATTCTCTGGGTTTATCAAAGAGTAGATTGCTACAGTCACTGAATACTTTATCTTGTGTGCCTCAACTATTCCACTGATCCACTCCTCTGTGTCTTAGCCAGTACCAAGTAGTTTTGATGACTGCTGATTTATAATGCAATTTAATATCTGGTATTGCTAGGCCACCTTCCCTAGCATTTTTTCCATTAATTCCCTTGATATTCTGTACATTTTGTTGTTCCAGAGAAATTTTGTTCTTCTTTTATCCAGCTCCTTAAAATAATTTTTTGGTAGTTCAATTGGTATGGCACTAAATAAGTAAATTAATTTTGGTAGAATTCTCAACTTCATTATATTGGTTGAGCCTACACATGAGCAACGGATGATTTTTCCAGTTGTTTAGATCTGAGTTTATTGGTGCAAAAGTGTTTTCTAATCGTCTTCATATAGGTCTGAGGTTGATCTTGGCAGGTAGACTCCCAAGTATTTTCTGCTTTCTCAAGTTATTTTAAAATGGAATTTCTCTTTCTGTCTCTTGCGGCTGGGTTTGATGGTAACATACAGAAATGCTGATGATTTATGTTGGTTTAGTTTATATCTTTCAACTGTGCTAAAGTTCTTAATACTTTCAACTAGTTTTCTAGTTGAATGTCTAGAATTTCCTAAGTATACCATGACAACAAATGGCAAGAGTGGTAGTTTAGTTTCCTCATTGCCTACATGTAAATGGAGGTAACATCCCCTTGAAATGCTGAGAGGGTTTCCCTAAGGCTGTGCTGTGTCTCTTTTCGAGGGAACAAACTTGCTAGGACACACACCATGGAAGGGATGGCATTCTTTATGGTATATCCTACTGGGAAGGTGTTTGATTCCAAAGAAAGAAGCAGGCCATGTCAGTGTGGATTATCTATGTTGATCTAGTGGGCTTCCTGGGCCTAATTGTATTGTGTAAGGGAATTTCCTCATGACACTAGCCCTGTGGTGGCAATAGGACCGAGTGTTGGATCCCCACACTGCCATTGGGTCAGACCAGGTATCATGCAGAAAGAGAAGAAAGAAGGGGAAAAGCCAAGGCTGAGTGGTGGTCAAGTGCAAATTTTCCTATGGAACATTTGAAGTTTGTCTTGCTGTTTAGACAAAAGGTAGTTGACATTCTCTGGGGGTGATAGGTCTCACTCCCAGTCCCTTGCACCCATCTCCCATAAAGCTACTTGAGGAGTTCCTAACTCAGGTAGGGCAGCCTCAGGGTGGGTGGTGAATTTAGAAGGGACCGAGCACTTGTAGAACTTCCCTGCTGTGGGAATGATCCCTTTGCTTATGCTTCCCTGGCCTTCAGGCTGCCTGCTGGACAGTGATTGACAATAGTCTTCTGGGATCTCTGAATCCCTCCATTTTGTGGTTCACTAGTTAGAGTGGTGGGCCTGGAGTTAGGAAGATCTGAGTTCAAATCTAGCCTCAGGCACTTAGATGCTATGTGACCTTGGGCAAGGGCAAGTCCAAGTGTTCCAAGTCAAGCACTTTTTCATCTTTCTGCCTCCTCAGTAAGATTGAAAACCCATGGGAATGTGTCTGTGATCTTCCAGAGTGGTCTGTGGCACTGAGAGGTTAGGTGACATGATTGTGGTCACACTGCTAGCTTGGATGTGAGGCAGGACTTGGACTCTGAGCCTATCTGACTCTGAGGCTGGCCCTGTTCTTGGGCCTCGGAAAATCCTCTTCCATCCAGACACAGTTCAAGCATCACCTATTCCATGAAGCCTTTCTGGATTGCAACGCCTTGTGGCCTCGCTCCCAGACTGCCTCATCCTTTGCGTTCATTTATATTTATTCTCTCCATACGTTTCTGTATTTTCTGTCTCTTTAGAGCGTGAGCTTCTACTGGGTATGGACTGCCCATCTGCAGAAACTAGCACAGTGCCCAGCACATGGGAGGAACTTAATCTATAGCTATGGAATGAAGAAATTACTGGGTTGTAGGTCTAAGCGAGAGGAAATATTAATGATTATAATGACATCTTTTATAGATATCTCTCATTTATGGTTTTCATCACTGAGTGATACCTAGATTATTTTAATGATCATATTTAATTGATGTATTCCATTATCATTTAATTTGATAGGTGGTATGAGGTATTTATCTCCTGCCAAATTCCTGCCAAACTGCTTTCCATTTATGCCATCTCTTTGTTATTGTGGTGATTGTTGTTTTTGTCAACTACAGAGAGTTCTTGCTTTGTATAGTTGGACCATGATAGCGTGATATTATTCCATTACAGTCATATATCACAACTTGTTCAGCTGTTCCCCAATTGATAGCTATCCCTTCCATATGCAATTTGTTGCCACAAGAAAAGAGCCTCTGGTGATATTTTTGTGCATCTAGGTCCCTTTCCTTTTTGTTAAATATTGGCAGGTCAAATGGTATGTGTGTTTTCTTTTCCTAGGTTGCAATGTTTATCATAGATGAAAATGTTTTTCTGCCCAACACTTTCTGGCTAAGCTGGGTGAGCTAAGAGGGATCAAATTAGTCATGCAGGCTTTTTATCATCCAAGCAGAATGTTCACTTCATCGAGAGTCATAGCACTCACCTGGGTTCTAGAAATGCTTTGGAGACCTTAGAAAATGTTGCATTTGTAGAGTGGAAATGAACAATATTTTTAAAATACTTGACAATGGAAAGCAGTAGCCTAGAATTCATGTACTAGGCAGACTTTGGAAAGTACTGGGACAGGTGGAAGTAGGCAATATGTTGCATTTATGGCAGTACATGGAGCCGTAGAAACAGAACAAGGAGGAGAGTGTCATATATTGACTGATTGATGGGCAGTAGCTAAAGGGTTAGCTACATGGATGGCCATGTGGAAAAATCAAAATTGGGAAATTCATGGCAAACAAATCTGGGGCAAGCAAGTAAGGAAAGATAGCTAATTGGGACATGTCTTTGGTTACTGATTTGTCAGTTTTTCATGTAGATGGCCTTGTGGCCCTCACCATACCAAATGATGAGTACAAAGCACATGCTGATCGGCTAGCAAAGATTGCTAGTCAACATTTTGTCCCTACTGTGACACCAGCTGATGCTCGGGGACTAGCAAAATGGGTCCACCCAACGGCTGACCGTTTAGGGGTCCAGGCCACACATCAGTGGGCACAAGATTGAGGTATTAATATGTCTCATTCATTGTTAAAAGAAGTAGCAGAGGAACGTTATATGTGTCAGCTGGAAAAGGAATGAACTGTACTTCGCTGGAGAGATAGCAAGTGAAAAAGGTCCATCATAAGTTTGGCAGATAGATTATATTGGACCCCTAGACCAAGATAAAGTATACAAATTTATATGTACTTGTGTTGACACCCATTCAGGTATACTAGTGGCTTGTCCTTATAAGAATGCAACCCATAACAATATCTGTAAAACTCTAGATATCCTAAGTCTATATTATGGAACCCCAATGCAGATTTAGAGATATTGTATATTAAACAGTGTGGAATAGATGTATCATATTCCATACTATCCACAAGCGTCTGGCTTAATTGAAAGAATAAATGGATTATTGAAAGGACAGTTAAGAAAATTCAGTTCTAATAATTCATATCAACATTGGAAGGATAATTTGTTCACTGCTTTATATAATTTGAATAATAAGTCCATTGTGAGACAGTATATGTCTAGCCAGAATGATGACTACAGATCTGCAAATTAGACAAGAGCAAACCCATAAGATTGTGAATATTTACTATTGGACGATGAGGCAAGATGTCCCAGTACCCTTTCCAGGAAGACCTGGCTCAGCAGGATATGATTTACATTGTTTAGAGGACTTGTGTTTGGATAGAAAAGAAGTGAGAAAAAATCTCTACTGGAATATGTATGAGAATCCCTAAAAATCATTTTGGATGGATATTAACTCAGTCAGGATTAGCAGCTGAAGGAATACATGTACTTGCTCTAGTGATACAGCCCACAGTGATTACAGTTTTGCGAAAATGATGGAATAGTTCAGGTGATTATCATTCCTTGTAAAACAATACCCCTTGTGAAAACTGACCCTCATTCTGAAATAACTATCAGAGGAACTGAAGGGTTTGGTTCTACTGATATAATAAGATGGGGAGCTAAAGTATGGGTAAAAAGGAAGCCAGACGATGTTCCACAGTCTGCGGAAATTGTAGCACATGGGAAGGACAACACTGTAACTGTTGTTTATTGGGGAGAAGATGATTACCAAATTGTACCCTCAACTCATATATTCTACCTTGAATGAGGCTATGATAGTGGGTTCATGGGCTCCAGAAGCATGTCTGATCCTATATTTCCCCTACTTCTGGTTATTGTCTCCTTGTTTCTTTTTGAATTTTTGTCTTTTCAACTTGTTTGCTAAATTTGTTTCCTGCAGGCTTAGTACCCTCCACCTGCAGATGCCTGATGTCTTCAGCCTGATGGCATCCCCTGTCCACAACTATGATGTGTCACCCCTGGCCTTGGTGTCGACCAAGCTCCAGGTGCCAGCCAAAGAATTGACCTGTTGAATGGGACCCTTGGGGCAGGGACAGCTCTACCTCCAATTTCAGCAGGAAGTAGCTATGGAAGAAGAGACCTTCACCTCTTACCCCAAGATGTTGGGCCCCATTTATTTGAGGGGTTATTGATGGGTGTTTGTGCTCAAGCCCCACCCTAAGATACTGTTTTATGTGCTTATTTTGTGTTATCTGTGTTATATTGTCATAAAGTTCTATTGACAACAGTTGCCCCCTTGACCTATGTAAGAGATATGAAAGATCTTGGGGCCTAAAGTATTGTTAATGTATTTTTTGAATTATTGTGAATGTCTTTTTGCTTAATGGGAAGATCTTTCTCATCCTTTAATAGGCCAGGGTGACCTCCTTATGTCACATGGAATTATATGTCACATGATTTTGAGTCACATCAAGCCTGTGGTAGAAGGAGCTTGCTGAATGGGTGGAGCAGGAAGAGTGGAGCAGAAGTGAGAGGAAGGAAGTTTGTCAGAGTTCAGAAGGAGAGAAAGGAAGCAGGCAGCTATCTGTGAGTATTCGTTTGTGGGAAGGCCCTTAGAAGGGAAAGGCTTGGGGATGGAGCTGCCCCCTGCCTTGTTATTGTGTATAGACTTCTTTGTTGCTATGGATGATGGATTTGGCTTTTTGGTGTTGGGATTTGGCTTTCTGGTGTTTGAACCAATATTTTGGTGCTGTCTTCCATGCAGAAAGTCTGTTATATTTTTTGATTCAGAACTATGCCAGCATATTCATAGCTGCTGTTTGCCTGCTCCATCAGCCTGGAGCTCAGAGTCTCCCGCTGTTTTGCTGAGGTAGGTCTTGCTACTGGCTTGCTGGGACAATTCCTGCCCTGGACTGTATAGTACACAGAGGAAAAAACACTTGTGGCAGCAGACAGTCTTTGGGAACATTCCGGTTACCATTGGCTTACTCTCTCAGGAAGCACATCTAGCCCCTGAACTCACAGTGGATGAAATACTTATGGGTGGAGACATACTCTCTGAGAATATTCTACTTACTACAGGCTTGCTTTCTGGTGTAAGCACATGTACTCTCTGAACACTCAGAGGAAAAGATACTTGTGGCAGGAGACAGTCTCTTTGAGAAGATTCTAGTTCCAACAGGCTTACTCTCTAGAGGAGCACATCTAGCATCCAACCACTAAGTGGATACTTATGGGTACAGACACATGCTCTGAGGACATTCCAGTTACTATAGGAAACCCATCTCCACTGAGAGTAAAAGATATTTCTGGCAGAAGACACTCTCTTTGGGAACATTCCAGTTACTACAGGCTTGCTCTCTGTGCAAGCACATCTAACCTCTGAACACTCGGAGGAAAAGATACTTGCAGCAAGAGACACTTTCTCTGGGAATATTCTAATGTAAGAAGGAAACTGGGAAGCCTTTCTAGACAAAGAGAAATTTAGGTGGGGTCTCTAGTCTGTCTAGTATGGTCTGAAACCCCACCTTTGTTTCTCTTAGTAAAAGTTGGTTTCTTTGCCCAGGGCAGCTTTTCAGTCTCTTTCCTACACTAGTTACTACAGGCTTGCTCTCTCTGAAAGACATCAAGAGAAAAAAAATGGATATTTAATGAAATAGAGGCCTTTGAAGCATTCCCGATGAAAAGACCAGAACTGAAGAAAAAATGTGACTTTCAAATTCAAGACTCAAAAGGAGCTTTAAAAGGTAAATATGAAAGAGAAATCATGAACAACTCAATAAGGTTAAACTGTGTACTTTTCTGTCAGGGAAGATGATATACCAGTCTTCTAAGAATTTTATCATTATCACGGCAGGTGGAAGGATTCTACATTGAAAGAGGTTTAGGAAGTGAGCCAGTTAGGTTGGGATGATGTAAAATAAACAGATAGAGGAGAAATATGGATGCCCTGGGAGAAGGCAGAAGGGAGAGAAAGAATGGGGGAAGTTATCTCACATAAAATAGGTGTGCAAGGAAAAGCTTTTACCCTGGGGTTGAAAATGGTAGGGGAGGAGTGGCCAGTGCTTGAACCTCAGCCACAGATAAATTGGTTCAAAACAGGAAAATATCTATATCTATGTTTATATCTGTATCTATATATACTTACTCAATTGGTCATAAAAATCTGTCTTGCCATAGAGATAAGTAAAAGAATTGGAAAAGAGAAAGAAAAAATTGTGATAAAAGGGTGACCTGATAAAAGAAAGCAGTGGTCATATGCCAAACAGGAATTAGAGAAGGGATGGGAGAGAGAGAGAGAGAGAGAGAGAGAGAGAGAGAGAGAGAGAGAGAGAGAGAGAGAGAGAGAGAGAGAGAGAGAGGAAAAACAGAAGAAAATAGGATGGAGGGAAATGCATAGTTAGTAATCCTAACTGTGTGAGTGGGATGAACTCACTCATAAAATGGAAGCAGGTAGCAAAATGGATTAGAAACCAGTATCCAATAATATGTTTGGTTTTTTGTTGTTTGTTTTTACAAGAAGCATACTTGAAACCAAAAGAGAAGCACAGAGTTAAAATAGGGGGCTGGAGCAGAAACTGTTATGTCAGCTGAAGTAAAAAATGAAGGGGTAGCAATCATTTTCTCAGGCAAAGCAAAAGCAAAAATAACCCTACTAAAAAGGGTAAGCAGGAAAACTACCTCTTGTTCAAAGGAGTATCAATAGTAAACTTAAGTTTGGGAAACGATATAGGTTTCAAATTCTTAAAGGAAAAGTTAAACAAATTACAGGAAGAAATAGACAGTAAAACTATAGTAGTGGGGGAACTCAGCTTTTCCCTCTGAGAGGTAGATAAATCTAACCATAAAATGATTAAGAAGGAAGTTAAGAAGAGTAACAAAATTTTAGAAAACTTAGACATAAAAGACCTCTGAAGAAAACTGAATGGGAATAAAAAGGAGTGCAGGCAGATGTTGCCTTACATAAAATCACATTACACAAATTGGACTTTATGTAAGGAATTGTATAAGAAATCTGCATTCCCAAAAAACCACCCATGTAAACTTTACCATAGAGTACTGGGATCTCTTTCTGCTCCTGATCCTTGGCTTGGTGCTCTGTCACCTCCTACCCTCAACCTCCCAAAAAGCCTTTAAAAAGTCCTCCAAGTGAAAGCAGAAGAAGGGACCTGCAGAGAGAAAGCCACCACCACTGCTGGATCACGGCTTGGCTTGAGACTTCCAGGGATGAGACAGGAGACCTTGGTTTCAGTTGGCTTGCCTGGTTGCTGCTTTTTGGTATTTTGTCCATCTGCATTGGGGTACCATGTGTCTGGCCTCTCCTGAATGTTTCTCTCTCTGGCCCTCATGTGTCTGCCTGGCAGCATGCTCTTCCTTTCACTTCCAGCGAGCCATATGCAACTGGACCCAGCAGGCATATAGTCCTATTCCTGCTCTTCCTTTTCTGTGCCCAACCCTGACCTGTCCTTGAACTAGGTGCCAGCCCCTCCCCTACTGGGGTGTCCCTCCCCTTCCTGCCTCCTTCCTGCCATTTTCTATATCCACAAGTAAATTCACATTATGTAAAAATTTTGGTCCACCTATGTAAAGTGAGAACTACCTATATACCTTTTTCTCAGCTGTATGTGGCAGCTTCACAAAAATTGTCCTATAAATCTGTGCATACCCTTTGATCTAGCAATACTTTTACTAAGTCAGTATCCAAAGAGATCAAAGAAAATATAAAAACCTATTTGTTTAAAAATATGTATAGAAGCTCTTTTTATGGTGGCAAAAAATTTGAAATCGAGGGAGTCCTATGTGTTGGAGAATGGCTGAACAAGTTGTGGTAAATGATTATCTATCACACTGTAGTTAAAGGGTCAGGAATATTTGTAGTTCCAAATTCTCTCCTTCCCCTTTCCTTGGGAAGGCAAGTAATTTGATATGGAATATGCATGTGCAACCATGCAAAGTATTTCCACATTAGCTATGTTGCAAAAGAAAATGCAAACCAAAAAAAATATTAAAAAATTTTTAAAAAAACCATGTATACTTCAATCTGCATTCAAACTGCATGAATTCTTTCTTTGGGAGCATTTTTCATCCTAAGTCCTTTGGAAGTGATGTGGATCATTGTATTGCTGAGAATAGCTGTTATTCATGGTTGATGATTGCATAGTACTGCCGCTACTGTGTACAATGTCCTAGTTCTGCTCACTTCACTTTGCAGCAGTTCATGTTAGTCTTCCCAGGTTTTCCTGTAAGCATCATGCTCACTATTTCTTATAGCACAATGGTATTCCCTCACAGTCATATAAGACAACTTGTTCAGCCCTTCCCCAGTTGATGGTCATCCCCTCGATTTCCAATTCTTTGCCACCACAAAAAGAGCTGCTATAAGTGTTTTTGTAGATATAAGTACTTTTCTTTTTTCTTAGATCTCTTTGGCATGCAGATCTAATAGTGGTATTGCTGGGTCAAAGAGTATGCACAGTTTGATAGCTCTTTGGGTATAGTTCCAACATGCTCTCCAGAATGGTTAGATTAGTGCACAATTCCCCCAAAAGTGCATTAGTGTCCCTGTTTTTCCATATCCCCTCCAACATTTGTCATTTTCTTTTCCTATTATATTATGCAATCTGATCATTGCGAGATAGTTCCTCATAATTTTTTTTCATGTCTCTAATCAATAGCTATTTAGAGCACTTTAAAAAATACTATTTTACTTTTTCCCAATTAAATGTAACATTTTTAACATTTATTTAAAAAATGAGTTGCAAATTTTCCCCTTCTCTTCTTCACTTGTCCCTTCCCAGAGATGTTAAGCAGTTAGATACAGGTTACATGTGTCCAATTATGCAAAACATATTTCTGTGTTAGTCATATTGTAAAAGAAGACGCAGACCCAAAGAAAATTAACCAAAAAATAAAATAAAATTACAAATAGTATGCTTCAATCTGTATTCATACTCCATCAGTTCTTTCTCAGGATGTGAATAGAACTTTTCATCCCAAGTCCTTTGGAATTGTCTTTGTAAACCCCTCCCCAAGCCATTTTGAACCTCCAAGATCTAAGAAAGGCCTAAAACCTGTATTGGACAATCAGGAGAGGCATTATGGCCCACTCTGAGCTTAATCTACCATGATGCTTTGCAATGCTCTGGCATACTAGACATGCTTTGCTCTCTAAGTGAACTCAAAATGCCCCTTCCTATGTCAACACTACAAGGCCAGATGAAGCTGACCAAAGCATTCTTTTGTTAATGACTACCAAGGACAAGGCACCTTGACTAGACACTACCTTGAATAATGGGACTTATCTTAAGTGTAAGAATGGATATTATGGTATCTTGTTTTGCTCCCACAGATAGTAAAACATTTGAGAAATGGTAAACACTCCCAGGCTGTTGGGAGCTTGTGATAAGCTCGCATACCTTGTTTTACAAGGATGGTAGTGAGGCGCATCCTGGCTCCAGGGGAACTAGCAAGGTTGGGATGTGACAACTAGCTTGAAGCCAAGGGGTCGTGCCCCAGTCACAACTGTGCTTGTGTAATTAACCTCAGGCATATTAATTGACCCACTTTAAGGTGGAGCTTTCTGCCATTTTCTGATCATGAGATGTACGATCCAGGAGGGGGGATATACTAAGGAAGGGATGTAGTGGGAGGAAAAGGAAGAGTGTAACACTGAGGAGTCTGGACTAATCCTGAATCTGAAGGGAGGAACGTGACTACACTAACCGTATTTAAGCTTGTTCTTACTTCTGTACTGGTGTGTGTGAGTGTATGTGTTCTTTGTGAGCAGCACGCCTGCTTTTTCGCGAGAAGTGTAATAAATGCCTTCTACTCTGTTTCTGAGTTCTTTCCTGAGAATGTGTCTATCACGTGGGTCTTCCTGAGGGCTCACAACCAGGGAAGCAGTGGACAGTGGCAGCTTGCCCAGACTTACTCCCTGACCTTACCTGGGAAGTCCTGTGATCCCAAGTGAGTTTTTCACGTTAAGTATTTTGTAGACATATACTATGTTATGTCATGTTAATGGTAAAGGAAACACAGATATCCTGGGATTGTAACTTCAGTTGACACTTTTTCAGTTGTCTTCTCTTATTGTATTTACAGCCTATTCACTTAAGAAATTCCTTTCTCATATCATGTTTAAATATATGGAGATCACAATTTTGGCTAACATGGGCATCCTGAGCCAGGAAGGGGGGGGGGTGAGAGGGAATTGCTCTAAAGATATAACTTCTGCTTTGTCCTTCTATCTTTTAGTTCATCGTCTCACAATGAGCTCCCATGTGTATCTCTATATGCATGTTTCACAAACTTTGATAGAAATAAACACTCATATTCAGACTAATTTTGTTTGTCTTTTTACAAATGAATTTAGTATTTAGCAATACACAGGGAGGCAGTCTATAGGTAGGCACAGCTGCCTACCATGAAAGGAGTAGAGATAAGTATTCTGCTAGGGCATGCTGCCTTTGAACTAGAGAGAGACTGTCAGAGACAGTATTTGAAGCTAGGGAGAGATGTGATTGTAGAACTTGATGTAGTTTTGGAATTGGAGTTCAGGCACAGGCACCCAAGCAGAGGCTGTTAGAATTAGGGTCCAAGCACAAGCACCCAAGCACCCTATCAGACCCAACTGGCCACTTCCAGTTGGGCAACTCAGCTCCTTCCTTCCTCCTTTCCTCTCTCCCTCCTTCTTCCCTTCCCTTCCTTTTCTTTCCCTTCCCTCCTTCCTTTCCCTCTGTCCACATGGGGTACCATGCTCCTTACCTGCAGGTGCTCCTCCCAAGGAAATGGAAGTTTTGATGGCTGAAACCTAGCAAGATATCTTGGGGTTTACTGGCTAGATTTTTTTCTTAAAGACCATGTCCTAAGCCACTCTGGCTTTCATTTATTGGCCAACAATAGGTCCCAGCCCAAGCACCACTTAGTAGTCTTTGTTTGGCCTCAGATGGCTCAGAGTAAAAGTAAATAGTAATTGTCTTTGTTTTGGCCAGAAACCCTGGGAGTTGTCCCCTCACAGGTTGATTTTTTATTAGGTAAAAGGGGCCATTCCTTGGCTCATTACTTAACTTGCCTCTTGGAGACATCTTTTGCAGTGCAGAATGCTGCCCACAAAGGTACTGACTGCATGGCCCAACCAAGCTTCTATAGTCTAGACCACTACAGAGGTGCTTCCTGTCTATCTGTGCTGGCCAGAGTTGATCTACACAGCCTGGTCAGCTCATGTAGCCAGTTTGGAGTGGCAGGAGAACTGCTGAGTGAGCTCAGAATAAAAGTCAATTGATTGGTTTTTGGTTTTGAATTTTAAAATTTCTTTTGGATTCCAGGTGTTCTGTATCATGGAGACAGTGGAAGTATCTTTCTCTTTGCTGCATAATTTCTCTTTTGGAGAGGTTAGGGGATTGGAGAAAATATCAGGTCCTCCATCTATCATGTGTATGACTCTTATTCTTATACACTTGAGTCAGTTGACTATATATTATAGAAATGAGACATTTAATTTAGTAGATATAGGAAATGGTAGGAGCAGTTTTGTTTCCAGTCTTGAAAGTATCCCTCTCCCCTCCCCCTTCCCCCAGCTTTAGCAGAATGTAAGTCAGGTGTCGCTGTGATCTAGCAGGCTTCTTGTTGGGTGAAAGGTTAGAGGCCTGTATGAATACTTAAACGAGCCATTTGAGGAAGGCATGATGTAGGCAGTCAGGAGGTTGCATCTGGCCAATGAAGAGCCTGGCAGGACATTAAAAATGGGAGTCAATAAAAGGACTGGCATCCCTCTGAGTCCTTGTACTCCATGCAGGGGATGTACCCATTTATTCAGACTGATAAATATAAAATATGATTAAAACATTCCTGACTTCCCAACAAGTATTGTTTATTCCTAGACAAGGTGAGTATTTTTATAACAATAACTTGGGGGCTTGTTACCAGGATAAATATAGCTTCAGAGGAAAGCAATATTTCACCACAGAGAATGGGAAGGCACCCCCACTGGTTTCCAGTGAGCCCTAGTATCTGCAGGTGAAAATTTCCCTTCTTCAGACTGCTAACATCCCGGGAGTATTTTTTCTGGAATCCTGGGGAACCCAGGAACATGAGTAAAGGGGAAAAGTGAAGGAAAATGGCCACAGACAGCAGAAGTCCCCTTAGAAGACTGGGTGTGTCAATCAGGGGCTGAAGCTAAAAGAAACTTGTAGCCTGATTGGAATATAAGGCTGATTAGTTAGTAATGAAAGGCCTTATTGAATTGGGGTATTGCCTATAGTAAAAATATTGATTTGTATAATTATAAATGAAGCTTTGCCTGTGTAAGGTATGACTGAATTTTTTCTCCGCAGAGATTACATAAAATTATGGTTTGAATCCATATACTAGTGACTAGGGATAGGAAATTAAGCTACCCCCCTGAAAATTAGCATATCTGAAAGGGCTAGCTCCTTTGTTCTATCTCAAAGGGCTGCCAGGCCCAATGTAATTCACCTAGGGATGAGATCTTTATTGATAATCCTGGACTTCGAGTCCATTCCCTGTAGTAATTGAAAGGAATTCCTCTCCCATGCGATCTGAGACTGACAAATGGAGGGGAAAGTAAAAATATTTTAACTTGGAATAAAGAATTGTTGTGTATGAAGATGAGAGGGGGGTGGGGGAACAGCAAATCCATGTGCTCTAAAGTGTCCAAAGCTTTTTGCTTGGAAAGGAAGTGGTCACACCTCCTTCAAATTCCTTAGCCCTTTTGTTAATTATAAGTAAGGAATTAAAATGCCTAAGATGAGGTTTTGAGAAAGCTGACCAATGAGGGTCAGGGCGCCAACTTCAAATCTGGATGAATTATAAAAGCAAGTAATGATATGAAATATTTTTTTCTAAATTCACTCATGGACAGGCAAATATTCCTAATACCTGGGCCAGAAGCAACAGTTAGCTCAGTTTAGAATTCTCTTAGGCTGTAAAATTTGAGAGACCTTTGTGAGACCTGAATTTTGTTATATGTGAATTGATCTTTTAAAAAAAGGTGTTATAAAAATGTGATAGTTTGAAACTGTTATATTTGGTTGTAAACAAGTAATATTACAGCAGATTTTGCTTTTGAAATCTGGGCTATTTATAAAAATGTATACAGTGGTTCAGAGTGTTAATCTCCACGTGTTGGTAATGAGATGAATGACTTCCTGTGTAAGGAGACTTAGAAATGCATTCACCTACCTTGATGGGTAGTTTCAAGTTTTAAATACATAAAAATGTTTAAGGTATTATTACATTTGTATGGTTTAAATATTGTTAAGAATTATACTGTCAAAGAAAAATGATGAAGTTGTTAAAAAGCTGTTACTGAATTATTACTGAAATTAATTTTTGTCAATCATGTACAGAAGAGTTTTGTGACAATTTGGCGCTTTGTAATATCTAGGAATTTAGTTGTTATAATACTTTGGGAATTTATGAAAAGCAATTTTTTTAGGTTTTCTTTTTTTAAAATTTATTTAATATATTTAGTTTTC
>CM053628.1:43477466-43497979 GCA_028646595.1 Phalanger gymnotis
AAGGGAAGAGGGGAGAGAATTTGGAACTCAAAGTTTTAAAAACAGATGTTCAAAAACAAAAAAAAGTTTTTACATGCAACTAGAAAATAAGATACACAGGCAACGGGGCATAGAAATTTATCTTGCCCTACAAGAAAGAAGGGAAAAGGGGATGGGAGGGGAGTGGGAAACAGGGCAACCAGAATCTATGCCATCTTGGAGTGGGTGGGAGGGTAGAAATGGGGAGAAAATTTGTAATTCAAACTCTTGTGAAAATCAATGCTGAAAACTAAATATATTAAATAAAAAATAAATAAATTCATTTTAAACTTAAATAAAATGAAAAAAGAACATTTCCATGTACACAGCAGAACGTGAGAGGATTCAATATAAAACATTAAATTTCCATTTCACAAAAACCTATGTTATAAATCTTATATGTTGTTTTCAAAGCAACCCAGCTTTTCTGTTCTTCCTTGTAGGTTTTCTTCTGTTCTCTACTATATGCTTTTTATTTTATTTTTTCCTCTCTTCCCCCCCCCCCCCCTAGAGGCTACAATTAAACATGAATATATATATATATATATATATATATATATATATATATACACACACATATACATACATATCCAGAAATACACACATACATATATGTAAGACCATACTATACATTCCTGCATTTGTCAGTTCTTTTTCTGGAGTAGATAGCATCTTCCTTCATTGTTCCAAGTCTTTCCTTGTTTTTCTAAGTCAACCAACTCATCAATTCTTATATCACAATAATATTACATCACAATCATATACCATGGCTTATTTAGCCATTCCCCAATTGAAGGACATGTATCATTTTAGCCAATCTAATAGGTGTGAGATGATATCTCAAAGTTATTTTAATTTGCATTTCTCAAATCAATAATGATTTAGAGCATTTCCTCACATAATTATGTATAATCTTTATTTCTTCATTGAAAAACTGCCTGTTCATATCCTTTGGCCATTCATCAATTGTGATATGACTTGTTTTCTAATAAATTTGACAAATTTCTTCACACATTTAAGAAGTGAGACCCCTATCTGAGAAATTGTCTATGAAAGTTTTTTCCCAATGTTCTGCTTTCCTTCTAATCTTGACTTGGTTTTATTTATAAAAGGATTTTTTTAACTTAAAATAATGGAAATTATCCATTATACACCTCAACAATGCTCTCTATCTCTTGTTTCTTCACATATTATTCTCCTTTCCACAAGTCTGATAGGTAGTATGTTCCATGTTCTTCTATTTTTCTTGTGATATCTCCCTTCATATCTAGGTCATGTATCCATTTTGACTTTATCTCGGTACATAGTTTAAGATATTGGCCCAATTCTTGCCAGACTGCTTTCTAGCTCTCCCAATAATTTTTACCAAAGAATGAATTCTTAGCCCCATATGTATTTTTGATTAATCTATTAAAACTCAGACTCTGAACCTCACAGTAACAGGGAAACATGAAAGGACATAACATTTCTTGGCTACCAAAAAAAACTGACAAAAAGTAGAAATTTTAAGCAGGCTTTCATCCAATATGACTACTATTGATATTGCTAATATTAATATTGAATAAGGAGTATATTTTCTAAAAAATGTGAAATATACATAAGACCTTAAAGGAACATACTTTTAAATAATATGCTAAAACATTTGTGCAGAATAATAATAAAAAAGTTTTTTAAAGTGAATATTAAGAGAAACAATCACCTTGGAACAGCAGTGAAGGGTATGGTTTTAGAACACAGAATTTCAAGGCTAGGAGGATCTTTAGTATATAGAGTGTATGAGATGTAAATAAATTTTCATGGTAGAAAGCATTGGAGAGGGAAGGGAGCTTAGAGTAAGATTTTCAGATTAGGAAGCATTGTTTGGGCTCAGAATGTCAGAATTTAGAGACACAATGTCAAACCTGGGAAGGTACTTAAGGACATAGAAAATCTGAGCTTGTAGGAAATTTAGGATTGAAAAGGTCTGTTCTGGATGGAGTCCTCATACCTGGAATAAGATGGATGAGAGGAGCCACAAACCATGGAAAATGGTAGAAAGTCAGAGCCTGATACAAAGGGGAAAACTTACAAGTTGTCAGAGCCAGTGGGACTTGAGAACATAGAAAGTCAGAAAATCACAATAGAGAAGAGAATGTCAGAGTTGGGAAGGGGATGTGGGCCTAAGAACATGGGACACCACAGAGGAGAGCCTTTAAAACACAGAATGTCAGAAATAGGAGTGGCCTTAATACCAAAGAATGTTACATCTGGGAGGATTCTTAGAACACAGATGTTCAGAGCTTAGAGGAGCTTAAGAACACACCAAATCAAAGCTAAGAAAGAGTTTTCTTTATATGATTATTGGGTCAAAGTAGTGGTGTGGTTAGGTTAATTTACAAAACAAGAAAATACAATTTTGGCATGAGATGCAACATTTATTTCAATATAATTTCTCTCAGCACAGTGGTAATGCTCTGAATGAAAACTCACATCCTAAGCCTTCCAGGAAACGGGTAAAGATGAAAATACTGAGCCCACTTTAAATTACAAAAAATAACAACACATGTAATTTAAGATGTAATGTTTTCATTGGGTCAGGCCACTAATGATTACTATTACTGAAAATTAATAAGGGGGGCATTTTGAAAAATATAAGGCGCTAAATACCCAGGACTTAAAAAGGAAAACTATTTGTAATTTTATCTCATTAGAATTTTAACACAATGATAAAATGAAAAGAAAGAAAAGAAAATCTGGCAGGTGAGAGCAGGGTGCATGCTTAGAACATAGAATGTCTGGCTGCTGATGTCCCTCCAGTTTTGTAATTGTGGGAGGATGTAAATTCCTCATATGGGGAAAACGCTGGCTCAGACAGCCTCATAGCATCATAGAGACAGAAGCAGAAAGGATCACCAAGGCCATTAAGTCTAACCTCCCCATTTAATTGAAGAGCAACCTGCAGCCCAAGTTGGAGTAGTGATTTATTCAAGGTCACGTAGGATTGTGTGTCAGACACAGGATTTGAACTGGAATCTTCCTAAGTCCCAGTCCAGAGCATTTCCACTCCCCCAAAGACCTGTACAGGATGCAATGTAAACTACTTGTATCTTCCAAACCCGAGCCTGAGAGTTGGCCCTGTATCACCTGGTATCACCTAGCCTTGCGGAGAAGAAGGGAGGCTGCAGGAGCAGGCAGAGGGACAGAAGGAAGAAGTCCTTCAATGAAAACAGGTTCTCATAGGGAGGGGGGTGTCTTCCCTTCCAATAATGCATATACTATATCATCCATACCCCCTCATCCTGAGTGATTCTTGTCAGTGTCCTGCCCTCAGTCTTCCTGTTCTGGGTAGTGTTGGCTCAGAGAACAGAGGGCAGAGGATGTCACCAATGCCTGCCATGGTCCTCACTATACACCAGATGGTGCTCTAACTACATACATAATGAAAGTCACTGGGGCAAATGGAGGTAAAGTCAGGGACCGTGAAAGGGAGAGGGGGCACACAGAGAATGGGACAGTGAGAAGGTGGACATATAGATGGAGAGGGCCATGAATAGGAGAAGCACACTAAGAGGAAAATGGGGGCTCATAGAGATGGGAGGGACACATGAGTATAGGGACACATAAAAGAGGGGCAACAGTAAGGGAAGTGACACACAGAAAGGGAAGGGGACAATTTTAGAGGAGAAGGAGAGAGAGAGGAGAGGGAACATATAAAGGCAGACCGTAAGACAGTTAGAAAATGGATGCATAGAGGAAGGGGAGGACCAAGGAGACATATGAAACACATGAGAGAGAAGACCAGGCACATCAAGACAGGAAGGATGCCGATAATAGGGGCAAATCAAACAAATTGTTGTTCAGTCATGTCTGACTCGTCGTGACCCCATGGACTATACTACACCAGGCCCTTCTGTCCTCCACTATCTCTCAATGTCTGTCCAAGCTTGTGTTCATTGCTTCCATGACACTATCTACCCATCTCATCTTCTGCTGTCCTCTTCTCCTTTTGCCTTTAATGTTTCCCAACATTAGGGTCTATTCCAATGAGTCCTATCTACTCATTGTGTGGCCAAAGTATTGAAGCTTCAGCTTCGGCATTTGTGCTTCAAATGAATAATCTGAATTAATTTCTCTAAGTATTGAGCCTTTGCAGGACAGTCCTCTTGACATGGGTAGTGCTAAGAGGTATAAGTGGAAAAAGGAAAAATTAATGACCACCAATAATAAGAAAAAAGAACTTAGAGTTAAAAAGCATAATTCTCTCCCCCTGTCATCCCCAGAGCAGTGACCATAATCAAAGTGTGTGTGTGTGCATGCACACATGCATACACACACACACACACACACACAAACATAAAATAAGAAAAAATGTGAAGGAGAAGAAATACTGGGCTGGAGATCCTAGGCTTTTCTTGCCCGCTCTTAGAAGGACCACATCTCAAGTCTCAACAGGCTGATCCACTTGGTATGTGATGCCAAATCTTTGCGGTTCATAGTAGGTCTTTTAGCGCAATGGGGTGATTATGAACCAGAGCAGCTCCAGGAACATCAGACATTTCTGTCCCAGTCAACTATTAATCAACACATCAGGGTCATCAATAGTAAAGAAGCTAAGAGGTCATAAATCTCTTGCATGTAACCTGTACTGGGATCTAAATTGATACCAGAATTTTCTACATTCCCCTGCCCACTGCTGCCCCACCTGCCAAAATATCTCCCTCCAAGATAAAGCCATCTGGGGAACGATAGAAAATCTATACCACCCACTGTCCATGGAGGCCTCTGTGGGTAGGAGCTAAACTCTGCCTCTGGCTGCTAAGTGTGCTGGCCCAACTTTGTTCTTATTGTGCTGGCAATCAACAACAGCCAGGGAATTCAGGGCTTGGTGCTTTCTTTACCTTCCTGACTAGAGTCCTCCAGCATGCACTAAGTTAATCATGCTGCCAGGGTGGGAACCAGCTGTCTCTTGCATGAAGATAACTCACAAAATATATGATTAGGAAGTCTTTTGGGACCAGGAGCCACGCAGTGTCTGCCCATCCAATCACTCCATCCTTCATATTTGCAGGGCTCTTACCCCAACTCAACTACAGCTTGAGTTATAAGGCCTTTGACTCTCATCCCAATCACCAACTATGCCAAATGTTAGAGGCCAACCTAAGACTAAGTACAGCCTGACTACTTATAACCTAAGCTATATACATAACTGAGTACTTATACTCAGTTCAGAATCACATGATCAGGTCTACTTTGTGCTCACACAGCATGGAAATGCAAAAAAGATAGACTGATCCTTAGTTTCTCTGGACTTGGCTTTCCTTCTCTACATATGGAAAAACATCTAGTGAGCAGGGAGGGGTACCAGGAAAGGGAATATTGACTCCAATGGATCTTCAGAAATCCACCAAGTTGGAAAGGCTCTGACTGCATGTGGGTGGGAATGTTTCTGCCCTTAGATTATTAGAGATCTGGACCAGGGAAGCAGGAGCCAATCAGGTCCTGGGATTGCTTTGTTTCCTGTTAGGGAAAACTAATTGCTGTTTGAGGAGAGGAGGAGAAGGCATGGACCAAATCCATGTTATGGAGAAATGCTGGTAGATATTAGCCCTATCATGCAGGCCTTGGAATTGAAATGAAAACAGTACCTTGGTGAATTTCACATCAGCCCTTTACAAATTCACTGTCAGATTGGGAAAAGAAAATGAAATGACATTGTGGGTCATGTGTTTCATTATTCTGTTAACACAGCAAAGCAACTGTAGGAGGAATAAGGTTTTCTGGGAAGTGATCACACTGGACCCAGGTTTTGTAGAGTTTCGGGTTTTTTTGCTCTTTGATGAGGATACATGACATTGTTGTCTGTGGTCATGACAGATGACCAGTGTAGGTCTGTGTGCATCAGACTGTGGTACACATAATGCTTTTGAAGAACCCATGGGGTCCCTCTGATGGATATGTGACTATTACTAGATTAGGTGGTTTAATGAGAAGATATCTGGGAGAGCTTTCCATCGTCTTTGGTGCTGAAGTGATGTTTTTTTATATTTGTTGATATGTCATCTAACCTAAGCTGTTGTGTAAATCCTTGATAACTCATTTTGTCAAAAGGTCACACTGGGATAAAGAGTTCTCACATTAGAGAGAGGGAGAGTAGGATGTAGACAGGAAGCCAAAGAATTGAATTCAGGCCAATCAGAACCTGTTGAAACTCATGAGGTAAAATTGGATAGTTTTTGGAAATGACTGGGGTTTTTTTTTGGTATTTAAAAAGAAAATTAGCCCCAACACTTCTAGTCTTAGAATTAGAGAGATGAGAATATACCAGTGAGCTGAGAATATAAGAGGCAGCAGAATCTGATGGATACACTGCTCAATTTTTAGTTGGGAAGATCTAGGTTCACATGGTACCTTGGACAGTTACTACCTGTAGGATCTCAGACAACTCCCATCACCACTCTGGGGTTCAGTTTTTCCCTTTGTAAAATGTGAAGGTTAGACTAGATGGCCTTTGGAGTCCTTTCCAACCATAGATCTCTGATCCTAAATGTGATTTGGGGCAAGTCCCTTGACCTCCCTGGCCTTAATTTTCCTCTATAGCATAAGGGGATTGGATGAGGTGGCCTTTGAGGGTGCTTTGAGCTGGAGATTTAAGTCTATGATCCTGTGGATCCATTTGGCAGCTTGAGGTAAGGACTGGTTGAAGAGGGAACTGAGGCAATAGATGGAGAACACACGTAAGAGACTTGAAGAAGAGACTTTGTTCAGCATGGAGGAGCACAGTTTGAGAGGGGTGGAGGGCATGGTCCACTGGCAAGAACAGTGGGTTATGGAGTTAGAGGAGCCAGATTGAAGTCCCGGCTCTACTACCGCTACAAAGACTATATGTAGGGTCTCCCATAACATCTGATTTTTGTGTTATTTGGGGTTAAATTTTTTACACTGTTTCTTTCTCTTCAGCCTCCCATCCTTGGTGACCCTGAATCCTAATTCAGAGGCTTCCCACTACATCACAGTGATTGAGCAGAAGGAGGAAGGATAGAAACAAGCTTTTATTTAGCATATACTATGTGCCAGGCCCTGTGCTCAGCACAGAAAGATAGTCCCTCCACTCAAGGACTTTGAAGTCCAGAAAGTCAGGCACAGGGTCTATAAGGGAGCACAGGCAGGCTTGGCAAAATGGAGGGGCCAAGAGGAATTCACCAATGGGAGAAATAAGGTAGCCTGTGGAAGGAGACTACATATTAAGCAGGCCTTGGTGGTGGTAGCATGTTCTAGGGCAAGGACCCCCAGATGCTGAGAGATATTCTAGGCTGAGAAAGCAGGTGAGGCATGATTTTGGATCCAGAAAGTCAGGAACAGAACCAGGAGGAGAATTTACAGGTTATAGGATTTGGGGTTGGCAGAGAAGTTTCTTTCTGGGCCTCTGGAATCATGCTTCACAGGCAGACACCTATTCTGCCTACATAAAAAGTCAGCCCAAACTCCACTATTTCATATTCTAGGATCCCTCCAATGCCAAGGCACTTTATTTATCCAAAAATGAGGGGTTCAGCAGCTCACTCTGGCCCCCAAAATCTTGCAGGAATGACCACACCAGGTAAGAGCCATCCCTACTTGCCGCTTCAGCTCCTGAGACTTTGTGTTTGTGTGTTTTCTTCCCTCTTTTCCCAAGTTCCAATGAGAGTCAAGTTCTAATGACAATCACTCTCCCCACTCCTTCCTCCTTGTTTATAGATTTCTTCTTGTGGGATCACATTCACTAACCTCCTCTCCCTTTTCCCCAGGAAATATTTCCCTTTCTCTCCTTTTCCATTCTTTTTTATTTTTTTGGAGGCATTCGGGGTTAAATAACTTGCTAGTCAGTATCTGAGGCCAGATTTGAACTCAAGTGGTTCTGACTTCAGGACCGGTGCTCTATTCACTGCATCGCCTAGCTGCCCTACCTTTCCACTCTTTATAAAAGATCAAGACAAAGCAGAAAGTCCAGGCATTCTGTCTAGGTGGACTCCCTCTATCTCTCCTGAATAGGTGGTTCAGATAGGGTTCAGAATGTAGGCAGTTTATTCTTGCTTCTTCTCTTAGGATTTTTCATTCATGTTTCCCTTTTTACATTACCCTTGAGAACTGTGTCAACTCTTTGAACTTTCTATGCAGCCCTTGGCTTTTCATGAGGAACGTTTGGATGTCTTCCATTTCAATAAATGTCTCCCAGTAGTGACAGACATAGCAAAAAGAGTCAAACTGGGGTGCCAATTGTTTTCCATAGCAATAATTTACTCCCAATAGAAAATACCCTATAACAAGCCAGCAGATTAATGACAGAAATTGGAAAACTTTTTTTTTTAACTTTACGTTCTCAAGTAGAACTATTGACCAAGTTAATCTTGGAAAATATAGAGTGTATAAAGACATAGTAAAACATTTCTAAGTGATTTATAAGGAAATTGATTTCCTCTTCGATCAAAGGGGAAACTGAAAAGGGTGATCCCTAAATCAGTTAATGTTGATTACTTTGATTTGTCTTGGTATGACTGAAAGATTAAGTTTCCTTTCCTTGGGAAGAGCAAAGCTAGGATAAATATTCCTTTATGCCTAAGTTACCGACAGATTTAGGGAATGAATATTTTAACAAGATTTAATAGTAGATGAATTAGAATCAGCCTAAATACATCTTTTTAGAAATGAAATAAAATGATCATAGGATTAAATTTAGATAACACAAGACTCTTTACTAAAGGTCAGATTTCCCTTTTCAGATAGATGGGAGGCAGGGTGGGGAGTTGACTGAGCTCATTCCAACTTTCTCATTTAGTAAGTTAGTTTTTCTTGTTCAGTGAGTTACATGGACCCATAGCAGAAATCCTTAAAGGACCACTGAATGAAGCTTCTCAAAAAACATTCACAGAATGAGAGAAGTTCTAAACCAATGAGATATTGAATCTAGCCATTGATATTGAATCTACCCTAGAAATTTCTTGTTATGCCCCTGACACACACCCAGCAGAATATTGCAAATCTACCTACTTCTTTGTAAAACTTAAGAATCAGCCTCATGAATATAGTTCCTTTTTTCTGTTATAAGTTCTGTAAACCTATCGAATTGTGACTTATCACTGAAGGATTTGATGACCTGATTTAATGGTAATTTGCTGGTATTAAATAATTTTCTTCCAGAAACAATAAGCCTCAGAAAATCTCTTCTTTTAGATGTAACAGATATCCATTATCACCATCACAATTCAATACTGTACTAGAAATGCTAACTATAGCAATAACTCAAAAGAAAAGAAGTGGAAAGAATGAACATTGGCAAAGAGACAAATAGACAAAAGACCACTTTCTGTAGAAGACATGATTGTTTACTTAGAGAACTCTAGAGTCAAATAAAAACTTAGATGAAAAAATTAACAACTGCAGCAAGACAGGAGGATGTAAATTAACCCAAGGAAGTTAAAAGTACTGTGTAAATTATCAATAAAATACAGCAGGAAGAGACAGGAATATAAAGTCCATTTAAAATAATTATAGGCAGTATAAAATAACTGGAAGTCTACCTGCCAAAATATAGACAGGAACTAAATGAACACAGTTGTGAAAAACATACTTAGTCTAGGAATAAACAATACTCATTGGAAAGCCAGGAAGGTTTTCATTATATTTTACATTTATTCTTTCTGAATAAATGGATAGCCCCCTCAAGGGAGTACAGCTTGTTCAGACAAATTCGAGCCCTTTTATTGGCTCCCAATTTGAAACTCCAGCCTTGCTCTCTATTGCCCAGATGCAACTCTCTGAACTGCTCATGTTATGCCGGCCTCAAACAGCTCATTAAGCATGCATACAAGCTTCTAACCTTTCATCTAATCAGAAGCCTGGTTCTGCTAGATCACAGCTCTGATTAGAACCAGTCACCTCTGACTTACATCCTGCTATCACTCAAAGCTAGGAGGACTGCTTTTAATCCTGTGGAAATAAAATTCTTCCTATCATTTCCCACAACAGTTAATTTTTTATACATGTAAACGCAGACATAGATAACTGGAGAAATATGAATTTCTCATTGGTAGGCCAAGTCCAAATGATAAAAATGATAATACTACCAAAATTAATTTACTAACACTGTGCAATACTGTGTGGGGTGAGACCACCTGCCAGCAATTAATTAAGAGTCAGAGGTCTCTCAAGGTAGAAACCAAGAAAACTTCTTTATTACAATCTTGTGAGAAAGGGCGTCATCACCACCAGCAGCAAGCTAGTAGGAGAGGCACGGTACAAAGCATGATTATGTACCTTAGCGCGTTCCATCCTCTTCCCACCACTGACCTTTACTCTCATTGGTGGAGTTTAGACTCACAATCTCGTGAGAAATCTAACCCAGGTACAAGTGACAAGGAAATGCTAATTTAGCCAATAACAACTCTTAAGAACACTTTTATCCTTATTTGGTGAGGACACAGTTCAGGTGATTCTTACTAACTCGAAACTTGGGCCTAGCTGTCAATCAGAAGCCTTGAGCCGTGTTGAAAAGTCCCCACCTCCATTTATCCCACTCAATTCACAGAAAGGCTGAGACCCAGATTCCATGAGAGGTCCTCACTATCCCACTCAATCCTTCCTCTCATTTGTTCATTAAGGACCTCTCACATCAGTCTTGGTACATCTGAATTTTTCCCCTTAAATATAGGAAGGATTGATTGATGCACTGACAAATCAAAGGGGTCCTTTAAGATTCAAAAAGTCTTTTCCTATTGTATTGGGAATCAAGATGGGCTCTTAGCACTTATTCAACCAAGTGCCCTTGAAGAGTTTGGCCTTTGTTTCCTTGATTAAATTAGGAGTCTTTGGTGGCCTACTTGCCTCAAGGGAAAACCTAATTAACATGGCTTTGAGTAACATGTTTGTAACATCATAGGCTTTTAGACCACATGGATTTAAGTTGCATTTTTGTGACAATTTTAGGTCACATGGGTGAGTTGCATGTGTGACTCACCTTTGACCCTGAACAAGACATATAAAACCAGGAGTTGGCTTTCGTTTTTTGGAGTTCTGAGCTGCAGCAGCAGTGACCTGTGACTCTGAGCCAGCCGTTGTTGAGTTCCTGGCTGAACTCAGATGTTGGTAACTATGAATTGTATTTGGTCTGTGTATAAACATATGTTTGTAATTTGTTTGTATTTGCTCTGAAGTTCAGGGTGCTGGCTTTTTCCCCTGAACTAAGTGAATGATATTTGTATGTTGGATTAAAGTAAGATTGTTAACCCCTTAACATTGTTTCCTTAGTAAAGCAGATGAAAAGAACCTAGGCTTGCAGCGTTCTGTGAGCTGGTTGTTATTGGGTTTACACCCCACAGCAGCTGCTAGCTGGATTGTTGAAACACCTATACAGCTGTCTGGCAGGGAACATGGTCCATGAAGTCCTCTGGTCCTTGGTATTTGTTCTAGCCATCTCCATCACAGCATGCCAGCATCTTTTCCTCTTACCTTCTTGCAGGAACTAGGTTTCTGTCCATTTTCCTACAAGTGAACTTAGCACAATTTTAAACTACCATTTATAAGCCTTATACCCTAATCATTTTACATTTTCAAAATTGGAACTTTGACCAATTGTCCTGTTTAAGAAATTCATATCAGAACCCAGCTTCTTATATTTTACACTAACCCATTATTAATTTCTTCACCAGGAGGATGAAATTTCACTAAGGAATTAACAACAGGCTCCATACATAAATACATTAAATAATCAATTTTTAACACAGTACATATAACATCATAAACTTTTAGTCATGCCGTGTTTCTTTGATGGCATTTGCAAAATAAACCACAAGCCATTCTTCTTTTAACACTACTAATTGTAACAAAACTCGAGACAAGCTTGATATTAACCAAATAATATACTTACAAGCCCTTGACCTAATTGTCTCCATACCATTACCAAGAATTAAAAGACCCTAACTTATACAAGACCCTATACAAGGCCATTATAAACTACCCTAACTTATACAGGACCACACACAGGAACACTATTCCCAGTCCTATAGCAATCTTAAGATGTTCCATAATCAATTATTTTAATAGATTTGTTACTGTACTTACAAAACCTTCTGATTATAGAAATTTGCCACCAGGAGATTAGGGACTTATGGTAAGGAGTTCATATTTCCCCAGCTTCCTGTCAATTCCAGACAGAAGTTATGTCAAACTGCAAGCTTCATTGAGCCATGCTTAAAGTCTGCCAGGTTCCAGTTACGGAAGTAAAGAGAGTCATACCTCAGCACATGTGGAAGTTGCTCTCTCAACTTTACCAAGAAATCATACCTTCTCTTCACAGGGCTGCTGGCATCATGGATCAGTGGCTCAGACAGCCTTCCTTGATATTCACATCTGGAGTTAGACTCAGAAAAACAGTCAGTTAACAGTTCCATTAAGTCTTTGAATAGCAAGTTCCAATAATCAGTTTAAGATATGACTATAATCTCGCATTAGTTAGGGAACATCCTTAAAGTGAGTTTAAATAGCTCACATTACTTCCACTTTTGTTCATAAAGTCTTCCCATTAAGATCATAAGTTATTGCATTTGCATCAGTTTCCCAGGATTTTCTATTCTCCTCTATGCCTGATGTGAAAAAACGAGATATTCTTCAAGAATTGAACCATATAAATTTGATAGGTTCAAACATTAATTTTATCTTTATGTTTTTGACGGTGGAATGAATTCAAATCCAAACAACCACATTCAAGTTTTCCCATTAATGCAAAGATATTCTACAACTTTCTCTAAGGAACACTGAAATTATTTTCCCCAAACCGAAAATGTCTAATTTAATTCCAGCAATTAATTACACCATTTGTATTCATACTCAATTGCTCTTATATCACTTTAAAACATTTAAGGACCTTATTCCACATAGATACAAAGTAACTTTAAATCTCTGCCTTAGTCTATGGGATTATGATTCAACCTTACATTTGTATTCTTATTTCACAAACTTCTTTTCCCTTTGTCTAAATTATTCCCATTAATATCTAGACAGAATGTTATCTTTCATATGACTATACAAGAGTATCAATGTACCCAGTTATTGATTAAAAACAGCAAGATTTCAAATATTTGCATTAATCAAATTTTCCATTTCTCCCCATAAAACTGTCTAGGCCTATAGGTATCACAACTTCTTTTACAATAGGAACAGATTCTGGCAGATACCTTCCCTTTTGTCACTAACTAGTTATTTCTGATTACAGAGACCTGCCATATCATATCCCCCTGAAGGTGGGTTCTTTTACACCAGATAGCAAGTTTCATCTCAAAATTTAATTTTACCCTAAAAACCCATCACTTTTTGCTGGCTTAAAAAAAAAAAAAAACATTTGGAGGTGGGCTGACTTCTGACCCCTGCTGTTCTCTTTCTTTCTGTAAAACTTAAATCCTGGTAACTGTTGCTCTTCCCCTTTCCTTCTCTTCTGCTAGGTGGCCATAGATAGGTTATCTAGACCAAAAGGGGGTGGAGTGGTAAGTGGGGGAAGAGACTGACTTTTCCAAGCTGTCTCAATTTTTTAAACTTTATAAACCTTTAAACATTGGGATTAATTCACAAATACCCAGAAGTGCCATCACAAATTAGCCCATAAACCTCCAGATTAACATAGATAAATATATCTTTAGATGATACAGTCTTGAAAATCACATCCCTATATTTTTCCAAGGATTCTCATTTGCTCCATAGGAATTCGACCACACCTAATTTTGCACAGAGACAGAGTTTGGAAATCTATCTCAATTTATTCACTCTTTGTTATATATATAGTGCTATATATAGCACAATTCTTAGCCTAACATGTAGATTATAAGAAAAATTTCTTTTTTCATAAATTCCCAAAGTATTGTAACAACTCAATTCATGGTTATTACAGAATTTCTAGATATCACAAAGTTTCCAGATTTTCTATTCACAAAACCTCTTGTACATAGAAATTACAAGAGATCTCACAAAGTCTTAGTTAACAATCCCACAAATGCTATTAAGTGATAGCAAAACAATTTTAACTGAACAATAACAGCTTTAACCTCTTCA
The DNA here is from genome assembly GCA_028646595.1 of Phalanger gymnotis. NCBI lineage: Eukaryota > Metazoa > Chordata > Mammalia > Diprotodontia > Phalangeridae > Phalanger > Phalanger gymnotis. The sequence continues at coordinate 43,491,537 of CM053628.1, forward strand.
TCATTTTTCTCTGATAGTACAATTCTTAGCAACATTTAAACCATACAAATGTATGTTTAAACCATACAAATTTAATGCTATACTGAGATGGGATTAAAAGTATTTATGGCTGGTCATTCTTTTACCAAAGTATAAAGAAAATAAGGGTGGGGGAGCACTGAAATGTGAGAAAATGTAAACAGGGGCAGAGACCCATGTGAAGGGGGTAGTTTAGACATTTTTAGATAGGCTGTGAACTTCCCCAACCAATGGGGAATGAGGAGTGGGATTTGCATTTGGGACAAGAAGATAAAAGATTATGTGTTTTGCACCACATGTGTGCTAGTCAGGTTACCATTTGCAAGAATGTTAAATAAAAATCTTTTTTTTCTGAATTCATTAATGGTCACATGGAGTTCTTGGTAAGATGATTGTTTCTCACATCTGGCAGAATCTAGGGTTAGAATAACATTTCACAGAGAAGACAGAGTCAAATTGCAAATGGCTATATTCCTTAGACTTAAAGGGTAATATCATAAACAGAGGAGTATGGAAGAAATTACCTGTGCCAGCAGTGGTGTGAATATATGATGAAGTAATGGACACAAAAGGACAAAGACATGGGACTAGGTGAGTCGTATAGTCAAACTATAGACTGATTTTAATGGAGTTACTAACAGTATTTTATACAGGTTAATTGATGAGTCATCCAGACTTCAAAAGAAGAGTACAATAAAGCATTGGTTAAGTTTTTTTTATCTCCTTGGTCCTGGGAGTGAGACACTATTTTTACTCAAGTCTAACCAAATGGAAACATTTATGTTCTCTCACATATAGATAGCCAGACTGAAACATTTCTGTCATCACCCATGTGGGTAATCAGCTACAAAGGCAGGTTTTCTTTCTCAAGTCTTCTTATCCTAAAACTGGCCTTGCCATGCATAGGCCCATTTTCAATGGACTCTGCCTTGCAGAGGTCTAAGAAGCCTAAACAGGATATAGCTGGCTCCCCACATCTCCCCCCTTTTTATTCTATAATTTTAAGTGACTTAAACATAGCGTTCATTATCCTAAGGACACAAGGTAGACAAAAAATTACCATGACCAAACAAAGAATATAAGGTAGTATATGGAAAATAGTCAAAAATACATTATTAAATAGGTTAAATTTTTTGAAAATATCAACAATTGTTTTTACTACCCCCTCTAGATCAATACCAGGAAAAGGGCATTTCACTATTTCAGCATTCCGATCAATCCCCCCTTTCTCTTTTGCAGACACTTCACCATTATAGATACATGTGAATTCTTCCCCTTAACCATCACCCATTTGAGAAAATATGGGAAGAATTGATCGACATATTGACAAATCAAAAGGGGCAGTCCCCTTTATGAATATAGATACATAGACTCAAAAAGAAATAAAAAATGCAATTGTCTCTTTAAGATTCAAAAAGTCCTTTTTTATACAGCTGTCTGCCAAGAAACACTGTCAATGAAATCCTCTGGTCCTTGGTATCTGTTCCACCATCTCCAGCACAGCATCTTCTTCTCCTTGTCTTCTTATACAAATCAGCTTTCTGTCTATTCTCCTACAAGAGTGATCTTAGCACAATTTTAAATGATCATTTCTAATCCTTATAACCCTGATTTTTACAAACTCAAAATTTGAACCATGGCCAATTGTCATATTTAAGAAATTCATATCAAAAAAAAAAAGAAATTCATATCAGAAGCCAGCATCTTACACTTTACATTCATCCATTATTAATTTCCTCACTAGGAGGAGGAGATGTCACATACATAAATACATTAAATTGTCAATTTTTAACACAATGCATATAGAATCTTAACCTTTTGGTCATGTTTCTTTGACATCATTGACAAAGTAAACCACAAACCTCTTTTTCTGGGCATCATTAGTTGTAACAAAACTTTAGACAAGCATGATATTAATCAAATAACAAAATAACATTCTCACATTGCTTAAGGAACATTTACAAAGTGAGCCCTAAGAGGCTCACCTGCATTTCTACCCTTGTTCATAAAACTTTACCAAGTTGGTGAAAAGGTCTTTAAGTAACACTAATTCCAGAGTATTGTAATAAAGTGCCTAGTTATTGTAGAATTCTTAGATATCACAAAGTTTCTTAGTCAAAAAGTTGTTGTAACAGAATCTCACATTGTTAGCAGTAAGAGAATGATCACAGGAAAAGACTACTACTCTTAGAATCCTTTTTATCTATCGTACATAAACTTGCAATTTCTGAGCAAGCTAAGTTCATTGTTTAGGACCTACATAAATCAAACAAATTCTTTTCCGGGGCTGATGAACTAGCCCATAGACATGGTTTACAGGGGTCTTGGCAATTTTACAAAATAAGGAACAGTAACATGGTTCTCAGGAAGGGGTTAATAGAAAAACCTTGGGCCTATCTGCTATCTTTTGCCTTTTCTCTGAGCACACTTATTCAAGGTTGAGGCTTTCTAAAAATCATGCAAAGGATTTTACAAAACTTTTCTTCATAAAAATATTTTTCCTTTCTCAGAAACAGCTTACAATTTATCCTGACATTGTTAATAATTTCTAAGTACTAAACAATTCTTAAATCTGATCATCAAACCTTTTCCACATAATTGAAGAGAAAAAAAGAGAAAACTAAACATAATTTTGTAAATACTAGACTTAAGCTTAATTAACAATCTCACAAATTTCCTAAATGAAAGCAAAACAATTAAAGACAAAATTTGGTAATTTATGATTTCTTAAATTACAACACTACAAAATATTATAATACATGGTCAATTAGAATGATTTAAAAATTTTCTAACTCAGTAAAATTCTTAGCCTAACAACATTTAGATTATAAAAGAAATTGCTTTTCTGATAACTCAGAGTCTCAAATTTTACACACATATATTACTAGTATTTACATTAATAATAATAGTGATGGTCTCAATTAGTAAATCACAATAATTATGTGACGACCAGTAAATCTCAATAATTCTGTCACAATCAGTAAGTCTCAATAGTTATGTCATAGTAAGTCTCAATAGGTATGTCACAATCGGTAAGTCTCAATAGTTATGTCATAGTTAGTAAGTCTCAATAGTTATGCAATATTACCACAATAGAATTTTCTTGGGGTTATATAGTTAACAAATTTCTCAATGCCAAATAACAATATGCACTCCTTTTTAAATTATTCAAATATACATTTTTAAGTTCCATTCATGTTTTTCTTGGGAAAGTTTTACAAACAGTTTGGAATCACCTATTATAATTAGGTCGGTTTAAAATATGCTAGGCTAATAGTCTAATTACTTCTTTTGGCCCTGGTGAAAAGGAAGCCTAAGGAATTTGAATCATTGCTAACAAGATATAGTCAGTTTTCCCTTTCAGGCAGAGGACTTTGACAATTAATTGAACAGTAACAATAATTCACAATAACCAATATCTTTACCATAGCTAATATCCATATAAGATTTAATAGAACCCACCCACAAATCTAGCCCAAAAGGTGGGAGGACATAATTCCTTCTATCTCTCTAGAACTTTATTGTTTTTTAACATTAAAACAGTAATCCCAAAAAGCCTAGTTAACAATCTTACAAGTTTCATAAGTACTGGCCGAATTGTTTTAGCTGTGACCTTCTATTAACTACAGGTAAAGGTAGGAATACCTGGTTTTGCAAATGGCAATTATAAAACAAAGTCTTAAAACAAAGGGCTAGCAAGGCTGAGAAAGTAACTTAACCAGTTTTACACAATTGTTTTCATTTTTTAGTTTCGACAAAATTTAGATTAAAAATTTCTTTGTCTAACACTATTTTTAGCTCACAACATTCACTCAAGTTCTACAATACAGGAGAATTTTGTACAATTTAGAAGTACAATAATAATACAAACAGAAAAAATTTCAGATGACATTAATTGCATTCCCAAATCATTACATATATTGGATTTACAAAGCATAGAGGCTTTTCTTCTATCTCCACAGTTGCAGAGCTTGGCTGTGGATTGGGGGTGGTCGAGCCAGGGATTTGGGAAAAGGGAAGGGGGATTAAGGACTGGGGAGTGCTGGGAAGCTGTAGAAAGTCCAGCACCTGAATTAAAGGTCTGAGGAGTCGTTGAGGAGGGTCCCTGAGGAACCTTTGCTTCCTAATAGGGGTTGCTGGGCTTTGGGAAACTTGGAGCAAAAATTCCAGGTTCCGGTGGAGTGGGAGCAAGGGCTTGGGGGCTTGAAGGGAGAGGTTCCTCTGCTTGCCTAGAAGTGCGGACGTCAGGGCGCCCAGGGGTCCAGGGCTGTTGTAAGTGGGGTATGAGAGGGCAACAAAGTAGCAAAGCAGAGAACAGCGAGTAGAGCTTTTGTTGCAACATGTATTTTAATTTTTGCGGTTTCAATGTTATTATAATTTAATTTACATTGAGACTTTAGGTGAAAAAAACATCAAAATAAAGGGCCTAAATAAGAAAAAGCAGCTAGTAAACAGGGCAATTATTTTGAAAAGGAGCCAATTCTCTATTGTATGTACACAGCTGAATCACTTTTTAAACTCTCCAAGTAGCAAACTTAGGAAGACCACAGCAAGCTAGAAATATATATGTATATCTATTGAGGTAATTCCTATTCTAAGAAGCATTTTTGTTTCTCAGGAATATAGTAACAGTCTTTTGGGTAAGATATGTTCATGTTGGCTCTCATTCTCTGCTTTTACTTCTCTATTTTGGAGGCTTTAAGCCACTTTTTTCAAACTCAAATAGGAGTGAAGGTCACTAAATTGCACATAAGAATCTCTGTAGTTGTATATAAAAAACTACTTATCAATTCTATTTAATACCTTTATGTTATTAAATATTTTCCAATTCTGTTTATAGGATCATTACTAAAGTTCTTAATTCTACAAATTGGGAAAGCACATTCTATATTTTTTTAAAGTCCTTTCTCCAGTTTTTTATTTATACTAGTCTCATGGTGATTCTTATTGACCACACAAGAAATAAAACATCTTTGTATATACTTCTGACATTGAGCTGGAATTCTTAACCCCCCAAGGAGTTTACAGATAGATTGGAGGGGGATACAGAAAAAAATATACATTTTGTCATTTAAACTGAATTTTCTTCACATTCATACATGTATTATTATTTTGAAAAAGGTTTCATATGCTTCACCAGATTATCTATGGTTACCAGAACCTGCTAAAGAATTTTTAGCTGCTCTAACATTTGTTGCAGCCCTGACTCAGTCCGAGACAGGTGAAAAGATCTTAATGGTTCTAATTTTAACTCAAGTAAATTTTACTTCTATGTTCACTCCTTAAAATTTTTTTTGAAAGTGAGAACCTTGAATCCTCCAGCCAAGGTGAGTGGGACTCTGGAAAAGATCCAGTGGCTCCTTGTCCCTTCTCCCCCATACTGGGAAACTCAAAGTGTCACTTTTTCAGATCTATGCATTTTTTGAAATTGCCTTAGTGCCAAATAGCATAATAAATTCTGACTTTTTATCTTAAACATCAAATTGAGGAGTAACACATTTCACTTAACTCTAAGGGGAAAAGATCCCCATTTTCTTTCTTAACTCTCTTCTCTTTCCAAATTTGGCCAGAATTGGAATGAAGGGAGAAAGAAAGAACATTTTCTTATTTCAACAACTTTAACAACAAAGAGTCAGATAACATACTCTTCACACAGAGACACATAACACAAAACAGATACAGACAGAAAATGACAGGATGCACAGAAAGGATTTCTAGAAATCAGGCATTTTTCTATTCCCTTTCTACTTTGGTAACTCCCAATTAGCTAGTCTACCCCCAGTGGGTTATTGTCATCCATCCCCGGGCTGAGACTCATAAGATCTCTCCCCACACCAATATCATGTTTAATTGTTCTTTGTACCATAGGAACTTTTCCTTCTGGAGTAAGACATATTTTTAAAATGTTCCACAGGGAAAAGGCTGACATTGGGAAGTGTTCTGGTCCATCCTCTCCTAATCTCTTACTCATTTGTTTTTCAATAATCTCCCATCTTTCTAAATCAATTGTACCTTCTTGATTTTGCTCTTCTGTTACACAAAAACCTCTTTGTTACAATTTTTTTAAATTTTTTTATTATTTAATATATTTAGTTTTCAGCGTTGATTTTCACAGGAGTTTGAATTACAAATTTTCTCCCCATTTCTACCCTCCCACCCACTCCAAGATGGCATAGATTCTGGTTGTCCTGTTTCCCAGTCAGCCCTCCCTTCTGTCACCCCACTCCCCTCCCATCCCCTTTTCCCTTCCTTTCTTGTAGGGCAAGATAAATTTCTATGCCCCATTGCCTGTGTATCTTATTTTCTAGTTGCCTGCAAAAACTTTTTTGTTTTTGTACATCTATTTTTTAAAACTGAGTTCCAAATTCTCTCCCCTCTTCCCTTCCCACCCACCCTCCCTAAGAAGTCAAGCAATTCAACATGGG
>CM053628.1:43498479-43522543 GCA_028646595.1 Phalanger gymnotis
AAGGATAATTTGAACTTCAGAAGGCATATCCGTTCTTTATCCAGAAGTTTAAAAAATGTAGCTTTTAAGCCCCTAAAGGAGAAAAAGTTGATGCAGAAAGTAGTTGCATTGTTTGGTTTCTAGAGAAACCACATTCTACATTTAGGTATGATGCTAGCACCAATGTATAAAGTTACAGGGAAATCTAGACATTTTGAATGAGGAACAAAACAGCAGCATACATTAGAGTAAGGATTTTGAAACTCCCGTGGGGTCACGACCCACAGTCTAAGAAGCACTGCATTAGAGCAAGTGTAAAGGGCAGTACACTATATCATACCCCTTGTTTCTGTTTCTTCAGACCCCTTTTGTAGACTAGATGTCAGGTACAAAGGAGATTTTAAGACTTGGTCCTTGAGGCTCAAGCCAAAGGGAGATAATAAAAAGGTGTAATTACATGCCTGTAGGGTTTGGGACTAAAAAGATGACTACTGGCTCTCAGATTAGATACACTATTGTGGGGGAAATGGTCCTGTACTTATATTATGCTATCCTGGAGACCAAGGATCTGACTCAAGATATGCCCCTGATATTTGAGTATAATACCGATTTCTTTATTAGTATGGGCCAAAATCATCCCTAACAAACTTTTTGCCACTGCTACTTCTCAGTTAGTACTGAAGTGCAAATGGCTTAAAATCAATAGAGTCAGTTCAGGGCAAACGGGGATAAGCCATCTTCACGAGAAGATAGCAGCCCATCTACTGACATGCCCTCTAAACTCCTTGTGGAGGGGCCCCCAGTCCCTCCAAATCTTGGATTGATGATAAACTGGGGCTAAAGATAGGAAAGAGAGCTATTCAATCCACAGCACTACTTTGGCCCATTTACTAGAAGGCTAGGCCTTTATTGAAACTCTTACTTGGATGCATTACCAACAACTGGGTTCCTAGGACAATATAACAGATAGATTATTTTAGCCGACTCACTAATAAGCTCCACAAAAAGTGCAATCTGCACATGTACAGGGCTAGGTTTTATTCTCACCTGTACATCAACAAACACAGACTGCCCTCTTGAAGGGCCAGCATTGTTAATTGCTTCTTATATCCAGACAGTAATGATTGAGAGTACTCACAGATCACATTTCACAAGTCCATACAGTCAAGGACTGGGTGAAAACCCAGGTCATTATGTGGAACTTCCACCTACCTCATAATTCACAGGCTGTAGAGATGATAGAAAAATGCTTAAGACTCAAGTGAATAAAATCTTAGAGCATGCAAAGGCATTAGAAAGTAGTCATTTGAAAAGCAGTGAGCTAGTTAAATAATGGGTTGAAGAGAAATCATCCTGGATTGGTGGATGAGTTTTAAATTATTGCTCTATCTCCCATTGATTTGGAAAAGAAGAAAGAAATTGTCCTAGAAAGAGCCAGAATGTGGTGGAGTAGCCCTCAGCCTCCCAAGTCTAGCAGTTCAATCTAGTGGAGACCACTGGGGTGGGGAAGTAGAATACAGGCTGGGTCACAGATGGACCTGGTAAATGGTTTCAGGTCCTTAGAAGCCAACTTACGTACAGAGATCTGCCAAATTATTTTCCTTTATTTAATGCAAATGCTATGCTTTCATCATCAGTGCCTTCCTGACCTTACTGCAGCTCCTCCTTACATGTCACATCCCACACTCTGTGTGGCACCTCAGACAACCTTCTTGCAGCCCTTTGCAACCAAGAATGGTTTCACTCTCTGGTTGGTTGCTTAATATCCAACTGGTTTCTGTAACTCACAGTCAAGACAAGAAAGACACACAAAAATACAAAACATTACCAATATGGCAGTGGGGAATGCCATCTACTTAGACATCCCCATTGGAAGTAGAGGGGTTACAAGCTTTGGGCTGGCCAGTGACACAAGTCAACCTCACGAAGATACAACAATGATTGCTTAAGTATCACCAGGTGGTGGTGCAGGCAATCAAAGACTTTAGCTATGCCTGGCCTGAAGAAAGATAAATGATGAGGGACGCAACAGAGATCACCAGAGACAAAGTTGCACGGCTTCGGCTTGAATAATGGGAAGAGATGAAGAGATTTTGTAACGTATTCTCTTCTAGCAGCTCCTGGCTTGATCTGTAGAGGACTTGCCATGAGACACTACAGAACAAAGAGGAAGACCTATGATCATAACATAGTAAGAACATATTTTAATTATGCTAACGCTAAGTGTAATGTTGGTGCTTGCGTGTACTCTGTTTTATCCCTAAGAGAGGTTGCTATTTGGATTGTATCAGTGATAATTATACTATCTATAGACCATCCTAGATGGCTGTAGGGATAGTCAGTAGCCAGAGGGCAGAATGTAGTGAGAATATATTTGTTGCCTTAACATAACTGACTCTATTTTTTTTTATTAAACCACCATTTTGTATTGAAGCATTTTGGTGTTTGTTTTTTTGTGCCTTGTCTTTCAATATTAAGATAAACATATTGTATAGGTTGGTAAAGCTTACCAGAATTACTCCCAAGCCATTTTTTTAGTTTCTCTAGAGCAATCAGGAAAGCATTTCTCTAATCTAAAAACCCATTCCATCCTTGTCCCCTTAGGGAGGTGAGTAGCAGGTCAAGAACAAATGACTTTCCTAAAAAACTAAAATAAGGGTGGAAACCAAACTTTGATCACAGAGAACTTTTTGTCTGGTTAAGAGGATCACCCCTCCGAAGTGCTTGACCTATTGACCTGCTCTTCTTATTACAATTGGTTTCCTAGAACCATCTATACAACAACCAGATTGGGGGGAGCATGACTAGGTAACAGTTCATCCAAAAAAAATCTGGGGTTTCAAATGGAATGCAAACAGGGTGACATCACCCCTTCTCTCACACAAAAAACAAGACAAAACAAAAAACCGCAAAACTAAGGTGATCATCCCACTGTAATATTCCCTGCTCAGACTACATCTGTAAGAACATGGTCCATTCTGGGTGTCCCATTATCAAGACAGAGAAACAATCAACAGCCTAGAGCAGTGCCACCTGGATAGTCATGAGGTTCCAGTTCATGCCATTCGAGGGAGGCTCGAAGGACTTGGAGTTGCTGATTCTGGTGACAAAGACCCAGACGGGTTATTCCATCAGTCTGCAAGTGCTTGAAAAGCTGCCATATGGAAAAGGGATGAGGGCTGGGCCACAGCCTGGCTCTAAACTATCTTTCCAGGCTACTTATCTATTAATCTTCTTAACACATTCTATGGTCCAGCCAGAATGGCCTTCTTGGTACCCCAGTGGCATTTCATCTCCGGTCTGATCTGTCCCCAGGCCAGAAATAGACTCCTGCCTTTCAAAGCCCAGCTCAGAGGACAACTCCTACATGAGGCCTTTCCCGCCAATTACCTCCTCTCGATTATCTTGTATTGATTTAGTACCTATCTATCTATAAGGGTTCCATATATCCACTCACCTCACCCCTACTTTAGAAGGTATGCTTTTTGAAGTCAGGGACAGTTTGCTTTTGTCTTTGTATCTCTGAAACACAAAGTAGGCTCTTCAGAAATTCTTTCTGATTGATTAATCCCACAATGGACATCAAAGGCAATCAATCCTTGGAAAATCTTAGGACATCCTACAAGTATGTCATACAGCACAGTATGTACTTTTGAATCCTGCTTCCCCCTCAGCCCAACTCGTACATCCTAGCAAAATAGCAACAGCCTTTATTTGAATTTCTAGCCTAACACAGCAGACTCCTCATGGCCTCTCACATAGGGAAGTCAAGTCAACTAGCATTTATATGGAAAGATACTGGAACCCAAGATAATCTGGAAAGCTATGGGCAGTGAGAGGAAAAGGTTTTGCCCCAGTTCAAATTCCCTTCAAGTCATAGAACTGAATGACCTGTTGAATGAATCGAACAGCACTATGGTTACAGTAATCTGGATAATGGGACATTGAAAAAGACCCTTCCATTCCCTAGCATTTCCAGAGCCTGAGGCCCTATTGCTGGGAATAAAGAAGAGATTCAGTTTCAGAACTCAGATGTGTCTTGGAGCCATCACATCTGCTTTCACTTTTAACTACCAAGCTCAGAAATACCAAGGGAAAATCAAGGTCAGGGTAATGGGGGCAGGGGCAAAAGGGGTAGGAACTAGAGCTTCTCCGTGTGCTTGCATTTGATCACTGGGCAAGAAAGTGTCAGGAATAACGGTGTGCAAACTGGCACTGGATATTCGGTGAAGAATTTCCCCTACTATTTCTGTTCTTAGAGCAGAGTTAGGGAACCTGCAGCCTTGAGGCCACATGTGGCCCTCCAGGTCCTCAAGTGCAGCCCTTTGTTGGAATCTCAGCTTTACAGAACAAATCCCCTATAGGTCCTCAAGGGTGGCCCTCTGAATCCAAACCTCACAGAACAAATCTCCTTAATAAAAGAATTTGTTCTGTAAAACTTGGACTCAGTAACTTGAGGCCACATGTGGCTTCCTTCGAGGCTGTGGGTTCCCCTCCCCTGTCTTAGAGAGATACTTCAGGGTACAGCAAGGAGAAGTGATTTCCCAGAGTCACACAGTGTCATAAGCTGGAGCTGAACTCAACTCTTTCTGCTTCTATCCCCATCAACTCTATCCACAACTCTATGGTCAGGCATATGGAATTGTCATCAGGATGGCCAAGGCAACAAAGCTTTGGAAGAAGAGATGACCTTTTCTAGCGGTAACCCAAAGCTAGTCATGCGCCAGTGCTCTAAGCAACAGGAAAAGCCCCAAAGCAACATGAAAACCACTGGTTTCATATAAGCCAAGTTTTGAACTGGCTTGTAAGACCTGTGCACATTAGACAAAACCCACAAATTTAATTTTCTTTCTTCTTTAAAAATAAAAGTGAGAAGGGCAGCTAGGTGCTGCAGTGAATAGAGCACTGGCCCTGGAGTCAGGAGGACCTGAGTTCAAATCTGGCCTCAGACACTTGATATTTTCTAGCTGGGTGACCTTGGGCAAGTTACTTAAACCCAATTGCCTTGTCCTTCTGAAAGGAAGAAAGAAATTAAGGAACAAACAAACAAAGTGAACCACCAGAGGCCATATGCCAATTCTAACTGCACCAGTTCCTGAAGGAGCTAGAGCTTTCAGTGACCAGTTAAAAGCTGCCACAAGCACAAGATCTGGTCAGTTCTGAGGCATGAAATGCTTTGAAATCTGGTCTTGAAAAAGCTGATCTAAGCTTTTAAAAAAACACAATTGCCAACCAAACCAAATCAAACAAACTGGCAACAACCTAACAGCAGCCCATTGCCCCGAGGCAGTGGTTTTGGAGTGGGAATGAATAATGGCCCTAGAGAGGGACAGGCTGGCTTTAAATCCTGCCTCTAAATCCTGTCTCTAATGCTTACCCCTGAGTAACTTGGGGTAGCTAAATGGCTCAGTGGATGGAATGCTGGGCCTTGAGTCAGGAAGACCTGAGTTCAAATCCAATCTCAGACACTTACTAGCTGTGTGACCCTGGGCAAGTCACTTCACCCTGTTTGCCTCAGTTTCTTCATCTGTAAAATGAGCGGTATCCTTGCCAAGAAAACCCCATAGCCAGTATTGGCGTGCTATTGCCCACAGGGTCACAAAGAGTCGGACATGGTTTGAGGCAAGTCCCTTGAACTCCCTGAGCCTTCATTTTCTCATCTGCTAAATGAGGGGTTGGACTAGCTGGCCTGAGAGACTGTCCCCTCCTGCTTTCCCTCTCTAACACTATGAAATATCTTCCCTTGTCCCCTCCAGCCACTTCATTCTCAGCTGTCCAGAGATTTCTTAGCTGGCTCTTCTATAGAAATTGCTCAAAGACATTTTGACTTTCTCCATGTCTGTTTTGTTCTCAAATGCCTACATCCAAAGCCAGGTAGAGATCTGATGCTTCAGGAAAGAAACCCAATTTGTTGGAATAGCATCTGCCCATATCACAGAATGGGGGAGAGGTGGAAGGGTGAAGGCACAGACAGACACCAATCAGTCACACACTTTAGGGGTTAGCACAGAAAAAGTAACAGCAGTCTGGAGCACGAGGTACTCCTCTGGAGACTCATTTTCTCTAAGGGTAACTTTCACTTTCCCCAAATAAATCATTAAAAACCCCACCTTCCTGAGAAAACACTCTTTACAAAAACTTACCAAAGCTAGGTCAGAGCATCTAGGCAAAGCCACTTAAAAAAAAAGCCTGTGGCAACGACTTGAGAGACAAGCCCTTAGATAACTCTGCCGAATCCAAGCTGAGCTCCAGTCTGTACCGGTTTGGTTGCAAAGCAATTCTTTCTGGGTGCTTTCTTATCTTACTGTGGGTCTCTCTTCCTTGCAGGGCAAGGAGGAGGAATGTGCATGCTGGGAAAAGTTTCAATCCCAATGGAGCCTTAGACTAGTGGAATGTGACCAGTGCCTGAGTATACACCCACTGACCCCTTTGGGTTTGTAGTAGGGCCTGGTAAAATCTCATTAAAACTCTACATGAGTGACAAGCATGAAGAGGTCGGGGCAGTAGTTAAGCCAATGGCAGGTGGTTTGAGTACATTTCCTTCCAATGTTACAGGCACACAGAAATGGAATTTCGGTTATTGGAATCACAGGAGCTGCTTCCCCACAACATAGGTACTAAACAATTGTATGACCAATGAGGCCATTACTAACACCTCCTATCATCTAGTTGGCTTTGGAGGTGTGAGAATTCTGTAATAGGAACCATGCCTCATCCGGTCCTTGAATTTTGAGGCCCAAATTGAAAGAGAATCAAAGTATGTGATTTGGGCTTTATGAGGATCTGCAAAGCATCAAATATATTGTTTATTCTCTGAATATAATACCTGTTTCAAATTAGAGTAGCCCCACTCAGGTTGTTTATTTGAGGACTTAGAGAATAAACAGAGGGACAGGGTAAATAGTTTTCCATGTCCTGAACTGATCCACTTGGTCACAGACACACAATTAGAAGGTAGCTGATATTTTAAAAATTAAATTTTATTTTTTCAATTAAGAAAAAAATTTTCTCCCTTCCTCCTAACCTTCGACCATTAAAAAAATAAAAGAATAACCAAACCTTTGCAACAAATATGTATAGCCACACAAAACAAAATCCACATTGGTCACTTCAAAAAAAAATCTCTTTCTCCAACCTGTGTATATCACCTTTCTATCCAGAGATATATTTGTTCTTGTTTGGTTGTGCCCAACTCTTCATAACCCCATTTGGGGTTTTCTTGGCAAAGATACTGGAGTAGTTTGCCATTCCCTTCTCCAGCTCATTTGACAGATGAGGAAACAGATAAGCAGGGTTAAGTGATTTGTCCAGGGTCACATAGCTAGTAAGTGTTTGAAGCTGAATTTGAACTCAGTTTTTCCTGGCTCTAGGCCCTATCCACTTCGCTACATCTCTACCTCACCAAGAGATACATAACATCATTTGCCCACTCTCCTTTGGAATTGCTTGGTCATTGCATTGATCAGAATTCTTAAGTCTTTCAAAAATTTTATTCTTTACAATGTTGTTTTTCTTATATAAATTATTGTCTTGATTCTACCCACTTTGCTCTTCCTTAGTTCACATAAGCCCATAAGCCTTCCTGAAACTGTGTCTTTCATCATTTGCTGAAACTGTTTCTTTCATAATTTCTTATAGTACAATAGTATTCCATTACATTTATATGCCATTGTTTATTCACCATTCCCGAACTGATAGATACCCCCTTTAGTTTCTAGGTTGGGCAGCTTCTATTTTAGCAACAGGGAATGGTTGGAGAAAAAAAGAAGAAGAAATTATGAAATATAAGAATAAACCAAAGGGCTCTAAAATATAATGTCCAGACCTAGGGACTGAGGTAATATAAATGGGTAAGCAGTAAGATGACATAAGCAGTAAGATTATCTGCTTCCTAATTCTGCTTGTTACGCATCTCTCCCAGGTATTATCCTCCCTTCACTGTTTCTCACCCCTCCCTTCACTATTTTTTATTCTTTTGATTTTGTTTTAATATTCTTGGTGTCTTAGGAAGTCATTAGCTTTCTCTTGCCTGACTCTCATTTTTAAGGAGTTATTTTCTTCCTTAAGTTTTGAATCTCTTTTTCCAGTTGGCTATTTTCCTTTCATAATAGTCTTTATTTTATTGGATTGCTCTTATTTTTTCCTAATTTTTCCTTACTCTCTCTTGATTTTTAAAGTCCTTCTTAAGCTCTTCCAAGAACTCTTTCTGGACTTGTGACCATTTTACATTTTTTCTTTGAAGTGGAAGTAGCTATTTTGACTTCACTGTCTTCTCCTGAGTTTGAGCCCAGATCTTCTCTATCACTATAGTAGCTATCTATGGGTGGGTTATTTCTCTTTTGCTTACTTTTTTTAGAGACTTATTTCTTTGCTGTTAACTTTATGTTGGAGTTGGACTCTAGTCTCAAGGTATGGGGGATAATATCTCAGGCTTCAGGTTTTTTTGTGCTGTTGTTTCATTCTTTTCAATGATTTTTTTTAGCAGAGAGATGGCATTCAATTGTAGGTATTAACAGGAAAAGAAGACCAAAATGGGCCCTGATTTTTTTGGGGGGCAATCAGGGTTAAGTGACTTGCCTGGGGTCACACAGCTAATAAGTGTCTGAGGCTCTATTTGAATTTAGGTCCTTTTGACTCCAGGGCTGGTGGTCTAACAACTATGCCACCTAGCTGTCCTGGGGCCTTGACTTTTTTTTTGCCATAATTCTCTGTTGTTACTGTAGATATGATGTCCTTTTGGAGTGGGAGATCTAAGTTCTTTAAATTTTATTTTTGGATTCGACAATGATGCATTAATCACATACTGTGTGCCAGGTATAACAGTAGACATGGGGACACAAAGACAAACAGTTGCCTCTAGGAACTCAAATTCTATGTATTATATTAGTCCCAGACAAGCTTCACAGTCAAGTTTAGATTCCATCTAAGGGCCACAGCTGAGGACCCAGAGGGACACATGTGGCCTCAAAGCCACAGGTTCCCCACTCCTGGCCTGAGGTTTCACATGGCTAGTAGATATCTGACAGTGGATTTGAACTCTGGACTTTCTAACCCCAGGTTCAGGGCTCAATCCACTGCATCACTGTAATGGCAACCACACTGGCATGCCAAAGATGGCAGCTAATGCAGGTTCATTTATCTGCTTTACTAAGGAAAGATAGCTCTTTTAGGGGTCAACAATCTTTCTTTTTTAATCATATAAAATACAAACACAGGAAATACAGAGAAGAGAAATAAAGACCAACAGACAGGGCTTTACTCCCTGAATCAAAGCTTTATATCCACCACTGAATTGAGAGAGGCTTTACCTCTGAGGAGTCAGGGAGCTCTGAACATATGGCCACTCAGAGTCTCGACCAAGGAATCACAACATTTTTCTCATAAATGAGCCCCCAAAGCAAAAGTTCACCTCTCACAATATATACTCTTTCAGCTAATAAGTTCAGAACCAGAAGGCATTGCAACCTGACTCATTGCCTAATAAGCTTATTAACAAAAGGTGTATAAGCCTTCCTACAAGCAAGCAAACTTCCCTTAATGGGCTCCATGTGATGCCTGTTGATGGGCAAGGAAGATCTTATTCCCCATTAACCTTATAATTACCTAGATGCCTTATGCTACCTGACTGTAATCGAATATTATTGTGCCATAAGAAATAACAGAAATAAAGATGTCAGAGAAACCTGGTGAAACTTGCAAAAACAAATGCTGAGTAAAATAAACAAAATCAGGAAAACGATATGCACCCTGACTGCAAGAACCTAAATGGAAAAGAGAAGTAAAACCTAAATGTTATGTAATGGTAATGACCAAGCTGGGCCCCAGAGAAGAACAGAGAAAATGTATCTCCTTTCATGACAGAGGTAAGGGGTGATGAGTGTAGTACAGTGCATTTATGGTCATAAGCAGTCAGTGGGTTGGTTTTGCTTTTTTTTGGATATTGTGTAAAAGGATGGGAAGGATCATTTAATAATGAATGTGACATAAAAATAATATTTAAAAAATTAATGTTCATTAAATGACACATTTTTTTTTCCTGCTGGACGTATCTGGAGTTCTTTACAGAGATGATTTTGTTCCACAGCACTCACTTTACCATGTTTGGGACCTTCATCTGTGTCTGTTTAGAGAGCAGGGGAAGATCACAGCCAGGAAATGGCAGTGATCTTCTCCCTCAGCATGACTGGCTGCTCTCATTCCTTTTCCTGTGCATGGAAGCTTCCATCCTTTGAACAGAAGGATGTCCTCCATGCAGGACATGTGTAGCAACAATGTTGGTAGAAGCTGCTGTGGGGGTGTAAGACCAATAACACCAGCACACAGGAGGGCTGTTAGCACAGGTTCTTTGATCTGCTTTTCTAAGGAAAGCAACTTTTAAGGGGTTTACAATCTCACTTTAATTAAACATACATATATCATTCACTTAATTCAGGGGAAAAGTCAGCCCCTTGAACTTCAGAGAAACAGAAATTACAAGCAGAAATTATATAAACAGAGCAAATAATACAAATCAGCAGGCAGGGCTTCTGTCTGTCCATAGGATACATATATAGTTATCAGAGAGAGAAGCACTAACATCTGTTTTTCAAAGCTGAAGTGGGGGGGGGGGGTCTCCTTAAGGGCTACCCAGAGTCTCATCTGGTCAAATCACATAAACAATCTTCTAGTGAGTGAGCCCCAAAGCAAAATGCTAACCTCAGACTATATATACTGTTTCCAATCAAGGACTCTTGATTCAATCAAAGATGCTTGATCCAAACAAAGGCAAGACTCAATTCAATTGATTGCCTTAGTGCTGAGAAGCATTCCGGAAGAAAAAAAACAGCAAAAAGGCCCACTTTGCTTGCCATTACAGCATGCTGGATCACATTCCCTATCTTGTGAGAGAGCAGAAGAGGTTAGAGGAGAACATGATAGAGCTAGACAACGTGAGTGGCAAGAGACCCATCTGATGCCTATTAGAGATCCTCTGACTTTCTTTATTAGAACAATCCTGCCCAACTCTGTGTTGGGCACTCTGGAGGTGGGATGGTCTCTGTGGAAAGTTTGTCTTCCTGCTAGGTTTACCTTTTTAGACAGAATTTTAAGCAGTTTTGGTTGTTCAATCCAAATTCACAGCCATTAAGCCCCCTTAGAATGATATAGAATAGAGAGCAATGTTAAGTCCTGCACTTGGGTTCCAAAAATTACCTTGACAGGTACAGGGTGAGGGAGCTAGGGCTCAATACTAGTCCATGTGACTAAGGTTTGAGGGTTTCAATAGATAGCAAATTCAATACAAGATCTGTAGGGAGCCTGGCAACCAGAAAATAAATTAGTGTGGATCTGTTTAAATAGAATAAAGAGCGATAGGAACCTTTCCACCAGGCAGTAGCAATCTAGTGGTTCCAGAGTTTACCCATTAAACTAATTAGCAAGACTTATACAGGACTCCATAATATAGGACTTTTGATGGGGAAGAGGGTGGTGCAGATTCCTTCTCTGGACTCTTTTGTACTTGCATAGCACCTCTTTCCTCTTTGGGGTAAGGATTGCCATGTCTACTTATGTTGGTTGGTTGTTGTCGTTCATTCTCGAAGAGGACCAAAATGACATCACTATGTTAGTGTCAAGTTACAATGCATTCGACGGTGGCTGATCAGACCAATATGAGCTCAGAGGGCTAGACCACAGGTCAGGCACAAATAGTCAGTATGGACATTTGGGGGTGGATACTCTAAATTTGAGCATCTCGTGTTTCTTTTGGGCTACTTCAATTCTACTTTGCTCATACAGCATAGTGCCTTCTCTGATGAGAGCACACCATGTTGGAGGGTCCTGTGCTAGTGTCTCCCATGTCACACAATCAATTCCAAAGTTCTTAAGGAAGCAAGGAGGCTCTCCTGCATGCCTGTAGCTACTCTGGAAAAGGCTCCTTTTAGGAGGGGGGGGGACTGCAATAGGGAGTGAGAAGAGAAGTAGAGTTCCTACCTTAAAGTAGCTCAAGGGCTAGGTCTAGGGGCCAAGGTCATGCGAAAACATGAATTTAAGGTCCCTAAGGGCCACGATATTTTTTTGCCTTTTGGGCCCCAATCTTAGAACAATGGCTTGTCAAATTTAAAAATCCAATTAAAGAAACTAAAGCCTTTAAAAAAAGAACAAAGTAAAAAAGTGCACAGCACAGAACAAAAGAAAACTCACAAGGAAGCAAAGAAAAGATAGATAGCTCATCATCCTACTATGAGAGGTTATATCAGTTAAAATTCTATATAAAATTAATATATTAGGTTGTGTATGTGTCCTTTCTTCAATGCACATCCCTTTTCAATCATTAATAATAAGTCAGATTGGAGGGATTTTTATCGTAGGTCACCTCTCTTTCTGTTTTACTTTCTTTTATCTTTATACTAACATCAGTCTCCTCTAATCATTTTGGAACGTAACTGTCCAACTGCTGGAGCTGCTGCTGAAGTGCTTGTAGCATTCCTAGTGAACAGAGAAGCTGGCCTAGATTTCTGGCCTCATTTTGACGAACAATTGGATTTAGCTTCTGGCTTCATCTTCCTCTTCAGGCTGTTTCCAGCAAGGAGATAATCTTGTGATCTATATCTATGGGACTGGTCTCTGCAGGCTGGGCAAGAACCCTTCTCCTTCTGGGTGGCAGAACTTGACAGACCTGCCCAGGGTGGGAAAGGAAATGGCATATGGGCTCTGGTCAAGGGGCTATATGGGCTTTCTTCCCCACCCTGATTGACATAGCCCCCTTCTGAAGCCCAGGCTGTGCCCTCAGCTCTGCTTAAAATTCCCAGCTCTGTGCTGTCAACAATTTTCACCTTCTTTCCCATCATCAAAAGTCCAGCTTTGATGCTGACCATGAAGCCTCTCCTGACCCCTCTGACACAAAGGTCTCTCTCCTTTGCCCAACTCTTTGCCACCAATGCAATACTGACCATGGCAAAGGCACTCCTTTCTCTCCCACTAGATTGTGGTTTTTCAGGGTTAGGAAAAAAGAACCTTGCATAGGCTTCCACTTCCAAGTCCCAGAAAAATGTTCGAGTAGGGTTGTAAGTGGATCTGGTGGGGGGTCTTCCCCCTTATTTCACAAATAGAAGAAACTCATTCAGGGAGGGCATGAGATTCACTCAGGTTCACCTTGATAAGTGTATATTCCAAGCTGGCCCAAAGCCCAGGGACTTTTTTTTTCAGGACCCATGGTCATAACTGAAGACTCCCCCAAACCCCAAACAAACAAGCTCTATGGGTAATTTGTACAAATCTCAGTGAAGGTGATAAGCTATTTCTGGGGAGCACCTTCCCAGGGACCTTCAGCCCATGAAGCTTGGATGTCAGAGGAGGGAGAGGCCAAGATGGAAGCCAGCTAGCCTGGCAGGCAGGACAGATCCAGGCTCAAGGTCTGAGTCTGCTGCCACTCACTGGCTCAGTGATATTGGCCAAGTCCTTCCCTCCTCGTTTTTTAAAAAATTAACAATTCAATGATTTTATTATGTGCTAGGGAAGAAGGTGAACACTGAAAAATGGCAGAGTTTTCTAGAGTTTAATAGCTAAATTAATTTAATAGCTAAATTAGAGTTTAATAGCTAAATTAATTTTTTAAAAAAGGAATATAGTCTCCATGTACTCAATAATTATAATTTTAAAATAAATGCAAGTTACCTCAAAATCTTCAGTGGTGAATATGGAAATTATAATGCAATCAAAACAGATCTTTGAAGTTTACCCTGACCCTGGAAAAATGCTGCCTACCTATGATGCCCGTATGTTTTGCATCCTTCATGTGCATGTTGTGTTAAAACTGTATCTTGTTCTAGCTCCCTTCCCACTTCTAGTTAATATAGTAAGTTTATAAATAGCCAGTATAAAGTAGCAACAGCAGGGAGTAAAATCAAAAAAGAGAATCTAGACTGTCTCACAGATCAAAGGAGATTAATGGTTAATTGCAAACTGTCTCATAAATGAACTAGTCATATCCTGAGACTATGTGCTAAATCCAGGAAAACCCTTAGGTCTTACTGTAAGGACTCTTTGGTCCTGCTCACTGCCCATGGTCTGTCAGTCTCAGATAAGTTCCAGATACCCAAAGTAAGACCAGCAGAACACAAAATGTTGCCGATAACTTTGAGATGATGTGGCTATGTTAATGAACTAGCCCTAAGGTGGCATAGATAAGAGTTAGTCTGTCCCCTACCAAAACCCTATAAAAACGAGACCTCAAAATCCTGCCCCCTGAATCCTTTTTAATTTTCATCTAGGCCCATGCTGCCAAATGCTTCCAACTCCAATCCTTGGTTATGTAAGTGACTCTCCCTTTCCCCAGTCTCTTCCCCACACAGCCTACCCTTCTCCATCATGCCATCCCCCATCCCCCATACCTCCTTCTGCCTTTGTACAGCCCAAGCCCTTTGTCTCTGTACCCTCAATGCCTTATTAAAGTCTGATTGAGGCTTCACTCCCCTCTTGCTGCCATCATGGTCTTTTCTACAAAGTATCAAAAGAACCAAGCGTGTGTGTCTCCCACTTGACCCAGAGGGACCCTCTTGTAGTCCCATTCTCTTAGTCACCACTAATTATTCCATAAATTAATTAGCAATTCACATGTCATGTCCCATATATGGGGCAACGCTCATAAAAAGGCCAACCAGAGAAAGGATTTGTCTTGTCTGGGGCATTAAAATTACAGTTAGCTTCTAAGTGACATTTATGTTTCATGTAATTATACAAAATCCAATTTACTTTCTGGCAGTGCTAAGGAATGATCCAACTCTATGGAATATTTGTGCTCCTTCTTCTGAAGGGCTTATGGGTAACAGAAAGATAAATGTTACCTGAATATTCTTTTTGTATTCCTCCCAACCTCCTGACCTCAGTTATCCTTTCTCTCAAATGAGAAGGTTAAACCAGATGACCTCTGAGGCCTCTTTTAGTCCTTCATTCAATAAAAACCTACCAGCCCATTCAGACTCCACCCCCACCTCACTCTCCCATCCAACTACCCCCTCCAGAACAGAAGACCATACTAATCTAACACTTTCATTTTGGGTGACCCCCAACCAGAAAGTCCTGCCGGTGGTCTAAACCTAAAGTCTGGAATAAAACCCATAGATCTTTCTAAACCTGCCTGCTGGGACAGAAGTGCCTCCCACCTCCCACTGGACAAGATGTTTTCAGTGGCCAGGGGTCTGGAAAGTGAAGGTCCAGTAGTGACTAGTTGTGGACCATTTCTCTACCACGGGCAGTGATCTGGTGGAGCTCTAGTGTGTGTTTTGTGACCACTTGTGGACCCTGCTGAGGCACCTGAACCTCAGGTGGGCATTGGGTGGGTTTCATGGCATCTCTTCTTCCCCAGGCATCTCTAGCACCAACACCCCCCCCACCATTCCCCAGATATCCATTCCCAGCCCTTCCACAAGCCAAGCAGAGCTGAGTCTGGGCAAGGTAGATCCCCTGCTGAGAGCCAGCCAGTGACTGTGGCCCTTTGTAATTCAGGAATCCCCAACCCACCTACCCTGCTCCAATTACACCTGTGCCATGGGTCAGCTCCCTTACCCCCATAGTACCCTCTGAGGTTCATTTTACCTCCCCCCAAGAGGCCTATAGTGGATTTATCTGAATGCTGCCATTACTAGAGTCATATAGGGAGGGAGCAGGGGGACCATGAGAGATGCCCAACACCCCCATCCATCCATCCATCCCTCTGTCCCACTAATAAAACTGGTTTGACTTTCAACATTCTTATTAATGAGTACTCACATATTTTCTCTTTTGTTATTAAGGTGTTTTTCAGTCATGTTCTACTCTTCGTGGCCTCAATTGGGGTTTTCTTGGCAAAGATACTGCAGTGGTTTGCCATTTCCTTCTCCAGCTCATTTTACAGACAAGGAAACCTAGGCGAACAGTGTTAAGTGACCTGCCCAGTGTCATACAGGTAGTAAGTGTATGAGGTCAAATTTGAACTCAGATCCTTCTGACTTCACAGCTTACACTCAATCCATTGCAGAGCCACCTAGCTGCCCCCTTTTCTCTTTCTATTCATAGAAATGAGTGCTTATATATTCTTTCTATATATTTAGGTTTATGAGTACTCATTTTTTGCCTCTATAGTCATATTATAGAAAGAATTCATATATATTCATACATATATGTTCACATATGTGACTACAGAGAGATTAAATGAATATGTACTTCCATGGGGAGATATAGAAAATATATGAAAACTCATATATATGAATATAGAGGACATATCCATGTATAAGTACTCTATATTATCTCTCTCTATTTATATATAAGTACTCATATTTGCTCTCTATATTCACATATAAGGACTCAGAGATTCTCTCGATATATTCACATATATGAGTACTCATATTTTCTCCATATATTCTCTCCACCCTGGAATTGTCACCAGGTGCCCTGCTGCTTTGTAACCATAAGCATTCCTCACTTCTCTGTAACTGTGCCCCAGCACTGGGTAATGGGCAATGGAGTTGCCATGCAGTACCCATCTTGTGCCCAGTGCCAGCACAGGGGTCCCTGGTCATCTCTCTCTGATGAGTTATTTAATCCTTTTCCCATCTTTGGCTGGTGAGACTTCCCAAACCTACTGCTGCTGGTGCTGCTACTGCTGTTGTCACCACCTCTAAGCCCCACAGCTGTGCACTGTGCTCCTGATGAGCCCCTATCCAGTGTCGCCAATCTCTTCTGACCTCCGAAATTATCTTGATCTGAAAAAATGTATCACCCCAACCTTTTGTTGCCTATGTCATTATAGAATTCAACTTGACATGTTATTTTAAAATTGTTTGGAAGGGAATGTCGGGAGAGTTCGGCTAGAATGCTCCATCTACTCCACCATCTTAGCTCCCTCTCCTCTACAATTGTTTTAAATAGAATTTCTCTTTCCATCACTTCCTCCTGGGTTTGTTGGTAATATATAGAAATGCTGACTATTTGTATGGATTTACTTCTATCCTGCAACTTGTTGAAATTGTTATTTCAACTACTTTTTTATGTGACTCTCTAAGGTTCCCTAAGTATACTATCATATTATCTGCAGAAGGTGCTAGTTTTGTTTCCTCATTGCTTATCCTTATTCTTTCTATTTTTTCTTCTCTTATTTCTATACTTAGCATCTCTAGTGCAACATTGAATAGCAGTGGTGATAATGGACATCCTTACTTCAATCCTGATCTCATTGGGAAGGCTTCTAGTTTATCCTCCTTGCAGATAATGCTTGCTCTTGGTTTTAGATATTATACTAGTTATCATTTTAATAAAAGTTTCATTCATTCCTACGCTTTCTATTTTTTAAAAATAGGAATGGGTGTTGTATTTTTATACAAACTTTTTTCTGCATCTATTGAAATAATCATATGATTTTTGTTGTTTTTATTATTGATATAGTCAATTATGCTCATAGTTTTCCTAAAATTGAACCAGTCGTGACTTCTGGGTATAAATACAACCTGGTTATAATGTAAGATCACTGAGATATATTTTTGCAATCTCCTTGTTAGTATTATATTTAAAATTTTTGCATCAGTATTTATTAGGGAACCTGGTCTACAGTTTACTTTCTCTGTTTTGTTTCCCCCTGGTTTAGTTAACAAGAATATACTTGTGTCATAGAAAAGACTGGATTCTATCTCATTTTTTTCCAAACACTTTATGTAGTATTGGATTAACTGTTGTTAAATTCTCAGCAGAATTTACTTGCAAAGCCATCTTATCTGGGTGCTTTTTCTTTGGGAGTACATTTATAACTTGTTCTATTTCTTTTTCTAAGAAAGGGTTTTTTAAGGTCTCTATTTCCTATTCTGTTCATTGAGTAATTTGCATTTTTGTAAATATTCCTATTTTTCATTTAGATTGCTAGGTTTATTAGCAAAGGGTTAGGTAACATAGCTCCTAATAATTTCATTTGTTTCTTCTTTGTTGGTTCATTTTTTTTACCTTTTTCATTTTTGATACAGATGTTTTCATCTTTTTTTAATATCAAACTAGCTAATGACTTATCCATTTTATGTTTTTATTTACCCAAAGAACCAACACCTAGCTTTATTTATTAATTCAATGTTTTTTTAAACATATACTTTCAATTTTGTTAATCTCTCTTTCGATTTTCAGGATTTCTATTTCAGTGTTAAATTGAGAGTTTTTGATTTGTTGAATTTCCTGGTTTTTTTAGTTGTATACCCAATTCATTTATCTGCTCTTTCTCTTTTTTATTTATACATTAATTTAGACACACAAATTTTACCCTAAATAATGTTTTGGCTGCATCCCATATATTTTGTATATTGTCTATTTGTCATTATCATTAATTAAATTATTGAATTGTTTCTTTAACTTATTTTTGACCTACCTATTCTTTAAGATTGTTATCGAGTTTCCATTTTAAAACTTTATTTCAAAGTCCTCTTATTGAATGTAATTTTAATGCATTATGGTCAGTAAAAGATGCGTTTCATATTTCTGCTTTTTTGCATTTATTTGTGAGATTTTTATGCCCTAAACTTGGTCAATTTTTGTATATGTACAGTTGAGAAATAGGTATAATCCATTCTAATCACATTTAATATTCTCCAGGAGTCAGTTATTTTTAACCTAAAAATTATACTCAGGTCCTTAACTTCTTTCTAGTTTATTTTTTTTGTTTCAATTTACCTAGATCTGAGAAGAGTAAATTGAGTTTCCCCACTAGCATAGTTTTACTATCTATTTCTTCCTGCAACTCCTTTAAAAATTAGAAGCTATGCCATTTGGTGCATATATGTTTAGTAATGATGTGAATTAATTATCTATGAAGTATAGAAAAGTTTAATATCCCTGTTTATCTCTTTTAATTAGGTTCATTTTTGTTTTGCTTTGGCTGAGATCTTGATTGCTACTCCTTTTTTTTTTTTTGCTTCAGCTGAAGCATAACAGATTTAGCTCTAGTCCCTTTTGAAACTCCATGTGTTCTGTTTCAAATGTGTTTCTTTTTTTGAATTTTTTTTCTAAACTATCCTCTTCATTTTATGTATTAGTTTGTCTCCTTTCCATTCAAAGTTATGACTGTTAAAAGTGTATTCCCTCTATCCTATAATCTTCTACTTTTTCTTTTCTTTTTCTCCCTGCTCTTTGAGTCTGTTTTCCTTCTGATTTAAACTCCTTTCCCTCTCCTCCTTTTTCCTTTAATCCCTTTCTTTCTTATTTGCTTGTTGTGTAAGATATATTTCTATTCCTTACTGTATGTGTATGTATATTCTTCTGTCCTTCAAGTTTCTCTATCCCCTACACAAAGCTCCCTCCTTGTTGGATAAACTCCTCTGTTCCTACCTCAAATGTGTGAGATAATTTTACCCATTCTTCCTCTCTCTTTCTCCCTTTCTCAGCACATTCCTCTTCCTTATGCATTCCATTCTACTTTAAATATTATCCAAACAAAATAATTACACCCAGACCCTCTATCCCATTAGTACCCCACTATGACTCCTGGTGATTATAAAATACTGAAAGATTACATGTATCAAATCCCCAAGTAAGAATGTAATCTTGTTTAGCCCCTTGTGATTCACACTTTTTAAAATCTTTTTATGTTTTTCTTGACTCCTATATTTTTTGTCACCATTTCAACTCACCTATGCTCTTTTGATAAAGAGTGCTCTAGAATCCTCTATTTCATTAAAAGTTTGCTTTCACCCTATAGGATTATAGTCAAGTTTTGCTGCACAGGTTACTCTTAGTTGTAAGCCTAGATCCTTTACCTTCTAGAATATCATATTCCAAACTCTCCCTCCTTTTTTGGTGGCTGATAAATTTTATGTGATGTTCATCCTCCTTGGCACTCAAATTCTTTCTTTCAGGCTACTTGAACTATTTTTTTCTTGACCTAGGAGCTCTGAATTTTATCTATGATGGTCATTGAAGTTTTTTTTTGGAGAGATCTTTCAGGATGTTACTCATGGATTATTTCAATTTTTATTTTGCCGTCTGGTTCTAAGATATTCGGACAATTTTCTTTTATGATTTCTTGAAATATATCTAGACTCTTTGTTCATGGCTTTCAGGTATTCCAATGATTCTTAAATTAAATCTCCTGTATCTCTTTTCCAGGTGAATTACTTTTCCTATGAGATATTTTTCACATGTTCTTTACTTTTTTCAGTCCTTTGATTTTGTTTTATTATTTGTTAATGTCTTATGGAGTCATTAGCTTCCATGTGGCCAGTTTTTATTTTCAAGGAATTATTTTCTTCAGCAGTTTTATACATCTTTTCCCCAAGCTATTAATTTTCTTTTCATATATGACTAGTCTCTCTAGCTCTTGCTTCTTTTCCCTTTCCTGTACTGCTCTCATTTGATTTAAAAAAAATTGAGGGAGGAAGGCAGGGCAATTTGGATTAAGCGACTTGCCCAAGGTCACACAGTAAGTGTGCCAAGTGTCTGAGGCCAGATTTGAACTCAGGTCCTCCTGACTCCATGGCTGGTGCTCTACTCACTGCACCACCTAGCTGCCCCTCTCATTTGATTTTTAAAATCATTTTAAATTCTTTGACTCTTCCAGGAATTCTTGTTGTACTTATGTACAAGCCGCATTTTTAATCGAGACTTTGTAGAAGTTTTTGAGTCATTCTTCTCTTCTCAGTGTTTACCTTGAGCTTCCCTCTCATCATAATATATCTTTATGGTCAGGTTCTGTTTTGTCGGCTTCAGTTTTCAGAGTTCTATCTAGGATCTTGCAAATTTTCAGTGCTCCTAAAGTGGTGTCATATGCACTAGGTCAGTTCGCTTCTTTCCTGTTCTCAGTTCACAAGTTTCTATCCTGGATTTTGGTCTTTCAGTTTGTTTCTGGTTAGGAGTCTCAGTAGGCTGCTGCTTTACTCAGATACCACTAGCCAGCTCAGGGGCTTTGTAGGTTTTGAGTGAATGAATTGCCAGGTCTACGTTGGTCTAAGACCCTGGGATCTGACCCTGGGATCAGAGCCACACAGCTAACATTTGTTTCCCATAACTTATTTCCACGCTCGGTGCTCGGTACACAGCTAGGGCTGATGCTCACAATGGTTCCTCTCCACTCTGGCTCCATGACCTAGAACTGGGTTGTACATGACAGAGCTTTCAAATGGCCCCTGTTCCTACATCTGGTGTTCACTCAGTGATCCCCTGGGATGACTTCTGCCCCAGAGCTTCCCGCCCTGGCGTCTTGTCTCAGGATTCACTCAATCCCTTGGAAATGGAATGCTTCCTACCACCCCAAGTGCTTCTGACCAGAACCCCTCCTCAGAGTGCACAGACCTTTCTATCTGCCTCCCTTAGCTTCCCAAGGTTGGAAAAAGGACTCACTTTTACTCTTCTTGGTCAGTCTGACATATTCTCGAGGTCTTTATTGAGGAGGTAGGAAAGGGGGCAAGATAGACTCTAATGCTTCCTCTCAGTCATCTTGGCTCTACCCTGCCCATCCATTTCTCTATGAACTTTGGAAAACCTAGGTTTTATCTTAAATATTTTCCTTTCTCATTTTCTCCATCTTGTGGCTTTTACTGCTTCCCTCCTGGTGACAGCTTTTCTGATTACAGTTCCCAGCACTGACTGCACTTTCACTCATAACCCTGGACTCAATGGTTGTGGTGAGGACTTGGAATAAATACCACTTGTTGCCCACATCCACTTTCAGGCTCTCCTTCTACTACTATCACTCAGTAATTTCTATTTCTTTGAGGTTCATGCAATCTATTTTCATTGCATAATCAAAGTTGTAGTGGCTGTTGTCTAATAACCTCTGGCATACTTTCCTTCCTTCCTCAATGAGGTCAGAACATAGCTAAAAGTTTCTCTAACCTCCCCAAATCCTGCCTTTATACTTGGGGACATCAACATTTATACTGATACTCCCTCAAACCAACCTACTTCCCAATTTCCTGACTCATTTCTGAAGACCTACCTTTCTCCCTCACCACAGCTATACACAGAGATGACCATGTCCTTGATCTTGCTATCACTCGTAAGTGTTCCTTGTTCATGAACTAATGCTCTAATGATAACCTACTTTTAGTTCCTCTCTCTCTCCCTTGCAACATTAAAACTTGTGTTTTGTCCTCAATGTCAAATAGAATCTTAACAAGAACTTTTTCCCAGGCCATCATCTCTGCCTTGGCTACACATGCCTCCCTTCCACATCTCGATCACTTGGTGAACAAGTTCAACCCTATACTATTGTCTTCTCTCAGGTTGAGTCCTTTGTCTCCTTATCCTATCACTGATCATGCCTTGCCAATCCTTGATTTTGGATTACTTCCACCGTATTATGCCTTTGTGCCTACCAAAATGCTACTGAACAAATCTGCAGCAAATCACAAAACCATGCTGAGTGCACTATAAATTTGTTATACAATCTCAACTGGACTAGCCCTCCCTAATCACTTCAAAAACCTACTCACAACAGTACCAACTTTTCCATGACATCTCCAGTCTTTCATGGCTCCCTTGCTTTCTAACCTAAGAATCTTGTCTATTTGTTTTTTACTGAAAAACTGAAACCATTCACCATGAGTATGCTCTTTTCCCCTCCTCCTCATCTCATATCACTGAGACTTCCACTATCTCCTCCTTCATCTCTGTCTCAAATGAAGAGGTAGATCTTTTCCTTGCCAAGGTAAATCCCTCTACATGTACAAGTGATACCATTGCATCCCATCTTCTCCAGAAACTTGCCCCCTCTATCATCCCGACTCTTTCATTAATCTTCAACCTCTCCCTGTCTACTGCCTTTTCCCTAATGCCTATTAATAGGATTGTATCTCCTCCATCCTCAAAAATTCTTTAATTGATCTACCCACCCACGCCAGTTATAATTCTGTGCTTCTCTGTCCTTTTGTGTATGAATTGCTTGAGAGAGTTGCCTACAAGTTGTCCATCTATTTCCTTTCCTTTCATACATTTCTTTGAGGGGGAAAGGTAAGGCAATTAGGGTTAAGTGACTTGCCCAAGGTCACACAGCTAGTAAGTATGTCAAGTGTCCGAGGCCAGATTTGAACTCAGGTCTTCCTGATTTTAGGGTGGGTGCTCTACTCACTGTGCCACCTAGCTGCCCCCTTTCATACATTTCTTAAACTGAGCCCATTATTCAAATGAAAATATTCTCTCTAAATTCACTGATGATCTCTTAATTACCAACTCTAATACTCTTTTCCCAATCCTCCTTCTTTTTGACATCTCTATAGCCTTCGTCACTGTAAATCATATTCTTCCCCCTGATTCTCTCTTCTCTCTAGGTCTTTTCTGACATTACTCTCAAAACTAGAAGTGAGCCTGGGTAGGATCAGTCACTCATGAGGGTGACCATTCTCTCTGGAATTGAGATTGGCTTTCATATCACTTAGAGTTGGTAGATTACATGCTTTGGTTCACAGGGTCATGATGCTTATAAAAGGGAAGAAAGAAGCAGATGAAGGGAAAAACAGCTAGGGGAAATTTTCAACTAGATACACTGTAGTGGCAACTCAAATGCAACATATTCAAGACAGAACTCAGTAGCTTTCTTCCCAAAGTTCACCCCTCTAATGAATGAATCTACTACTGTCAAGAACACCACGATCCTCCTAGGCATCCAGGCTTGCAAGCTTAAAGTCATCTTCTCAACCTGTGCCTTCTCTTGTCTGGAACCAGGCCTTCCCCTCGTTTCTCAGACACTGGATTGAAACCATGTCCTCCTTCCAGTTCCCCTTCAAGTTTCTCTTCTCTACTAGAATATAGGATTGTTGAGAGCAGGGACAGTTGTTTGCTTGTCTTCAGCACTTAGAACAAGGTCTGGTACATAGCACTTAAGAAATGTTCTTTGTCTCTTTCTATCTGTGTCTGTCTCTGCTTCTGCCTCTGTCTGTCTCTGTGTCTCTCTCTCTCTATGTCTCTGTCTCTGTTTCTACCTCTGTTTCTCTATCTCTGTGTCTCTTTCCTCCTCCTCTTCCTCCTCCTCCTCCTCTTCTCCTCCTCCTCCTCCTCCTCCTCCTCCTCCTCCTCCTCCTCCTCCTCCTTCTTCTTCTTCTTCTTCTTCTTCTTCTTCTTCTTCTTCTTCTTCTTCTTCTTCTTCTTCTTCTTCTTCTTCTTCTTC
>CM053628.1:43523043-43544367 GCA_028646595.1 Phalanger gymnotis
ATCTGGACCCCACTCAGCTCCTTTCCCCTCCCCCCACTTCTGCCTGCCCCTCAGTAGCACTGCCAGACCAGACCAGGGCCAGATCATGATTTCCCCCACCCCCACCAGGAGTTGGTTTTCCTTTGGTGGCAGGTCCCCAGAGTCTGCCACTTTGTCCCCTTCTCTGCTGCCTAAGAGCATTTTGGAGCCACTGCCATTTGTGACAGCATCTTTGTCTCTTCCTCCTAATTCACCTTTCCTGTATATCCACTTTTGATGGAGTCCAGTTTTACAGAACAAAACCTTTTTTTAAGGGGATTTGTCCTGGGAAGTCTGGAGTCAATCAAAGGGCTGCACTTGAGGACCTAGAGGGGATTTGTCCTGGAAAGTCTGGAGTCAAAGGGCTACACTTGAGGACCTAGAGGGGATTTGTTCTGTGAAGTTTGGATTCAGTCAAAAGGCCACCCTTGAGGACGGGATTTGTTCTGTGAAGTTTGGATTCAGCCAAAGGACTGCACCTCTGCCCCTTATTTGCCTTAGAGAAGCCCAGGTCACCTGTATGGCATGGTGAGACCTCAGAGGGAGGCTTTAGTGGAGAAATGAAGGCATGCACCACAAATAGCTCTAATTTTCCCCTCCTTGTGCCATCCCTTTAATAGTGTTTGGGGTTGCTTCTACCCCAGCAACTGGGCTTTCTCCAGGGACAGAGATGAAGGTGTTCCTCTTCCTCTCTCCAAAAAAATGGTGTGCGTGATTTTTGTTTGAACCAAATGCCAGAGTCAGCATGCATGTGCCTGTCTCCCATTTGGGAGAGGCGAAGCTGGCCTGGTCTGCCTGATTCTCCTGTGAGTATGGCCAACACAGCCAAATCCCTCCTCCCAGCAAGTGACAGAGCAGGGCCCTGCTTTGAAGGGGGTTGGGGGCCAGACCTTCCACAGACAACAAGCTCTAATCTTGCTTGACTTATAATGTACTCTTGATGGAAGCTTTAATTATGTTGCTGAAGGTGGTTGTGGCCACCCAGGCCTTCTGTATAAGTAGCAGCCTTGGAGTCAGAAGTAGATATGAATCCTAACTCTTCTGCTGACTTGCTGTGCAAGCTTGAGTTAAGTCCTTTCCCTAACTTGAGCCTCAGCTTCAGAGTTCACAGGATCCTAGATCTAGCATGGGAAGGGACCTCAGAGACCATGGAGTCTACAAAGAGGGAAACTGAGTCCCAGGGAGGGGAAGTAGTCTTACCCAGGGTCACACAGCCACAGGTTACAGCCAAGCAACCCCTTTTCCCTTTTGCTGTCCCGGATCTCTGGGGACAGTGCAGACCCAGAAATCCGGGGTGGGGGGGAGAAGGGTGAACAGCTATAGAAGGGAGACAAAGTCTTTTTTTTTTTGGAGGGGCGATGTCAAAAACTGTATATGTTATTTGTTTCAACCCCAGGCCTCTGGAGTCCTGGTTGGTCTTTGTGCTGACCACAGTTCTTAGATCTTCCAAAGTTGTTAGTCTTTTTTTAAAATAAATTAATTTATTTATTTTTAGTTTTCAACATTCACTTCCCTAAGTTTTAAATTTTCTCCTCCTCCTTCCCCAAGACAGCATGCAATCCAATATAGGCTCCGCATATACATTCCTTTTAAATATATTTTCATACTAGTCATGTTGTAAAGAAGAATTAGAACGAACGGGAGGAACTGTGAGAAAGAAAGCAAAACAAAACACAACAAAAAAATTCTGCTTCGCTCCGCATTCAGACTCCATAGTTCTTTCTCTGGGTGTAGATGGCATTTTCCTTCATGAGTCAAAGTTGTTAGTCTTTACAATTATGTTGTTATTATATAAATTGTTCTGTTTTTGCTCATCTCACTTAGAATCAACTCATACAAGTCTTCCCAGTTTTCCCCAGACTGTCCCTTTTGCCCTTTCTTATGGCACAATAATACTCCTTTATATTCATATGCCATAATTCATTTAGCCCCAATGATATTAAGTAACTCACACAAAGTCCTTTCCTGGGTGAGTCAATCTACCTGGGCCTCAGTTTCCACAACAGTAAAATGAAGGAACTGAACTAGATGGCCCTTAATAAAAGGATTTGTTCTGTAAAACTTGGACTTAGTCAAGGAGCCACACTTGAGGACCTACAGGACCACATGTGGCCTTGAGTCTTGCAGGTTCTCTACCCTTGCTAAAAGACACAGATCTAATTCCCCCCTTCTCTGAAAATTCTGGTTGTAGTTAAATCTGGAAATCTTATCACCATGCTAACCAGCCACAAGCCTACAACTGCCATGTCCAGGAGGGCGACTTTGTCTCCCTCCTGTAGCCATTCACCCTTTCCCTCCTCCCCCATATTTCTGGGTCTGTACTGTTCCCAGAGATCTGGGACAGCAGAGGGGTCCCCAAGGGAAAGGGCATTGCTTGGCTGTAATCTGTGGCTTGTTGAGCACGCTATAAATAGACCTTCAGGGCTCAGAAATGAAGGAAGTGACCAGTCTCCCATCCTCTACTTCCCTGGTACTCCTTGGATGGCTCCAGATTGTTTGGTGTAGAATGGGGTGGAGGGGGGAAGTGGTAGGGTAATTTTCTAATAGTTAAGCGTCTCAGAATAGTGTGGATTAATCTGCAGGTTGGGGGAGGGTAAATTACCACTTGAACAACCCAGCCTCAGGATTCCAAAGATTCCAGATGGGAAAACTAGTAGCCAACATCTACATATGTGAAGAACCATACCACCCTTTTCCTCAGAGCTTAGAAGGAAAATAGGCACTTTTAAATAAATTTTAAATAAATAGATCATTTAGATAAATTTAAAATTAAATTTATTAGTAAAGTCATTTAAATAAATTTCAATAAAACATTTAAGTTAATTTATAATAAAACATTTAAATAAATTATAATAAAAACATTTAAATTTCTAATTCATCCCTCCTACTCTACTCCCTCCCCTCCCCCATTGAATAACAACAAAAAACAACAAAAAATGAAACTCATATCATAAATATTCATAGTTCACCAAAACAAATTCCCCTTTGGCCTTGCCAGAAAATGTATGCCTCTCTCTCTATTTAAAATTCATCGCTTGTCTGTCAGGAAGTAAGTATCATGTTTCATCTTCGGTCCTTTGGACTTGTGTTTCCTCATGGCATCTGATTTCTAAAGTCCTTTCGAGTTGTTTTTCTCTCTGATATTGTCATACTACTTACATTGTTCTCAATCACCCTGTATCAGTTCATAGAGGTCTTCTTCTGAAGCTACCCATTCTGTCATTAATATTGCATTTATGTAACATAGTTTGTCCAGTCATTGCCCAATAGGACAGCCCCTTAGTTTCCAATTTTGGGCTACCATGAAAAAAGCTACTATAAACATTTCTTTATATATGGGTTCTTTTCCTCTTTGATCTCTTTGAAGAATATGCCTGGCAGTGGTATTTCTGGGTCAAAGGGCAGGCACAGTTTGGTAACTTTCTGGGCATAGTTCCAAATTGCTTTCCAGGATGGCTGGACCAATTCACTTCTCTAC
Organism: Phalanger gymnotis; assembly: GCA_028646595.1. NCBI lineage: Eukaryota > Metazoa > Chordata > Mammalia > Diprotodontia > Phalangeridae > Phalanger > Phalanger gymnotis. Next base: position 43,526,540 of record CM053628.1, read on the forward strand.
CAACAGTGCACTAAATGGACCTATTTTCCCACAGCCCCGCCAGCATTTGTCATTTACCATTTTTGTCATCTTTGCCAGTCTGATGGGTGTGAGGTAGAACCTCCAAGTTGCTTTCATTTGCATTTCTTTAATTAGTAGTGATTTGGAGCATTTTTTCACTTGTTGATGGTTTGGGTTACTTTTTTTGAAAATTGCTCATTCATATCCTTTGGTCATTTATCTCTTGGGGAATAGCTTAGGCTTATAAATTTGAATCAGTTCCATATATATCTTAGCTATGAGACTTGTATCAGATGAACTTTTTGCAAAGATCCCCCCTATTTACCAGTTCCCCTTCTAATTTTAGCTGCGTTAAATTTGTTTGTACAAAAACTTTCATTTTATGCAATCAAAATTGTCTGTTTTATCATTTTAAAAATTCTGACTTTAATAAACAGTTCCCAGATGAGCATTTCCACATACTAAGGAGAACACCAAAAAAAGGATTATATATGAAACTATAGATCTCTTTTCCATACCTCTCACTTTTTAAAAAAATATTAAAAAATTAAACCTGTTATTTTCAGAACTATCTTGCTTATCTATGCTACATTTTGAATTTCTGCACTTTGAAAAATGTTACAGTGGCCCTCTTTTTTCCTCTTTGGCATGACTATTACTAACCTCTAGCCCCCACTCTACAATTAAAAAAAGAGGAAAAAAACCCACCCTTGTAACCAGTAAGCATAGCCAAACAAAACAGAGTCACAGTGGCCACGTCCAAACATTTTTGCCTCCTTCTATACTTTGAATCTATTATCTCTGTGTCAAGAGGTAAGTAGCATACTTCATCATAAATCCTTCAGAAACATGGTTGATCATTGCATTCATCAGAGATCTTGACTCTTTCAAAGTTGTTTATTTCAATTTTGTTGTCATTGTAAAGATATTCTCTTGGTTCTCTCATTTCACTTTATACTCCCCCAGGACTCCCTGAAAAATCTTTCCTCATTTCTTATGGTGTAATTGTATTATGTTCATATACCGTGATTTGTTTGGCCATTCCCCAATTGATGGTCATCCCCTTAGTTTCTAGTTCTTTTTTTTCTTCTTTTTAATTTTCCCTCCCTTTGGGATCAACAAATTTGTTTTGCATCCCATTATTCTCTGCTTTGGTGTTAGCTGCCTCCCCTGCCCCATCTCTGCCTTGCTCCCTGTTGAGTTTCATTTATTTCTCACCAAACTTGTAAGTGATGTCTGTGTTTGCTCAACTTTTCCATATCAGCTTCAGATAATAGTGAGGTTCATTCGATGCATGCTCCCCCCACCCCTTCTTCTATGTTTGTATAATTCTTGTGTACTCCAATTATGAGAAATAATAAGTTTTACCCCTTTCTTCCTCCTTCCTATCCTGGTGTAATCCTTTTACCTTCCCTATACTTTGTCCTCTTAAACCTCTCTGGGCAGAACCAATATAGTCGCCTGTTCTCTGCTTTTCTTATTTGGTCCCCATAGTATCCTTTGAGGAGGTTCTAGAGAGACATCTATTTCTACTCTTTCCATTAGAATATTAGTACTGCAATATCATACACCATATTCCAATTGCTCAAATAAATTTTCCTTTCTAGCCCTCTCTTGACCTTTTTTGTTTGCATTTCAAAGTTCTTATTCAACTCTGGTCTTTTCATCAGAGATGCTCGAAAGTCCACAATTCCAATAAAAGTCTATTTTTCCCCCTGTAGGATTATACTCACTTTGAAAGGTAAGTTATTCTTGGCTATAAGCCTGCATCTTTTGCATTTCAGAATAGTATGCATCAGGATCAGTAGTGATTTGGAGCATTTTTTCACTTGTTGATGGTTTGGGTTACTTTTTTTGAAAATTGCTCGTTCATATCCTTTGGTCATTTATCTCTTGGGGAATAGCTTAGGCTTATAAATTTGAATCAGTTCCATATATATCTTAGCTATGAGACTTGTATCAGATGAACTTTTTGCAAAGATCCCCCCTATTTACCAGTTCCCCTTCTAATTTTAGCTGCGTTAAATTTGTTTGTACAAAAACTTTCATTTTATGCAATCAATCATTTATAGTAGAAGCTTTCAAGTCTTGTGTGGTCATTACTGTAGTTCCCAGGTACTTGAACTTTTTGTTTCTAGATACTTAAAATATTTCTTATTTGCCATGGAAGCTCTGAATTTTGGCTTTGACATCCCTGGTATTTTTCCTTTAAATTTTTTTTTCAGGATGTAATAGGTGAATTCTTTCTTTACTTTGCCCTATAGTTCAAATAAATCTGGATGGTTTTCATTTATGATTTCTTGAAATAGAGGGTCCAGGGATCTTTTCATAATCACGTTTTTCAGGGAATCCAGTGATTCTTAGATATCTCACCTTGAGCTGTTTTCTACATTAGTTATTTAGAATAATAGATATCCTACATTTTTTCAATATTTTAATTTTTTTACCTTAAAATTTCTTACTGTCTTGTGGAATCACTGATTTCTGTTTGGGCTAGCCTAATTTTCAGAAAGTCTGTTACTTGTTTAAAGTTTACCACTTTATGTTCCAAGATGTTTATTTTCTTTCTAATTCTTTGTTCCAAAACTCACATTTCACTTTTTAATTTAATTTCTTCTAGATATTTCTGTAGTCTTTGTGGAAAATGTTTTTCCCCTTTAAGTCTTTGATTGAAGTTATTGTACACAGACTCTCTTCTTGGTTGGATTTATGGGCATCTCTTGATATGTTAGAATTCTCTATAGTGGTCTATATCTTGGGTTTACTCATCTGTCCAGACAGTTCTTCAACTGAGATTTGGTGCTGGTCAGCATGCATTGTTTGAGTGAAGTGATCAGGCCAGGTTGATCTTGTCTTGGGTCTTCTGTGTTCTTACACTTATTTCTACCTCCCAAAGCTGTCCCACCCCCAGTCTTTGAGGCTCAGAGAGCTAGATCTTCAGAGACCTCTGTGGTGTCCTTGGACTTATAAACATTACCCAGAGCAAGCTGGTTGCTCCCAGTCTCAATTGCTTCCAGGGTCCCTACTATGAATTTTGGTTTTCTTGGGGGAACTCTTTGTTCTTATTGCTTCTGGATATAGATCCTTGCTGATTACACGTATATCCCTGGCCATATCCTTAGGAGATTACACTGGGCTGCTGATGCTGGCTTTGTTGGTAGTCCCTTTTCCTATTGCCTCTAGGCCTGTAAGTCTTATGAAGTTCTGGGGTGGAAGAAGCCACTTCAGGCTGTTTCTCATTGGATTTCTTGATCACTATTTGTTCTGCTGCAAACTTCAGGGTTTTGTGGTATTAGGTATGTGGGAACTGGGTGGTCTACCTCTTGTTCAGGCAGCCAGCTTCCACATTGCAAGTATGTGGGTAGAGATGCCCCCGTAAGAGGTCCGTCCACATGCTGCACCAGAGCTCTTAATCTGACTAGTAGCAGGTGTGGTATAATGGAAAGAGCTTGGATCTAAAAGACCAGGGTTCAAATCCAACCCCATGCTGTGTGAGCCTAAACAAGTAACAATCATACTGGATTTCAGTTTCATCCTGTGGAAAATGAGGCAGTGGGTTGAGATAATTGCTAAGATCTTTTCCAGCTCTAAACCTTATGAACTTATGAATCTCCACTAACACCCTGTTATCCAAAGTGGGCTCAGAGGGCCAGCTGGGGCTAATTATCCACCACAGCCACAGCTCAGGTACCCTCCTTTCTCCCCACCTTCCAGATAGGAACAGTCTTCACTCTGCAGGTTACAATATCAAACATCTGCTAGTTGACAGTCTATGGTCAGCATAGCTCAGGAGATAGAGGGTGAAGATGATTCCATTTGGGCATGAGGTAAAAGCAGGTGCAGAATTAGGCAAGGGTACAGCAAGGGCCCTCAGATTGCTAAACCTGGCCAAGACCATTGGAAGTAATCAGCGCAAAATTTGGGAAGGCTTCACAAAGGAGGCAAATGCTTTCTGGCTTTTGTTTTTCAGTTGTGTCTGACTCTTCATGACCCCATGGGTCAACTGTCCATGGGGTTTTCTTGGCAAAGATACTGGAGTGGTTTGCCATTTCCTTCTCCGGTTTTATGCAGGCAAGGCTTAAGTGACTTGCCTAGGGTCACATGGCTATTAAGTATCAGAGGCCAGATCTGAACTCTGGTCTTTCTGACTTTGAGCCACCTCTCTAATTCTCTCCCTCCCAGCCACAAAAGCAGGCACATAGGTTAACCTCCAGTCAAGTCAAACTAGTGTTCATTAAGCACCTACTATGTGTCAGATGCCATGCTAAGTACTAGAGGTACAAATACAAAAATGAAAAAGCCCCATCCTTGGAATTTACATTCTGTCAGAGGAAAACAGACTGTATGTGGATAAGTAGATACAACATACACATACATGTAAATGTATGTGAATGTGTGTAAAAAACATATTGAGTGGACTAGGGAAGGTGCTAGCAGCTGGGAGGATCCTGAAAAGGCCTCGTGTAAGAGGTGGTGCTTGAGGGGTGGGTGATGAGGTACCTGCACTTTAGGAAAATTCCCTTGGCATTTGTGTAGAGGATGGGCTGGAAGGGAAGGAGGCTCTAGCCAGTGAGCCCAATGAGGAAGCTGTTACAATAGTCCAGGTGAAAGGCACTGGGGGCCAAACTAGGGTGTTGGCAATGACAATGGAGAGGAGACAGATGGAAGATACATTATAGAGGTTGAATTGACAAGACTTGGAGAACAATTGCCCCGTTTGAGCCCAATAAAGACATGACCGGGTTTTTCCAGATGCTGTGGCCTTCAGTAATGGCTCCTCCAGCCAGCCAGGCCACAGGGACGGGCTTGCTGGAAGGGAGGGGAGGGAGACTGTGGTGGGAGTGTAGGAGGCACAGCTGTCTGTGGCTCAGTGTAGAATTTCACTGCTTTGGGGCCTAGAAGGGGAAAGGCAAGGAGGAGGAAAGTGTGGAATAGATTAAGGTTTTGCCTTACATTCTGATTAACTCTGCTCAAGCCAGAGACCACAGAGTCAGGCTTGACCCTTCCTCACCGCTGTCTCTCTGTCTTTGTATCTCTTGTCTCTTCTAGAGCTGTCCATGAGATGTCCTAAACAGCACCCCAGGCCAGACTACAAGATCTCTGCTTCACACTCAACGTCCCTCGTTGGCCCCTGTCACCATGGAGACATACAGGGATGCCCTCCCTGAAGATCACACAAAGACTAAGGGAAGGGCAGCTGGTGGGGAGCAGCAGGGCAAAGGAGCAGAAAGCAAAGCTCTCAGCCAGGCTCCTGAGCTTGAAGGCTCTGGCTCTGAGCTACCCCCAGCAGGGCCTGGCAAGTTCAAGAAGACAGCACTCAAGCTCTTCGGTGGCAAAAGAAGCATTTGTACTCTGCCCAGCTTTTTGGGGGGTGGCCGAAGCAAAGGGCCGGGGAAAGGAGCTGCAAAAAAGGGTCTGAGCAAGAGTAAGACCCATGACGGTCTGCAGGAGGCCTCGCAGGAGTCAGAGCCACCATCTGTCAAAGGGGCCAACCACAGCTCACCCCTAGCTAGATCACTCCACCTGCTCCCCAGCTCCCTGAGCTCCCATGGGGCCCTGGAGACAGGAACCTGCCTCAAGAAATCTCCACCCAGAGGGCCTGAGAAGCCCAGGCCAGAGAGGGCTTCAGCGGCCACCCGGCCAAAGAAAGGATTGAAAGGATTATTCAGTAGTATTCGCCGCCACCGTAAGCCCAAGGCCCTCGAGCCTGAGCGAAGCAACCCAGACAAAGAAGGCCTGGGGGTACCCAGAGAAGGGCCTGGTGAGCCTCCAGGGTCAGCCCCTCAGCCTAGCACCAGGGACGAGTGCCTGCCCCTCCTACCAACAAACGCGAAGGCCATTGAAGTCCAAGGCCCAGAACCAGATCCACCTCTACCAGTTGCTGGGGAGATGTCCCAGGAGAACCCAGAGCAACTCTTAGGTGCCTCTCTCTCAGTACCGCCTCCACTTGACACTAATCCTGAACCTGGTGGCCCAGGGGACTCATCTGGCCCAGAGGTGAGGGGAGATGAAGAGGAAGGAGAGCCCCCCTTGGGCCTCTCTGGGGACCAGTTGAACCTCCTCTTTGGGGATGTCACATCCCTAAAGAGTTTTGATTCCCTGACAGGCTGTGGGGACATTATCGCAGAGCAAGATGTAGACAGTATCAGTGAGAGCATTGTCTCTGCAGAGCGGGGACCTGGGCGAGAGTCAGCCAAGCGGAGCTCCTGCCTAGTAACCTACCAAGGGGGTGGCGAGGAGATGGCCATGCCTGAGGAAATGGAGGAAGAAGAGGAAGAGGAGGAGGAAGAAGAGGAAGAAGAGGAAGAGGAGGAAGAAGAAACCATGGGGCATTTGTCCGAGAGGGCCGATGCAGCACAGGAAGGGGCCACCCTCTATCACCTCACCAGGGAGTTGGGCCCCCACGGCTGCTTCCTATTTGAGGGGGCCCGGCCATACTCTGACCCTGAACCTGGAGAGCTTCTGACTCCCCAGAGTGATCAGCAAGAGTCTGCCCCTAATAGCGATGAAGGTTACTATGACTCAAACACACCAGGACCAGATGATGATTCTGGTGATGGCCTGGGCCCTGGGAAGAAGGACCGATTGCCGAGGGACAGCTACAGTGGGGATGCCTTGTATGAGTTCTTTGAACCCTGTGACAGCCTCACAGGCTCCCCACCAGGGGACGAAGGCCTGTTTGACCCTGCAGGCCCTGGCCCTGAACTCTTTGACAATTTCTTATCTTTCGAACACTTTCCCTCCAGCAAAGGGCTGGACCCCAATCTAGGCACCATGGAGACGGAAGAGGAAAGGCTGGTGGCCATTCAAAGACAGCTGCTCTACTGGGAGCTCCGGAGGAAGAGACAGGAGCCCCAAGGGCCCTATCCCCAACGGGAAAAGCCCAGCAAAGAGCATCACAAGAGGATTCCTTTCAGGAAGAATGCAGAAGGGGACCCAGAGGGGCTGATCCCTGCCAGTCGGAACCTCAACGCGGTCTTCTCTGTTGCTCCGGTTTGGAGGGATTTCTCACCTCCAGAAAAATGTTATGAGTGGAAAGGCCAAGGCAGCTGCCTGCTTCAGCTCTGCCCAGGTGACAGAGTGTTTGAGTCAGGCCCAGAGGAGACTGGCTTTGAAGGGGGGTCCCCAAGTAGGACCTACGGTGCCTATTCGCCAGTGGAAAGCCCAGAAGCAGATCCAGAGGACCGGGAAGAAGATCCTGCTGTGAGCTTCTCCCAGGCCCTGGTAGAGTTCACGAGCAATGGGACCCTGTTCTCCAGCCTTTCAGGCAGCTCTGATTCAGACTCTTCTTTCGCTCAGAACCTCCCAGCGCTGCCACCCATGGTGACCTTTGACATTGCTGATGTAGAACGGGAAGGGGAAGGGGAATGTGAAGGCCCCCCAGAGTTCCACACCGATGATGAGGACTTTGATGTAGGCTACATTCCCAAGGAGGCCTTGGATGACTTGGATGACCGCCTCTTCCCTGGCTCTTTCCGAGGCTTCCCCTGGGGGGTGGGCAGCCTCCCTCGGCACCTGGGTCTGCCTGGCTTGAGCCCTCCCCCCTTGACACCTCCTGTGACCCTCAACAGGAGGAGCCGCTCCCTGGACACGGAGACCCTGGAACTGGAATTGGCCGGCTCTCAGCTAGCCCTGACTTACATGGAGTCTGGGAAGCTGGCAGAGCCTGTGGAGGGAAGGTGGGGTTGGGAAAGCCCCTTGGGCTCCTACCTAGAGCCCCCAGAAGCATATGACTGGCCAGCCTGGGCCCACTGTTCCCTACCAACAGGGCCTGGCCATGGCTGGCAGCAGCCAGATGTGGCTAGAACCCCATTTGGGTCCCCAGCCTGTTATGGCTCCCTACAGGGGCTAGCACCAAGGGACTCCTGGGATCGAGGGCCCCAAGTTCAGCGGCAGGCAGTCCGCCCTTCTCACCTGGACTTGCAGGGGGGCCCATGCTGGAATCCTCATGCACATTATGCCCAGGCCGAGGCAAAGAAGCAGGCATTCATGGTGCCCATGGAACCCAAAGGGCCTACCAGAGGCTTCTCTGGTCTTCCTGCCAAGTGCAAATCTGTGGGTATCATCCAAGGGGCACCCCACTCCCCTCAGGGCTGGGAAGAACACCCCAAATGGCATCCTTCCCAGTCTAGGGGCACCAACACCAACCAGCTCAAGGAGAGGAGCAGCCATGGAGTTTCTTTTCCTCCCAGTAACCTGTCCAGTGCCATGAATGTAACCACAGCCAAATAGCACCGGATGCAGCTGCTGGGGCCTGAGCCTCTAGTGCTAGGCCCAAAACATGAGAGGTGCTTGCTGCTGAACTCAAAAAGTGTTTTGGCCAATGAAAGCTATTCTGAGTTGTAAAGGTTCTTTCTCTCTATCATTGGCTGTATTATATGGAATATAGATCCCCATGAGAAAACAGATGCACACCTATCTTTTTTTTATGGTCATTTTTTTTTTTGGTTTCTTAAGATCCATTCAGGGTTTTGGCTGCCATGACTTCATACCCACAATGCCTACCAAGTCAGTGATGCTGCTTTCTTTGAACACACCACAGCACCCATTACCAGCAAGGGACCAGCCCCTCCCCTCCCCCCAACCCCCATCTATCTAGTGGATGTAGTTCATTATAGACAGGAAATTATGGTGCAACCCTCCCCCCACTTCAGCGTATTTGCCACCTTTGGCTCAGGGGTGAGACTATCCCCTCTGGAATCTGTACCTGATGTCCTTAAAGTGGCCTGAGGCTGGCTCCCAAGTCTATGGTATTGTTCTGTAACCACAAGGAGACCTTGTAACCTGGGCTTTGGAGTGACTTAGAGTGGACAAAATCCCCATTCCCCAGTGGAAGGACTGGACTCTTCAAGGTAAAAACAGGAAATGGGTCTGTTGCCGGCACTGTCCACAGAGCCTGGTTCTGTGTGGTCTTTTCCTCTCAATAAGCTAAAATGTTGGTGTCTAGCTAAGTGGCTTTCAATTTTTTCCCTTTTTTTCCTCAGAAGAAAGTTTTCATAATCTCATCACAAGGAATGTATTCTTTCCATTCAAGTATGGGATTGTGAGACAGCCTGAATTTTTTGCTGGGGTTTGAGGTGCTTTTCAGTGCTTTTGTTGTTGGCGTGGTATTGTCGGTGGTTTGGTTTTTTAAGATGAGCAGAAGAGTGGAGTGAGGAGGAGGCCTGAAGATTTGTCCAAGTCCTCAATCCAAAAGGCCCCACGTGGTGGTCGGGATGGGGCGATGCAGCTTCTTGAGTCCAGCGTCCTGGTACGCTGTCTGGCAAGCCTCACTCTTAGGTCGGAAGCAAAAGTCATGCCCTGTGAGGACCTGTTGCTATTTAGCTAGCTGGTACCAAGCTCTGCCCTTGGACTGGCTACCAAAGGCACCTCTGGCTTCTCCTGAGTGTCAGAAGAGCATTTATCTGCCAATTTGTTTGGCCTTTAGCATCACCAAAGACCATGTGCCCCGTGCCCCTCCCCCAGTGTCTGCCAAGCTGCTGCACCAAGAATTGCATGATAGTTCTACTTTACAGATCAATCAGTTTCCTCCTCCTCCTTTTTATTATTTTTTAATGTTTAGGTTATAAGCAATGGTGGGGAAGAGCTCCCTGGCACATGCCCACGAGGGAGGCTTCTTGGTGCATTGGGGGGAAAAGCAGGATTTGAAGTCAGATGACCTGGTTTCAAAGCCTGTCTCTGCCCCTTAACTTAGCTATGTGACCCTGGGCAAGTCACTTCCCCCCTCTTGGCCTCAGTTTCCCCATCTGTAAAATGAGGGGGTTGGATTGGTGGCTTCTGTGGTCCCTTTTTTCTGAATAAAGGCTCCTGAAATCCCATTATTCATGGGAGGAGATGGGCTCTGAGTAATTCTGCTTGAATTTCTTTCTTTTGAATTGCATGCAAGATATTAGTCGTCTGGGTGTGTAATGACCCAAATTTTGACTTATTTCCCCCTCCCCCCTACTTGGATCTGGAAGGATAAGGTTACCAGGGCTTTCCATTTGGAGAAGGGTGCCTGAACAGTTGCTGCAGGATTCCAAAGGGGCTGGGACTGCTATGCCCTGGATCACAGTGACTTGGAAGTAGCCATTGGTCAAGGAAATGGGTCACCTCCCTTTTGTAGTTTGGGTGTTCTTGGATGGATTTGGCCAGTTGGAGGCTCATGCCTTTGGATGACAAGATGATACCAAACTGTCCCCTGACTGGAACCAGTGCTAGCTGATGGTTTATGCTGGCAGGGCCTTTCCTTCCTCTTAGTGAAGGCCCCACCCCTGTTATGAGGCCCTGCATTCCAGAAAAATGTGCCCACATTCCTCCTCCTTGGCCTCTGGCCAAGGCCGTCCAGGGAGGTGGTAGCTGAAATATGTCTGGCTGGTCTGGCAGGAAGTCACCAGTCTCAGCCCACTCTGGCCCTGGGTTTTCCTCCAGGGCAGCCAAAGTTTCTGTCTGCTTATGTGAACTGAGCCACCTCAGGTTCCTCAACCCATGCCAATGAAGGGCAACCAGTCAACATGGGAAAAGAAGAGAGGAACTGGGTGGCAAGGCTTTGGAAGATTGCCAGCAGAGCAAGAGTCGGGAACCTGACATACGGCACCAGCCACTTGGGCTGACCTGGGACGCTCACGGTGCCCCAAACCCTCCCTGACTATCAGCAAAGACACTTGGGAGTCCAGCTGAGACCTCTTCCCTCTGTTTGGGCCTGAGATGAGACTGGGAACTGGAATCACATGTGAGAAAGGGCAAGGAGCCCACCTTCAGGCTGCAAGATTGAATGAAAGCCAAAGCAACCAGTTGTGTTAAGATGCACGTTCTCAGCACAGGTGGATCCCCCTTTCAGATCTGTGGCTGGCCATTATCATTGACCCTTAGTAATAGTAGGGCCATTAAGGGTTCATTCTTCATCCAGATGGCCTGGGGGGGAGAAGAGGAGACTAGTTAAGCTAGACTTAGAGATGGCACCTTGGGCCAGCTCAGGTCTAAGAAATGAACCCCCTGAGAGCCCTGTTCAAGTAGATCACAGGTGGTAAGGTAGAGGGCACAGGTCAATTGGTGAGTTCAATTCCAAGCTGCTGCTGCTGCTGCTGTTGCTGTTGTGAAAAATGGTTGATCCTGATACTTGAGACCTTAGAATTTAGGGTTGGAACGGGCCTTCGTGGTAATATAGTCCAACCGGAAATGGCAGTGACTTCCCCAAGTTGCAGAGCTCCAAATCCAATTCTTTTTCCACTGCCTCAAGCTTTGACTAGGGTAAGGAGGGAAGCCCTGGAATAGAAGGTGCTTGCCCAGAAGAGTAAAGGAAGATCCTATTTTCTCAGCTGGATCTCCTAAATCCATTTGTAAACATTCGGCCAGACTTCCTGTCCCAGGAACGCTGGTATGATAGCCCAAAACATTGCATTTAGAATCCGAAGATGTGGGTTTGAATTTCCATCCCAGTACTTAATAGTTGGGCAAATCCCTTCCTCTCTCTGGGTCTCGGTTTTCCTTTTCTGTAAAATGGGATGATGGCATCATGGCTTTGCTCCCCTTTGCAGTCTGGGTAGGGCATCCTGTCTTAGCACCTAGTTGGAGCTCCCCTCTCTTGCGACCTCCATACCTGGAGGACTGGCCTGCCAGGCTCCCTATTTTGCCCCCTGGGAAATGAGGGCCTTGGAGCTCTGCCCAAAGAGTGGTGAGAAGCAGCCTGGCTTCCCACATCTATGCCTCAGCTCAAGCAGAAAGCTGAAAGTCTCCTATGAACAGGGATCTCCCTAGCGCCCGCATGGGGGGAGGTAAGGAAGGGTTTGGAGGGTGCCTGCTTCAGCTTATCCAGGGATATATTGCATCCAAGTTGCTTTTAATATATATAAAAGGCCAATTTTATCTATTTTTGTATTGTTTGCATTTTATATTCATGGAAAATGTTTATTGACAGTTCTTTTCTTATATATTTTATTTTTAAGCATTGCTGTTTACAATTTTAAGAGGAAGTCAACAGATATTATTTCTGTTTGTACAAAGAGGGTGTCTCAACTGCCTTGAACCCTGTGTGTGACGTTGGACAGGCCACACTGTTCTTTCTGGGCCTCTCTTTCCCAATCTGTGAAATAAGCCAGATAGACTAGAATTGACCTTTAGGTCTTACCTGGCTCATGATCCTGTGACTAGTATTGCATACCCCCAGCCCCCAACCCCAATATAGCATGCTGTTCCCTTTGTGATCCCAACAGGAGATGCCCGGGTACAAGGGGCTATGTGTTTCAAACTTGGTGTAGATGCTTGTTTTCATTTCTAGCTTTCTGTTGTTAAATGTTCTGTACGTGTGTGTAGTACAGAAAATTTTCTGGCCTCGATGCTTCTGTCCCCCTCCCGCTCTTGGTCTTATGAGCTAGAATGCCCAGGACACACTTACTTGGTGAATTCCTAAAACTCATGTTTGGGTTTTTTGGTTTTTGTTTTCTCAGCCATTTGCAGAGGGCATGGGTTTTGGGCTCTGAGCTGATGGCCCTGGATCAGAGAACTGCTCTCGCCATCCAAGGGGAAGGATAGGGGAGATGCTTCCTCCCACGGCTCCTCACCCTCCACTTCTGGGAGTCGGCTCTGAAGGACCTCCTTGAGATCCAAATTGGTTTTTGGTAGAACTTCTTACCCCACATCCCACATGGGAACAAGGTTTGGGGACCAGTCACCACCTGCCTGAGTTTCCCTTGGCCCCTTCCCCCTCCCTCCCTGCCCCAGCTTGATTATGGGGTGGAGAGAGGGAGCATTCTTAAATGAATGTTCTTGTTATTTTCGGTGCTCAAATTTTCCTTGCTTTGCCCAGGGGGTGGGAGGAAAGCTGATTGGGAAGGGCTGAGGGAGAATGTAAGCATATGTCCTGTGTCATGTCAGCTACTTGGGGAAAGAGAAAGGAAATGTAGCTAGAGTCTGCTGCCTCAGGCCCCCCACCCGCACTCCAGTCACTGGAGTTTGGTTCTGTGCAGTAACAATGAGCCTGCTGCTCCATGCTAGGCTTTCAGGTTGGTCGGGTTGAACCCTGCAATGCTGACATTCTAACATCTTAACCTTTGACCCCCTCCCAAACAAGCCCTTGCTTAAAGTGCTCCATCTTTAACTACAGCCCCTGAAAGAAATTCCTTGGTCCTGGGTGCTCTGCTCAGGGGCTTTCCCTCCCCCGGGAACTTTGTCCAGCTTGGCTTCTTTGATTCCTCCCTTCATCTTTTAAACCTCGTGACTTTTCATAATGAATGTTCATTTTGCGGATTCTAATAAACTTCTGGATTTTAGAGAGATCACTGCGTCCCTGGTGTGCCTGTCATTTCCATTAGCCTTTTTGGCAATCTGCTGCTTATTGAGTAGACCGTTTCAGACAAGGCTATGGAGTCAAGCTGGGCAGCTCTGGTGCCTTGGGAAAGGCACTGGATTTGGTCACACCTGTGTTTTAATGCTACCTACTTGTGGTGTTGTGATGACTGGAACACTCAGAAGGTCCAGTTCAGTATAGTGGGCTTTGGGCAATGGCTTTAATATCTAACTTTGAATCCCAGTTCTGCCCCCTGCCTACCCATGTGACCTTGGGCAAGTTATTTTCCTCCATGGGCCTCAGTTTCCTCCTTTGCAAAATGAGGGACCCTTCTGGCTCGAACTAGGATCTTGGGCCCACTTCCTAACTACCTGTGTGAATCTAATCGGTTTGCTCATTGATACCATAGGAGCATCAGAGTAGATGGTCTTTAAGAAACCTTCCAGGATGAAAATCATCCACTCTGCACCTTGGTTTCCTCGTCTTTAAAATGGAGCTAACAGTCCTTGCTCTATCTTCTTTGCCGTGAGTAAAGAGTGCCATGCAAACATGCCATCTTCATCATTTTAAGGAGTTGGCGGGGAGGACAGCACATGGCCTCAGCTCAGGGAGCCAGGACTGGAGCTAGGCCAGATTGTCAAATAGGGAAATCACTGGGGAGTAAGTAGCATGGCCCGGGTGAAACGGGGTTCAATTTGAGTCAGAGAACCTGGGTTTGAATCGTGACTTGGTTACTTTCATTCTGGGCAAGTCATGTAACTTTTCTCAGCCTTTGTTTTCCTTAGCTACAGAGTAAAGGAATTGACTCGCTTAGCCTCTAAGGCCCCTTTCAGTTCTAGATTGAGGATCTTCAGCCCTTGAGATTCATTTCTATAATCATTAGGCACCTGGGTTGCGGTAAGGGCAGGCAGACTAGCTCTGACATTTTGAGCAGCCTACCAGCTACTGTCACCAGATGTGAAAACAGCCAGACCCCTCAGGACTTTCTCCTGTTTCCCAAAACACTTGCCCTTGTGGCCAGGGTTTCCTCCAGCTTGGCCCTAACTTCTACCTCCCAGACTCTCACCTACATTCACCACTCCTCGGTTCTGATAACATATTCCCTCAAATGTTCGGATTTATGTGCATCTCGCAGCAAAACCATTGGGAGACGAAGCTTCAGCAAACAAGTCAGAATGGTGATTCACAGCTACATAATAGCAGATAACTCCCCCCAAATATTGTTACACAATTTTTATTCACATTCTTTTTAGACGGCCAGGGGTGGGGAACCTTGGGCCTCGAGGTCCTCAAGTCCTAGGTCCTCAAGTGCAGTCCTTTGACTAAGTACAGAACAAATCTTTTTATTAAAGGGATTTGTTCTGGGAAGTTAGGATTCAGTCAAAGGGCTGCACTTGAGGACCTAGAGGTGATTTGTTCTGGGAAGTTTGGATTCAGTCAAAGGGCTGCATTTGAGGATCTAGGAGGCCACATGTAACCTTGAGGGCAAAAGTTGCCCACCCCTGATAGGCCTTTGCAAGGGGATTGAAGGGCCGCCGTCCATGGTGAGGGAACCATAATTGTCATAGAGCACTCTTACTCTTAGTCCCTAGAAAGTGCTGGACGAGAGATAAGTGAATACCTGCTACAAATGATATTCCTGCTAACTCCCAGAGTCAGAGGCAGATCAAAGGGAAGACCTCCAGGGTCAGTGATCTGCCCAGAACACCCCAGCAAAAGCTCAGGGGCAGGGGCGTTATGATAAGCCCCAAATCAGGGATAAAGGATTCTTGGAATACAAGGAGGAGGGTTGAGGACTTGAGATACCAATTGAAGGACCTGGCCTTTCAGCCACCAAAACAGGGCAGTTGTCCCTGCTCTTTCGATTGTGGGTCCCAGCCCCCATAACTGAGGGCTGCCCCATACTGGAGTGGTGGGGAATGACTGCCATCTGTGCATTTCTCTCCTGTCCAGGAATAGGAGGGCTTCTGAGCTGGGAGGGTAGCTGTCTTGAGCCCTCCTGGCCTGGTAGATGCTAACCTGGGCTTTCTTGGAGTGTGAAATGGCCCATTCTATCCCTCTGGAGCTTTCTTTATTCTTGATTGATGCTGCATAAACCCTGACCACTTTCTGACCAATGGAAGCTGACCCTTCTCTTGGCAATGAGCTGTAGTCCAGGATTGAAACCTCAGCATTCTCCTGAGTTGTCTTTAAAAACCCTCATCATCAGATCCTAGGAAGGTGCTATAGGGGAGTACAGAGAACATTGGGTGGCTAGTCATGTAGCACTGGATGGGATATGTTCATTCAAATTCTGCCTTTAGTACTTAAACAAAAAAAAACATTGTGACCATGGGCAAGTCATTTTATTTTTCTGTTCCTCTGTAAAAGCAGGAGCTTTTTTATACTCTTTGACCAGAGGTCTCTTTGTTTTGACACCAAAACACTCCAAGAAGCACTTTTTGTGGTAGCAGAGGCCTGGAAATAAAATGGGTTTGAGGAATGGCCAAGCAAATGGTCATACTCTCTGGTACTCAAATATTCTTTCACTGTTTTTAAAGAAAGAAAAGCAGTGAATATCAAAAATTCAGAGAAGCATAGAAAAGCTTCCATGAACTGAGGAAAAGTGAAGTAAGCATAACTAGGGAACAAGATGGGATCATCAGCTCATAGATTTTATGCTAGAAGGAACCCTAGAGACCATTGAGTCCTACACCATCATTTTGTAGTTATGGAGAGGTTTAAGTGATTTGCCCAAGGTAAGTGATGACTCAGAAGGAATTTGAACCATGTCTTCTGATTCCAGTTCCCTATCTACTAGACCATACTGCCGTTTTAGGCAACCACTACAGTAATGTTAAGTGGAAAGAACCAAGAAAAAGACATGCAACTGGATATGCAAACAAATGCATGCAAACCAGCTCTATACAGGATCAATAGGAAATAATGACCAGAGGGAAGGCACTGGAATTCAGAGGCGTTGGGGGAGGCTTCCTGTAGGAGGTGGTATTTTAGCTGGGACTTAAAGGAAGCTGGGAAGATCAATAGTCAGTGGAGGAAGGAGAGCATCCCAGCCATGGGAGACAGCCAAAGAGAATGCCCAGAGGATGGAGGACCTTGTTCATGGAACAGCCAGGAGGCTGGGGTCACTGGATCGAAGAGTATGTGTTGAGTAAAGTGTAAGAAGACTAGAAAGGTAGGAGGGGGCTGGACTATGAAGGCCATTTTGCATTTGCTCTTGGAGACCATAGGGAGCCACTAGAGTTTATTGGATAGGAGGGTGACATGGTTGGGCCTACACTTTAGGAAAATCACTTTGGTGGCTGAATGGAGGATGGATTGGAGTGGGGAGAGACTTGAAGCAGGCTGACCTACCAGCAGGCTCCTGCAATAGTCCAAGTATTAGGTGATGAGGGCCTGTACCAGAGTTGGGGCAGCAGTGTCAGGACAAAAGGGGGCATATTAGAGAAATGGTTTGAAGGCTAGATTTGGCTACAGATCCAGATATGGGAGGTGAGAAAGAGAGAGAGAGATTGAAGAGTGATGACAGGTTTGGAACATAGCCTCAGAGCCATACCACTACTGGGCATGCACCTCAAAGAGATCAAAGAAAGGAAAAGGACTCATAACATGAGAAAATATTCATAGCAGCTCTATTTGTAGTAGCAAAAAACTGGAAATTAATGAGTTGTCCTTTTGGGGAATGGTGAAACAATATGAATGCCATGCAATAGTATTGTACCTTAAGGAATAACAAAATGGAGTTTGAGAGAAATCTGAGAAGAATTGGATATGCTGGTACAGAATGAAGCAAGTAAGACCAAGAGAACAAATTATATAGCAGTGACACCATTGTAAAGACAATCCACTTTGAAAGACTTGATAATTCTGATCAATACAATGTCCGAGCACTATTCCAGAGGATCAATGATGAGCTGTGCTCCCCATCTCCTGAGAGAGAGGGAAGGGACGGACTTACGCTGCCCATGGAGACATGAATCTTTGGTTGTGGCCAACAAGGGAGTTTGTTTCTCTGAATCTTTATTTGTTAGGAGGATTTTCTTTTTCTTTTTGTTGTTGGTCATGGGGGAGGGAAGTGGGAAGAAAAGGGAAATTCTTTTTAATTCTAAATATAATAAAATTATATGAATAAGAAAATGGAAAAACAGAACAAATAATGCCAAAAAACTAGATGTGATACCACCTTAGCTATTCTCCCTTAGCAAATAATCTTTTCTACATTCTTGCTATTTTTTTTTTCTGGAAAAAACTGAATGCTTTGAGAAAATGAATAAGATGGCTGATAAAAAAAACTAACAGAAAAAGAGAGGAGAGGGGGAATGCTGTAGCTTTTTAGTTTTATGTAAACAGCCAATCTAGAGGCGAAAACTCACCCACCGATCACAACAAATTTTCTATCACTCACACACACCTGAGCATCTAAATGGAGTGAACAAAAATTAAGACCTGTTAAGCAAATACAATCTCTGGGCTGAACATGTGGACATGTTTGTGTGTGGCGGGGGGGGGGGCAGTTTGACTTTTAATGGCATTTAGTTCTGAAATTTTTGTTTAAATTTCCTAC
>CM053628.1:43544867-43559044 GCA_028646595.1 Phalanger gymnotis
GAAGGAAGGAAGGAAGGAAGGAAGGAAGGAAGGAAGGAAGGAAGGAAGGAAGGGAGGGAGGGAGGGAGGGAGGGAGGG
The DNA here is from genome assembly GCA_028646595.1 of Phalanger gymnotis. Classification (NCBI taxonomy): domain Eukaryota; kingdom Metazoa; phylum Chordata; class Mammalia; order Diprotodontia; family Phalangeridae; genus Phalanger; species Phalanger gymnotis. Next base: position 43,544,946 of record CM053628.1, read on the forward strand.
AGGGAGGGAGGGAGGAAGGAAGGAAGGAAGGAAGGAAGGAAGGAAGGAAGGAAGGAAGGAAGGAAGGAAGGAAGGAAGGAAGGAAGGGAGAAAAGGAAGGAAGGAAGGAAGGAAGGATGGATAAGTGGACTAAGTAGTCCTGAGAACTTACTGTGATTAAAGATCAAAGTGGGACCTTTTAGAAAGTGAAGAATGACAATGTAATGTAGAGATACAATTTTTCTCCTCTGTAAGGTGGACATCATCTGACCATGAGGTGGGAAGGAACTTAGTGCATCTTAATTAGAATCACAGATTATTAGAAGAAGAGACCTGCCCCCCTTAGAGGTCATCTATTCCAATCCCCTCATTTTATAGAGGAGAGAACCCCGGTCCAGAGAGCTAACGAGTAATGAGGATGTGAAACCAGGTCATGGGGTCCTAGCTGAGGGACCTCAAAGACCAGATAGCCCACTCCCCCTTTATAAAGACAAGGGAACTGAGGTAAACAGAGATTCCATGACTTACTCAAGGTCACACCATTGGTAATGACTTAGTAGGCAGAATTAGAACCCAGCTCTTCCTGACTCCAGGCCCCTATCTGCCACACCACACTGCCTTTCACACGCAATGACTACAACAATGTAAATGAAAAGAACAAAAAGAAAATACTTCCTAATTGTATTAATGTACCAGCCTATCCTCCAATGAGAGATGCCACAGGTGTTTGTGAAGCACCTACTATCTGCAGGGTATCCTGCTCCCTTCTTTGCAGAGGTGAGGAACTTGGGCTCAGAACGTGGTACACGCTGTCCAACTTGGATGTAGACTACTTTTACAGAGACTGGAGACAAATATTCAGAAATGGATTTTGTAAAAAACAAAGGATCCCAATGAAAATTTTTTGAAAATTAATGCCACCTGGGGTCACACACTAGACAATCTCCAAGGTCCTGTCCAACTCTGGTGGCTCAGTGCTTCAGATGGAGTCACCTACTTCCCTCTCCCTCTTCCTTTTCCTTTCAATCCTCTCCCTCTTTCCTCCCCCTCCCTCTTTTCCCTCTCCTGCTTTCCTCCCTTCTCCCTCTTTTTCCTCCCTTCTCATCTCCCTCTCCCTCTTTTCCCTCTCCCACTTTCCTCCCTTCTCCCTCTTTTTCCTCTTCTTCCTCTCCCTCTTTCCTTCCCTCTCCCTCCTCTCTCTTTTTCCTCCCCCTCCCTCTTTTCTCTCTCCTTCCTCTCTCTTTTTCCTACCCTCTCCCTCTTTTCCCTCTCCCACTTTCCTCTCATCTCCCTCTTTTCCCTCTTCCTCCTCTCCCTCTTTCTTTCCCTCTCCTCTCTCTTCCCTTTCCTGCTTTTCTCCCCTTTCTATCCTTTTCCTCTTCCTCCTTTCCCTTTCCTCCCCTCTCCTCTCCCTTTCCCTCTCCCTCCCTTTTCTCTCCCTCTTTCCTCCCCTCTCCTCTTCTCTCCACCCCACCCCCACTTCTGCATTCTGGGGCTGTGTTAACTAAGTCTAGCATTCTCAGACAGATGAGGTCAAGGCTGCTGCTGCCAAGGCAACCTAGTTAAAAGCAGCCTAGGAAAGATCTTGAAAAGCACAGTGATTCAATAGAGTAGAGCTCTTACTTGGCCAGGGGCCCACGTTGTCCCTTAAAGGCATTTATGGAGAAAAATTAAATGGTCCTGAGACCCCCCATGATTGAAAATCTGAGTGTGACCTTTGAGAAAGTCATGTATGACAACATAGTGTAGAGGCACAGCTGGTGTTAGTGGAAAGAACCCTGACCTGAGAGTTGCTCTGTGACCTTGGGCAAATTCCTCTGTAAAATGGGCATCATCCAACCCTGTCCTGGAAAGGATCTCAGAGCATCTTGATTAGAATCCTATCATTAGAGAGAGAAGAGACCCCACCATAGAGGTCTATTCCAACCCCCTCATTTTATAGAGGAGAGAACCCAGGCCCAGGCAGAAGAGACTCATACCAAAGTCACCCACCTAGTACTCACCAGAGGCAGGATTCGAATCTAGGTCCTTCAGCTCTAGATCCTTTGTTCTTTTTACGGGGGGAAACTGCTACCACCAAAGGCAGCTTATTCCACTTCGAGTACTCTGGAATTGCTGGAAAGCTTTTTCTTCCCTCAATCTCCAATCTCACTCTCTGGTGCTCTCCCCTCCTCTCCTCATTGCTCCTAGTTGCACCCTCAGGGGTCAAGCGGAACAAGTCTAGAGGTCCTTGACAGCTTTTCACTAATTGAAGACCCATATTATGATCCTATTTAAGATCGTTTTCAGATTCACCATTCCCTTTTGCTTTGAGTTATCCCATATGCAGTTGACTTTAAATTTAGTGGGACAGTTATCCCTTTCACGTTGCAGGGATTAGGGGCTCGGCACCCCATCAATCTGGAAAATCTGAGCAAAAGTTTTGGGCTCTCTCTTCATACCAGAGAAGTCTGATTTTTTTTCTTTTTTCTTTTATGGGGCGTTTACAGTACTTTATTGTGAAATTCGGGTTAAGTATTTGATCATAGGCTCTGGGTCATCTGCTAGCCTTCTCTTGTCATCTTCGGCTTTCACAAAACTCCCCCCAAATTCCCATTTAATTTCTTATGTCAACCTGCGACATATTGAAACCATGATTGGGAAAAGTCGAGACGTGGAAGGAAGAACTGTATTAAATTCCATCTTGCTAGATTCCGCCCATCACAATCATTCTCCTACTGGGCAGGCCTGGAGGACAACAGAGGAGAAATTTCCCAAGGGGGACCACCCCAGCAGGGGGCCAAGCCAGTGTGCTTATCCGGTTTGACTCCAGATTTGGAAGGAAGTTGCTCAGACTTACAGGTGCAAAGCTTGCTGTGTGTTGGGGGAAAAAATCTTCTGTACAATGAGGGGACTGGAGAAAGTGATTTCTAAACCCTGCCTCCCCGCCTCCAGCTCTAAAATCTCTCATGATCTTCTTCCTTTTTAAATCCTCTCCCCTTTCCTGGTTCCCCCTCCCTTCTCAAATTCCCTTGCATTCAGTCATCTACCTTGAGAAGGGGGTTCTTAACCCTTTTTTCTGTCAAGGACCTCTCTTTGGCAGTCTAGTGAAGCTGATGGACCCTTCTCAGAATCACGATTTTAAATAATTTGAGGAATTCTAAATTTTAGTTAGGAGTGAGTGAAAGTAAAGTTGCTAATTTTTTTCCCATCCAAGTTCATGGAGCCCCCTGAAACTGATCCATGGACATGAACCAGGTTAAGAACTCTGAATTAGAGCTATGTGGATTTTGGAATAATTGTAGAGACTATAAGAAAGGAGGGTTGGAGTAGATGAGAGAGCCTGGCCAAACAAAGGGAAGGCAGTTGGATTGTGGGGGAGTTGTTTGGGGGAGAAAATCTTAATTGGTTACCTTAGGCAGTGAGATGTATAACTCTGGGCTGAGGAGAGTTGATTCTGTATAACCACTTTCCCTTGCCCACTTTGGACTTCTTGGATGTGTCAGGCAAAATGTCCGAGCTGGAAGAAAACCACCATTATCATCATTTACATTTGCCCTGTATATACATTAACTCTGTAATGTAAGCTCCTTGAGGGAAGGGACTGTCTCATTTTTGGTCACAGTCAGGGTGCAGGGCCAACTTCAGTCATCCTGATCTATATTTGGCCACTGGACCCAGATGGCTCCAGAAGAGAAAATGACTTTGCACAGCCCTCCCTCACTTAAATCCAATTTACTCGCAAGGCATGATATCATCTTCCTGATGTCATGGTCCTCTTCAAGAATGTAAGACAAACAACAACACAGTCAGGGCTTAACAAATATTTGCTAAATTCTTAGACCGGTTTTTCTTATTCTTTTTCCATCTCCTTTGGGTCCCATAAACCTGGGTCCCCACAGAAGACACTGCATCCAGAGTCACTCTCTCTAATACTAGATGTAGCCTCTTCCTTTTGAAATCCTCTCTCATCCTCCCCCTGCCGCCACCACCACAGGGGCAGGAAGGCAAGGAGGCCCCTTGCCATACTTCTGACTCCTCATTGCCACTTCCAGGCAGGCCCCCTCCTTTTCCCCTTTACTTACCGACTCCTCCTCTTTTGAGGTTCCCCTCCATCCTGCTATATCTAGGGTCCTACCCTGATCCTGGAGACCATTATCTACCAGATCATTATTCTTCCTTTCTTAATCAGTCAGTAAATATTTATTAAGCACCTACTACATGCCAGACATTTTGCTAAATACTAAGGATACAAAGAAGGGCAAAAGACAATCCCTGCGAACAACCATGTACAAATAAGATATAGACAGAACAAACTGGAGGTAGTCAGCAGAGGGAAGACACTAGCTTTATGGGAGATTTCTCACAGGCCTCAATACCTGCCTCACAGGCTTCCTTTCCACCCTAATATTATATTGAGTTTATATAATATAATATTAATAATATATTGGTCCTTGTATTAGGTCTCTTTAATTTACACATTAAAGTTCAATCAAACATCCTGGCTTCTTAGTGCATCAGATTCCTTAACTTGGGCACCAGCTACCTAGGAACAGCCACACCTTCGATGTGGTAATCACCCCAAAGTGTTCTAGCTCCAAGATCCATCACTCTGAAATGTCTCTATCTGGCCATGGTCCTCATCGTGCCTGCATTCTCATACTCTTTGAAGAGTCATCATCTATTTTCCACCCCTTCTATGTGTGTGTGTATCCTTTGGACCAGGAGATCCCCACCAGAAACTCTAGGCTCATCCAGATTTGGGTTTGATCCTGAGGGCTGGGCTTCCACGGGATCAAGTTCTCTCAGGGTCTCTGAATCTGTAATGACTTACCCTGATATCTCCAGGAAAATCTCTAAAACAAAACTGGGTGTGTCTCATGTCTAGAGTTTCCCCATATTTGGATAATAGGGTCCCCTTTCACAAAGATACGAAATATGCAGTATGGGTATCAGGTATGGGATAAATTTTCATTTCCTCTATCACAGAAATAGCTCAAAACATGACTCTTGGGCATTCATGAACAAATACAAGCCCATTATATTTTTTTTATACTTGCCTTGCAAGGTAAAGACCCTTGGTGGGTCTGCTGAACAGATATTTCACATTGACCTCTGACCTGCACTCTGTCCAATCAACTCACAGGAAGCTACACGAGGCAAGTAGATAGAGTGCTGGGCCTGGAGTCAGGAAGACATGGGTTCAAATCCAGCCTCAGACACTTACTAGCTGTGTGACCCTGGCTAAGTCACCTAACCTCTGCCTTCCTCAGTTTCCTCAACTGTAAAATAGGGTTTATGATAACACCTATCTCACAGGGTTGTTTTGAGGATCAAAAGAGATATTTGTAAAGTGCTTACTTAGCGCAGTGCTCGGTATATAGTAGGCACTTAAATGTTTATACCCTTACCTCTTTATGGAGTATTAACTAAGTACAGATCTCCTAATAGGACAGGGCTTAGAGATTTTCCTGTTGTTAGTTTTCTTCTCTGAAAAGCAAACTGTTATGGAAATTCCTCTGTGGGTAGCTAGTGCCTAACTTAGGAACTCTCCAACTCAGGTTTACCTATAAGGTAACCTTCAAGGCTGGAAATGCCCATTCTCAGATCTTAGTCACAGACATGCTCAGAAAAGGAAACAGACTAAGGCAGGGGTGGGGAACCTGTGGCCTCAAGGCCACATGTGGCCCTCTAGGTCCTCAAGGGCATCCCTTTGACCGAGTCCAAGTTTTCTAGAACAAATCCTGTTATTAAGGACCACATGTGTGTACTGTGGGTGCCCTTCCACCTCCTGTTGGTGGTGTGTGTGTTCGTGAGAGTATGGCCTTGGCTTGAAGAGGCAATGTTTTTCTTACTATGCTATTTCATTAAAGAACTGCTTCAAATTGATTGTGTGCTCTGACTGATGAATTAAAGTTAATCCTTTGGTGGGGACATGAACTTTGAAGTGGATGTGCACCCACAGAGTACCTTGAATCTGGGAGAACTCACGTAGTGGCGTAAGTTGAGGGGAATGTCCTGGGGGGCCACAAATATAACCCCTGCCACATAAGGGAGAATACTCTAGCAATTTGAGCTGTTCCCAAGGAAAGTGGGTTCTACAGGAAGTAGTGACTTCTCATTTCTGGAAGTTTTGACTCAGAGCCTTGATGAGCCCTTGTTGGAGATGCTGTAGAAGGGTGAGGACTGGACTAGAATTTAGGGGTGGGGAACCTGCAGCCTCGAGGCAATGTGGCCCTCTAGGTCCTCAAACGTGACCCTTTGACAGAATTCAAACTTCACCGAACAAATCCTCTTAATAAAAGGATTTGTTCTGTAAAACTTGGACTCAGTCAAAAGGCCACATCCAAAGTCCTAGAAGGCCACAGTTCTGTGAAGTTGGGATTCTGTCAAAGGACCACACTTGAGGACCTAGCAGGGATTTGTTTTGTGAAATTGGAATTCCGTCATAGGGCTGCACTTGAGGACCTAGAGGGTAAGAATTTGTTCTATGAGGTTTGGATTCAGTCAAAGGGCTGCACCTGAGGACCTAGAGAGCCACATGTGGCCTCAAGGCCACAGGTTCCCCACCCCTGGACTAGATGGTGTCTGAGGTCGCTTCTAGTCCTGAGATTGTGTGATTGAGTCTATTCAATAAATGATAGAACTGGGACTGGAACCCACATCTCCTGACTCTGTTAGTGCATTTACCTTTCTCCTGTGCTACGTGCCCTTTGAGCTTCATTTATTCAGTTATTTATTCTTTCATTAAAACCAGATTTATTAACCACCTACTGAATACATAGCTCCATTTGGGAAGGTCGACAATGTCGCCCTCTTCTTTGGCTCCTAAATGACACTCTCTTCTCTCACAGTTCACGGTATGCTAGATACAAGCACAGGTCACTGTTGTATATGAACACAACATGATAGGATAAATGCATTTGAGAGCTTCAAAATTAAGTGTCCTGTGAGATCTCAGGGGGAAGGTTATCAAGAACCATGAAGATCAGAGCAGGCTTCCCTGAGGAGTTGGCATTAGAATTAGGCTTTTGAGATGGAGATTCTACACGTAAAGAAAGGGAGCAAGGGAATTTCAGGCAGAGGGGCTAGAGTGAGGAAAGGCATGGATGTGGGAAAGTATGACATATTTGTAGGCTAAAAAGGAGTATAGATGGAACACTGAGAATATGGCAGGAAGTGGCATGAGGTAAGTCTAGGGAGGGAGTGTGGCATCCAAGTGAAGAGGGCCTGGAATGCCAGGTAGAAGAGCTTAACCTTAGTCAGTTTCCTGCAATTAAGTCCACTGCAATAAGCCTCTCTCTATTTCTGGCTGAGGGACTCCCAACAGAGGAGCCCTCGGGATCAGATCTGGGATCACTTCCAACCAGCTGTTAAAATCATCAGTGGTTCAATTTCCCTGAGTATGGATATTTCCTAGTCTTGTGACAGATGAGAATATCTAACAGGGGCTCGTGGCCTCTTCCTTTACAGCTGGAACAGATCTGTAAGCTTCTTTTCCTTCATTTCCACCATTACTTGGACTCGGGGATTGGAAGTAGGGGTTGTTCTCCCCACTCTACAGTTGGGGAAACTGAGGCATACAATGAGTTGATGACTGAGAAAGAATTCCTTTGTGAGTCAGTGAGAAAACATAGAGACATGGAGGTATAGTGAGAGTCAGCATGAGAGTCAAAGTAGTAGAGGGTGCTGGACTCAGTCAAAAGGCTGCACCCAAAGACATAGAAGGCCACAGTTCTGTGAAGTTGGGATTCAGTCAAAGGGTTGCCCTTGAGGACCTAGAGGGGATTTGTTCTATGAAGTTGGGATTCAGTCAAAGGGCCACACTTGAGGGCCTAGAGGGCCACAGAAGTCTCTGGAGTTTTTAGACTCCAGCCTCTAACAGGTTCACTCTTGATCTGGTCAGATAGGAAGGACAGGAAGATAGCTTTGGAGGGGTTAATAATCTTACTTACTTTATTCTAGTCAAGTCTTCTCAAAAGGGTTGCTGATAATGGGAACACCAACTTCTATAGCATTCCCTAATCAAACGTTCCCTAATCACCCTTCTCGAAGGGGCTGGCGAGAAGGGAGGGGTGGGGCAACTGCTCCTATGTCTCAATGGGGTCAATCGAGGCAGGCACAGCTTGTGCATCCCCTAAATCCCCTCCATCCTTGATGGAGACCGGCCAAGGCACACACAAATTCTCCCATGGGTTCCCCATGGATTCCCCCACTCGCTGACCAGTGTCCACTTGCTTTATAGGGCAACAGGCAAAGAAGGCATATTGCAGCAATAGCCTCACAGGTATATCATCATTCAGCACAAGCACAGTATCCCATTATGTCACCCCTTATCTCATGGCACAGCCTCAGTAGGGCTGTCTATCACAATGATTCTAGGAATTACTATCTAGGATCCTTGGGGCTGTTCTGGGAGTTATTAGCTAACACCTAGAAACTTGACATTGCCATGGCCATGGATCCTGAGAAACTGAACCCTAGAAGGATAACAAAATCCTCCTTACTTACACCATGCTATCATGGATTAAAGGGAGAAAAACAAGAGGCAGAAAGACCAATTAGGAAGCCCTGAATTGGAGTGGGGGGAGGGCATGTGAGTGAGGAGGAGACATAGTAGAAAGATGTTACCAATAATCCTGATGGGGGCCTATGTCCCTCTGAGACTGCCTGTAACCACCTTATAAAAACAGGGCTAATTCATTCTTGGGGGCCACTGTTACTAAACTGGTCTTGCTATAGCCAATCTGCTGGTATTGACAGAAGGGAGAACCAGAGAGCCAGGTGAAGCTTCCTAGCAGAATAGTGAGGTTCTGGGAAGTTTGCAACCTGAACGGCTTTCCCTGGGTTTTGCTTTTGGTTTCCCTGTGTCTTGTTTGTCCCTGGGTAAGGTCTTGTGTGTGGAGGTGAAAGGCCTTGCTGTGAGTAGCCTTGAGTCTGAGGCACGGAATACACCAAGGAGTTGGGTGGTGATGACTCTCTGTCCCAAGGTCAGCGGCAACAGCTGGCTTTTCTTCCTGATTCTCTCAGATGTGCCCAAGTCAGAGGCCCTTGGCAATCCAATGTGACAGAAAGTGATGGCATGGGTATCTGCCAGTTTGAAGCTTGGCCATGCCAGCTGTCCTTGCTCTCCTAACTCCCACCCTATCAGTTGGCAAGTGCACTCTGTCACCACTGCTTTCACTCACCTCCATGGAATTTACAGGACAGGAAACTGACACTAAGAGGCTCAGTGTTTGGCTTGCAGTGTTTGGGCTTTTCCTCTTGTCTCCCCATGCTCATGGGGTCCTGGCAGTGTGCTTGGCAGTCAGGACCTCATATGACATTCCTGTGTTTTCCCTAGACATCTCATGTGGTCTAGGGTCAGGCCCTGGGTACTTCTTCTGACTTCTGGGAGGACATCTAAGGAAAGGTCTAAGTGGCAACAATGTGTCACTGAGCTTGTGTGGCCCAAATTGGATCAGATTCTCCCCCTTCTTGCCCCCTCTGGTCCCCAGAGCCCTTGTCCCCAAGTCCATGGCCCTTTGCTAGGGCCCTTGCCTCCTGGGGTCAAGGCAAAGGCCCTCTTTTTAGCAAGATCTGCTGTTCTTTCTGGGTTGGGGGTTTCCTTTCCTCCGACTCAAAAGGCCTTTAGTGGATTTTCCTGTGTTCATTGGTTGCCATCTGGTGTCCAATGTGCATCACTACATTCCTCCAATTTATGTAAAAGTAAATAGTCCCCCAGGTCAGATAAGTGTAAAGGATCAGAGAATATTGGCACAGAAGGGGATTTTACAAACCAACTAGTCCAAGCCCCTCATTTTACGGATGAGGAAACTGAGGCCAGAGAGAGGAAGAGACTTGTTCACAATCCCATAGTTGGTAATGGTTGAAATTTAAATCCAGGCCTTCCTCACTTGAAGACAGACTGTTCAAACAGTTATAAAATCCTAGCGTTTGAAGGGCTTTCAGAGAGCATCTTATCCAAATTCCTGCCCAGGGCAACCTCCTTAGAAGAGGGTCACACAATCACAACACCTCTATTTGGGGAGATCCCTTAGAGTCCCTTTGCAACTAGTCCTTGTCTCTGAAGAATACCTTGGTAACACATTTAACACATGGTTGTCTGGCCTCTGCTTGAAGATCTCTATCCTGAGAAAGCCCACAGCCTCTGGAGACAGCGCAATGCCCTTGAAGACAGCTCCAGCTGGGCCTTCTGAAAGAGGCTCCCATGGCTCCCAGCCACCGTCTTCTACCCAGGGCTTCTCAGGGCACTGGGCCTCAGTCCTTGCCCCAGGGCCTTCCCCATTATTCACTCAGGATCCTGTACACTCACACCTGCTTTCCTTGGCAAATTTCTTTCTAATCATTGATACTTTTCCTGGACTCATTCCTCAGTGCTTAGCATATTCCCATCATTTCAGTGATTCAGAATCCCCCAGATGGGGATTCCCCACCCCCCACTTCCCATTCCCTTGCTAGGTGGCAGCTGGGTGGTATAGTCGGTACAGCCTCAGGCCTGGTACCAGGAACTTCACCTCCAACCTCTTCTCACTTTCCTCAGACATCTTTCCCCTCTATCTCTTCCTTCAACACTATCTTGCATGAAATAAATGGCTCTTTTCTCTGGTGATAGTCCCCTTCAACATCCCCCCTTGATCTTACTCCAGCAGATTGCTTCTGCAAGCATTCTTGCTCTCCTTCTTTCCTCCCTTCAGTGTCTTCCCGGATCTTCCCTGCTGCCTGCAAGATGGTGAGAGCTTGCCACTGAGAGTAGACAGCTACCAGGAGGTTTAGAGGCACTGACCCTCCTTATCGTATCCCTTCTCCTCTGGCCCCAGAGTAGCCAGTTCCTGGCTCAGCTTGGTATGACCCTGCTCTTTCCTTTTTCCTTCCAGACCCTCAGAGTCTCTCTCCTGTTCTAATATAGCTTCCAGCCCCCCTCCAATGCATATATCATTCCATAAATGAAACGACTTGCTTGATTTTATGTTAGCTAACCTTTCTGCACACAAGTTGCAGAGATCATGCCAACCTGACTTGGTAGAGGGGATTCTCTTACCTGAGAGCTCCCTATGCCAACAAAATCCCAGCTCTGATCACTGCCCCCTGTCTAGTCTAGTTCCCTGCCCCACTCCTCCCACCATATTTATTATGCTGCCCACATTCCATAGCTTGTGAAGCTCTGTTATCGAGGTGTTGGCTGCCATTCTCTTGGTATTTCAGCCTGGACCAGAGGAGATCAAATTGCCTTTGTTTTGGGGGTGTTTTACGTTTGTTTGTTTGGTTTGGTTTGGTTTGTTTCAGGTTGGCTGATTCTGTTTCTGGCTTTCTCTTTCTGGGAATAGAAACTGTTGCCTGAGGCTAGGGAGAAAGTGCTCTCAACCTTTTTCTTGAGGTCACTCACTCTAGTAACTTTCACTCTTCCAACCACAATGGTTTTTACTTTCTCTTTAGGTTAATCCTCATTTCCCTTTCTCCCTCCTAGGAGGAGAGGCTTTGGACCAGATTCCTTGGGTCTCCTCAGGCTCTGGCACCAGCAGGAAATTGTCGGCCTCCCAGTAAGCTCCTTGAGAGCAGACTGTTTTAATTTCTGTCTTTTTATCTCCATCTCCTAGTGCGGTGCCTCGCACACAGTAGGTGTTTCATAAAGGCTCATTGAATTGAGACAGTGTGGTGTAATGGATAGAGCACTGTACTTGGAGGCCAGAAGACTCAGGTTCAAATTCTGGCTTTGTCACTTACTGGCTGTATGATTCTGGACAAGTCACCTCACCAGGCCTCGGTTTCTTCATCTGTAAAATGAGAGGGTTGGTCTTGGTGACCTCTAAGGTCTTATCTAGCTCTAAATACATGATCCTGAAAATTGATGTCTCTTGGCAAAAACACTAAACACACAACACACACACACACACACACATGTTCACACACACATGCATGCAGGCACACACACGCACACACGTGTATTATTAAGTTCCATCAGAATATTCCATTGCACAGATATTGTTTCCTAATCTTTAAAGGGTAAGTGCAGTGGGGAGGGCTAAGGTCTCCTCTGGTCTAAGTCCTATGAAAACAGCAAGTGAAAAGGGTGGGGGGAGGGGGGATGCAATAAAGAATTTGTCTGTCTGCAAACAAGTACTTCCTGTTTGTCTTCAAATTCCCCTTCTAGTTATTTGAACATATCCCTCCTGCTGGCTGCCAGAGAGCCATAGAGGCTCTGCCTCTCAGCAGAGGAATCTCAAAGTCCAACTTGAGAAACAGAAAAAAGTAGAACATTCCTTTCCTGGAAGGAATGAGCTCATGTGCTCCTGATGACTGCCCCACCTCTTGTCCCATAAACACACATACACAGGAACAGGAACACTTTCTCTCTCTCTCTCTCTCTCTCTCTCTCTCTCTCTCTCTCTCTCTCTCTCTCACACACACACACACACACACACACACACACGACTGTGCTAAGGGAAGTGGTCAATGTCCTGGAAGGACATGTATGGGATAGACCCCTCCCCTGAGTGCTGGGCTTGTAGTCGGGAGATCTGGGATGGAATCTCTCTAGGTCTGTTTCCACCTCTGTAAAAATGAGTTTTGCCTAGAGTCTAAACAATCCCCTAAGACTGCAAGTTACAGAAAAGGTGCCAACCTTCATGAAAGGGTGTTTCCTCACTATATCAAGTCCAGCGCCATCCAATCATATAAAAACAAAAACCCCACAAAAATCCTTGGATGCAGAAAAAGTCTTGTAAAGTATAGCTGAAGTCTAGCTATTGATTTTATTAGGTCGGGTTTTGCGGGGGGAGGGAGGGAGCTGCTCTTGACGTTTTAAAAAATTCTTTCAATCCTTTCCTTTCTTTCTCCTCAGAGTTCCCTTTCAGCTCTAAGCCAATATCCCTATGAGGTGAGGAAAGGAGAAAAGAGAAGGGGGAAGGCCCGAAAGTACTTGGTCAAAGGAAGAGTGTGACTTAAGATGTTATAATAACAAAGATAACAACAACTTATATTTCTTTAATGCATTAGATTGATATGGAGTGTGCCAGCCCCAAACCAACATCTTAGGAAGAAAAGGTCAAAATCCACGCCAGAGAATCCTCCCTAGGTCCTTCTGGGTGCTGAGGCTCTAAGGTCCCTGATTCAAATGCAAATAAGCCTGGTGGGAGGTAGGCTCCAGCTCTCACTCAGCCTGTTCATTCAATCTGCGAACATTAATTAGGTATTTAACTGGATGCTAGGCCCTCTGTTCAGCCCTAGGGAAATACAAAGGTAAATATTAATAACACTAATGACTCCTTTGTTTTAGCACGTAAAAGTTTACAAAGCTATCCTCCGAGCAACGGGGAAGCTGAGAGTGTGAAGATATCAGGGTGGTTCTTCCAGCTGAGACTTAGTGACTAAGTGCGTCACTCAAAGAGTCAAGGCTCCAGGGAGTTGGCGGAGGATACATTGGCTCCGAGATCAAGAGCCCTCAAAGGCGATCTAGCCCACCTCCTCCTATTTGACAGATGAGGAAACTGAGACTAACAGGTTAAGTGACTTGTACAGAGTCACTTAGTGTCTGAGGTAGGTTTTGAACCCAAGTGTTTCTGACTCCTGATCTAGCACCCCACCGCCTGTGCTAGGAAATATCCAAGTTGAGATATGAACCTAGGGCTCCTGATGCCAGAGATGCCCTCCTTCTGTTACACCATTCTGTCTCTAAAATATCACAGGTTACTGCCACAGCAAAGTGTACAATCTAGTAGGAAGATGAGAAGAGTATATAAAGAGCTATCATACAAATTATGCTATGTATAAGAAAAGTATAAAGCAGGATGAGATTGGATGAAAGAAAGAATTTCCAGCTGGGAGCTATCAGGAAGGACTTCATGTTGGAGGTGATATTTGAGGTGAGGCTTGATGGATGTAGGAGGTAAGCTGGAAGAAAGGGGGTCTACTAGATGTTTTCTAAGATCAAGGGTTAGTGGAAATGGGTCAGAGGCTAGGGAACACTAAGGGGGGAGGGGGTGGTTGGAGAAGAAAGGGGTAAAGGAAGGCCGAACTTATAATCTCAAATATAATCATGTATATGTTTGAATGGTTCAAAATCGCAAGGTATGAGAGATTCTCTAAGTAGAACACAATAAAACATTTATTTAGGCTCCACAGAAACAGATTCATGAACCAGC
>CM053628.1:43559144-43577087 GCA_028646595.1 Phalanger gymnotis
CCTCTCTCCTTCAGCTCTTGACTCCTGTCACCAACAACCTCTCCAACTGCCTCCTCACTGCTTCTCCAACTGCCTCCAACTGCCTCTAACTGCCTCTTAGCTCTACTCCAACCGTTCCACAAGCTGCTCCCACCACAGGCTTCTATTGGCTCTAGTGCTAGCCACTCCCCCCAGGGTCCTGGGAGGCTCACATCCACATAGGTTCCACACCCAACAGGGCTCTGGGCCTGGGGCTTAACACTTAGCAAGGCTCAAGGAAATACACTGAATTACTCGAAGAAAACAAAGACCATTTTGCTTGTCAACACAAGGGTAGAGATAGCCAGGATTGGAGGACAAAGAAGAGGGGCCCTGAAAGGATTATTTGGAGAGAGAAGAGGGGGAAAGTACATTATAATACAAACCAAGAGGCCAGGATTCAAGCCTCAGCTCTGCTAATTACCACCTCTACAACTATGAAGACATTTCCCCTACTGGGTCTCAGTTTCCTCCTCTGTAAAATAAGGACTTTGGATTAAGTGGCCTCTGAGGGCCCTGCCAGCTTTAAAAGTAGGGTCCTATGTGCGACCTTAGTCAAGTCCCTTCACCTATTTAGGCTTCAGGTTTCTCTTCTGTAAAATGAGAGAATTGAATTAGGTGGCCTCTGAGATCCCTGTTGGCTCTATATGTCATTCCTGTGTGTGACCTTGGACAAGTCCCTTCCCCTTTCTAGGCCTCAGCTTGTTTCTCTGAAGAGTTGGTGGTTGGATCATTGCAATTCTGAGAGGAACTAAGTCCATCATAGTTGATCATCATACAATGTTGCTGTCACTGTGTACAATGTTCTCCTGGTTCTGCTCATTTCACTCAGCACCAGTTCATATAAGTCTTTCCAGGTTTTTCTGAAGTATGCCTGCTTGTCATTTCTTATAGCACAATAGTATTCCATTACATTCATATGCCACAACTTGTTCAGCCATTTCCCAATGGATGGGCATCCTCTCAATTTCCAATTCTTGACACCACAAAAAAGAGCTGCTATGAATATTTTTGTACATGTGGGTCCTTTCTCCTTTTTTATTTTCTCTTTGGGATACAGACCTAGTAGTGCTATTGCTGGATGAAAGGTTTGCACAGTTTTATAGCCCTTTGGGCATAGTTCCAAATTGCTCTCCAGAGTGGTTGGATCAGTTTACAATTCCGCCAACAATGCACCAGTGTTCCAGTTTTCCCACATCTTTTCCAACACCCATCATTTTCCTTTTCTATCATATCAGCCAATCTGATAGGTATGAAGTGGAACTTCCGAGCTGTTATAATTTGCATTTCTCTAATCATAGTAATTTAGAGCATTTTTTCAAATGACTATAAATTGCTTTAATTTCTTTATCTGAAAACTGTCTGTTCATATCTTTTTTTCATTAGGAATGATCGAAAGTCCCCTATTTCATGGAATGTCCATCTTTTCTCCTGAAAGATTATACTCAATTTTGCTGGGTAGTTCGTTCTTAGTTGTATTCTCAGCTCCTTTGCCTTCTGGAATATCATATTCTAAGCCCTCCTATCCTTCAGTGCTAAGTCCCACATAATTCTGACTGTGGTTCCATGATATTTAAAGTGTTTCTTTCTGGCTGCTTGCAGTATTTTCTCCTTGATTTGATAATCCTGGAATTTGGCTACAGTATTCCTTGGAGTTTTCACTTTTGGATCTCCTTCAGGAAGTGATTGGTGGATTCTTTTAATGGTGATTTTACCCTCTGGTAAAATCAAGGCAGTTTTCCTTGATTTCTTGAAAGATGCTGTCCAGGCTCTTTTTGTGATCATGGCTTTCAGCTATTCCAATAATTCTTAAATTATACTTTATCTTTCCTGGATCTATTTTCCAGGTCTGTTGTTTTTCCAATGAGATATTTTACATTTTCTTCAATTTTTTCATTCTTTTGATTTTGTTTCATTCTTGAAGTCTCATAGAGTCATTAGCTTCCACTTGCCCAATTCTAATTTTTAAGGAATTATTTTCTTTCTTTTTTTGGAGGGGAGAAAGGAAGGCAATTTGGGTTAAATGACTTGCCCAAGGTCACACAGCTAGTAAGTGTGTCAAGTGTCTGTGGCCGAATTTGAACTCAGGTGCTCTGGACTCCAGGGCTGGTGCTCTACTCACTGCACCACCTAGCTACCCTGGAATCATTTTCTTCGTTTTGTTTTTGTACCTCCTTTTCCATTTGGCCAACTCTGCTTTTAAAGGGGTTATTTTCTTCGGTAGATTTTTTTTTTCCATTTGGCCAATTGTATTTTTTAAGGAGTTGTTTTCTTCACTCAATTTTTGTCCTTCTTGTTCCAAGCTATTGTCTCTTTTTTTATAATTCTCCTGCATAGCTCTCACTTCTTTTCCCAGTTGTTCTCCTACCTCTCTTATTTCATTTTTAAAATCCTTTTTGAGTTCTTCCAAGAGCACTTTTGGGGCTTGAGACCAGCTCATATTCCTCTTTGAAGCTTCACACGTAGGCATTCTGACGTTGTTGTCTTCTTCTGAGTTTGTGTTTTGAGCTTCCCTGTCATCATAGTAGCTTTCTGTGGTCCAGGCTCTTCTTTTTTTGCTCAATTTTTAAAAGTTGAGTTCTGCTCCTGGGGCACAGGGGGCACTGTCCCAAGCTTCTTGCATTCAGGGCCATGGGCCTGGTCTCTGGCTTTCCATGCTATGGCCTCAGGTGTTGACAGCTTGCCCACTATGCTGGAGTGCCCTGGCTTAGTTGCACCTGTTGTGCCCTGGGTTCTGGAGCTGGCAATTTGCCTTTTGTGCTGGAACTGGAGGCCTCACATCTGGCCTGCTGTGCCACTGGCCTGCTTAGCCAGGACCAAGGGGCCTTGATTGCCAATCTGTACTGTGGCTAAGAGCCTCCTACTGGCTTGCTGGGGCACCGTCTGCGCTGGGCTGCACTCCCCTTTTATCCAAGTGAGACAGACCTTCCCTGAAGTCCTTCTAAGTTATCTTAAGCTGGGAAATTGTTTCATTCCATCTTTTTGTGGATTCTGCTCCTCTAGAATCCATTTAGAGGCTTGATTTTACATTGTTTCCAAGGGAAACTGGGGAGAACTCAGGCAACTTCCTGGCTTCTCCCCTCCATCTTGTCTCTGCCCCCCCCCCCCGTCTTCATCTTTAAAAGGAGGAATTGGATTAGGTGGCCTCTGGCATCACTTCAAACTCTTGATTCAGAGTCCTATGTGAGGACAAGTTCCGTTATTTCCCCAAAGCTCAGTTTTCTCCCCTAGACAATAAGGCAATTGGAGTAAGTGGACTCTGAAATCCTTCCAAATCTATATTAGCATTCCATGGGTGATGTTGACCCAGTTCTTCTCACTCTCTAGACCCCCAGCTCCTCTTCTGTTAAAGGAGGTCTTTGCACTAGCTGGTCTCTGCATTCCCTTCCTGCTTTAGATTTAGGGACCTATGTGTGACCTTAGACAAGTCCTTTCTCCTCTCTAGGTTTCTAGGGTCCTATGAGTGACTTTGGACAAGTCCTTTCTCCTCTCTAGGTTTCTAGGGTCCTATGAGTGACCTTTGTGTGGAGTGAAAGACCCTCACCAATTATGAAAAGAAATTAATTTTAATAAAGAGCCATCTCAAGGTAGGAAAAGAAATAAAATTTTATTCATCTCTGGCAAGAAAAGGGCATCCTCTGCCAGAACAGAACTAGCAGGAGGATGCAAAACACAAGGAACAAAGCACCAATAAATATACCAGTAACGCAAGAAAATCCCGCCTACCTCTGTCTCTCCTCACCATTGGCTGGGAGGCAGGCTTACAATCTGAACGCGAAAAGCTAGACAAGGAACCGGGAAACCAAGCACAGACAATCTAACCCCCACTTTCCCTGGTTAATGATTATTGCTGAGGCGGCATCTATAAATCTAAAGAAAAAGAATAAGGTAAGGGGAGGGGGAGATCCTCTCCTTTTTCTTACAGTAAAAGAAAAGCAGGTCACAATGACCTTATTCTCATTGGGTAAATCTTTAAACCAGAACCAGAAGAAAGAACAGGGACTTCAGAGAAGAAAGGCGTTCCTGAGGGGCTGAGTAATCAAGTTCTCATAGATTCAAACTTATCCCATTTCCCTTTTCTCTGTATATCGATTCTCAAACATTTTAGATATACATATATGCATATATATAGTATTCCCTGTGAAGTCTTCACACTTTATTCTCTCACTATCTCACTCACCTTGGACAAGTCTTTTCCCCTCCTCTAGGTGTCTAGGGTCCTGTGAGTGATCTTGGGCAAGTCCTTTCCTTTCTCTAGGCCAATATGTGACCTCGGACAAGCCTCTTCCCCTCTCTGGGCCTCTGTTTTCTCCTCTGTAAGATGATGGACTTGAACAAGATGGTCTCTGAGGTCCCTTGCAGCTCTTCCATTCTGTTTTCAGAATGCCTCTGGCTCTGATATGCTCCCAATTTCTAAATGTATAATTTCATGGTCTGCAGGCACATTTGGTCTGTCTCATGTACCAATTTCCTCCTGCTCATTGCCAGTCCTGGGAGGGGATCCAGGCCAGAAGCAAGTAGCAGAAGGTGCCCTTCAGGGCTCAATGAAGAGATATGTTCCATTCATGGCCTCCTTGAGCGACAATGTCCAATTCATTGAGGGATCTCAGGACCCAGTATGCTGAATCTCATCTTCCCTATAGTGACTGTATGGATGCAGGCTGACTGAACCAATCGATAAGTCACCCCACCTCCTTTAAATAACACAATCTACCCTTAATATCCATACCAGGTGAGGATACCTCTTTTGAATAAATGAATCAATCAAAAGCATGAAAATAATGCATGGAGTCACAATCCGTGGGTCTTCTATCTAATAGCAAGTGAGTCTGGAACCCGGAATTTGAGTGTCAGGCGATATGGAAGAGAGAGAAGTCCCACCAAGCCCCTGAACGGAAATCACTGGGGTGGAGAGGAGAGGGGAAAAGAGAGCCTCTGTTTCTTCCCTCTCCCCTTTTGTTTGGAGGAAAACCTCAGGTGTGAAAATATGTTTAATGTGAATGTATGTGTAGAACCCATATTGGATTGCATGCTGTATTGGTGGGGGAGGAGGGAGGAGAGGGAGGGGGAGAAAATTTGTAACTCAAAAGCTTGTGGAACTAAATGTTGTGAACTAAAGATAAACTAATTAATTTAAAAGGGAAAAAAAAAATCTCTCTTAGATACTTACCCAGGCAAGATCTAATCAGACAACAAAAGAAATTCTAAGTTTGGGCTAATGGGTGTATTCCTGCTCATTGTGTTTGCTCAGACAGGTCTGGGGAAAGGTTGATTCTCCCTATTATCAAGAGAGGTGATATGGAAATTGATGTCTCTTTGACCAAGATTTGAGTGACCTAAGTCAAGTACCCCAAGACGTTCATTTTAATATAGCCCACACCTCCCATTGTGTTAACCAATCCAAGTTAATTAGGCATCCCTCAGGAACACCTCCTCTTCTAAAGGCATATAAACTGTGAGGCCACTGACATTAGAGGTCTTTGATCTAAGAGAGACAGCCAAATGGCCATCCTTTAATTAATAACTTGCTTTATTAATAAAATAACTTTCTTTATTGATAAAATGATTAAATTACCCAGAAACTATGTCTATTGAATTTTTTAATCATCACACTTCCATGAAGGAAGAAGTGGCAGTGACCTTCTGGTCACCAGAAAGTCAGTGCTAATGGGGAATGAAAGAATAACTCCAGAGTTCATGCTGTAGAGAGAATGCTGGACTTGAAATCAAAAAGATACAGATTTGAATCCACCCCCTGGATGTTACTAGCTGTTACTAGACACTGGACAGGTCACTCCCTTCTCTGGGCTTTGGTTTCTTCCTATGGAAAATGAGGCAATTGAACTTGAAGGTCTCTAAAGTATCCCTTCTAGAACTAGCTATTCGTCTATGATCCCACAATCACTCTGTCCTCTACTCTGCTCGGTCTTGATCTCCACCTGTCTGCTTGCCCCATGGCTAGCTCATTGGCTAGGCTACCTAGGACCTCCGTATCTTCCCATTGCTACTGGAGCCATGGAGTCATCTCATGGGCAAACCTAGGTCCAGAGAGAGATGTCTACTCATTCCATTCCTCCTTCTTGTCCTTGAACTTTCTTCCTCCAAAGTTTGAGTCTTGGTCCCTTGTTAGAGTCCTCATCTTCTCATCATCCCTTTCCCACCTCTGCTCTTTTCATATGGCAAAGTTTTTGGAATGGGTTTGACCCAAGACAGGGAGCCCATGTCTCCCACATATAAGCAGAGTAGAGGATTACCTAGTACATGATGAGTAGGTTAGAATACATTTTTTTCTTTTTTTTAATTTTATTTTACCCGAACACAAATACAGAACAGAAAAAAAGAAAAAAAACATATCATAAATTTAAATATTGAAACTTAAATATAAAGTAAGAAAGAAAGAAAGCATGTCATGTGCATAACAGAACATAGGAGAGGATTCAAAATATGTAACAATAAATCTTCATTTCAAGAAAGTCTGTATGATAAATAATACACCTTGTGTTGAGAATTGTCCATCTTTTCTTTGCTTCCTTGTGTTTTTTGCTGTGCATTTTTAACCTTCTTCTTTTTCCCCTCCCCCTGGCCCCCAAAGGCTAAAATATAATGTATATGTTTCTTGATACGTACATACACATACAGATATATACATATACTTATACACATATACATGCGTATATAGACATATACTTTCCCAAACACACTCTACTCCTGCTCTGTTTTTTTTTATATTTTGTACATATCTTTTGTTTCCTATCCCTCCTGCCTCCTCTACTTTACTCCTATTACTTGCCTAACCCCCTCTAAGGATCCCTTCCCTATCCTCCCGTTCCCATTGATCTGAACTCCCTTTACCTATTCCCTCTAAAAATCCCTCCCTTGTCCTAATCCCACCCTTGTCCTCTCCCCTCTCAATAAGCCCCTACCATTTTATTTCTTCTAAATTTAGAAGACTTTTATATTCTTCTAAATATATATGTATTGTTCCCTCTTAAACCCATTCCTGATGAAAGTAGGTTACCAGAACTACCAGCCCTCCTCCCCCATCTAAATCCCCTGTATCCTTTCTTCTTCTTGCACCTCTTTTGTATAAAATAGTTACTGTTTTTAGCTGTTTCTAAATGGTTTTACTTTTTAAATTCATATCATAGTCAGGTTTATCCCCCTCTTTCTTATGAGCTCAACAATTATTAATAAGAATGTTAGACATACATTTTACATTTTATGTTATATAAAAGGTAAGCAGTCTGTTCTTATGAATCCCTTATAGAGAGTCTTTGGTATGTACCTTTCTCTTGGTTTCTCTTGGTTCTTGTATGTCGAATCTTCTATTAAGTTGAGGATTCTTTTTAACAAAGTCTTGAAAGTCTGAGGGTTTGTCAAATGTCCATTTTTGTTTCATTCAAGATAATACTGAAATTTGAAGGGTATGATATTTTTGGCCAGAGCCCCAGGTCTTTTGCTCTTCGATATATTGTGTTCCAAGACCTGCCATCCTTTAATATCTCTGAGGCTAGGTCTTGTGTAATTCTAATTGTGGCACCATCATATTTAAATTGTTTTAATCTGATGCTTTTGATATTTTATGCTTGAGCTGGGGGTTTTGGAATTTGACTATGATATTCCTATGAGTTTTCCTCATGGGATCTCTTTTAAGTGGTGTTTGATGGATTTTCTCTGTTTCTAATTCCCTGACTTGTTCTAAGCTTCAGGACAGTTTTCTTTAATTATTTCCTGTATCTGTATCCTGTATTATTCCTGTATCTAGATTATTTTTTTGATCGTAACTTTCAGTTACTCCAGCTATGTTTATATTTTCTCTTCTTGATCTATTCTCCAAATCTGTTATTTTGCTTATGTTTCACTTTCTTTTCTATTTTTTTCATTATTCATGTTTTGTTTAATTATTTCTCGATCTCTTATAATTTCAGTGGCTTCATTTTGCCCAATTCTAATTTTCAAGGTGTCATTTTCCTCTTTGAAATTATAGATCTCCTTTTCTAATTGGTTGACCTTCCTTTCATTACTTTCTTGTTTTTCTTGGATTATTTTTATTTATTTATTTTTAGTTTTTCCTCCATCTCTGTCATTTGATTTTTAAGGTCTTTTTTAAGATCTTCTAGAAATTCTTTTTGGGCAAGTGACCATTTGACGTCGCTCTTTGGGGGGTTCTTCATTTCAATATCCTCCTCTGAAGATGAACCCCTATTCCTGTAATAGATCTCTATGGTTGGATTCTTTCTCCTTTGCCTGTGCATTTTGTGGGTGTGTGTGTGGTAATGACTTGATTTTTGTAATATCTCTAGCCCTGGGGTATGGGAAATGGTGCCTCTTGCCCCAAATCTTCAGTTCTCTCTTCTAGCCTGGAACCAAAGCCAAACTTCTAACCTCCTGTAAGTGCCCACAGCGAGGGGCTTTCTGCCCCACTGCTTCTGCACTCACCCACGTGTGCCGTTTCCTTCTTGCCCCCACTGCTCTTCACAGGGCAGCTGGGTCTGGCATTCCCCGTCAGCAGAGGTTCCCGCAATCTTCCTGGGCTCAAATGCACGACTCTCTTCACTATCCCGGGGTGAAAAGTTCCAGTGGCTGGGCGGAGGCAACCTCTCCAACCAACTGCCCCTGGGGCTTGCCGCTAGTTATGTAAGCGGTTTGCCACTTGTTATTGAAACCCAGCCTGGAGGTGTTTACGCCTCACCCGGACCAAAGCTGGTCTTGGGGTTTTTCTTCAGATCTTTTCAAACTGTCCGAGGAAGATCCCGGTTGTGCCCCTATTTTTCTTTGTCACCAGCCACACTTTGTTCCCCCTAAGGTGCTATTTTAACTCTTTCGTGGGGGAAAATCTTGAGAGCTTGGAATTTTCTGACCTACTCTGCCATCTTCCCAGAATCCTTTCTTAGAATTCCTTTTTTTTTTTTTAACGCAGCACTTTTTGTATTAGAAAAAAACTGAAAGGAAATTGATTTCCCATTATTTGAGGAATGGTTGAACAAATTGTGGCATACGAGGGTAATGTTATATTATTGGGCCATAAGAAACAAACAATAATGATTTATTATATGCTCACTCTGTGCCAGGCACTGTGCTAAACAATGGGGATACAAAATGAGGCAAAGGATAATTCTTGTCTTCTAGGAACTTATGATCTAATGGAGGAGACAGCAAGCAAATAAATATGTACAAACAAGCAATATACGGGATAAATAGAAGATAATTAACAGAAGGAGGGGACTAGAATTAAGAGGGACTGGGGAGAATAAATATGAAGAATTCAGAGAAATTGAAAAGACTTGTATGAACATCAGTTCATATAAGTAAACTTGATAACTTGATCAGCTCATACAAGTAAATTTCATAACTTGAAGTAAACAAAACCAGAACAATTTATGCACTGACTTCGGTAATATAAAAGAAAACAACATTATGTACTGGGGGACTGGCCAATAAACCCAGTTTTTGTGGACCTGAACAAAACATATTGGTGTATTTGACTGGTGCAATTTCCCAAGTGGAAGAAGCTAAGCAGCTTCCAGGCAAGTTGTGATGGCATGTAAGGAAAATGCTTTAGGGAGACTTTGGAGCGTGCGTAGACATTTAGTAACTGGTTCTGGTCTGCTAGTCTCTTGGGCAGATAGTACCCTTTTTCATTGGCTGTAGTTGTGAAACCTTCATGAGGTTTAAGTCAACCTTGACCGTTCAGTTGGATCTCTGCTCTTGGTTTGACTTCTTCCCTGATGGCATCTGGTGAGAGATAATGTTGAAGATGGCAGATTAGAGGCAGCCACCCAGCTGAACTCTCTCAACATTCCCCTCCAAACAACTTTAACACAACACCTCACATCCAATTTTGGAGTGGTAGGAGCCAAAAAAAGGTCAGAGGGAGACATTTTTCCAGCCTAAGAGAACTTAAGAGGTTGGCAAAAAAAATCATAGGTCTTGTAACACTATATTTAAAAGGGCAAAAGAGTTAGAGTTGTGACAAAAAATAACTTACCCAGCAAAGTTTAGTATACTCCTGAAAAAATAGACATTTAAAGAATTGAAAGACTTTCAGTTTTTTTTGTGATAAAAAAACAGAACTTAATGGAAAATTTGACATATAAGATCCAGGAGAAATATAAGGTAAACATTAAAGATCATTTATAAGGGACTCAATAAGGTCAAACTTCTTATATATGAAAATGTTATCAATATTCTTAGGACTGTCATCAGTACTTGGGTAGTTTGAAAGAAAAGTTGAGGTTGGGCTCAGTATGATAGGGTAATTCTAAAAAATAAAATTGGATAGGAAAAGGTAAAAAGGAACAATTATCTCTTACAAATGAGGCATGAGAGGAAGAACTGATAGAGAGGAAGGAAGTGGGGGGGTAGAGGGCTGGTAGTTCTGGAACCTTACTCTCATCAGATCTGGATTAAAGAGGGAACAACACTTACATCAGGAAGGATATAAAAGTCTTCTAAATTTATAATGGAATAAGAGAGTGAAGAGACAGAATGGGGGAGAGGAACTTTTAGAAGGGTGTGTAAATTAAGATTTAGGAGAGTGGGGGAGAAGAAAAGGGGGGAGCTCTTTAGAGAAGTGGGCAGAATAAGGAATAGGAGGGTTAAAGGAGAGGATAAGGGAGAGATTCTTTCAAAGGCTGTGGATTAGGGAGGTAGTAGTGAAAAGTAAACTAGAGGAGGGATAGTATCAAAAGAGAGGCTGAGAAGGACAATAGGGAAAAAGGATGGAGGGAAATAAAGAAATAGTAATTATAACTTTGAATGTGAATGGAATAAGCTCACCCATAAAACAGAAACAAATAGCAGAATGGATTAAAAATCAAAATGTGACAATATGTTTCTTACAAGAAATACATTTGAAAATGAGAGATACAGAGTTAAAATAAAGGGCTGGAGTAGAACTTATTATGCTTCAGTTGATGTGGAAAAAAAACCCAGGCGTAGTAATAATGATCTCAAAGTTAAAGTTAAAATAGATCTAATTAGAAAAGATAAACAGAGGAACTATATTATGATAAAAGGTACCATAGACAATGAAGCAATATCAATACTAAGCCTACACGCACCAAATACTATAGCATCTAAATTTTTAAAATAAACATTAAATGAATTAAATGTAGAAATAGATAGTAGTACTATAATAATCTTCCCCTCTCAGAACTAGATAAATGTGTGAAAAATGTGGTTTTTGGGGATCACTGGACTTCCCCAAATTGTGAGAAAACACGGCTTTGGGGATCACTGGACTTCCTAGGCAGGGCCAAAGTCCTGAGGAAGAACCCTGTGATAATCCCTAGGGAAGGCTGTACAGACCACAGGACTTCCAGAGGAAGACCAAGTGGTAGCCCCCCCCCTTAATCTGTGGGGATCAAAGGGTCAGACCCTAAGGAGGACCCAGCGGTAAGATCACAAAGCTCCTGAGACAGGGCTGGAAGTCCCAAGTGATGTCCCCTTAAGAAGGCTGTGCAGACCACAGGGTTCCCCAGGGAAATCCTGAGTGGTTGCCCTCTTAACACCACAGTGGGGATCACAGGATCCCCAAGGCAGGATCAGGAAGTAAACCCAAGACAAGCTTCCCTTGCTCTATTGCTTTCCTTTACCTTAGGAAAAATCCATGTGATTTGCCCATTCTCACCCAAAGAACTCAGGACTAGAGTAGGCAGAGGAAGGCATTTTATTATGGTCCTCAAGAGATTGGGTGTAGTGCTCACTGAAACACTCACACTGATACAACTCCAGGAGCAGGGGTAACCATTCCCTCCACTCCTGCTAGAGTTATGGTTAGTTTACAATCTTTATTTTTTACATAGTTTTCCTAGGTTATACAGTTTATATAGGTAGGATAATAAAGATACAGAAGCAAAAGTGAAGTTAATTAGACTTTCCTTGTCTTAGTTTAGGATTAAACTACATTCTTTTACTTCCCCTACGTTCCCTCTTTAACATATGCAAATTATGCAAATCAGTAGGCCTGGATTCTTGACCAAGACCAGACCCTAGATAAGCTTGAACTGGTTGGTTTGGCTTCTCTAATTCCCCTGACTGCCTTCTCAAAATGCATGTGCATGAGTACAAGCCTCTGACCTGTCACCTGACCGACCTTGAGGCCTGGTTTCTGCTAAAGCTGAGGTGGGGGAAGGAGGGGAAGTACACCTTTAGTTCTGTAGAAACAAAACTCCTCCTCCCGTTTCTTACAAATCTAACCAAAAAAAAAAAATAAATAAGAAAGAAGCCAAAGGAAGTGAAAAGAGTTTTAGATAAGCTAGATATGATATGTGGAAAGAATTGAATGGGAATAGAAAGTAATACACCCTTTTCTCATGGTACATGATACCTTTAAAAAGATTGACCATATATCAGGGCATGAAAATTTTATAGCTAAAAGCAGAAATATTAAATGCTTCCTTTTCAGACCACAATACAATAAAAATTATATTTAATAAGGGACTATACAAACATAGGAAAAAACCTAATTGAAGACTAAACAACCTGATCTTAAAGAATGAGTGGGTTAAAGAACAAAGCATAGAAACAATTAATAATATTATTAAAGAGAATGACAATGAGACAACGTATCAAAACCTATGGGATAGAGCAAAAGCAGTAATCAGAGGAAAATTTATATCTCTAAATAGTTACATCAATAAAATAAAGAACAGACCAATGAATGGGGTGTGCAATTTTTAAAAAGCTAGAAAAAGAACAAGTGAAAAATACGCAATTAAACACTAAATTAGAATAATAAAAATTAAAAGTTAAATTAATAAAATTGAATGTAAGAAAACTATTGAATTAATAAATAAAACTAAGAGTTGGTATTATGAAAAAATAGTAAAATAGATAAACCATTGGTTAATGTGATTTTTAAAAAGAGAGAAGAAAATCAATCACTAGTATTAAAAGTGAAAAGGGTGACTATACCACTAATAAATATGTAAGCAAAGCAATTATAAGGAGTTATTTTGCCCAATTATATGCTAATAAATTTAATAATTTAAGAGAAATGGAAGAATATTTACAAATATATATACTGTCTTGATTAGCAGAAGAAATAGAATATCTAAATAGACCTATTTTGGAAAAAGAAATTGAACAAACCATAAATGAGCTTCCTAAGAAAAAAGTGCCAGACCAAGCTCCTTTTATGAAACAAATATGATATTGATACATAAACCAGGAAGAGTAAAAACAGAGAAAGAAAATTATAAACCAATTTCACTAATGAATGTGGATGTAAAAATCCTAAAAGAAATACTAGCTAAAAGATTACAACAATATGTTACAAAAATTATACATTACAACCAAACAGGATTCATACCAGGAATGCAGGAATGGTGTGACACAAGGAAAACTATTAATACAATTGATTATATCAATAACAAAAGTAACAGAATCATATGATTCCATCAACAGATGCAGAAAAAGCATTTATAAAGTACAACACTCATTTCTATTAAAAAACACTTGAAAGTTCAGGTATGAATGGACTTTTCCTTAAATTGATAAGAAGCATTTACCTAAAACAATCAGCAAGCATTATTTGTAATGGAAATAAGTTAGAAACCTTCCCAGTAAGATTAGGTGTGAAACAAGGATGCCCACTGTCACTAATATTATTCAGTATTGTATTGGTAATCCTAGCAATAGCAAAAAGGTAAGAAAAAGAAATAGAAGGAATCAGAATGGGCAATGAGGCAATAAAACTATCTCCTTTTTCAGACAATATGATGATATATTTGGAAAATCCTAAAGACTAAACTAAAAAGTTAATTGAAATAATTAGTAATTTTGGCAAAGTCGCAGGATATAAAATAAACCCATACAAATCATCAGCATTCCTATATTTCACCAACAGGACCCTGCAGAAAGAGATAGCTAGAGATACACCATTTAAAATAACTCCAGAGAGTATAAAATACCTGGGAATACACCTGCCAAAACAAACCCAGGAACTATATGAACAAAATCATAAAAAGTTTTTTCTACAAATAAAATCAGATTTAAAAAATGAAGAAATATTAATTGTTCATGAGTAGGCAGGGCCAATATACTAAAAATGACAATTTCACCTAAATTAATCTATATATTCAGTGCCATCTCAATTAAGTTATCAAAAAATATTTTGAGCTAGAAAAAATAATAAAATTAATTTGGAAGAACAAAAAGTCAAAAATTTCAAAAGAACTAATGAAAAAATGTAAAGAAAGGAGGTTTACCAGTACCAGATCTTAAACTATATTGTAAAGCAATAATTATCAAAACTATCTGGTACTGGCTAAGAAATAGGTAGATCAGTGAATCAGAGTGGCCATACAATTTACAATAACAATGAATATAGTTTAACGAGTGTAGAGACTTAAGTTTTCAGGACAAGAATTCATTATTTGGTTAAAAAAATTTGTTGGGAAAGCTGGAAAGCAGTCTAGCAGAAATTGGGTATAAACCAATATCTTATACCATTTACCAAGATAAGGTCAAAATGGATATATGACCTAAATAGAAAGGGAGATATTACAAGAAAATTTGAATAACATAGAGCATATTACCTATCAGATTTATGGATAGGCAGAATAGACTTTTGAGAAGGGTCGGGAGTGGGGGGAGAAAAAGAGAGAGAGAGAGAGAGAGAGAGAGAGAGAGAGAGAGAGAGAGAGAGAGAGAGAATATGTTGTAAGGGGAGAATCTTTGGGACATTCTCTCCAGTGCTCAGACTTAGAACAGTTAGTTTACACCCTTAATAGCACCTGCCTCCAAGGGTTGTTTTTAGGATCAAACATAATTACAATTACAAAGGTAATTGCAAAGCACTTGGTACAGTGCCTGGCACATAGTAAGCACCTTATAAATGTTAACTGTTATTATTTTTATTATTATCAACCCCACCCATTCAGATCCAGATGACGCATTGTTGCCAGATGGGTCCTGTCTTAGCTAACTGTGGGCTGGATCCCAAAGGCCAGTCCTTGCTGATTGGGATCCTGATGCTGGAATGGCTGTCAAGCCTGACACGGATTTGACTCCAAGACTCCCAGACCCCGAGTGATTTCCTCCACTCACCTTGTGAGACTCACAATTTCCTTCATCTAAAATGAAAAAGAACAAGCATTCGTCGGCAATAAAGGGAAACACAATGTTGGCCTTGGAGGGAGGACCTAAGGCCTCTCTTCCTTTATAGCATTTTTTCTTATCAATGCCATCAAGGAAAGGAGTCAAACCAAGATTAGCGCTCCAGCCAATTCACGAGCAAGTCAAGACATTATCCTGGGAAGTCATTTGTCATCTTCGAAAACGAAGGACAAACAACTTGCTTGCTGTACGATATTGGGCAAGTCGCTTCCCTCTCTGGGCCTGTTTCTTCACCTGCCCAGTGGTAGCGGGTGGAGGGTGGAGGAAAGTTGGACTGTGATAACATCTAAGGTCTCAGACAGCTGTAAATCCCACCTTCTAGATTCCAAGCTTAGGTGAACAGATTCCCTGGATCTGGTCACCAATTCCATGTGGTTTTGAGAACTGACCAGCAGAGGGCAGGACACACCAGCATTTGGACTGTGATGCTTTCCTCATCTATGCAAGAGAGCCCTGAAGGTTCCGGGGCAGAGATCATTTAAAGGGTGCCCAGGAGAGACAACAGAGAAAACATGGCCCCGAGTTTTCCCAAGAGGGGAAGGGGAGCAGAATGAAGCAGCGCCCAATGGTATTGACGATTTGTGAGTACAATTCCCATGTGAGTATATCTACTTTTTTTTTTTTGCAATGAAAACAAAGTTCACAATAAAATCTTGAAGAATGATACACTCCAAACAGTGAGGGATGGCAGGAGACCATCTGGCTATTGATGGGTTGTGGGCCCTGTACCTCTAGTGGTTCCTTGTGCAGCTTTGGACACTCTTTCCTCTGTATAGGCTGCTAGGGGATGCCACAGTGCACAGATTGCTGGGCCTGGAGTCAGGAAGACCAGAGTTCAAATCCAGCCTCAGACATTGAATAGCTATGTGACCCTGAGCAAGTCACTTCACCTGTCTGCCTCAGTTTCCATGTCTGTAAAATGGAGATCATAATAATAACACCTTCCCCATAGGGTTGCTGTGAGGATTGAATGAGATAATTGTAAAGTGCTTAGCATAGTCCCTGGCACACATGGTACTTGTTTAATAAATGCTTGTTTCCTTCTCTTTGTCTCCTCCTACTATAGCCAGCTGCAGGGAGGAAAACTGGGACCCTCTCCTGGAAGGAGATGATGAGCTTTGAGTATGACATGTTCACTGGTTGCTTCTCGCTGCCCCTGAACAGTGAGGAGTAGGACAGGAGCCCGTACCAGTTCCCTATAGACACAGGGCTCAAAGAAGCTCCTCGGTGGGCAGGAGCCAGGAACTGCTGCCATATGCATCCATTCAGTGCCAGCTTTCCGTGCCTCTTCCTGGGCCTCTTATCTCCCCCTGAGAAGTAAGTTTTCAGGGCTGGGCTAAGGCCAGGCTGGGCAAAGGTACCTAGATAGCTGCTGTTCAGGGGTGGGGTAAAAATCTGTAACCTTTTCCCCACCTCTGGTCCCAGGCACCCAGCACATCTCCTTTTGGCCTTCTGAGCCAGCTATTTAGGCCTGGTAACTAATAACCAAGAGTTGGAGAACAGCTGTCTTCTGCCATTTACCCCTGATTCAGAAATTCTCCCCATTTTACAATGTCTGATAGGCAAATAAAGGTCCAGAGAAGGAGCAATAGAGGGTAGTAGAAGCAAGATTATAGATGTGGTCATTCAGAATCACCAAATCACAGACCTGAAAGGGCCCTCAGAACCCATCCATTTCAGCTTGTACATAAACAACAGTGTCCTTGATAGCAGCCAGCTCCACCCTCGGATACCTCCTTGTTATAAAGTTTCTCCTGACAGAAGCTGAAATTGGCCCCTCTGCACCTTCTGCCCCTCACTCCTGGTTCTGCCTTCTGAACCCAAACAGAACAAGGCTAATATCTCCTCTATGTGATAGCCCTTCAAATACTTTAAAACATCTATCACATCTCCCCCCAAGTTTCAGGTGTCATTTATTGACAGAAGATCATAAAACCATAGATCTGCAGTTGAAAAGGACCTCAGAGCTCCTCTAGTCCAATCTCATTTGACAGATGAGGAAACTGAGTTAAATGACTTGCCCAAGATCACACAGATAGTAAGTAGCAGAACTAAGGTTCAAACCCAGCTCATCTACCTCTAAACCCAACATTCTTTCTACTCTGCCTCTCATGAATAAGTGCAGATCCTAGGGCTTGCTCATGGTCTTGGTGTTCAACACACACATATACTCCCAGTTCTACTTCATCAGAACCACCAGGAAGTTGAAAGCCAGAGAGGTACCATAGACAAATTCATCCTTTTTTATCTTCAAGTGACCAGTGACCACAGCCAGACATTGTACTTTCTTCACTTTGATGGCAGACCTGACCTCATCTCCTTTGGCCACCATGTTCTCTTATAGATGAGCAGGGCTGGGAACTGGCCAACATGATTCAGGCCAGGGCTAATTATTCGAGGGCTTTGCCTGTTCAGGAACTTGGAGGCCAGACTTCTTCGGCAGCCTCTTGGCTGCATTCTCATTCTTGTTCAGCTCCACCAGTATCTGGATGTCCGTGGTGGGGCCTCATCACAGTGGCTGCTGGTCCCCTGCACAGAGAATGTGGATTAGAGTGGTATTGAGCCTGATGGAGCCAGAGAAACATTTGTTCTTTGGGGGATCATAGTCCTTCAGACTTATCTGATGCATTTGTACCAGGTTCCTCTTCATACAGAGCATTCCAGAAGATTGTTGTTTTTGACTGCCCCAAAACAAAAAGCCAGGAAAGGATAAAGAATAGAGTCTTCAGCCCATGCCCTCAAATACCCCTCTAAGTCTGCTCATCTCTAGGCTAAAAATCCCCAGTTCCTTCAGCTTCATAT
>CM053628.1:43577587-43589109 GCA_028646595.1 Phalanger gymnotis
TCCCCCCTTTCTTTCCCCAGAGTGCATTTAAATGCATGTATGATATGACTCCACTGTAACACAAAAGACGTATCTACACCTAGGTACACAGCCGTGCCAAAGTTATTTTAAAGCAACTGGTCTAACCTGTAAAAGAAACACATAGAAAAGACTGGCTGTCAACTATGACTAGGGGCAGAATTCTTTTTAAAAAATATATTATGATGGCTGTCTTTTGTTTTTACATCTCCTAGATTTTCCCTGTATCCCCTGTCCCCCCTCCCAAAGCCATCCCTTATAACAAAGGATTTTTTAAAGAAAAAGAGGAAGAGAAAAATAATTCAGCAAAACCGATCAATTCATTAAGAAATAGCTAATATTATGTACAATATTTCACATCTGGGAATGCCCCCACAAGGAGAGAATTCTTAATTAATCAAAGAATAGAGGTAATTCTCAAGGATAAAATGGAAAATTTTAATTACATAAAATTGAAATGCAGCTAAAATTAGAAGAGACACAGTTAACAGGGAAAATCTTTGCAATAAATATCTCTAGTAAAAGTCTGATACCTAAGACATATAGAGAGTTACTACAAGTATATGAGAACAACAACCATTTCCCAATAGATAAATGGTCAAAGAATATGAACAGACATTTTTAAAAGAGGAAAAACAAGTTGTCAAAAACTATATGAAAAAGTAATCCAAATAAAAAATAAACTAGAGGAATACAAATTTAAATGATTTTGAGATTCCTGCTCACACCCATCAAATTGTCCAAGGTGACAAAAAAGAATGGCCAATGGTGGAGGATCCATGGGAGGACAGGCCCCATTGAATGATAAGCAAGGGTAAGGAGCCTGCAACCTTGAGGCCACATGTGGCCCTCTTTACCCTCAAGTGCAGTCCTTTGACTGAATCCAATTTGTTTGGTTCACTTGAGGACCTAGAGGGCCACATGTGGCCTCGAGGCCGCGGGTTGCTCACCCCTGCCCCATTCTGAAAAACAATTTGGAATTATGCCCCAAAAGTCGTTAGGCTGTCCATATTTTTTGTCCCAGCAATATCACTACTAGTTACATACCCCAAGGAGATAAAATGCCAAAAGGGCCCATATGTTGAAAAAAGTTTCAAAGCAGCTGATTATGTGGTAGCAAAGGACTAGAAGAAAAGTTGATGCCCATGAACTGAGAGAACAGCTGAGCAAATGGAGGTACATGAGTGTAGGAAAATAGATAGATCTTGCTTTACGTGAATTTGCATTATGCAAATTTGACTTTCCATAAAGAATTCTAAAAGAAATCCACATTCCAAAAAAAAACACCTATGTGAACTTTATTGTACAGAACTATGTGCTCTCTTTCTCTCTGTTCCTGTCACTTAACCTTGTTTGTCTCAGTTTCCTCATCTGCAAAATGAGTTGGAGAAGGAAATGACAAACCACTCCAGCCTCTTTACCAAGAAAACCCCAAATGGAGTCATGAAGAGTAGGCTATGACTGAAACAACTGAACAACAATAATATGGAGGTAAAACTACATACACACATATGTATGCATGTATATATAAACACACATAATATTATATGCTACATATAATATATAACATTATAATATGTGGATATATCATACTGATAGAGTATACGTGTGCATTTACAGGCATACACACGTAGATACAATGTGTCTCAAAAGTCTCAGCATGCAATGACTAACCTCGATAGACTTAGCTCTTCTTAGCAATGCAAGGATCTAAGACGACTCCAAAAGGCTCATGATGGAAAATGCCCTCCACATCCAGAGAAAGAACAGTGGAATCTGAATGCAGATGGAAGTATACTGTTTACTTCCTCTTTTTTTCTTTTGTTTCTTCTTTCTCTTGGTTCCTCCCATGTTTATGTTTAACATGAATGTACATGTAGAGCCTATATCAGATTGCATGCTATCTTGGGGGGTGGGGAGAGGAGAAAGGGGGAGAAAATTTGGAACTCAAAATCTTATAGAAATGAATGTTGAAAACTAAAACTAAATAAATAATTTTTTATAAGTCTCAGCACAGTTTTAAGTTTATAAATCTTGAAAATAAAGGTTTTACTCTGTTAAGGCTTAAAACTACACTAAGACTTTTGGGACACCTTGTGTGAATGTATGTGTATGTGTGTGTGTGTGTTGTTGTTGTTTTTTTCTTACCAGGGAGATCCAGTGAAATCACAGGTCCTATAACTATGCCTGTCTATCTCTCTACATAGGGACCTCTCTTTATAAAGATAGATGATCCAGAGGGATCTTTGTATGTATATTAATATGTAAAATATGTAGGTAGGTAGGTGTGCAGCCTCAGCTATAGTTGACACTTTGATTGTTATTGGGGGGGTCCTCAAACTCTGCCCTTGTCACCAACCCCCATCCAGGAAGTCCAAAAGGAGACCCAGCTGGTTTCCATATTAAATGGAGTCTTAGCTTCTTTTACTGAGCTTACCCTATTCAGAGAACAGATGGTGAGGAAGTGAGACAGCCCCCCTTTCCTTTCCTCCCTCCCCACCCCCAAGCATCCTCAGCAGCCCCAGGCAAGACACAGTAGCCTTAGGCTGGGGCCATCTTCACTTAACAGAGCCCAACTCAACAAAGGCCACATTCCTTCCTGGCAGTCTCACTGGAAGCAGGGGATCAGCTTTTCCTGGCTGGCTTTGTAACTCTGTGCAAAACAGAAATGGTTCAGAATGAGAGAGCCCAGGTCCACATGCTTATAATTAGCTGGAATAATTTGCCAGGGACAATGCTAACCTTTCTGCTGTAAGACAGCAACAGTGTGGTCCAGTGGGAAGTGCCCTGGATTGGGAATCAGAGAGAATTAGGATTTGAATACCGGTTTGACCATATACTAGAGCTGTGTGACCTTCGGCAAGTCACTTCACTATTCTAGGCCTCAGTTTCCTCTTCTGTGAAATGAAGAAGGTGGACTAGATGGCTCTAAGGTGCCTTCCAGATCTTGAGTAAGTCACCTCACATGGTGCAGTGGAGCAGCACTGGACAGGGGCATTGGAAGAAGAGTCAGATTTGAGTTCAAATCTCAGATATGCCACTTACTATCTATGTGACTTTGGGCAAGTTACTCTTCTCATCTGTAAAATGGGGGAGTTAGATTCTTAAGAAGAACTCTTAGGAACTCTTCCAACTCCAAACCCAGGATGCTGTAATCCTATAACCTTACCAGGCCTCAGTTTTTTCATCTGTAGTTCAAACCTCTGATGCTCCTTTTAGTTATTAATCTATGGTCTTCCAAATCAGAGTCTTTCCCATAAACAATGAGGGTCTTTGCCCTGATCTCAGAAATTCAGATGCTTTGGAAGTGGAATGCAATGCAGAAATGGTCAAGCCACAGCAAGTAGGTAGTGCCAGGAAAGGCCCAGGGGTCTGAGGTTGCCCCTGGGATGTTCTGTAGTTTGACGTCTGACCTGGATTAAGCACCCTCAACAAATTTACAGATGATGCCCAACTGAAACAGTCAAGGCAAAGACAGAGAAGTTGGAATCTATCCTAGGGAGATCTTGACAGGTAGAAAAAATGAGCCGAATCCAAGAAGATTAAATTTATCAGGAATAAATGGTAGCCCTCCATAATAAATGGATGGACACCATCTGGAGTAAGGTGTTCAGTTCTGGGCACTTCATCTTACGCAGGACATTGATAAGCTGAAACACATCCTGAGCAGGTGGCCTAGAGTAGGAGAGGACTGGAGGGAATGCTGTCAGTCAGAGGAACTAGGAGTGATTATTTATTTATTTTTTATTCTGAACTTAATACTAAATAAAATGAGCATTTCCATATAAAAGAGTCAATAATGAGGATTCCAGGACAGATAATTAAGACCATACACAAACGTGAGAATCTGTTACATATAGCTTGTTGTTGTTCAGTCACGTCCAACTCTTCATGACCCCATTTGGGGTTTTCTTGACAGAGATACTGGAGTGGTTTGCCATTCTCTTCTCCAGCTCATTTTACAGATGAGGAAACTGAGGCAAAGGAGGTGAAATGACTTGCCCAGGGTCACACAGGTAGTAAGTACCTGAGGCTGGATTTGAACTCAGGTCTTCCTGACTTCAGTCCCAAGGCTCTATCCACTGTGCCACCTAGCTGTCTACATACAACTTACTTTTCCTTTTAAGTACCAAAAAAATTCAACATGGAACTTCCAAAGCAGCCCTGATTATCTGTGTTACCTGAATATTTTTGAAAATGCCCCAATGATTCTCTTTCATTTTCTTTTCTTCTTTTCTTTTTTCTGTCAGTCTTCTTGCTATCTCTCCCTTCTAGTCCTCTCAAAAGAAAAGTAAACCCTAATAACAAATTCCCTCATTGGTTGTGTCTGAAAATGTCTGCTTCTTCAATCTGAGTCCATCACTTCAGGAAGTGGGTAGCCTGCTTCATCATCTGTCCTCTGGAACTGTGGTTGATCACTATACTCTTCAGAGCTCTTATGCTCTTCAAAGTTATTTATCTTAACAATGAGGTTGTTAGTTTATAAATTAGTCCCTTGATTCTGCTTACTTCACTTTGAATCAGTTCATATTAATCCTCCCAGGTTTCTCTGAAACTCTGAATTGAGGATGTTCAGCCTAAGGAAAACACTTTGAGGAGATGTCTGGGCTATCTCCAAGTATTCAAGAGCTGTCATGTAGAAAGGGTATTTGAATTCTTCTGCCTGGCCCTAGAGGGCAGAACTGGAAGCATAAGATGGAACCTCCAAAGAGGCAAATATGGGCTTGATGTCAAATTTTCTAACAATTTTAACTGTCGACAAGTAGAAAGGTCTGCCATAAGAAGTAGTGGGATTGACCATTTGTTGGAGATGTTATGGAGGGGATTCTTGGCATGTAAGGTCTCTTGTTACAAGTGGTGGTACAAGGAAGAGGATCAATGATTTAGGTGAACAGAGATAGAAGCACCACCCAAGATGTAAAATGTAGTAAGATAGATACGAGACCTATATCTCCACCCCATAACTCTAGTCCTGGAAATTGAGTCTCCTAGGGATGTTATAAGAGAGTTCTAAAAGAGTGGTAGAGGCCTAACAGTAAAGTTATCTAGTGATGTCTGTGACTTCTGTGAACAAGAGAAAGATGGCTTCCGTCTCTATTATCATCCAACAATCCTGTCTTCCCGGTCACACTGGATATCACATGATCATTGCATCATAGGTCTAGAGCTAGAAGGAACATCAGAAGTTATCTAGTCCAACCAATCCTCTCATTTTACAAAAGAGGAAACTGAGGCCAAGTTGGAGGCTGGATGGGCACATGAGGGTGTTGAAGAAGCGATTCTTGCATTGGGTGGGAGACTGGACTTAATTCTCACCAAAATTTCTTCTAATCTTGAGATGTATGGTTGTGGGATTTCATTCAGGGTAGGTAGCTGTTCACCCATTGCTTGAGGCCTTTAAGTGGAGGCTAGCGCTATGCAGAAGTTGCTGTTTGTCCTTCATTCTGGAGGACCACGACATCAGGGAGGTGATGCTATGCCATGCAAGTCAATTGGATTTGAGTGAAGGAGGGCTGTGCAAAGTCACCAGCCTCACTTTTGCTTCCAGAGCCATCTGGGTCCAGTGGCCAGATATTGATCAGGATGACTAGAGATGGCCCAGGATGCAGTGGGGAAGCTTGGCCTTTTCAAACTAAGGTTTTTTAACAGGTCTCAGTTTGAATGAGTCAGTGCCTATTCACTGAAAAGGCTGGGTAAGAAATGAGGCAAAGAATGGCCTCTAAAAAAGAGAGAGATCTGGGAGGGGAAGACCCTCAGGGTTTCTGGCTAAAACAGGAACAAGTGTTATTTACATTCATTCTGAGCCAATCAGAACCCAAACAATGACCAAATAGGTTCCCCAGTGCATCCTAGGCCATCCCCAGTTGTCCTGATCTATATCTGACTACTGAACCGAGATAGCTCTAAAGGTGAATGTGAGGCTGATGACTTTGCACAGCCCTCCCTCACTCAAATCCAAGTCACTTGCATGTCATGGCATCACCTCCCTGATATCACGGTCCTCTTTGAGAATGCAGGACAAATAGCAAGTTACAGACATGATTCCTCCATTGGAGGGAGGGGAGAAAATCTTCTAGCTTCAAGATCTTAGGGCTCAGGTCTGGAAGGTATCTTAGAAATGATTTTGTCTAACCCTTTAATTTTACAGAGAAGACTAAAATAGATAAGGGGCTGCCAGATGGACAAATGGATGGGTAGATTTTTAAATGTGTATCTGTACACAGATGGCAGTCTGTATCACCAATCTTGCCAACCCTCCCCTCCTCCATTCTCAGTAAAACAAAAAAATGACATCCCAGCCAATGATTGGTAGATGCAAAGAAGCTGGAGATGTCCCCTGCTGCTTCTTAGCTCCAGGAGAAGCGAGGACAAGAGAGAGGAAAGGTGGGGGGAGGCAGTCTAGCAACCATCATGGCTGGGTAGGCAGGCATCTGGGGTCCCTTCCCATCCTACCCCACCCCTTCTATGAGCTTACTTCATACAAGGAAATGTTTGTTTGTTTTGGTGGGTGACTCACCACCGGAGCTTCGAGAAAAGGAACTCCCCGAGCTGGGGAGTGGGCAAAGCCCCAAGTCATGGAGCCTAGGCCCTTTGCTGAAGCTCAGTGCATCAGAGTGATCCAAGACAGGAAAACATGATGAGGTCATTTCTCCCCTCACCACAGTCCACCTCCAGCAGCCAGGGGTGCAGGGCAATTCCCCAAGCAGGCTCTTCCTCTCTCCCCAGTGGTCACACTTCCTACTTGGGAATGGGCAGGACTAGACAGAACCTCTCCTGTGCCCAGTATTTACCTCTTGGTAGCAGCCCTTCTGGCAGGGCATCCAGGACACAAGTAAAGACTCTCCCATCCTAAGCTGGCCGACTCATACATTCCTACACCAGGGTTGGCACAGCTGAGCAGACGAAGGGTCTTCCCACAGTAAATGCTGGGGAAAAGAC
This sequence comes from Phalanger gymnotis, assembly GCA_028646595.1. Lineage (NCBI taxonomy): Eukaryota > Metazoa > Chordata > Mammalia > Diprotodontia > Phalangeridae > Phalanger > Phalanger gymnotis. Next base: position 43,584,545 of record CM053628.1, read on the forward strand.
AGGAAAGCACAGAATTACAGAAGCTTGGAATGGGAAGGGAAGTCCAATTCAGTAATTATGTCTATATTTCACTCACAACCTGTGTGATCTTGAGCAAATCGTTCAAACTTTTGTGCCTCAGTTTCCCCCTCCATAAAATTAGGGGGTTGGATTGACTAGATGTCCTCTGGGGTCTCTTCCAGTTCTAGATGTATGATCCTATAGGTAGCTTTGTTCAAGTCCTCTCTGGGCCTTGTTTTTTTCATCTGTAAATGAATTGATTGAACTAGATGGCTCATGAGGTAAGGCTATATCCCTATGAGCCTATTATCTTTGACTTAAAGTCTCTGCTTTAAGTTGATTTCCAATAGTGGAGACATGCTACCTCCCCTGGCATCCCATTCCTCTTTTGGATAGTTCTAAAGGTTAGGAAGGTTTTCCTGATGTCAAATCCAAAATGGCGACTTTGCTCCTCATTCTTCCCCCTGGGGCCACATAAGACCAAACTAATCCTACTTCCTTCAAATACTTGAAGATAACCATGGTGTTACCGCTAAATCAAATCTTCCTTAAAATGGAGTGACTTCGGTTTTCTGGACATCTTCCTTTACACCCCCACCCCTGGCCAAAACAAACAAACAAACAAAAACCACAGGCGTTTCTGTACTTTCCTTGTTGAAAATGGCATATTTTAAGAGGGGAGACATAATGAAGGATGCATATATTCTCTTCTTTGTAGAGAGGAACTGAGTCCTGGTGTAGGAATGATGGGTACCTTAGCAGGAAGTGACTACTCCATCTTGTAAGCTGTGATAAAGGAGAAGAAAGCTGGGCATCAGCTGATCTATACCCGATAGTTAAGGATAGCAGATTTCAAGTGAAAAGTTAGGTAGCATTCATGGACTGACGCATTAAGTTAGGAGCACCTAGCCCAGGACATTAGAGGAGGCTGTGAGAATAAAATTTTGTTAAGTGATTAAGAAATCTTCATTTCTTCTTAAAATGTTATCTTTGTGTATTTGGAGCTTTTGTTTTTACATCAAATTCATATCTATCTATATCTAGCTAGCTAGCTGTATATCTCCATATTATCCTAACCCAACAGCATCTCTTAAAGACTAAAAAAGTGGCAGTTAGGTAGTGCAGTGGATAGAGTATTGTACTTAGATTTAGGAAGACCTGAGTTCAAATCCTGCTGTGGACATGTACTAGCCAATCCTGGACAAGTCACTTCGCCTCTGTCTGCCTCAGTTTCTTCATGGAGATAATGATAGAACCTACCTACCAGGATTATTTTGAGGATCAAATGAGATAATATCTGTAAAGCCCTTTGCAAAATATAAGGCACTACATAAATGCTACTCATTCTGAATCTTTTTTTTTATTTGAGGGGGGATGGCAGGGCAATTGGGGTTAAATGACTTGCCCAAAGTCACACAGTTAGCAAGTGTCTGAGGACAGATTTGAACTCAGGTCCTCCTGACTCCAGGGCTGGTGCTCTACTCACTGTGCCACCTAGCTGCCCCTAACGCTACTCCTTCTGAAAAGAAATAGGGGGAAAAAAAAGTTTCACACAACTAACCAACACATCAACTGTGGTTGACATCATAAGATGTAAGAATGAAGGGAGAGAACTCTTCTCTAGGGCTGAGTTTATTGGTCACTCTAAGTACTCAGAGGACAGTTTGGAGGCTTAAAAAATTCTTTCCATTTACATTAATATTATTGAGCATACCGTTTACCTCGCTCTGCTTTGGTCCTTCTGTATCAGTTTGTGTTTCTCTGAATTCTTATGGGTCAATACATTTTTTTTTAAGAATGAAATTTTGGTAACACAAAAATCCAATTCCATGAGGTGGTGGTGTGTCTAAAGAGGCTAATGTAGCTGGACAAGAAACTCATTAACCAGTTCGATTTTGAAAAGACATACTAAAGATGAGAGCCGGGTAAAGTAACTGAGGTCGACTACAAATACACGGGCAAATGAGAATAGTGCCAGGCACACTCAATCTTCAACAGAGCTTAGGTTATGGAGAAGCAACAAAGGTCAACAAAAGGAAATTGACAAAAAGTGCTTGAGTTGGATTTTTTGTTGTTGGGTTTTTGTTTTTTGTTTTTGCTTTTAGATGTATTGGAGACAAATGGAAGCCAAAGAAAGGATAGGACCCTTTGCTCAGTCTAGATATGACGATGATAGTAAATGACAGAAGGTAAAACTACTCAAGTCTTATTTTGGGTCTTTTATCTGCCAAGGAGAATAATCTCTGGATTCAAAAAGAATGGTGTAGAAGTGGTCAACAGGGGAGCTGAACTCTGCAGTGGGGTTCTTGAGCCACTATCAATGAACTTTGACTGATTGAAAGCAGGGGAGGGGTCTTCCAGGACTGATTTTTAAATGTAGCCCAGCTCTGCTCATGCTCAGATCACATGCTCAGATGGAGGCAACCATGTGAGTGGGAGAAGTCATCCGGTGTTTCCCTACCATGTGGGTAGAAGTAGCCTCTTTTCCATTGCTTATGCAACTGGAAAGAACTGTATCTTTAAAAACCACCAGACTGGGACAGTCTGTCTCTCGTCTCTGTCTCTGTCTCTCTTTCTGTCTCTGTCTCTGTCTCTGTCTCTCTCTCTCTCTCTCTCTCTTCCCCCTCCAGCTGTTGTTGTTGGTGGTAGTCCTTCATTCTCAAAGAGGACTAGTGACATCAAAAGGGTGATGTCTTGACTTGCACATGAATTGGATTTAAGCGAGGCAGAGCTTGTGCAAAATTGTCCAGTGGTAAGACATAGGTCAAGATGACTAGCAATAGCCCAGGATACAGTGCAGGGGATTACTGGTCCTGTTCACTCACAGCATAGGTGCCATGAACCAAGCTGGCTGTGGGAAAGGGCTACCTCCCCCCTCTCCTTTTTGGGTCCTGTGGCCCTGAGAAATAGGTTTGGGGGTTGTCCTTTTCACCTCTAGGTGCAGACAATGAAGTCCCCAAACCTGAAAGCTCAAGGTATGGAGACCCTAGAGGCTTCTCAGGCCAGAAGCATTCCAGGCCAGGTATTGCTGCCAGTCCATCAGGGAAGCCTTGAAAAGAGGGGGTTCTGGGAGTATAGTCCATGAAAGCTTTGGCCTTGGAACTAGATAGAACTGTGTTATATAGGAACTGAGTTAAGCTGTGAACCTAATCTTCTTCCCCTCTCCAGAGACTGAGATGGCATAAAAGGGAGGGGAGGGGAGGGGAGGGGAGATGTCTGGATGCTTATTCTTCTATACCTTTGAAGTAAATTTTCCCTTGTAAAGCTAATCTGACTGTTAACTGGTTAAATAAAACTGGGGTACTTGGACCTTTAAAATTAGGAGGACACAAGTAGGAGGGCTTGAGTCAATGGCAGAGAGACTAGACACCCTCAAACCCTAAAGGTAGTGGAAAAGCTTAGAGAAGGGGTAAAATGTAGCACACTTAGCCTTTAGGCAGGAGGGGCCAGTGTAGACACTGTGGCACAGGTAATGTGCTATATGCTGAGTATGCAAAGACAAAATTAAAACAATCCCAGCTTTAAGGAGCTTCTATTCTATCTGGAGAAATATGTACACACAAAGAAGTAAATATAAAACATGTACCAAGGAAATACAAATTTCAGGGAGTTTGAGAAAGAATGAACACCTGGGGGCTAAGCAGGGAGGGCACTTGAGCTGAGCCTTGAAGGAAGTTAATGATTCTACTAGGTGGTGATGAGAAAGGGAATCATGGGGGTTAGCCTGTTCAAAAGCATGGAGATGGGAGATGTCTCATATGCGAAATGAATAGGCCAGTTTGGCAGGAATGAAGCATATGAAGAGAATGTGAAATTGGTCAAGAAGTAGAGTTTGAAATCAGATTGTGAAAGGCTTTAAATGCCAAACAAAAGAGTTTGTATTTTATCTTTGAGACAATAGGGAGTCACTGAAAAGTCTCAAACAGGAAAGGAATGTAGTCAGACCTATACTGTAAAAAATCAATTTGGCAGCTGTGTGGACAATGGTTTGGAATGGGAAGAGACTGGAGACAAGACCAGTCAGATTGCTATTACTGTAGTCCAGGTGAGAGGTGGTAATGTCAGGAACTAATGGGGTGGATGTATGAGTAGAAAGAAAGGAACAAATCCAAGACAAGTTGACAAGATCTGGCAACTGATTGTATATTGGAGGAAAGGAAGGAAAAGGAAGAGTTGAAGATGACTTTGTAGTTGTCGACTGAAAGGATTGTGATGCCCTCCATAGAAACAGGGAAGTTAGGAAGAAATGTAGGTTTGGGGCAAAAGATAATGAGTTCTGTTTTGTACAGGATGAGTTTGAGATGACCACAGAACATTCACTTAGATATGTCCAACAGGCAGTTAATGATTGAGGACTGGAGGTCAGGAGAAGGAAGAGGGCTGCATATGTGGAATGAGGAGTCATTTGCATAGATATGACAGTTGAATCCACTGAGAATTAAAAATATCCCTAAGGAAATAGAAGAAAATAGGACTGATGATGAAGCTGGTACACTCACACCTAGGGGGCAGGACCTTAATGATGACTCCAAAAAAGAGCCTGAGAAGGAGCAGTCAGAGAGGTA
>CM053628.1:43602305-43629028 GCA_028646595.1 Phalanger gymnotis
AGCCACTATGAATATTTTTGTACATATGGGTCCTTTTCCCACTCGCGTGATCTCTTTGGGATACAACCCTAGGAGTGGTATTGCTGGGTCAAAGGGTATGAACATTTTTATAGCCTTTTGGGCATAGAGGACTTTTTGCATTTTTGAAAGCTGATTTTTAGCCCAGCCTCTTCCAAAGTAAATGTCTTCATTAGTAAAATTTTAATTATCCATGCTTTGCTGGATAACAATGCCAATAATAACAACCACCTCACCTTTCCGAGCCAGACCACATCTATGAACTCATTTAATCTTCATAATAATCCAGTGAGGTTCACTGGCTAAGGGTTATTGTTCCCATTTTCTTGCTGGGAACACTGAAGCTCAGAGGGACCGTCACTTACCTATGGTGATACAGTTAGTAGATGACTGATCTAGGGCCTCATTGGAGAGAAGATTGGGTGTATAGTCAGAAGCTTCCAGGCTTGAATTCTGGCCCTGTTACTCTTTGTGGAACTTTGAGCAATTTGTTTAACCTTGGGGCCTCAGTTTCCTCAACTGTAAAATCAGGAGTTCTCAGTTCTCTTCCACCTCTAAGCCCCATGACCCAGGCAGACTTTAGACTGGGGTTTGCTGAACTCTTTCAGACAGGCAATGGGGGAGACTGAATGAGCAGTGGCCTGGGAGTCTTGGGGACCCATGTTTCCACATGGTTTCTGACACCGGCTGTGTGAGTGGGGATTTAACATCTCTATGACTCATCTTCCTTATCTGTAAAATGAAGATATCCAGACTTGTACTACCTACCTCCAGGATTATTGCGAGGAAGGTGCTGTGTTTGAGATGTGGCTAGATGGTCCCATTTAGTGGTTCTCAAAGCATGGTCTGTGTTCTCCTGGGGATCCCCAAAACCCTTTAAAGGGATTCATTTCAAATATGGTAAATATCAATAGATATGACCCACAATAAACAAAAACTTGTTGGGGAGTCCTCAGTAATTTTTAATAGTATGAAGGAGTGCTGAGACCCAAAACTTTGAGAACTCCTGATCTAGCTGATAGAATGCCGGGCCTGGAGTCAGGAAGACCTGAGCTCAAAGCTGGCTTCAGACACCTACCAGCTGTGTGACCCTGGGCAAGTCACTTAACCTGCCTCAGTTTCCTCATCTGAAAAATAGGGCTTATAATAGAGTTGTTGGAAGGACCAAATCAGATAGCACATGTAAAGTGCTTGGCAAATGTGACAGGCTAGAGAAAGTGTCAGCTAATATTATTTTTTAAAAACTTCTAACATGATAGTGAGATGATCTGCTAGTGTTGCTATTTGCACTGTACTGGCAAGATACTAATATCTTGGGAGGAGTCTGGGAGCTCAGGACATTATTTATATTTCACACACATGAGTCCTATGCATCTGCACTTGCTGCTCTCTCTAATATATGTTCCCCCTTTTCTTTTCCTTCCAAAGGAAACACCTGGCAGTCCATGACTCTAGGACCCCTTCTTTGCCCATTCTCTGGTTACCATGGAGCCCCTCAATGGCTGCCCTAATGCCCAGCCTGAGCACGCACCCAATGGCTATGCAGGTGTGACCTTGAGCCAAGCCAGTGCAGAGATCGAAGTGGCTGGTGCAATGGAGCTCAGTGATCCGGAGCTCTCTGCTACAGCGGGCAGTTCAAAAGAAGAAACAAGCTGGCTAAAGAAGAACACAAAAGTCAACAGGATTTGGAATTTTGTTAGCCGGAAGAAAGGGCCTCTGGGCCAGGGGAAGAGGCCCCAGTCCATGATTGTCCTTGGAGACCCCGTGAAGACATCAGAGAACAAACCAAAAATCACCTTCATGGACCGAATGAAATCCATTAAGAGGCTCCGATCATCTTCCAGTTTGTCTAAGGGTGCCACTCAGAGGACCTTCAAGGCCCAGTCTATCCATGACTGCCCCACTGACCAAGAAGATGGCCTTTGGCAGAAGGACCTTTACAGAGTCAAAAGGCTGTCAGATAACCAGAAGCCATTTCGTCACTCCTATGCTGGGCACACAGAGAACCTGGAGGCCTGTTTTGAAGACGTGGAGTTGAGTGCCCCAGGCCCTGAGACAGAAGCTAGTGATGGGAAGGGCCTCCGGGATGCTGAGTTGCAGACAAATGAAGACCAGGAAGAGATCTGTCCTCGAGAGATGGAAGACACTAAAAATGAAGATCTAAATGTTGCATCCCACTCCTTGAGGGCTGGCCGGGACTGTCGGAAGAGATGCCAGACCCTCCCCCAGGATAACCGTCGCAGGAGGACCTCTGATGTCTGGAGCTACTTGAAAGGGATCTCATTGGCAAGCAAAGACAACTCTAAGGCCACTGAGTCAGATCCAGAAGGCAATTTCCAGGACGTGGAAAGTGCAACAGGGAATTCAACTCTGTATTTGGACTTTGAGGCAGGCCCTGAAGAAAGTCCTAGCCAACCAAGAAAGGGAAGCAGTACTAACAAGGCCACACACTTTGGGGGTGTCTTCAAATTTTTCACCAACATGGCAGAAGCAGCCAGGAAGTGGCGAGGGTCTTCCAGAACCCCCTTTCAGGAAGACCCCAAATCTTCATCTCAGGGACCCCAACTGCAGCTACAGGAGGTCCCAGAGAATAACAGTGTCTCAACTACCTTCTTGATGAGGCTATCACTTCAGTCTCCTGATTCAGGGATTTGGGGTCACTCTAGCCTGCAGAATTCTACATGGAGAGATGATGGACAGCAGGGTCTGGACACAGAATCTGTTCATGTTACTTATTCTTTGGGACTGAATAGTGAGACCCAAGGTTTGAGCCAAGCTGCTTTTCCCCAGCCTGATGTCTCTACCCCCTCTCTCTCAACCTTTCAAGGTGATGGTCAGATTTCACCAGACCCTCCAGCCCAGCTATATGCCCAGGAGCTCTCAGAGCCTCAGCCTTCTTCTCAAGACTTCCATGAAAAGCCAGAAACTATGGACAGCTTCCTAGAAGAGAAGGAGACTCTCAAAGAGTCCTCTGAATGGAATGAGGCTATTGGGTCAAAGCAGGCTGTGAATGAAGTGACTTGTGATAAGGGACATACTGATTTCAAAGAGAAGGAGGAGGGGGACAAGAATGGCCTCTGTCAGACTGAAGAACAAGACTCTTTTGAGCTCTTGGATGAGACGGGACATTCAAAATGCAGCCCCAAGTGTCGCCCATTCCAGATGAGCCTGTGCACCATTGTGTCCCTCGCGGAAATAAGCAATAGGAAGGTAGGATGGCTGACTTTGACCGCCACCTCCAAGGTGGTGTCCAGTCCTGTTATTCCATGCTTTATATTTTAAGGGCCTCTCTGAGATCCCTTCTAGGGCTCATCTTTATGTTGTTTTCTACCGTTTGTTCCAACTCTGGCTTCTCAAGTGCTGTGTTCTAAACCTTGTCTAGCACTAATGCTCAATCCTTCTATGACTCTGACCATGCAAAGCTTTTGAAACCATAGCATTACCTTCAATGTCAAAACCTCCTATAACCCTCCCCCATTCTGCTTGACCTCTCCAAATTCTGTCCATTCGCTAATACTTCAGGCCTCAAAGGACCTTCTGGATTTCGTCTATTTTTTTCCCCTACATCTTGACAGGGATGCCCGTAAGCCAACCTAAAATGATGAGTTTTTCCTCCTCTCGGAAATCCAGTCAGACCAGTTAAAACTGGCTCTGCACCTACTCTCTGCCCAGCTTCATGTTAGGCTATACTGTGAGGGAGAGAAATCAAATGTTTTTTCAATCCAGGAGTTGGCAGGTCTATTGGGCAGGGGCCAGGAAGGCAACAGTGAAGAGCAGGGAGAAGCCAATTAGACCATGGTGGTAGAATTGGGTGTTTCAGAAGAAAGCAGGCAGAAGGGCCAGTCTGTGGAGCATGGTTATCTGGGTAGCTTTCCCCATGTGTCTATCTGTGTTCACCTTGGTGATGTCTGTCTGTCCCTGTCTATGACAGCCTGGTGCATTTGTCCCTGATCTGCTCTGGAGTCTTGGTGCAACGTTCACCAAAGGCTTGGGTGACAGTGACCATCCCAGGATCAGCACCAAGGACATTCTGACCCTTTGGGCATTCCTGATTTGTGGGCTACCAGAGACCCTGATCATCAGTGGTCTTGGTACCATGGCAATGAGGAAGAAGACACAATCTCCCTCAGGATGCTCACGAATGGAATGATTAAAGAACAGTAGGAGAAAATAGATCAGTGTGTCCAATGAATGGTAGGAGGTATTAGAGAGGAAAGAAAGTGATTGCTGAAGAAGAGAAGGCATCCTGGAGGAGGTGGGACTTGAGGCTTCAGCTTTTTGGCATGGGTTGGGTTTGGAGAGCAGGAAGGGAAACACTAGGGCATTCTGCTACTCTGATGTGTTTGGGGAGGTCTGAATGCGGCCAGCTAGCGTAAGATTCTTTATGTGAGGATATGATGGAGCAAGGGGTACAATTATTACTGTCATTTTCCTTCCTAAGACTGTGGTCTTCCTTTATGAATTGGACAAGGAGTCAACTATGAAGCTTGGAGTGGATGAGTTGACGGCTGTAGATGCAAGTGATTACTATAAAGTAAGCATAACAAACTCAGAATCTCTGAGCTGGAAAGCACCCCAGAAGTTCTACAGTCGAGGAGCAGGAATGCTCAACCTGACAATTGGGCACCCAGCCTCTGATCAAGGTCTCTGATAAGGGGAGCTCTACCTCTGTACTCAGCCCATACCTCTTTCATAGAGTTCTAATCCTTAGCAAGTATCTCTTGACATGGAACCAGAATATACTCCCCGGAGTCTTCCACCTCCTGGTTCTAGCTCTTTCTGTACCATGCTTTGGACAAGGAAAAATCAAGGAAGGCTTCTTGGAAGAGATCCCATTTGATCGGGCCTTTGTCAGCTAGGCTGGAATTCAGCAGGCAAAGAGGAGGGATGACATTCCAGGCAGAGGAAACAGTATGAGCAAAGTCAGGGTGATCAGAGGGCCTAGGGTGGTATAGTCAGGGGCTCAGAAGATCTAATTTGACTAGTATAGTGTGGGGAGAAAGCTGATAGGAGATAATGCTGGACAGGTCCTTCTCATTTTAACCTTTGTTCTGTTTAATGACGCCACTACCCCTCTCCCATAACACCCCACCCCCCCATGGACATTCCACCAATCCTCTAGCATTCAGCAAAGAAACTTTCCAAAGCAGTCTAGTTCTGCCATCTGCTGGCTGTCTGGGGAACTTCATGGGTTGTCAGTGATGCTTGAAGAGATGTAGGTCGTTGAGTACCACAGAGATTTGCAATCTATGTTCTACTCTGGATGCCAGGCCCTCCCTGACAGGAACAAGGGTCAAGCACAGAAAGAGCTAAATTCTAGCAAAGTGTGGCATGGATTGGGGGCTATGTGACAACCAGAGGATGACAGGAAAAACAAAAACAAAATCAACCAAAGAAGAACAAAATCCTTGTAATCGACTTGCATAGCCAACCAAGACAAATTCCCACCTTGGCCATATCCAAAAACAAACCCTTCTTTCTGCACTTCTTGAGTTTATCGCTGGGGCAGCTAGGTGGCCAGTAAGTAGAGCACGGGCCCTGGAGTCAGGAGGACCTGAGTTCAAATGTGGCCTAAGACACTTGACACACTTACTAGCTGTATGACCTTGGGCAAGTACTTAACCCCAATTGCCCTGCCCTCCCCTCTAAAGAAAAAAAGAAAAAAAAAGAGTTTATCACCTTGGTCAGAAGTTATCTTCATGAGCTTTCAGAGACGACTAAGAGTGACTCAGTCATCCCGTCTACCTGTTTTCAGATGGTCAGTGAGTTCTCTGAGCATGCACATCCATCCCTTGACACCCCTCCATTTCCCTTCCTTATTGGAATTGCTTCTCCATAGACCTTCAGAATTGAATTCTCAAGAAACTTCTTGTTCCTTCTGGGCCGATGTCCTCTCTAGGTTTTATTCCAGTAGATCCCACCTATCCTTTCTCTGAATGCTTCAAAATCTGCTCTCCCCAAATCTTGGGTGGGTAGTGAGGCAGATGAAGGCTTTCCTTTCCTCTATCACAGACTCCAAACTTGAGTGAGCATTTCTCCCCAAGCTTCTCACCATTTCTACTTCATCAAATGGTTCTTCCTCATTAGTATGAATCAGATCCAGAATAGAAGCTCCCCTCATTGATAATGACATTTTCGTTAAGGAGGGAAGTACATTTCAACATCTATTCTCTGGAACCAATATTGGTGGTTGGCTTCTTTTTCATGTTCATTTTATTTATATTATTGTTTTTGTGTATATTATACTCCTGGTTGTTCTTACTTGCTCATGCGAACTGATAGAAATCTTCCTATATTTCTCTGACTTCTTCTTTGTCATTTCTTTCAGTGTTACATTTCATTCTGTCTACTCATCTTTCCAAGTCCTGTCCTTTGCTACCAGTGCCCTGAATATTTTGGAGTGCATGGGATTTTTTTTTTCTGTCTCATACCCTTTGGGGTAGTCTATACCAGGGCTTCCTAAACTTTTTCCACTAGCAACCCCTTCAGTGCTTCTTAAACTGTGGGTCGTGACCCCATGTGGGGTCACGACCCACAGTTTAAAAAGAGCTGGACTATGCAAATAATGGGACTTCTGGGTCAAAGGGCGCAAACAGTTTAGTCACTTTCCTTCCCGTGATTCCATATGGCTTTCCTAAGGCTTGTTAGCATCCACAGCACCATCAATAATGTATCAATGAACCTTTCTTTCCACACTCTCTCCAACATTGACCCCTTTTTTGTCATCTTCACCAATCTGATGGGTATGAAATGAAACGTCAGAATTGTTTTAATTTATTTTGTACCTTATCATGAGCAATTTTGAGTTTTCATATGTCATTCAAGGTTTTCCTATATTAATTAGTAGTTTACAGTTCTTCTTTTAAAAACTTTTTGTTAGCCAGTTGTGGTGGTACCCACATGTAATCTCTACTGCCAGGGTGACTGAAGTTAGCCAGTCTGTCGAGTTGGGACTTTCTGAGCTGCTATCAGCTAGGCCGATTGGGTGGCTGAACTAAGTCTGACCCTAAGCTGGTGAAGCCCCCAGGAGTGGGGAGATCAGGTTGCCTAAGGAGGGGGCAAATGAGTCCACCTCAGAAATGGAGCAGGTCAAGGTTCCTGTGCCCATCAATAATAGCATCTGACCCACGAGTGTCCCCTGTACTTGTGGCCAGTCTCAAAAAAGAAAGGAAAATTTATGTTTATATCTTTTGGCCACTTTTATTTCTGACCTATCTTGCTTGGTCTTACATATTTTTTTCAATTCTCTGTATAGCCTAGATGTCACACTTTTAATCAAAGACAAATGAGAGAAAGATTTTAATAGTTTCTCTTCTATTTTCACTGAATTCGTACAAGATCTAAAAAAATTTAATATAATTGAAATTGTGTATTTTACGATCACTTCTATCCCTTGTTTGGCTAAGAATCCCCTACCCCCGCCCTGCCCAGCCACAGTTGTAAAAGGTACTTCCTTTCTGCTTCCTTCTGCTCTCCATTTTTTTAAATGCTGTGACTTTTTATAAGCTTTTTCATAAGGTCAAGAGTCTGTTTGGAACTAATTGTAGTAATGGCTGACATTTATCTAGTGCTTGAGGACTACATGTATTTTACATACATTAGCTCATTTGAGCCTCATAACAACCTTGGGAGAAAGATGCTGTCATTCTTAGTACTGTTTTACCAATTAGGAAATTCATGTTCATAGTAGTTAAGTGACTCACCCAAGGTCACACAACTAGGACATATCTAAGGCAAGATTTGAACCCAAATCTTTCTGATTCCAAATCCAGCTCTAACCTCTCTTCTATGTCATGCCAATTCTACCATATTCTTCCTCTCCCTCTTTCTCCCCCCTCTAAAATCTATCCTGTTCCTTTTGATATTTTTAAATTATATTTCATTTGTTTAAATACTTTTGTGCATCCTTTAAGTATGTTTGGCTTATATCCTCTTTCTTTGGAAAAGCTGGACCTTTCTGAAGCCATAGCCTCGGTCTCATGCCTCCAAGCATCAATGTTTCTATGGACAATTTCCCCCCTTACGTTTGGATTCCTAGTGGGTCTGCTTTGCTTTTGGCATTTGGGTACAGGCACGAGGAGGTGGGTTTGGTGGACTGGCTTATTTCTTGGACTTTTGTCTCCTATGACCTTTTCAGTATCTTCTGTCTGCAAGATAGCTCCCCTCTGGGATTCCTAGTATGGTGGCTATGCAGACGCTTTTCCCCTTCTCTATTTTCTTCCTTTAAAGGCTTTTGAATCGGATCGGCCCAACTCCAGGAATACACCTCTCTTATTAGGTACACTCTGTCCTTGGGTAGGAAGCGGGTCATTTCTGTGGTTGAGATTCTGAAATACGTGCGTCATTCCCCAGATAGCCTCTTCTCGACCACCCACCACTCCGAATTGGGGTCTAAGTAGGAGAAATCTTATCCCTCTTCTGCATACCAGTCCTCCAAATATTTGAAGACAGCTCTCAGCTTACTCCATCCATCTATCTTACGTTCTCCAAGTAAAATATCACCAGTTCCTTAATTGAGACCCTTGAGAAGCTGTGAGATGCAATTGACAAAACAATGGCTTTGGACTGAGGCCCTGAGTTCAAATTTCGTATTTACTGCTTACTACCTGAGTGATCTTGGGCAAGTCCCTTCTCCTTCCCAGGTGTCAGTTTCCTTCTCTGTAAAATGAGGGAATAGGACCAAATGGCCTCTGAGGTCCCTTCCAGCTCCAGATTTCAGGGCCCCAGTCCTTCTACCATCCTGCTTACCCTCCTCTGGCTGTCCACTAGCTTTTCTATGCCCATCTTAAACTGTGGAGCCTAGAAATGAACATAGGACTCCATCCAGATTTAGGCTAGGAAAGCTCTTTGAACACAGAATGTCAGAACTTCCCACAGATTTTCAGGGCTAAGAGAGTTCAGAGAAGGAAGAGGTCAATGTGGTCTGGAATGACACTGACAGCTCTGGGATTTTGGCTAAGTCATCTACTTAATCCAGGCCTCGGTTTCCTCATCTGTAAAATGGAAGGGATGGGCTAAAGGGCCCATCGGGTCCCTTGTAGATCTATAGCCTATGATTGAGGCTTTGAATGTTGGATGGTGATGGTGATGGTGATGATGCCACCACCACCACCACCACCACCAACAACAACAATAATAGTAAACATAAGCAACTCTTATTTCTTCAGCCTTTTAAAGTATTATAAAACCCTTATCTCATCTGAGTCCTATGAGGTAAGGAACATACCTATTTTTCTATTCTTCCAGGATGGTACAGTATTTGGGGTTCGAATTCTGCCTCAGAGACTTGAGTTGCTGTGTGACCTTGGGCGAGTCACCTCTGTGAGTCTCAGTTTTCTCAGTCTGTAAAATGGGGATAATAATCACCCAATAGACTCCCAAGTCAGTTGTGAGGATTAAATGAGATGATGCATGTAAAATGCTTTGCAAACCCATACAGGGTGTCCTAAAGTATTAGCTGTTTTTCGCTATTGAGGCTTGAGGCTGCACTAAGACTTTTGGGACATCCTGTAGAAATTGGAGATGCTCTTTTCCCTCCTTTTCTGGATGGAGAAACTGAGGCCTTTCCAGGTTGTGACTGGCACAAGATTTCACAGATACTGAGTCTTGGGGTTGAGATTTGAACCCAGGTATCCTGATTCCCAGTCAAGCAACTAGTTGCCAGGAGGACGGTTGTGAAGCCTCTGCACAGTGAGAGTTCAGTGTTTGCTGTTGACTACAAAATGAGGCCTGGTGAGACTCCAGAGTGAGACAAGTCACATACTTCCCTTCGCTTAGGAAGCTTATAATCTCATTAGGCTCCCAAGGCCTAATTCGAGAAGAGCCAGACAGGTCTTTCAGTTGGGTGACAAGGAGTTCATTAAGGAAGTTGATCACATCAAGTGGCCCGTAATGGACACTGTGGCCAAAGCCAGTCTCCAGCAATCGGAGTCTGAGCATGTCAACGCTGGAAGGGCCCTCTGGACACAGGATGTCAAATATCTGAATTACAGAATTTTCTTGCTGCTGGAGGAAGGGATTCCGGTAGTTTGCCTAGTTCAGTCCCACAAAGTGCCTGCCCCACCTCTGCTTGAAGTCCCTTGGGGAGGGCAACCCTCCCACTTCTCCAGAAATCAAGCCAGTATCTGCCTCTCTGGACCTTCTACTAACTGATCCTAGATCCTAGTCTAGAGCTAGTAGGGACCTCAGTGGCCATCTATTTCCCCTCACTCTGCCCCCCTCATTTTTACAGAGGAGGAAATTGTGGCCCAGGGAGGTAAAGTTATTAGCCCAAGCTCTCACAGATAGTGTCTGGGAAAGGATTCGAACACTAGTCCTCTGTCTGTTGAACCAGAACTCTGTGGCAATGAAAAAGGTTGGAGAGACAGCATTTCTGGCTAATTTAGTCGTTTAATTAATAATGCCAGCATTTTAATAAAAGGATGGCCATTTGGCCTTCTCTCTCTTAGACCAAAGATAATCATGGTGCTGGCTCACAGTTGTTATGCCCTTGGTAGAGGGGGTGTTCCCTAGGGTAGCAACGAACTCTGATTGGTTAACAATTAATGAGAGAATGAATATTACAATTAGGAGCTGGACCTGAACTTTGATTAAGTCATCTCCTTCTTAAGTTAGTCCTAGCCTTGGGCTGTCTATTCAAAGAATTTATCCCCACCCAAACCTGAGTAGAACACAATGGCTACCCCACCTAGGTGGGGTCTGAGCCAGAAAGTTAGTCCCATCTCATTATCAGCAATGTCCCCCAAAAGACTGAACTTTTAATCAGGACTTTAGAAAAAGAGTGGGAGGGATTCTGGATCTCCCCAAATCATTGGTTATTAATAATCACTTCTCTCAGCCCTTTCCACCACAGCAGGAGTTTGGGTCCCCAAATGAAAACTATTGGTGTCAGGGTTCTTAATAAAAACAGGTCACCAAACTTGACCCAAGAGAAGAGATGAAAAAATGTACTTCCTTCTCTTCTTTTCAGAGGTGGAGGTCTATGGGTGGGGAATCCTGCATACACTGTCAGACATGTTTGGTGAGGGGTTTGGTTTGGCTAAATCTGAATTCATTTCTCCCTGAGGAAAGGAGGGATAGATTCAGAAATGAATGTGATGCAAAAAAAAAAAAGGTTCTCAGTTAAAATAAGAGTAAAATTAATGAGAGGTTATATATCCAGGACCTTACAGTTTACATAGGACTTAACATGGAACTGGGCAATGAAAAGAGGTCCGGTTTTGGAGTCAGGGAACCCAAGTGAGACAGAAACTCCAGTAGTCCCTAGCCCTGGGACTTTGATGTCTCTGGACTCCACTTCCACATCTGTAAAATGGGTTAATAACATTTGTGCAACGTAGTTCTGAGGGTTGTTATGAAGAAATTCTTTAATAAGTCTTGCTGACATAAAGAAGCAGGATTTGTTGTTCTGAGTTCCTAACCCTGGCAGGTGAGCAAGAAGCATCATAGCATGGTCAGTAGAGATTCTGCCTCAAAGGCGAGAAGGCCTGGCTTCCCTTTGCTGATGACATCAAAGTTTAGGCCTGTAAGGTAAGGAAGGAGGAAGAAATTGGTAGGAAGGTCTTCTCAGAGACCATGAGGCCGCTACTGGACATTGTAGGAGAATGAATAATAGTTGAATCTGTTAATCTGCCTCTACTTGCCCAGAAGGTGAGCAACCTCCCAGTTAGTCTCTGTACCAGAAAGTTTAACAGAAAACCAAATATTACAGTCAGGGGTCTTAAGTTTGAATCCCAGCTCTCTGACTTACCAACTCAAAGTCATTCCCCAACTCTGGCCCTCTGAAAAAGGACAAAATAACCCAAGGCTTTTGTGAAAAGCGAAATAGATGCTGGGTGCCAAAGAGCTTTGAGAATCCAAGTGATACTGACTGCCTTGATGGAAGACACTCCCAGTGAGGAAATGCCTTTCTCCGAGATACATAGCGCCTTCTCTGCAATTTAATCTGAGTGACCTAAAGCGAGAGAGGTTAAGTGACTTCACCTGGTTACACATGTGTCAATGACAGAGCTTGAACTGAGGCCTTCCTGACCAGGAGACCAGCTCTATCCCTTTCACCATCCTGCTTGCCATCGCTCTACAGAATCTGGATAAGTATACAGTTATCCCTTCCACATCATGACTTTCCCCATTGAGGTTTCAACATATTACACGTCGTCATAAGAAATTAAATGGGAATTTGGGGGGAGTTTGGGGGAAGCCGAAGACAACACATGAAGGCCAGCAGATGACACAGAAAAAAGTTTAGAAACTCAGAAATGCACAAAACATACATATAATATTATACAATACCAATATATTTTCTCTTTTTATACCATAATCATTCAGATGTCCTCTCTGGTACAAAGGGAAGACCAAAAAATTTTTCGTGGATTTTCCAGATCTCGGGGGGTGCAGAAGGGGGGCACAGAAGGAGGCAACCATGCCATTAACCCTCAAAATATGGAAGGGATAACCATATATGACTAGGAGCGATAAGGACTAAGAGCCTCGAGGGACCATTGAGCCTAACCTCTGTTTCATCTCCAGAAAACTAGGGGACCAAAGGAGGAGGCTTGACAAAATGATGGACCCCTGTAGCTTCAGCTCAGGCCCTGTGGTTCAGAGACCAGGGCTCCGTCCACTCTCCCAGACTGTGGTTCAGAGACCAGGGCTCTGTTCACTCCCTCAGGCTGTGTACCCGCCATCTTTCTTTTGCTTTGAATGCCTCCCTCTGAACTCTGCCCCTCCGGCCGTATCCTGCCTACCTGCACCCCTGGCCCCCCACCCCCAACCTTCACACCCACCCGACTCGGGAACAAATCAGTAACTGGCATGTCCTTGCTTTTCAGCCATCTCACCACCCTCCTCATCCATCACCATCACCACCACCCTTCAAGGTTTTGGATCGATGCCATTCTTTACCCCTTTCTCAGAGCATACCCATGGGGCTGGACCAAATGGGCTGGAGAAAACGCTTACTTGTCAACCCAGGTAGGTTCCCTCAGGTCTTGGTGCTTTGGGTGCTGTGCTGGGTGGGCCAAGATGTGGCTGGCCTGAGCTCTAAAAGAAGGGTCTCTTCCCTCCCCCAATCAGAGCCAGTAGTAATAGCACCTACTATGTATCAGGGACTGTGCCAAGGGCTTTACCAGTATTACCTATTTGATCCTTACAACAACCCAAAGAGGTAGGTGCTGTTATTATCCCAAATTATACTGAGATAAACAGAGGCAGAGTGACTTGCCCAAGGCCACCTAGCTAGTTAAATATCTGAGGCCAGATGTGAACTCGGATCTTCCCAATTCCTGGGCAATTAGGGCCTGGAGTCAACTCTGAGCAAGTCACTTCACCCTGTTTGCCTCAGTTTCCTCATCTGTAAAATGAGCTGCAGAAGGAAATAGCAAACCACTCCAGTGTCTTTGTCAAGAAAACCCCAAATGGGGTCATGAAAAGTGGGATGGGACTGAACCCCAACTTCCTGAGTCCCAGGGAGTTGGATAGAGGTGGATAGAGGTCCAGGGCTCTATGCACTGCCCCACCTAACTGCCTATCCCTGCTATCCAGAGGCAAGAGCAAGATTCTCATCCAGGTGCTGCTACTAGCACACCTTGGGACTTCGGGGATGCTTCTGGCTCTCAGCTTTCCTATCCATGACCTGAAGGGCTTGGACCAGATGATTTTTTATTATTCCTCCAGCTCCAAGCTTCTTTTGCTCTAAGACATCCAGAGATCCTAAGCTCTTAGCTCTCAAGCTGGAAGGGACCTTTGAGGTCATCTAGACCAACTCTCTCATTTTACAGGGGAGGAAACTGAGGCCTTAAGTAGGGGAGGGGGAGGGGAAGAGAGTTAGCAGAGCTGGGAAGTAACAGGTAGGATCTGATCCCAGGTCCTTGGACTGTGGGGACCTTAGAGTCCCAAGCATGGCCCTCTGTTGGGAGGACTTTTTCAAATGCAAATCCCTTTGGGAGGTAGAATGCACTGACTCGCTGTCCCTGAGTGGGAAGCAGAATGCCCCAATTGGCCTTCTGGGAGAAGGGCCAAGATGGGCATTTAGGGTTGGCCTTGGGCTTCCTGGCTATGAGGGAAGAGCCTGTGTTGGGGGGGAAATGATGACTCACCAGGAGAGCAAAAGTTTGAGTGGCTGGAGAGAGGGTAGACTTAGAGGCTAGAGGACCTGGGTTTGAGTCCTGCCTGTGAGACATCCTTGCTGTGTGACGCTGGGCAAGTTCCTGACCCTTTCAGTGACTCAGGCCCAGCTTTGAGAGTTGCCTCAAAGTTGGAGAGCAGGTGCTCATGGGCCTTGGTAGAGGGAGTTTCTTCTTTGAGAGCTCCTCGGACCAATGCGAGCCCATGTGTGGCCAGGTAAAAAAGAAGAGAAAGCCTAGAATAATGATTTCCATTTACATATTTTGATATAAAGTGCACAAAGGGTTTTCCTCACTACATTCTTGTGATCTAGGCAGTAATACTATAGCATTATCCACTTCCATTTTAGAGGCTTAGAGATGGAGGTTGGGGCATTAGATTGTAAGTTCCCTGAGGGCATGGACAGTCCTTTGTCTCTCTTCCTATATGAAGCCCTTAGCTGCTTCCTAGTACTGGTAGGCATTTAATTAATGTTGGGGTTTTTTTTTTGTTTTGTTTTGTTTTTTTTGGTGAGTGGGGAAGGCAGGGCAATTGGGATTAAGTGACTTGCCCAAGGACACACAGCTAGTAAGTGTGTCAGGTGTCTGAGGCTGGATTTGAACTCAGGTCTTCCTGACTCCAGGGCCAGTGCTCTACTCACTGCACCACCTAGCTGCCCCAATAATTTTTTTTTTTTGACTGAGAAGAAGGAAGGGATTTTGTCAAGGTCACACTGTGCTAATGGGTGAGAGATTTGATTTTGGCCCCCAGTTCCAGATCGAATGCGTTTTTCTATTGTCTTACCACATACAGAGTATTCAGAGGAAGGTACACAGGATAGTGAAGGACATCTCCTATTAGGATCAGCCAAACAAACTTGGTGGGTTTCACCCAGAGAAGGGGAGACACAAGGGGGCAAACATGAGTGCTCTCTCCAAGTATATAATGGGATATCATGTGGAAGACAGCGATGAGCCTGGTTCTGCTTGGCCTAGAGGCTGGCACCAGGAGAAGGGGGCGGGGGAAGGTATAGAGCAACCAACATAGGCTTGATGTGAGGAAGAACTTTCTATCCCCCAAATGGGCTGGGTCATCTTGGTTTCCCCCTCCCTTGGAGGTAAGCTGAGTCTAGAAGACCTCTGAGCGGGGACCCTTGTGATGCTGGGATTCAGAGATGTTGTGACTTGCCCAGAATCATGAATGGAACAGGTGGATGTGACCCTGAACTTAGAGTCTAGGAACCTGCATTTAAGTCCTGTCTTAGTCTCTTACTAGCTGGAGAAATCAGTTTCTGTGCCTCAGTTTCCACTTCTGTGAAATGAGAAGAAGAGATGTCAGACTAGATGACTTCTAAGGTTCCTTCCCACCCTAGATCTATGATCTTGTGTGTGACCTTGGCCAAGTCACTTCCTCTCTCTAACTCAGTTTCCTCCTCCATAAGAGAGTAAATGGCCTCTGAGGTTCCTAACAGCCTTACCATTGTTTGATTTGATGACCAACCAAGGTGACAAGCTCAGGGAGATCTTCTACGTAGAAGGCTGGCTATCAGCTGATGAATTTGATTTTGGCCACAGCAATTCGGGATATCCCTCATGAAGACAGAGAAGGCTTATGGCAGCCTGGATGACTAGGGAAATACCCACTTAGAAATCACAGGATCTTGAAATATGGAATTAAGCTAGAGACAAACCCATATGCTTCATGATTGGACACTGGTCCTCAGAGGGGTCTCCAGGGTGATCTGGGTAGGCAAGAGCTGTCAGGAAAGGCTTCCTGAAGGAGGTAGTACTTGGAATGAGCCTTGAAGGATGAGCAGGATTTGGAAGAGTGGAGAACAGCCCAACAGAACTCAGGTGAGGGACAGTGGGATAGGTCTCAGACTTCTCTTCCTGGGGGTCAGGGAGAAGGGCACTGCTCAGTCTCTGGATTCTTGCCTAGTGTTAGAGGAAGATAGGAGGCCAAGGAACCAATGGCTGGAATGTCCTGTCCAAACCTTTCTCCCTCCCCCTCTCCCAGAACTGAGGAAGAGGTGGAGGAGACTGCTGGGGAAACTGAGTCCTGAGACATTGTGAGAGCTAGAAGGGAGCCCAGCACACCACGGCTTTGTGGCCACATATGTGCTCAAAAGATCTGACCCCAGTCCTACTGTTGCTGCTCCCTATGTGGCCCTGGGCAAGCTCCTTGCCTTTCCTGTAGAGGTTAGCAGATTACATTAAGACATCTAAGGGACCTCCCAGCTCTGGCATTCTGGTAAGGGCCATTCTAACGCTGACATTCTTGAAGTCTGTAGCTCACTCCAAATTCATTCCTCCCCTCAAATTGACAGGCATGTTCCCCACAGGCCTCCGCTGGCCCCAGGGAGAGCCAGAAACTGTTCCCAGCATTTGCTCAGCCGCTACTACCCTGATGCCCACCAGTAGCTGGCAGTGGTCCCCGGTGGAGGGCCCAGTAGGGATGGAGTTAATCTCCAGTCAAAAAGGGTGTGTGTGTGAGGGGTGTTATTTATAGCTCTGGGGTGAGATATGTGCCCCTGGGAGCTGGCAGGCTCCGCCACCACCACAGCCACCACCACCATCACATCACCTTAACAGCTTGCTCTCACCTTGGGGATATAAGTGGCTCCCATGTAGCAGCTTCCCTTCTCAAGGTCCCAGCCAGACACCTTTGGCTAAAAATAATCTTGGGGAGGAGGCTGACATCAGGACCCTATTTGGGAAGCCGGTTTCTATCAGCTCCTCCTCTCCCAGGCCAGCTCCCTCCTTGGTGAGGTAGATAGAGGCGCACGTCTGGCCAGCGTTGAGAAGTCAAGGTTTCACTCTTATAGAGACGATTATTACTTATTGTAATTATCTATAATTTTATCATTGATAACTATTGTGTTGTTATATTGACCCTATTGGCTACGTGTGCTACTTATGATATAATAATAATGTTGATTGGTGTTTCTGTGGCTCTGTAAGGTCCATGGTATTTTTTTCACACACCAAGCCCATGAGATAAATAATGTAAGTTTTCTTTTCTCCATTTGGAAGATGTATCACAGATCTGGAGAGCTGGAAGGGATCTCAGGGGCCGTGTAGTCGAACCTTTCCCCAGAAGGAATGTCCCCTATTATGTCCCTGACAAATGGTTGTCTGGCCTCTGCCTAAAGCCCTGGCAGCCCCTTCAGCTTGGGGCCAATGCTCATCCGCCCATTGAGCAAGAATTTTCTTCCCTGTAATTTCTACCCACTGCTCCTTGTTCTGCCCCAGGGGGACAAGCAGAACCAAGCTAATTCCTCATCCACTTGACAGCCCTTCTTCCAGCGTTTCCCATCACCACCTTCAACTCTTAGCAGGCTCTCTGTTCTCTTCGATCCTGGCCACCCTTCACTGGATGTGCTCTGGCATCCGCAAGAGAACCCAGCACCATAGATGAGGTCTGAGCCTGGGTCCAAAGGCTGAGGGCGTTTCGTTGGCGTATTCCTAGAAGCCAGCTCTGATTCTCCCTAGGTAACCAAAGCTCACGTTCGACTTGGCTGCTGCCATGTCATATCGCTGACTCCTGTAGAGTTTGCAATCCACTAAGAACCCCAGCTTTTTTTCCGACCAACCAACATCTAGCCATGTCTTTCTCATTCTGTATCTCTCAAGTCACTTTCTATAACTCAGGTGCAGGACTTTGCCTTGACCCCCATTGTTTCATTTAATTTGATTCAGCCTAGTTCTCTGACCTGTCAAGATCTCTTTGGATCCTGACTCTGGCATCCCTCAATATCTCTCTCCCACCTTTGTCAGCTGCAATTCTGATAAGGCTGCCAGCTCAGCCAAGCCTTTATCTAAAGCATGGCTGACAGTATTCAGTAGCCCAGGGCTCAGCACACAGCCTTGGGACATTCCATTGGATGTCTCCTGGACTTTTAATGACTACTCATTGAGATTGCCCATTCACACAGCTCAGACCCCATCTCACTGGGCCATTTCGAGCCCCCCACCCCCACTGCCCTCCATCTTTTCCACAAGAATAGTGTAAGATACTTTATCAAAAGTTTGGAGAAAGTCTGAGCAAACTGTAACGACCACTTTCCTTTGATGCGTAGGTTCAGTCAGTCTGTGAACAGGAATGCTCTCTAATATCTCTGATTTGTGGCTTTCTGGCCTCCATTTGAAGACCTGGCCAGGCCTTGGACTTGGACTCAAAAAGTTGTGAGTTCAGATCCTACCTCAGACATTTTCTTCAACTCTGGGCAAGCCATGTCTCCCTCCCTGGGCCTCAGTTTCTTCTGGTATAGAATGAAAAGGTTGGACTAGATGGCCTTTGGGGTTCCTTCCAGCCCAAAATCTAGGATTCTGTGACCTTATGACCCACAGTTAAAAGTGTAACTAGGAATTTTTTCACCTGGGACAAAAACAGTTGCCTGGCTCTCTGGGCCTTCTCCTCTTGCCCCCAGAGAGATGGGGTGGCAGCAGCAGAGGGCAGAAGGTGAGGTTGGATGGGGAGGCCTAGCCTCAGGGGCCTAGAACTTCTGCAGACAGACAGGGGCGCCAAGCTGCTCCAGGCAAAGTGTGAGAGTCCTAGAGAGAGCCACAAGAATCCTGACCAGAGGCTCCAAGCTTCTTCCAAGAAAGGGAATTGTCCCCCTTTAGCAGGAATTTTGCTTGAGTAGGCAAGAAAGTTACTTAGATCACTCCTTTTTTCACCTTCCTCCCAACTCTGAAGATAAGGCTGGTCTGGAGTATGAGGGGTGGGTGAGGTGCCAGCTTGGGGTACCTTGGACTAAGAGGCGAGAGATGCAGGAAGCATATCCCCCTGGGTGTCAGGCCACTCTGATGACCTCTGCCCCCACCCACCACCCAGCCTGCCAGCAGGCTCGGAACGTCCCCATGTACAAAGAATGGCAAGCTCCATTCGATGCCTTTTGAAATCATTCTTCCTAATGATGGATTTTTCTGAGGGCAGTTACATGGGCAGCACAGCCTGTACTTAGCCAAGCATGTGCTCCAGGACTGGCCCAAGGAAGGTGATGAATCAGCCCCAGGGGACACGAGAAGGGGAGACTTGGTCAGCTCCAGAAATTGGGGCCCCAAGAGAGGAGAGAGGGGCAGGAACAGTTTGGACAGGAGAGATGCTGAGAATGCTGAAGAAGTGGTGTGGGGCAGCAGCTCAACAATCGGCCTTCATTCCGGAAAGGCCTGAGTTCCGGTCCTGCCTGCAGTACATCCCGGCTGGGTGACTCTGGGCACGGCACTAAAACTTTCAAGGGCCCAGGCAAATTTTTTTAAGAGCAGAAGTTGCAGAGAAGGGCCTGCTCTACATTGGTGTGAGGAGTTTCCCCATATGGGAGTTCCCTATACCAATGAAATCACAGATCTGACTATAATAATAATACTAATAGTATCTAGCATTTATATAGTGCCTACTATGTGCCAGGCAGTGTGCTAAGCTCTTTACAAATATGATTTCATGTGATCCTCACAACAACCCTGGAAGGTTGGTGCTGTTATGTTCTCTATTTTACAGATGAGGAAACTGAGGTAGAGTGACTTGCCCAGGGTCACACAGCCAGTAGGTGTCAAGAGGCAGGATTTGAACTCAGGTCTTGCTGACTCCAGGCCTAGTACTCTAGGCACTGTGGTGCACCCCTAGTAGCGTGTAAGAATGCCTCATACTTCTCTAGCACTTTAAGGTTTCCAATGTAACTTCTGCTCAAATGTCCCTGTGCGGTCTAATATTATCATCGCTTTTCAAATGGCGAAAGTCAGGCTCAGAGTGAAGTGAGTAGCTTTGGGATCCCAGCAGCATGACCCTGGACAAGTGATTTCTCTTCTCAGGGCCTTCATTTCCTCACCGTTTGGACTAGTTGACCTCAGAGGTCCCTTCCCACCACAGTTCTGTGATCCAACGAGTTCACTCCCTGGGCCTCAGTTGGACTAGATTTCCTCCAATGACCTTCCAACCCGATTTCTTTGCTTTATCCCCACAGCAAGCATGGTCCTGAGCTCCAAGACCCTGGAAGTCCAGAGGGATAGCCGAAGGAAGAGACAGTATTGGAAACCCCTAAAGCAGGGTGCTGAGCAAGTACTGGTTAACAAAGTAAGGATTTCCTTCTTGTTCCACGGGGGGCCCTGGCAGCCTGTTGGCTTTTAGAATCGGGAGGCTTTCCTCTTGCTGGCCACATTTTAAGTGCCAGCCCTTCCACCAATTGGAGTAGAGGTAATTTTTTAAAATGGGTTTCTGAGTTATTATAGGGAGACCCCAAAGTTGAGAGCATTAACCTTTGGGTTTTTTTTTCTCTGAGATTAATTTCTCTGAGAGATAAATCAAAGGCCTTTTATGGGCTCGCCGCCGCCCACTGCTGCCCTTGACTTTGGCTGATTTCCCCAAGCAGATGGGGAAACTGTGAGATTTCAAACCCAGGGTACTTTGGCTGGCTTTTATTACATCCTGTGGGCTCCTGGCTGTCTTCAGAGCTCTCAAGTGATATGTTTACGGGCCTGTCTCTTAAGAGAAGTTGTTTCACAAATATCAAGGCAAACTGGGGTCTCCAAGGGTAAGTGTTAGCAGAACTGTGTGCCTGCAAGTATGTGTGTGTGTGTGTGTGTGTGTGTACGCGTGTGTGTACGTGTGTATGTGTGTGTACCCACATGTAGCTGTCTTTTATATGGCTGTCCATGCATGTGAATATACACGCCTGCCTAGAGGATTATGTATGTGCATGTGTCTTTATGCACATGTATCTCTGTGTCTGTTGCCTGGGACAGCATGGGAGAAGCTCCATAGCAAAGTGGAAAGAAAGAGAACTTTCCCTGGAGGCAGGGGATCCACATTCTAATCCTGCTGCTCTCACTCCTTACCATGAGTATGAAGTATTTCATCTTCCTGGGATTCTCCATCTGTGCAATGAGAGGTTTGGACTAGATGCCTTATTCCCTTCCAGCTCCATATGTAGGAGCCTCTGAGACTGTCTGTGTGTGTATATGTGTGTTTGTGTGTTTGTATGTACGTGTGTGCTTGTGTGTGTATGTCTATGTGTTTGTGTGTGTATGTTTGTATATGTATGTCTATGTGTTTGTGTGTATATGTGTGTGCTTGTATATGTATCTCAGCTTTTGTACATACTACTCTCTGTGTTCCTGTATCCATCTGTGTATGTTCATGCTTTCTATGTACATGTGCCTTTGTGTGAGAGCATTTGTACATGTCGACCTATGTGCCTGCAGTGTACACATGTGTTGAAAAATGCAGGCATCCCATCTTTTGAAGTATGGCTGGCTGAGAAGACAGACAGTTGCCTCTGCTGTGGTGTCCCCTCCCTTCCCCCAAGGACAGTTCCTGCCCACCTGGTTGCCTATTCTCTATGATCAGGTCCCTGCCAGCTCTGAAAGTCTGGGATCCTCTGGTGTCTTGAGTGAGGCCTAGGGGAGAAGCTGGCCTGCCCCTGGCTGCCTCCCCTGGAACAGTCCCTCTCAGACCCCTCCCCACAGAAGGCTTGCTCTGAGCAGGCTCTTTGGAGCCAAAGAGCAGGAACACCGAGGCCCAGATGCCTGCTCTGTCTGCAGATTTCATTTAAATCGATTTCCTCCTTGGCCATAGAACAGTCAGACTGCCTCAACCCCATGAAGTGACTGTGTTTACTTGAAAACAGCACTAAGTTATGGGAGGTTTGAAGTCATCTTAGGCAGACAGTGACTCGGTGACCCAACAAGGTTTCTTAGAGTCCACCAGATTAAACAGTCTCATTTGACAAAAGAGAGAATTGAGGCCCATGCAGGGGAAGCCACTTGTCCAGGTCCCACAGCTGATGGGTATCTGCATTAGAATTCAAACCCGGGGCCCCAGATTCCACTGCTCTTTTCTTTCTAATGCACTAGGGCCACCATGTCTCCTGGGCCAGCTCCAGTTGTCCTGATGAATATCAGGCCACTGGACCCAGATGGCTGTGGAGGAAAAAGTGAGGCTGGTGACCTTGCACAGCCCTCCCTCACTCAAATCAAAGTCAACTGCAAGTCATGTCATCATTTCCCTGATGTCATGATCCTCTTCAAGAATGAAGGACAAACACAACAACAACAACACCTGGGGCCACCTGAGCTCTGAATTGGCTTAGGATGAACAGAAAGGACTGGAGGAGGCCAAAGCCTTGAGCCCCCACCCCTTCTTCCTGCCTTGATGTTGGCTCCCCTCAGCCACTAAGAGTGGGGCTAGCAGGCAAAGCTTCCTTTCTTCAGAGACATCTCAGACACTTGCCGAGCTGTGTGGTATAGGAAGCATCTCTCCCCCTCTCTGGTCCTCAGGTTCCTTGTCTTGTCAAACTAGGGTTTGGGACTGGTTGATCTCTTAAGATTCCTTCCATCTCTAAATCCTTTGCTGCTCTAGGTTCACCAAGTTCCTTCAGTAAACAGACAAAGAAGCCAGTTTAGGCTAGATGTTGAGGAAAAAACTCCCCGATAATTAGACCTGGCCTAAAGTGGAATGGACTGGCTTGGGTCCCCACCGTTGGACCTCTTCAAGCAGAAGGTGGATCAGCACATGCTGGGATGTTGGAAAGGGCATTCTTGACCAGGGAAAGGTTGGGCTTCATGCCCTCTCACCTCAGAGAGTTTGTTGAACCTCTGCCAAGTGCCGGGGGTGGCACTGTGGAGAAATCTCAGTGATTCAGGAGTCTAACCAATGGCTTAGGATCTGAGGGGTCTGTGGGACCTAACCAAGCAGTTAGGTGATTTGTCTAGGGACACATAGCCAGTGTGTATCAGAGGAAGGACTTGAACCCAGAGCTGGCAGACACCAAAGCTACTATGAGATGAGGCCTTTGTGATGCTTAAACTTTTGTTGTTTTGTTGTTGTTCAGTCATTTTCACTCATGTCTGACTCTTCCTGAGCCTATTTGGGGTTTTCTTGGAAAAGATACTGGAGTGGCTTGCCATTTCCCTCTCCAGCTCATTTTACAGATGAGGAAACTGAGGCAGACAGGATGAAGCGACTTGCCCAGGGTCACACAGCTAAGAAGCGTCTGAAGTGAGATTGGAACTCAGGAAGGTGAGTCTTCCTGACTTCAGGCCTGGCATTCTATCCACTGCAGCGCCACCTAGCGGCCCTGGTGCTTAAACTAGCAAGTATAAAAATGGGGTGTGTTGATGTTCTTGGTGCAAGTGAAAAGATATCCATGGATTCTGATGAGGAAGGGTCATTACTGATGGGTGTGGGAGGAATCAAGGAAGGCTTCCTAAAGGAGGTGGCATTTGAACTGGGCTTTAAAGAGTGGAAAGGAATTCAGCAGTGGGATCCTAGAACCCTAGATCTAGAGCTGAAAGGGACCTGCGAGACCATCCCATGGGTGGGGAACCACATGTGGCTCTCTAGGTCCTCAAGGGCAGCCCTTTGACTAAATCCAAACTTCACAGAACAAATCTTTTGATTAAGGATCTAACCCCTGATCTAACCCAACCCCCTCATTTGGCAGAAAAGGAAACTGAGGCCTAAGAACGTCATCGAATCCTCAGTCTCATGCTGAAGAGGATCTCAGAGGTCTAGTCTAGCCCTTATTTTGCAGAGAAGGAAGCAGAGACCCAGAGAGTTGAAAGAGATTTGCCGAAGACCACACAGAGAATCCTAGATATGGCACTAGAAGGGATTGTAGAAGCCATTGGGCCCAACCCAATCATATTATAGATAAAGTCATCAAGGTACAAAGAGATAAATGACTTGGCCAGGGTCCTAGAGCTAGGAAAAGTTTAAGGCAGGAAGTGACCCTCCAAGGTCTGCCCATCATGATATGGGCACTTCAGGCCTATGACCATCCTAGCTGTCAGTGATGCCCCCAAGTAAGGGGAGGAAGAAATGGAACATCAAAGGGACAAACAGCTTCAGATAATCAGAAAACCTTGTAGGTGACACTCCAGGAGATTCCACCCACTCCCCCAGTCCATGGGCCTTACAGAAGTGGGGTGGGGGAAGTCAGGGAACAATAGTTTTTCCCCTCCCTGGCTTTCCTTCCATATCCTCTTTCCCTTCTGAGAAGTACAGAACCCTGCCCCCCCATCCCTGTCAAAAACCAACTCAAACTTGCTCCCGCCCCCCAAGAAGTTAAAATTAGCCCAGCTTCTCTCTTCTCTGGTGCTAGGCTGAGAAAATATTTTTAAAAACTAATTCTTTAATTACTTGATAACTGTAAAAAGCTTAAGAGGAGTTGGGGGTAGGGGGCAGGGTTGAAATTCTAAATCTGTCCCTAAGCCTCCAGTTCAGCACCTGACTGCAGGTGGCCGCCTCTTCAGGCCCTCGTGGGGTGGGCTGGCTGGCCTGCCAAAGTGAGACTCCAAATAAATATCACGCCTCCCTTACAGCTCTTCCATTCTTTCAACCTCCTCCCAGTGCCATGAAGTGACCTTGGGGATAGGTGAGCTACTCCCCCTAAACAGCTCCCCATCCCTGGAGATTTGCAAGTGGAGGTTAGAGATTTAGTTTGGATTTCCCAAAAAAAAAAAAAACCCCAAAGCCTTCCTAATCATTTGACCTAAATGAAATAAGCTGCCTTCTGTGATAGTGAGTTCCCCATCTTTAGAGGTCTTCAAGCAGAAGCTGAATGCTCACCGCTTAGCTTTTTTGGAGAGGCCATCCTTGACTAGGCACAGTTTTGACAGTTTCTTTCCAATTCAGATGCCATGATTCTGCTGGTTTTTTCTCTGTCTGTACTGAGAGGAAGCATAGTAGTATGGATGGAATGCTAGGCTTAACCACTGTCTGCCTCAGTTTCCTCATCTGTAAAATGAGGCATTTGGGCCCCTCCAGACCTATAATCCTGGTGTCTTGAGGTGAGGAGAAAATTTAGCTTTAAGGCAGATTTCTCTCCCAGTAAAAGTGACCTCTCCCAAGGGCTGGTACCATGGGGTGGAGGTGGGGGGTGGCTGAGCTGCTGGACTCCAAAGTTAGGACAGGTAACAGTAGCTTGTGTTTTTGGAGCACTTTAAGGTTTCCAAAGCACTTTCTCCCAACAGGCCCCCTTGGAGGGAGAGGGAATATGAGGATTATCGACTCTATTTACAGAATAGGAGAATGAGGCTTAGAGGAAGTGGTTTGCTCAAGATCGTACTGCCAGTTAGTGGTGGTGTTGTGGTTTCATGATGTGTTGTGGTGGAACCATCCCAAAGAATTCAGAGTCAGACCATCTCCAATCCGAGTGCAGGCATTTATTGAGATCGACGCTTCTCATGAAGAGGAACTAGCAATTTCAGAGAAAGCAAGATAGATTTTTATAGGGTAAAGATGCAATTACATAACAGAAATTATGAATATTAAAAAGGCAGGAGACGCTTGTTAAGGGATTAGATAATAGGGAAGGGGTTCCAGCCTCAGTGAAACTGCACATGTGGTTACCCACAATACACACAGAAAAACCCTTTGGGGGGGTATGTATGTATGATAATGATATTATAATAAGCCTCTCTATGTCACAAGTTCACTTAAAGGACAACTTTTACTATTACTGTGCTGGTGCCTACTTAGGGAAAGTCCCTTCTACTGTTTTGGGGTCCACATCTTGTTTGGGCACCCTGGTGGTGCTACTGTCTGCTTGGCTGGCTATTGTGGTGCTGTCTGAGACTAGATGGATGCGGTTGTGGTTGAGTGCATGGACACACCTGCTGTTTCTGTGGGAAATATGAGGAATGGGCCTGGGGGCAGTGGCTAGCTAGAGGCAGTGGCTGGGATCCCATCACATGGACGCATGTGCTGTTCTGTGAGAAATGAGTTCATGAACACACCTGTTCTAGTGAGCAGTGAAGCATATATGAAGAAGTTAGGCCATTGAGTGTGGGGGGCTATAAGTAGCTAGTGGGCAGTGGGCCTGCTGTTCAGCGGAGTCAATAGGCAAGTTAGAGTATTGGGGCTAAGGGCAGCTTTGTTAGGATTCCATCCGTGTGACTACAATGAAAACCGCCCAGTTCAGGACTGACTTTAATACAGAGATGATTAATGATCCATTAGAATGTGGCTATGCTTTGGGGCAGTTGTCGGACTTTGAGAGACAACTCAGGTGAAGCAGCCTAGTGCAGTCCAATATTTGGGTTCCAGTCCTAGCTATTCATTCTGGTCTGTATGACCCTGGTCACTTCAATTCAAGAGACATGATTAAGCACCTACTACGTGCCAGGCAGGCACTGTACTGAGCACTGGTCCTTTGTAGGAAAGAGAGAAGAGGGGGCTGAAGTTGGTTTTGGTGCTGGGGTCCATTGATCCTGATGGGTATGAGCCCACACTAGAACTGCTGACAACAGTGCTGACCTGGCCGGGAGCTGTCCACAGCTGAACCCTCGAACTCTCTCTAAAGGCCCTTAGAACACACAATCAGTTAAATTCACGGGGAATTAAGAGTCCAACCTTAATTTACAGAGCTTAGGAAGCCCTCCGGTGGAAGGTAGGAGGTCTAGCCAGAGCAAGAGGTTGTAGTCTTTTGCTGGCCCCTGGATGAAATTCCTGGAAACTCTAAGTGTCCTCATGGCCTAATTGTGCCTTTCAGCTGTTGACAGGTGTGTATGGCGGCCATGACTTGGCAGGGTGACTGCCTTGACAGGCTTCAGTGGCTGTGATGTCTCTTAGGAAGTTAGTACTGGGTGTGGATGGGAAGCAGG
>CM053628.1:43629528-43644673 GCA_028646595.1 Phalanger gymnotis
TTTTCTTCTTTTCTTTCTTCCTTTTCTTTCTTGGTCCACTTTCTGTCTTCTCTCCAGTTTCAACCTTGGTATCTTGGCTGTTGGTATGATTTGGCTTAATTGGGTTTCAGTCCAAGCTTTCCATAAACTTGTATTTCTCTCCTCCAGTTTTTGCTGTTCTAGGAGGTGGTACTGCTCGAAACCTTCCACCATCCTCCTCTCAAAGATTTTGCAAATGAGTTTATGGCCACCATATCTCCTTGTTTGGTATGGAGGTCCAATGTTTACTTACTAGTTGTGGTTTCTGGGACTTTTTGGCCTCTTTATATTGGCCAAACTTTTGTAGGAGATGGTGGTAGTCTATATTAATGCTTGTTCTTCTGTCCATTTCCCATTTTTTAGCACCAATAGTGTGTTTACAACAGTTCCAACTTGACCTATTTAATGACAAACCCTATATTCTCCTTTTCATTGTCCTAATTTTGTTATTGATTGTATGACCTTTATTCAAATAAACTGATGGTCTGACTGTACACAGAGAGATAATTGGAAAATGGCTTACATCTGTAACCACTTGTTTTCTGGCTGTTAAGAAATAGTCAATTTCACTGTTTTCCCTTTAGTACTTACCCA
The DNA here is from genome assembly GCA_028646595.1 of Phalanger gymnotis. Lineage (NCBI taxonomy): Eukaryota > Metazoa > Chordata > Mammalia > Diprotodontia > Phalangeridae > Phalanger > Phalanger gymnotis. The sequence continues at coordinate 43,630,141 of CM053628.1, forward strand.
ATTCTCTCTATGAAAACTATATTTTCTTTGCAGTCTGCAAGCCCTTGATTCCTTTCATTTAATGCTCCTGGGCCATATTTTCCAATATTTTTCACTGTCCTCTACTCTGCTCACCTACACCTTGAAGTCACCGTAGGTAGTAAAAGATATGGGTTTCATTTGAAAGATCTAATTGAGTTCTTTGTAGATTCTTTCACCTCCTCATCCACTGCATCATTTGCTTGTTCCTAACCTGCTGCCATCTTCATGGCGATCTCGTTGCTTATACCCTTCATAACACTACAAGACAAGATGAATCAGCAAGCCATGTGATTACATGTATGTTTCTTCTTGCTTTTGGAAACATGATGAAACCAACCCTGCCATCGCTCTGAGTTGCCGCTTCAAGGAAAACCTGTGAACCAGTCTTCCTCTTAACTGCAGCCTTCTTATATCTTCGGGTTTCATTTATAGTGAAAATGTCGATATTGATATGACTCGGTTCCTCAGTAAGTTGACTCCCGGGGGCAGCTAGGTGGCACAGTGAGTAGAGCACTGGCTCTGGAGTTAGGAGGACCTGAGTTCAAATCCAGCCTCAGACACTTGACACACTTGCTAGCTGTGTGACCTTGGGCAAGTCACTTGACCCCAATTGCCTTGCCTTCCCCCCTCCAAAAATAAAAAAAAAAGTAAAATAAGCAAGTTGACTCCCTGGCCATTGGTCAAGGTCAGGATCTTATATTCAGAGTAATCCTGGTGCATGTCTGAGGGACCTAAGGCCGACGGTCATTTTGTGTTTTCCTGTGTTTCGTGGGCAAAGGCAACGACCTAGAGGCCACTTTACTGATGATTAGCCTCTGTTTACAGATATATCTGTTTACTGTTTATCAACAATCAGTTTACCTAGCTAGGCTGGTCCTTGGCACTGTTTGACACCTACCTGAAGCCTTTCCGGCCAGGTCGAGAGCCTGCTCCTTCTTGCTTCCTGCTGCCATAACCTTCAAAAGCCCCAAGAAGGCTCGAAAGAAGGGCTTGTATGTAGGGATGATCAAATGGGAAGATCACTGAACTTGGAAGCAAAGGACAGGGTTCAGATCCTGATTCTGCCACTTAGCTGCTGTATGACCCTGGGGAAAACAGATTCCACTTGGCCTCGGAAGGAGGGATTGCAGAAGCAATGGGTGCAAGTACCAAAGAGAGGCAAATTAGGCCCCACGTCAAGAAAGCCTTCCTGACAATTAGGCCGTCTAAGTGGGATGGGCTGAGATTAGGAATGCTGTAGGAGTGATTCTGGTTCTGGCTCCTGAGGGCCCTTCCAACTGAGATTCTGAGATTTGGAGAAGCCATTCAAGGGCAGCCTCAGTTTCTCTATCTGTAAAATGGTGACAGTAACATATGCACTATCTATCTCACAGCATTGTTGTGAAACTCAAATATGCTTTTGTAAACTACGGAGCTCCAGAAATACACAATATCCTTGTGGTTGGGATTCGAACACTTGTTATTAGCTTTGATAGTGAGCAGGTAGAAGAATCAGGTGGCAGCGTGAGGAGGAAGGCTGAGGGGAAGGCAAAGCAGATGGCCAGGGGGCATCTTGGTGAAAACAGCCAGAGAGGACTCTTGTAGAGCCTTAGCTCTTCTAAAAAGCTCTTCTTAATGAAAAAAGGCAGGGAAAAAAAGGTCCTTTCTGCACTGAGCCTTTTGCTACCTGCTAATTACCTAAAGGAAATGAGATAAAATATCCATTATCCCAAATTGAAGTGCTTTCTTTCTGTCTAAAGGGCCAGGGAAGTAATCATGCTGTGTTCAGACCAGCCTGACCCGAAAGGAGGGTTTTAGTGGAATGACATACCATTTGAGGAGTTTGAAATTGAAAATCAGCCTAGTTTCCTATGACTCAGGACTCTACCAGGCTGAGATGGGATCCTTAGGCTTTTGTGAGGTATAGACGATTTGTAGTCAGAGGACCTGGGTTCAAACTTTGCCACTTACTAGCTATGTGACCTTGGGAAAATCACTTCCCAAAACTCAGTTTCCCTTTCTGGGAACTGATACCATCCTAGATGATTTGAAAGGTCCCTCTTAATCCAAACCAACCCAATCCAACAAGCATCTATTAAACTCTTCCTATGTGCTAGGCACCCTGCTAAGTTTGAGAGAATAAAGGCAAAAAGCAAAGAATCCCTGCCATGTCTGATTCTTCATGACCCCATCTGGCGTTTTCTTGGCCAAGATACTGGAGTAGTTCGCCTTTTCCTTCTCCAGCCTGTTTTACAGATGAGGAAACTGAGGCAAACAGAGTGCAGTGACTTGGCCAGGGTCACACAGCAAGGAAGTGTCTGAGGGCAGATTATTCAAGAAGATGAGTCTTCCTGACTCTAAACTCAGCACTCTATCCACTGCAGCCCCTGCCCTCCAGCAAAAACACTCAGAGAAATCAATATAAGAATATAATCCAAGCAAATACAAGAATGGGTGGGGGTGGAAAGTGCTAACAACTAGGGTTTGTGCTTTATTGGCTAAGGCAGAGCGGATGCCCTTCCACAGTTTTGTTTTAATTCCATTCAATAAACATTTATTAATTTTATTAAATTGTATTTGGCACAGCTCTAATAACAGGCACCAGCACCTACTATGTGTTGAGCACTGTGCTAGGGACTGGGGGGTGCAAGTAAAAAAGACAATATGAAACTGCTGCTTGTTTTCACCCCAAAGCGCTGATTTGCATTTCAGGCTTTTTGAAAGTGCCTTGGTTGGTAGAGGGATTAAGAGAGGTCTGAAAGGGCCAGCCGTGACCAATCTTGGCTGGAGCTGCCAGGCCACAGACAGGCCCTTGTCAGAAGAGCAGCAGCTCTTCTGAAATCCTTCATTTGGACTGAGGAGGAAGAACTTCTGAGCAGCTGGAAGCTGCCAACTGTGGAGACAAAGGACTTGAGTCGGAAGCCCAGCTCTGACACCTTCATCTCAATGGGCCTCAGTTTCTTTGACTGTAAAATGAAGGGGTGGTTTCAGTGGCTTGTGAGGTGGCTAGGTGACACGATAAATAGAGCGGTGGGCTTGTGGTCCAGAAGATCCAAGTTCAGATTTCACCTTAGACCCTGGGCAAGTCACTTATTTGCCTCAATTTCCTCATCTGTGAAATGGTTCTATTAATAGCACCTGCCTCCCAGGGTTGTTGTGAGGATCAAATGAAATATTTGTAAAGGGCTTAGCACAGGGCCTGGCACATAGTAGGTGCTTAATAAATGCTTGCTTCTTTCCTTCTTTTTTTTTTCTGAAGTCCATTCCAGCTCTAGGTTTGGAATATGTAAGCCCTTTCAGGGAAAAGCAACAATCTCCCTCTGCCATGTATGTTGCTGGAGAGACAGAGACCTCCCCATCACAGCCTGGTATCATAGAGAAGAGGATGGGGCTGACCAGGCCTTAGAGACACTGGTTCTCTATTCACCTTCCTCTCTATGTGGTCATTCTTAAGTCAAGACACTTAGAAATCAGTTATTGTTCAGTTGTGTCTCACTGTTTTTTGTGACCCCATTTGGGGTTTTCTTGGCAAAGATACTAGAGGGGTTTGCCATTTCTTTCTCCAGCTCATTTTACAGTTGAGGAAACTGAGGCAAATAAGGCTAAGTGACTCGCCCAGGGTCACACAGCTAGGAAGTGTCTGAGGCTGGATTTGAACTCAGGTCTTCCTGACTCCAGGCCCAGTGCTCTATCCACTGCAGTGCCCCCTAGATGCTACTGAATGACTAGTCACAACCTTGGACCATTACGAATGTTTTTGAGAAGAGAACTCTGGGCATGTCCAGGGAAGAGGAGGGAGGGGAAAGAGAGGGGGTTAGCAAGTCACCTTTATTGGATCAGCTAGGGGGTGCCATATTGCACAAAGATCTAGACCAGGAGTCACGATAGAACTGAGTTCAAATCTGAACACAGACGCTTAGCTGTGTGACCCTGGGTAAGTCACTTAATCTTTGTTTACCTCAGTTTCCTCATCTGTAAATAGGGACAATAATAGTACCCACCTCTTAGGGCTGTTGTAAGGATCTAATGAGATAATGATTGTAAAGTATTTAGCACAGTGCCTGGTGCATTAGCTGTTAGGCCCTGTGCTAAGCCCAGAGGATGCAAATAAGGAAAAAAAAAAACCCAAAAAAGATGACAATCATCCCCTGCCTCCAAGGAGCTTACAGTCTAATGGGGGAAGACAAGACACAGAACGAAGCCAGAAAGTGGAAGTTATCCCAGGTGGGGACCTGATGGAGTTGAAACCAAGCTAAACAGCTTGGTAAATGAAGAGATGGCTGGGATTTTGAGCCTACTATAAAAGGAGGCTGGGTGGCGAGGTGGATAGAGCACTGGGCCTGGAGTCAGGAAATTGTTGGTCAGTGGTATCCGACTCTTCATGACCCCATTTAGGATTTCCTTGGCAGAGATACTGGAGCAGTTTGCCCTTTCCTTCATCACTCATTTGACAGATGAAGAAACTGAGGCAAACAGAGTGAAGTGACTTGCCCAGGGTCACGCAGCTAATGTCTGAGGTTGGATTTGAACTCAAGTCTTCCTGACAGCTAGGTGGCACAATGGATCAAGGCAAACAGGCTTATATTTTCACATCAGTCACACTATGAATCCTCTTTATCCTGGGGTGGAAAGGGGTGAAGGCTTACTCTACTCATTTGGGGTGCAAAGAAAGGAAATGCCTTCCCTGAGGTCACATGGCCAGCCAGTGGTGTCACTGTGGCTGGAATGCAGAGCTGAAAGTTCCTGGAACAGCACCTGGAACGAGCTTTGTTGCATCAAGGAACACTAGATGTGGGTCAGTGCCCAGGTCCTTCTCTTTGGAAAATCACTGGCCCTTGCCCAACCTCAGTTTCTTCATCTGTAAAATGGAGATAATCTTATTTACTCTGGTAAGGAGCTAGCCTCAGAACCACAAAATCTTAGGTTCAAGTCCTGCCTCTATGGAACACAGCCTACATGACCCTAGATTAGGCACTTAACCACTCTGGGTGCAGTAGGCAACACCCAGAAAGTTACAGAGGGCCTGCTAGAAGTAGAGGGAATTTCCTCTTTAAGGAGGCAGCTAGGTGAAGAGCATTGGGCCTTCAGTCAAGAAGTTCAAATGTGACCTCTGACACTTAGTAACTGTGAAACACTCTGAACCTCAGTTTTGTCATCTATGAAATGGGAATAATAACAGCCCTACCTCACACATACTAGGAAAAATGCTATTAAAAATTCTCAGTATTACTATTCTCAGGAGTGAGTCAAAGCTGACATTTTGGCTTTTTATTCTTTGAGTTTTTCTTTACTATAAAGGAGGGAGTCGGGGAGGGCAGACTGTGTGGGGAAATAGTTATGATTTAAAAACCATAAAGACATCAGTTAACAAACAAACAAACAAAAACCAAAGGATGAGGCCATCGGATTTGGCAGATTTAGCAGATGGCCTCCACTCTGCTCTTCGGACTAGCTCCCCAGAACAGTACTTAACTTTGGGTTTCCTTTATTGTTCTATATCTGTCAATCACTAGAAAGGCTTTTATTAAGCATGATCTAGTAAGTTTCCAGGCTTTGTGCTGAGTTCTGGGAAGACAAAGGCCAGAACAAAAGAATCCCTTTGAGAACTTGCATTCCAATGGGGCAGATGGACATGTAAATAACCAGGCATTTGCAAGACACTGTGTGCTTGTAGGGGAGAGGAGGAGGCCCTAGCTGCTGGGGCCACTGGGAAGGGTCTCCTGTGGAAGCTGGGCTTGGGGCCTGAGCCTGGCATTCTGAGAGGGTAAGGAGATGGGGGAGTGCATTTCTGTGATGGCGGACAGCTGGGGTCAAAACCGGGACATGGCACTTGGCAGATGGAGCGTTCAGTTTGTGGAACACCAAGAAGATTGGTTTGGCTGGATCACTAAGCACATGGAGGCCAGTCCATTGTAAGTAGAGTGGAGAGGTAGGAAAAGGCCTGGTTATGAAGGGCGTTAAAAGCCAAACAGATTTTCTATTTGATACAGAAGGTAATAGTGAGAAAATTGGAATTTATGGAGTAGGAGGTGAGAGTGACTTGGAGCCGAGAGAGAACACTAGTGCAGTAGTCCAGGCTTAAGGCGATAAAAGGCCTATACCAGGGTGGTTGGCCATGTGAATGGGGAGAAGGGAACATCTATAAGAGATGTGAGGACAGAGGAGGCATCCAATTCCAGGTGCTGGCCATGTGACATAGAGCTTTGGTGAGAGGGTAGGAGTGGATGAGGAGATCTTAGAGAATTATCTGCATAAAGATGTGAGTTGAATCAATGGAAACTGATGAGATCACCAAGTGTAAGAATAAAGAGCAGAAAAGAGATTGAGAACCAGAAGGAGAGAGAGTTTGCAAAGCTGCAAGCAGCAGCAGCAGCAAGGCTGGAGGGAGGTCCAGAGGAAGCTAGGGGACTCCCCACTGCACAGAGCAAGCACTGGGCTTGAAGTCTGGAAGACCTGAATTGAAATCTGGCCTTAGACACCAGCTGTGAGACCTTGGGCTGGTCACTTACTCTCTGTCTCCATTTCCTCAACTGTAAAATGGAATTAGCAATAGTACCTATCTCCCAGGGTTGTTAGGAGGATCAAATGAGGTGATATTTATAAAGTGCTTAGCACAGTGCCTGCAATACAGTAGGTGCTTAATAAATGCTTGTTCCCTTTGTTTCCCCTCTCCCCCCTCCCCCAAAAGAAGGGTAAAGATGGAGAAAGGGCCATTAGAACAGTGCCTGGTACATAGTAGATGCTTAATAAATGCTTGCTTGTTCCCTTTGCTTCCCCCCACCCACCCAAAGAAGGGTAAAGATAGAGAAAAGTGGGGCAGCTAGGTGGCGAAGTGAGTAGAGCACGGGCCCTGGAGTCAGGAGGACCTGAGTTCAAATTCAGCCTCAGACACTTGACACATTTACTAGCTGTGTGACCTTGGGCAAGTTACTTAACCCCAATTGCCCTGCCTTCCCCCCTCTAAAAAAAGGAAAAAAAAAGATAGAGAAAAGGACGTTAGAATTGGCATTAAGAGATCATTGGTTAGAACAGTTTGGGTTGAGTGATGAGGTCCGAAACCATACTGTAGAGTTCAGAGAGTGAGAAGAGGGGAAATGGAGGCACCAGCTAGAAGAAGCTTAGCTGAGAAGGGGAAGGAAGATATGGGATGACAGCTAGTGAGGATGGATCAAACATGAGTTTTTTGTTAACATCGATTGTATTCACTGTATATCTCTTTCTCCTGGTTCTGGCTGGATTTACTGCAACTTCCTTCTGCAAATACTCCTAAGTGGCCCTTTGGAAGCCCCCTCCACCCTCTCTCCCCCATGCCTTCCTTTGCCACCCTGATCTTCTGAACTCACATTCCCCTGTGTCCCAGGGACCCAGCTGGATTTTCTGGGCCTCAGTTGTTCCATGGTGGACATTTTCTGCCAAACAGACTATCCCTAGACACCCTTCACTGAACGGCCTCAGGCTTAGGAGCTATGGCAGAAATGTGGTGTCATTAAAAAGAGCTGATGAGGATATTCAGCCAGCCTAAAGGCCTACCGGGTCCTCCTGACAACCTCTCACCCTTTTCTCACCCCTCCTCTGTAATTCATCTTTTTTTGTTTGTAATCCTTATTTTTCCTGCTTTGTCTAGTTGTGTGACCTTGTGAAAGTCTCTTAACTTCTCTCTATGAGGGGGTGAGACTCAACAGCCTCTGAAGTCACTTCCAGCTCTAACTTGATGACCCTTTGAACTTTCTGTCCCTCCAAGGCCACTCTGGACACAGCTTCTTTAATCCTGAGTCTTCTCCTGCCTTCCTCTTTTCCCTCTGATGGCTCCCTACTCCCTAAGGGAGACACCTCAGCCTGACATTGAGTTCTAGCCTACCTTTCCTGCCGTGTCTCAGCTGGACCATGCTGGCACTATCGCTCATTCTCCTCTTGTCATCTTTGTTCCCACCATCTCCCCATACCTGAAATGGGAAACCTCCTTTCTTGACTTCCCAGGTGAAGCTGACCTCTCCTCCCACCTCACCTTTCTCTGAGCACTCTGGACCTTTGCTCTCCTGTATTCTTTTACCAGCTACCCCCTTTTCCTCCGCTAGCTATGAGGCTTTCTGGGCATGGCCACGTCCATCAGTTACCTTCTGTCTGGGTGACTTCTCAGACCAACATGCTCTTCCTTGCACTACCATGGATATGTTGTCTCTTCCACTCAAATCAAAGCTCCTTGAGCAGAGGGGCCAGCGTCCTCGCTTGTGTACAGCCCCAGGGCTTGGTGCAGGCTTGGTACATAGTGCTTAATAAGTCAAGACTACAAGCATTTATTACATGTCTGTTTAGGGACTGGGAATACAAAGACAACCGAAACAATCCTTGCCCTCAAGTAGCTTATATCCTATGGGGAGATGCAGCATTGAATGTCATTTCAGAAGAGAAGGTGCTAGCAACTGAAGGTCAGATCAGGAAACACCTTGAGTAGGAGGAGGCAAATTCCAGGCAGGGGGCACAGCCAGTGCAAAGACTCGAGGTGGGAGATGGAATGTTGTGTAGGAGGAATAGCAGGGAGGCCAGTTTGACTGGATTAAAGAGTATGTGAGGGGGCATGATATAGAATAAGGCTGGAAAAGTAGATTGGAAGCAGGATGTGAAGGCAAACAGAAGAGATTGTCCTTGAGCCTAGCAGTAGTAAAGAGCCACAGGAGTTTATTGAGCAGAGGAGTAACATGCACTTTTAGAATATCACCTTGGCAGCTATGTGGAGGATGGATTGGAGAGGGTATAGACTGATGGCAAGAAGAGCGATCAGATTACTGTACTAGTCCAGGCATGAGGTGATGAAGGATGGGCTAGGCCTGTGTTAGTGGATGGGAGAAATATGGCAAAAGTAGAATTGGCAAGGCTTGGCAACTGATTACATGTTGGGCTCTGGGTGGGGCATGAGCTTGGCCCTGTGCTTGGGACCCTGGTGGACTGGCAGGATGGATGGACACTGGGAAGCCAGAATGGGAGTGGGTTTGGGAAGAATGCTAAGGAGTAGGTATCTGAGTATATAAGGAAGGTCTCCTTTCTCAAACCCCCGTCCCCACCCCTACCACTTCCTTTTTAGATCAAAAGCTCCAAGAACTGGGCCAAGCATCTTTTCTATCTTGACATCCCCTGGGCTGATCAGAGAGTTTTGCACATAGTAGGTACTTTCTAAGTGTTTGTTAAACGAATAAACAAATGGCTTGAAACCCATTAATGGGTGCTGCCAATCAATTGAATTACAAACTGCTGGGTTTTTATGGTCACTGTCAGCCTATCCCACACCTTTTTAGCCACTGAGACCCCATCCAACCTGGCTCCCAGGCAGCAGCTGGGCTAGGTCACATGGAGTTTCTCACCTGGGGAAAAGGGAGTAAAGAGGGCCCCTACCCACTGCTCTGCTCTTCCCCAAGGCTTTTGCTGCAGGCTGACATTGAAGGCTCAGCCTGGGCTGTCTTGTTTCTCCCCAGAGGCTTAATCAGAATAATATGAGGAAGAAGGAGGTCTGCAATCCATCTGATCCACCAGGCAAGCAGGGCCGAATTGTCTTCTCTCCCCTGCTGCTTAGATATACAGCTAACTGTGTGAGCAGTAGAAGGAGGAAAGGGGCTGATTTGAACAGTTCGTGGGAGGCAGAGAGGCAGAGAACAGGGAATGGGGAAAGAGAAGGGTTGGGGGAGTTGTAGTCCTAGTCAGAATGATTATGAATGGCTCCCAGAAGTACCTGGGAGGGGAGAAGGGCTTTGAGAAAGGAGAAAATATACCTTTTTGTTTCTCCTTGGATGTCCTGATTATGTGGAGTATGGCATGGGATTGGGGGGTGGGCACAGCTAAACTCTGCCATTCGGTAGAAAGGATTTTCTGAAGGACTGGATTGGAAGGCTGAGACCAGGCCAGAGAACCTCAAAAGCTTAGCATTAGAAAAGCCCTAAGACAAGCCGAGCCAACCTATTATCTGAACACAAAACCCACTGTAACCTTCCCTTGAGTTATGTTGCCATCCACCCTCCAGTGATGGGGAACTCACTACCTTCCAAGGCCCATTTCTCTTTGAGAAAGCTCCAGTGGCTGGATAGCTTTTCCTCCTAGTAAACCGAAATTTTGGTTTGGCCCTCTTGGGACAAGCAGAACAGGGCCGATCCCTTCTTTTATGTTCCGGCCTTTCACATCCTTGAAGCTGGCTAGGATATTCTCCCTTAGTTTTCTCTTTTACCTAAATACCCCCAGTTCCTTCAAGAGATGCATGTTTAACAGATTCTCTGGTTATCAAGCTGTTGGTTGAATTGAGGTCTTCGGGCATCTTCATCACCTTTCTCTGGATATTCTCCATCTTGTCAAAGTCTTTGCTCATATGTGGGACCCAGAACTGAATACAAGGTTCCAGTGTGGCCTGACTGAGACAGAAGCCATCATCTCCCGAACTGAATACAAGGTTCCAGTGTGGCCTGACTGAGGCAGAAGCCATCATCTCCCAAAATGAATACAAGGTTCCAGTGTGGCCTGACCGAGGCAGAAGCCATCATCTCCGTAGTTCTGCACACTGTCTTTCCTGGGAAGACTCAGATCTTCCTGACTTCAGGCCCAGCACTCTCTCTTGCACTGCCCAGCTGCCTCTAGGACAATAGCCACCTTCTAGATCTTAGCAGGAATTTTGGAATCAGGATTCTGTAAGAAGAAATGATAATGCCAGTAATTTTCTTCTTTGACACCTGACAGTTTACAAAGTGCTTTCCCTCACAAGCCTCTGAGGTAGGTGGACCAAGTGTTACACAGTTTCCCAGAAGTCTTCGTGTCTCTTTATTCTCCTGAAGCTTCAGAGGAGGCCTCTGAGCTGAGTTTTTGAAGGAGGCATTCGAAGAGATAGGAGGTGAAGAAGAGTAGTATTCCAGGCATCGAAGAGTCCTGGGGACAGGAGACATGATGCCGCGTCTGGGAATCATCAGCAGGTCGGCCAGTTTAGCGGTGACAGGGTACATGAAGGGGTAGAAAGGGATAGTGGAGTCAGACTGCAAAGGCCTTTAGAAGCCAAGCAGTGAAATGGGGTATTTTTTTTCTACCCATAACAGAGAACCACTAAAGTGAGGAGGAGACTGCCTGATATACTCAGATCCATGCTTTAGGAATAGTCTTTTGGTAGTCATATAGTGCAGAGGCGCCAGACATGCTCCAGAACCAGATTAAAATAGAATTGGGAAATATTTACCAAAATAAAGAAAAATACATTAGAATATAGATAATGTTAATATGTGGTTCTCTCAGTCAATATGCTTCCGTCAAGGATCCTTATCTACAGTTTAGTGGCCACATTTTTATTTGGGTTTGACACTACTGCTGTAGAGGGCGGAGGGAGATTCCAAACCAATTAGGAGGCTATTTTGACCTCCTTCCAGGCAAGAAATGAGGATGGGCTGCATTATTATAATGGTTGTAGTGTAAGTGGAAAGAAGGGGAAGGGTGCTAGAGACACCCTGGAGGAAGATTTGATTGGTGGTGGTAGTGGTGTTGAGTTCTATCTGACTCTTTAACCCCATTTGAGGTTTTCTTGGCAAAGATACTGGAGTGGTTTGCCATTTCCTTCTCCAGATCATTTTACAGATGAAGAAACTGAGGCAAACAGGGTAAAGTGACTTGCCCAGGGTCACACAGCTAGTAAGTATCTGAAGCCAGATTGGAACTCAGTTCTTCCCCAGCCTCCAGGCCACATGTGGCCTTCTGGGTCCTCAGATGTGGCCTTTTGACTGAGTCCAAGTTTTCTAGAACAAATCTTTTTATTAAGGGGATTTGTTCTGTGAAGTTGGGATTCAGTGCAAAGGGTTGCACTTGAGGACCTAGAGGGGATTTGTTCTGTGAAGTTGGGATTCTGTCAAAGAGCCACACTTGAGGACCTAGAAGGCCACATGTGGCCACAGGTTCCCCTCCCTTGACTCTGGGTTCTAATCTCAGCCTTGCCACTCCAGGCCCTGTACTACTATATCCACTGTGATACTTAGCGGTATTTTGACAACTGATTGGATTTGGGTGGAGAGTAATTGTTGAATTCGGTTACCTGGCATTCTCTTTGTATTTGTTTGCCTGTGCTGGCTGTTTCTGGGGGAAGTCTTGTGTGACTGTGCTGTGAAATGCCTGAGGTCTTCAAGTCATTCCTACCCAGCCCTGCCCTCTCTTCCAAGTCTATTTCCCCCACGTCAGTGACAGCTACAAACATCTTCTAAATAAACCCTATCCTACTTCCTAGGGCTGCTCTAGGAATGTATTAGAGGTGGTTGCTCAACTCTGGTCAGAGAAACAGAAGCCAGCAACAGGTTATTGAGCCCAGGAAGATCAGAGGGTGAGGTGGGCGTCCGTGGATCACATGACCTCACCCGGTCCTCTTGTGCATCCCTCTGCTTTGGTGGTGAGGGCTCACTGAGCTATTAGTGCTTCTGAATCCCACGGATTTGCTTTGGGAGGTAGCTGAGCTGGTGTTATGGGGGCAGGAGCAAATTTCAAACCTTCACCATCTTTGATTTTAATTTCTTATTACTTCTGGGCTGAGAACCTTTCCAGGGTGATTTTGGCAAAGAAATCTAACACGAAAATGTGTCTTAATTAGTGTTTCAATAGCCCTTCAGGTTTTCAGGGTGGTTGGTAATAGTTTGCAAGTAATTAGCCTGGCATGGTTCTTGTCTGCCCACTCCCTTCAGGGACCCAGGAGCATCATAGCACCAGAGAATCATAGATTGAGAGCTGGAAAGAACCTCAGGCTGATTCCCTCATTTTACAGATGAGTAAACTGAGGCCCAAAGAAATGAGATGACTCACCCAAGGTCCCAAACAGGATCCTAGATCTAGAGCCAGAAGAGACCTCAGAAGCCATTAGTCCAACCCCCCTAACTGAGGCCCAGGATGGGGAAGGGATTTGCCCAGGGTCAGACAGCTAATAAGTTACTGTATGTAGCAGGATTATTACGCAGATCCACTGCCCTATCTGGTATACCACTTCAGCTGTTGTCATCCTCAAGAGGCTGCCCCAGATTTCAAGGGGGCACCCTTCAGAGTGCCCAGTTTGCTGGACTTCTTGGAAGCAGAAGGTCTGGGACAAGGGTGGGGAATCTGTGGCCTGGGGGCCACATGTGGCCTTCTAGGTCCTTGGGTGGAGCCTTTTGACTGGGTCTAAGTTTGACAGAACAAATCCTTTTATTAAGGGGATTTGTTCTGTGAAGTCTGGATTCAGTCAGAGGGCTGCCCTTGAGGACCTAGAGGGGATTTTTTCGGTGAAGTTGCGATTCAGTCCAAGGGTTGCACTTGAGGACCTAGAGGGGATTTGTTCTGTGAAGTTGGGATTCAGTGCAAGGGCTGCACTTGAGGATGTAGAGAGCCACGTGTGGCCTGGAGGTCAAAGGTTCCCCTCCCCTGGCTCTGGGTTCTAATCTCAGCCTTGCTACTCTCTAGCTCTGGGGCCTTGGCCCCACCTTTCTCAGCTTCTAGCTGAGGATGCTAATAGATTGTCTTCCTCCCTCAGCTGCTAAGATGAAAGTGTTGTGTTCAAGTGATGTGAACTGTTAGTATCCAGGGCTCCCCAGGACTGGAGTGTGCCTGTAATCAAAACAGAGAAACCCCACGAATAAGTAAGTTATCTTGATTACTTGAGATGAAAAGAAACAGACCCAGACCTCTGATGTCTTGGTTTGATTCCCCAGTACAGGGTCCCTGCATTAACCTGACTTACAAGCTTTCCTTACATGCCAACAGTTCCTTTCCTACCTCTGCTTCCATTGTTTCCCGCTCCTTTCGTTACCCCCAGTACCTTGTTTTTGGAGGAATCCAAACAGCCAAACCAGGGGTGGGGAACTTGTGGCCTTCTAGGTCCTCAGGTGCAGCCTTTTGACTGAGTCCAAGTTTTCCAGAACAAATCCTTTTATTAAGGGCATTGTTCTGTGAAGTTGGGATTCAGTCCACACTTGAGGATGTAGAGGGGATTTGTTCCGTGAAGTTTGGATTCAGTCAAAGGGCTGCACTTGAGGGCCTAGAGAGCCAAACGTGGCCTTGAGGTTGCAGGTTTCCCATTCCTGCTAAACCTTAGGCAGAGTTTGGAGAATTTGTCATCTTCCCCCTCGCCCCACCTCCTTTCTTCTCTAGGGGGACTATGTACCCACCAATGTTCCCTCCTGCCTTCCTGTCTTCACACCTCAATTAATTAGACCTCAGGAAATCTTCTCATATATATATGTACTGCCTTCCTTCCCTGCTGTCTCACCATCCTTGTCCAATGACTTAGATGCCAAGATTCTTCTGTGGATTTGTGGTTTTATTGGTGTGGGTACTCTCTCCACTGGGGCAGATGGCAATCCCCACAATACTTGCTTACTCCGTGCCACTTAGCTGGGTCTTTCAGGAACTTTTCCAGAGAGGATTCATCCAATGTGCTAGAAGACCTTCCGATTCTTTAATATCTTGTGGATACCAGTTAGCCATTTATCTATCTTTTATTTCTATCTCTCTGTTCTGTCAGCCCCCCCGCCCCCCCCCCCCCCAGGCACAGGCCCTCAGCCTTCTC
>CM053628.1:43644773-43659597 GCA_028646595.1 Phalanger gymnotis
TTTGCTCCTCCTCTTCATTCTCCGCCCCCCCCCCAACTGGCTGACTCAGTGGAAATGCCTGTCCCTTCTCTCATTTCCCAAATTTTGTACACCCCTGAGGACTTTTTTTTGCCCCCTCTGTGTATAAGTCATTACTGGCACCTGCTCCCAGCTAGTGGGCAGAGAGAGGCAGGTGGCTTGGGTTCCAGTCCTGGCCCTGCCACTCACTACCTCCGTGGGCAATTCTGTCGTCTCCCTCCCGAGCCTGTTTCTTCATGGGTGATAACTGTTGTACTCACCACATGGTGGCCTGGTGGTTGTGGAAAAAGTGTTCTGTGACCCTTCTTGCCTGATAGAGACATGAGTTGTTATTAAACACATAGGCACACATGCACAGACACACATAATACATGCACACACACACAGATGCGCACACACACACATGTGCACACACTTCAGCCATCTGTCCCCACCTTGAATTGTGGTTCTTCTGAGAATATGGTGTTCTATGATTCATAACCACAGAGTGTCCCCGGGAGAACATTGGTACTAGGGGATGGGTTTGGGGGCGCCAAGCAGCTCAGTTTTATTAAAACCACTGTGTGCTTTCTCCAATATGATCTAGTCTTATCTCCTTTTTCAAAATTGTTGATATCTTTTGTTTTGACAGCACCTTCATTTCCTAGTCCTAGATTTGCTCCCTCCTTTCTCTGCCTCCCCCCTCCCCCCATCCAGTCATCTCATATAACAAAGGATATTTTTTAAAAGCAGGATGGGGGTGGGAGGGGGGAGCAGTTCAGCAAAACCAACCAACAAAACACAATCAAGTGAGTCTGATGAGACAGACGAAGTTCCACATCCATAGCCCTCTTCTCTCTGCTAAGAGGACGCACTTCCTCACATCCCTTCTTCAGGACCCAGCTAGGCCTTGGGATTCTGAAGTGGGTCCTTTTATATTATCAGTCACTGTGTCTTCTCCCCACCCCGCCTCCCAGTTCTGTTCATACAGGCCTTTGTTCTTCTTTCTTATGGTGCTGCAATCCACGTTGTAGCCATTGAGGAGGACTGCCCACTGCAGAGGAGAGCCCCCAAGGGTCCTTTGAGCTAAAAATCTGATCCCATGATCTTTCTACTCAGCTCTGTGGTCAGCTGTTTGCCCAGCTCTGGGAGTAGCAGCCTAAGGTAGTGGGAAGAGTCTGGACATGACAATTATTGAGAACTTATGAGACTGGAAGCTCTTGGAGGGCAGGAGCTGTTTCTTATTTGACCTCCCCCCATTCCCCAGTGCCTAGCACTGTGGTCTGTACAAACTAGATGCTTGATTGATTGGCCCAGAGAGGTTGTGAGTTGCCCAAAATGACGCTGACAATAAGTAGCAAGGCTGGATTTCAACCTTCCATCTCCTGATCTTTTTGGGTCCAAGCCCACCATTTTAAGATGACAAAATCAAGGCCCAGAGAAGCCAACTGATGAATCGAGGTATGGTGGAAAGAATGCTAGCTTTGGAGTCAAAGGACCTGGGTTCAAATTTAATTCCCTTTGTGACAGAGCAAATCCCTTCCCCTTCCTGGGCCTCAGTTGTTTTGGTTTTTTTCTGTAGAATGGAAAGGCTTCGAGGATCCCTGTGAATTCTAGTTCTAGGACCCTCGACCTCTGTACAGATTCCTCTTCTACAAAATGATGGTCTCCAAGGTCCCTTCCAGCTCTACAACTAGGAACCAATGTCTACCATCTTGGGCAACTCCCTTCCCCTACTTAGCTTCCCTTTCTGTCAAATGAAGGACCTCTTTGAGTTCTCTTCTAACTCTAGATCCGGGATTTTATAATCCCATGATAGAAAGGCACAGTTAGAAGAGGTACAGGTCATCCATTTCAGCCAACATTTTATAGGTTGTCCTATAGTTGCCATTAGCAGCGGCAGCAATATCAGCAAGCATCTATTAGGTGCATACTGTGTGCCAGGCCCAGCGCTAAGCACCAAGGATACAAAGAAAGACAAAATCCCAGCCCCTGACCTCAAGGAACTCCCGATTTTGTGGGGTGGGGAGGACCAAAGGCAAACAGCTATGAAGAAACAAGCTATAGCCAGGATAAATAGGAAATAATCAAATGAAGCAGCTAGATCTCAGACATCTCTTAATCTAACCCAATTATTTGATAGATTAGGCAAGTAAGACAGGAGGAGGTCAAGTGACTTGCCCAGGGTCACCTAGGGAATGGGTAATATAGCCCGAATTTAATTTAGACCCTCATCCTCCAAATCCAATGTTCTTTTCAGAAGACCTGAGTTCAAGGCCAGGCCTGCCCCATCCTTTATGTTATTAACCTTGAGCACATCCTTGGCTGGTTTCTTTATATGTAAAATAGGGCTAATCATGCCTGCAGTGTCTGCCTCTTGGGATTGTTGGGAGACAAGCTCTCTGTAAATGGTAAGCTCTCAAGGACAATGCATTATTAATAGGCTTTATTACAGTGTTACTAGATACAAAAGTATTATGATTTCCTTTTTTTAAATTTATTTTTTTATTTTTAGTTTACAACACTCAGTTCCACAAGTTTTTGAGTTCCAAATTTTCTCTCCTTCCCTCTCCTCCCCCACCACAGCATGGAATCCAATGTAAGTTCTACATATACCCTTCACATTGAGCTTATTTACACAATAGTCAAGTTGTAAAGAAGAATTATAACCAATGGAATGGATCGTGAGAAAGAAGAAACAGAACCAAAAAAGAAGGAAAAAGAGAGAGAGCAAATAGCTTGCTTCAATATGCAGTCAGACTCCGTAGTTCTTTCTTTGGATGTCGATAGCTTTTCCATTATGAATCTTTTGGAGCTGCCTTAGAAGCATTATTTTCACTCAGAACCTGTAATAATAATAGAGAGACAGCCTTGGAGTCAGGAAGATTCGAGTTCAAATCCCACCACTGACCCATGCTGGCTGTGTGACCCTGGACAAGTCCCTTTACCTCTCAGTACCCCAGGAAGCTCATTGAGACTTTAAGTTGCAGGACATTGCTGGAGGGCATTTCCATGCTGGGATGTCACTACACCAACAGTATAGATAGATAGATGATAGATAGATATAGATACACAAGATGTTCCTAAAGTCTAGACACATAGGCAAAAATACATATTTTCAAGAAATGAAATGAATACCACATTTTATTTAATTGGAATATTAACAAATAACATCTCCAATATGATTTCCATCATTTATGATGCAAAGGTTGATGCACTTTGCAAGATTCACATGAGCTGGATGAAGCAACTCCACATTGCCATCAATTTTCCTATGTGTCCAGACTTTAGGGACATGCTGTAGCTCTATAGCCTGGGGCCTGAAACAAAACCCAAAAGACAATAATAGAAGCCCTGGCCACCCCAAGGAGGCTGTATGAGTTAGTGCTGAGGATCGTCTTAGGTTGCAGCCCCAAACCAGTTTCCAAGTATCTGCCACTCCAGAGATGAGGCAAATTTGCATAATTAGCACTTGATGTGCCAGAGGAAGGGAAGAACAGAGAGGGAGAGGAAAGGAAGCAGCCAGCGCCTCCCCCCCTCCCCAAAGGAACAGCTCTTCTCTGATGAGGCCTGACACGAGGAGAGGACACCCTGCCAACCACTTAGCTCCCCTGCAACACTCGGCTGGGGAGTCATTTTTTTTAGAAAGGTGAAAGTGATCTGGTGGGGGAGGGGGAGGGAGGGAGGAGGTAGAAAGGGAGATGCATCTTTAGCCTTGACATTTGACAAAGTAAACTCTTTGGAGATGAGCTGAAGCCTGTCCCCTCTCTTCTCCAGGGGACGAGTGCTCTGCTGTCCAGGGTCCTTCACAGAGGACACAGAGAGCTGAAGCTATAATTGATAGGCTCCAGAGGACAACTAACAGTGTGTTATTGGGAATAATCTTCAAACCATTTATTGGCTTGGCTTGTTCAGATGTGGACTGAGGGGAGGAGGGATGGGGGCTAGGGGCTAAGGGGCCTCTCTGAGCTTTCAAGACCCCTTCCGACTGCTAGGTGTTCCACAGAGACCTGAAATGGAAAATCCCTCTGGCCTGGGCCTTCAGAAAGCCTGGAGACTCATCCCCTCCCTGCCATTTGAATGGCATGGCTTCAGTGTGCTCCAGGAGCCTATAGTTAAGGCCTGGTCCTGAAGGAATGGGAAACCTGGGGTCTCAAGGCCACACATGGCCCTCTAGGTCCTTGGTGCAGCCTTTTGACTGAGTCTGAGTTTTAAAGAACAAATCTCGGTATTCAGGGGATTTATTCTATGAAGTTTGGATTCAGTCAAAGGGCTGCCCTTGAGGACCTAGGGGGGATTTGTTCTGTGAAGTTTGGATTCAGTCAAAGGGCCACCTTTGAGGACCTAGAGAACCAAATATGGCCTCGAAGCTGCAAATTCCCCACCCCTAGAAACTGTAAAGTACTTTGGAAATTCAAGGGCTTGTTGGTGAGTGATGATCCTGTCATCTGGCTGATAGGGTCTGAGAAGGCCCAGTCCCCTGGAGAAGGCATGGAGAGAGTGGATTTGAATCTCTGGAAAGCCAATAAAGGGAGAGGTCAACCCCAGCTTGTAATTGCAAGAGTGCTGAGACAAGGGTCTTGACACTGCTACCTGCTAGCTCTGTGTGTGTGTGTGTGTGTGTGTGTGTACGTATACATGTGCACGTGTATGTTGTGTGTACATGTATATGTGTATTGTACATGTGTGTTAATGAGTAAACTTGGGCAAGTCAGCTTATCATCTTTCCGGGCCCATGTTCCTTTCTGTCAGCAGTGAGAACTGAAAGGTCATGAATCTGAAAGCACTTTGCATGATGCCAATGGCAGCTATGATGATGGCACAGTGGGAGGCAGGGGAAGCAGGGCTTTGGGGTGTGGCTGGTGTGGCTGCTGGATTGGTGTCTGCCTTAAAGCTTGTGGTATTGGCTCTCGGGAAAACTGAGAGGAGGCCATGGTGCCAATGCCCAAAGGCTTGCCGACATCACTTTTGCAGACTCCCAGATGCAGCTGGAGGGGGACTTGGGGTCCTAGGGAGGTGAAGATCCTCTACCTAGAACTGGAAGAGACCTCAGAGGCCATAGAGTTCAGCCCCCCTTTTTACAGGTGAAGAAGCTGATGCCCAGGGTCGTACAGCTAGTAAGTATCTGAGGTAGGATTTGAACCCAGGACTTCTTTCTGAGTCCATGTCAAGCATCCAGTCCATTCTGTCACACTGCCTTTCTTGCCTTTTCTCCCACTGCACCCCTTCCCATTAGAGTCATAAGACATGGGTCTCAATTCCAACTCTGCTATTTACTATTGGAAAATCCCTAGGCTTCACTTTCCTTATCTGTAAAATGGGAGGATTGCACTGACTGATCAACAAAGTCCTTTTGACCTCTAAATCCTATGGTCAAGGACTTCCAACCTTCCATTTCACAAATGGAAAAACGGGTTCAGAAGGAAGTGGCTGGCCCCAAATCATCCCAGGCAGCACATCAATAAGCAGAGCTAGTGTCTGAACCAAAGGCTCTTGACCCCAAAGATAGTCAGTGTTCTGCCTCAGAGTTCTGTTGAAAGGAAGCCAGGAAAAGAGGGAGATCATGTTAGGCATGGAGCATGGTCCTCACCAAGGCATCAAGTCAGGAGATGGAGAGGCATGTGCCTAGAGGACAGTGTCCCTCAATCATAGTACAGGTGAGGGAGAAAGGTTTAAGAAGACCAGAGAGGTAGAAGAGGGCCAGGTGTGAAGGTCTTTAAAGGCCAAACAGGAGGTTCAAGGTTGGAGGTTTGGGGGCAGGGTTTGAGTAGGGGAGTGGTATGGTCAGCCCAATACTTTAGGGAAATCACCTTAGTGGCTGGGCAGAAGATGGATTGGACCAGAGGGAGACTGCTCGGAAGTGGTTGTGATAATACGGGTGATGAGGGCCTGAGCCAAGGCAGTGGTCTTGAGAGTGTCAAGAAGGGGATGGATGTAGGTGAGGTCAGGGAGCGAGAAATGACAAGGTTTAGCAATGGATTCCATGCAGGCTCACTGAGGTGAGATGACTTCTCAGAATAACAAGAGTAGCTTCCCCTCAGTGGACCTCAGTTTCCTTATTTATCAAGTGAAATATTTGAACTAGGTGATTTCTGAGGTTCCTCCGTATCCAGCAGGCTAAGCTTGGGAACCTGGGACATTGAGGTGGTAGTGAGAAGGATGCAGTGACCAGGAAGAGAGGAAAAAGAGTATGCATTCTGCTTTGGACATGTTGAGTTAGAGATGCTTCTGGGTCATGAAATTTAAAGTGTTCACCAGTCTAGAGCTCAGGAGAGAGATTAAGGCTAGACCTGTAGACCTGGGAACATCTGTGTAGGGATGATGGTTGAACACATGGGAAATGATGAGGCTGCCCATTCAGCTAGGATAGAGGGAGAAGAGGAGAGGGCCCAGAACAGAGGCCTGGAGGACACCCATGATTAGCAAGCTTAACCTGGAGGAAGTAATAACAAAGGAGACTGAGGGGGAGTGGTCAGCCAGGTAGGAGGAGAACCAGCATTGTCAAGAAAGCTGGAGAGCAGGGGATGCTGCTGAAGAGAGGGTGATTGACAGTGACCAAGGCTACATAGAGGTCAGGAAGGATGAGGACTAAGAAAAGACCATTAAACCAGGCAAGAAAGGGGAGATCATTGTTAGCTTCAGGAAACTTGTAGGAGAGCAGTCTTGGTTGGATGACTGGTCAGAAGCCAAATCACAGCATTTGTAGGCCGATAGGAGAGAAATGAAAACATCTTGGATGGCTTTCTCAGAGTTTAGTCAACAAGGGGCAGGCAAATATGGAACAATAACATTATCTGAGATAGTCACATCAAAGGAGGGTTTTCTGAGGATGGGGGTGACATGGGAGTGTTGATAGACAGGAAGGAAGAAGCTGAGCAGAGAAGGAGAGATTGAAGAGGGAGTCTTTCAGAGACAGTCTACTGGAAAAGAAGGGAGGGGAAAGCCTCAAGGGTGTATGTAGCATGGTTGGTCTCTGCAAGAAGGCCAAGAAGAAGGGCCGTCTCTGTATCTGAATCAGAATGAAGGAGGGGATAGTAGTGAAGATGTATGAATGATGAGAAGAGGGAGAAAGGAAGGGCCTCCAATTTGGGGGGAGGTGTGACATGAGGCATATCAGTCCTCAGCTGAAAATGTGGGCAGAGGGAGTGCCATAGCAGGCTAGAATAGGCTTGTAAAAGCTGCTGGGGTGAGTAGCAAATCTATTACATGGGTATAAAAGGATTTCCTTTGTACAGTGAGGGCTTGAATTGACCTGGGTTCATATCCAAACTCTGACATGTACCAACTGTGTGACCAGAGTCAAGACACTTGCCCTCCGTGGATCTTAGCTCCCTTTTCTATCAAAACCAGATGGCCATTGAGGTCCCTGCCAGATTTAGAGCTATGAGGCCCCCTTAGGCATGGGGCAGAAGAGAGGCCTGGCCTGCACCAGCACTTTGGACTGGTAGGCCTCAGGCCCCTTTCCCCTCATCTTCCTAGCTCCCTGCACAACCGCTGACAAGCTATTAGACCTGTTCAGAAGGAGTAATCATCCCTTTCTCACCTGTACCTTGATGTGTCCTGGAGGGTCAGATGGGCTGATGGCTGGGACAGTGCTTGCAGAAGCTGGAAGGCCTGTGTGTGTTCCTGTAGGCAGGGAGGCAGGAGCTATTGTGTTCCAGGTTGCTTGGTGAAGATCACGTCAGAGAAAGGAAAATTGCACAGAGATGAGGCCTACTTTTCTCAAGTGGTGGGCGGTGGGAGAGCTTCTGGGTCCTTATCCATTATCCAGAGAGTTAAGCGTTTAAGATTGCTATGTCAAACAAACCAGGCTTTCTCTCTCTTACTCTTTCTCTCTCTGTCTCTCTCTGTCTCTCTCCCCTCTCTCTTTGTCTCTGTCTCTGTCTCTCCCTCTCTCTCATTCTCCCTGTCTCTCCCTTTGCTTTGTAGCCCAGAAGGCAAGCCAGCCTTGGGGAGGCAGGGAATATTCTCCTCTCTCTTCCATAGTACAGGTGGGGAAACTAAGGCTCACTGAGGTGAGATGACTTCTCAGAACAAGAGTAGCTTTCCCTCAGTGGACCTCAGTTTATTTGTCAAGTGAAATATTTGGATGAGATGATTTCTGAGGTTCCTATCCAGCAATCCATGCTCTCAGGCCTCTCTTAGCTCTGATGGTTCTGTGCTCCAGGCTCCTTCCCAGCACCTCCCTTGTTTGGCTAGAAGCAGCTGAGGCCCAGAAAAAGGGTTGCAAAATAGGAACCGGGAAAGAAATTGAAGCAGGAAATAGGGAGGGGTGCTCCCAGTGTGTTTGTGTGTGTGCTGTAAGGTGCTGGAGACCTGGAATGGGCCTGAGAGGCAATTCACCTTCTGCCCCTGCCTGCTACTGTGACTGTGCCTGCCATTCTGGCTTCTAAGGACCCTCCCAGCTCTGATAATTTCTGCTCTAAGCTCCCTCCCACCTCTTCCCTTCTGGCTTCAAAGGACCCTCCCCCCTCTTCCATTCTGCATTCTAAGGACCCTCCCACCTCTTCCCTTCTGAATTCTAAGGAACTTCCCACCTCTTCCATTCTGTGTCCCAAAGTTCCTCCCCCTATTAACCTTCTGGGTTCTAAGGTCCCTCCCAGCTCTGATAATTATGCCCTAAGGTTTTTCCAACTCTGTTCTAACTTTCCTTCAGTTCTGACATTCTCTGCCTTTATGGGTCATTGGCGGATAGAAATTTAGGGAATGCTGAATCTAATCCTCAAACCGAGGCCTCCTCCTGGCTCCTGGCCTAACTGCCTGAGTCTTCATCTCTACTCAGGGCAATTAATACATCCCTGTTGATGAAACCCCAGGTCTTTGGAAATCTCAATTAATAAACCTTCCTCTTTGAGATGGAGGTCCGAGGATTTGAGAATTGGTGGGAACCACTTGGTTTTGATTGGCACCAGTTCTGCATTTGGAGTCAGAGAACCTGTCTGACCACAGGTAAGGCAGCTCTGGGCCTCTATTCCTTTGTGAAGGGAGACTGTCGAACCACATGAACTTTGGGGTCCCTTTCATTTCTAGATCCCTGGTCCTACATGGACCTTGAACAAATCCTGCTCCAGTTCCCACTCAAGTAGAATCAGTCAGCATTTAGTAAGTATTTCCTCTGGTCCATGTGAAATATTGGGGCTGGGCCGGATGGTGTCTGGATCAACAGTTCCGAGAGTCCGAGCCTCGATTTCCAAATGAACAAACGAATACTGGGGAGCCATTGGCTCTATTGGGCTCTTCAAGGCAGGTTCTTTGGAAGTGGGCAGCTGTATCTCCTCAGCACCAAGCATAAGGTCCCTTGCTGGGAAGCAGACCCTTGACGGCTATTTGTGGAACCCAATCCCTCCAGATTATAGGATTATATCATGAATTTAGAGTCAAGGCCTTTGTGTCCAACCTTATTTTAAAAAGAATGAAACTGAGGCTCAGAGGAAGTAAAGGGACTTGTCCTCTCTATCCCCACCCCAGGTCACACCAAGGATCATAGATTTAGAGCTGGTCCACTGAGTCCAACCCCCTTGTTTTACAGAGGAAGAGACTGAAGGCCAGGGAGGGCATGAGGACTTTCCTAAGGTCAATGGGATTGTTCTCACTGCAAAACCAATGAGTGATCTCCATACTCTACTCCCCCCTTCCTGGAGCATTTATTAATTGCTTACTGTGTGCCATGCCCTATGTCAAGTGATGGGGATTCAAAGACAAAAATGAGATGGTCCCTGTCCTGAAAGAGCTTTACATGGTGTGAGTGGGAGAGGCGGGAGAGAAGATCAAGGGGGGGCAATATGTGCACATGTAAGTGTATCCAAAATATATAAAATAACTACATGGCAAATGGGGGGGGGGGAGGGAATTCACTAGTTCTTGGGTGAATCCAGAATGGCTTCTAATAGCAACCAGTCTATGAGCTGAGTCTTTCCAGAAGCTGCAAGGAAGGAGTTGTTTCATCAATCGGCCTGGGCAAGGCACTAAGGTAGGGGATGAATGTGGTATATGATGGTCAGTCTAGTGAGACAAAAGATTGTATGAAGGACAGTAGACAAGCTAGGCCTCAAACCCAGGTCTCCTAGGCCCTGGTTGGACGCTGTTTGACAGCCCCAGATTCCTCACTTTCCTCAGGCTTGTGTCAATTTATGTGGCTAACCTGAGAGAGCACACACATTCTGAGTTCTGTCCTTCAAAGACTCTCACTGATTGGCTTGTGCCCCAAGGTCATTTTTTTCCCCTTTACTTGAGGGAGGAGGGAAATTTTGAGTCAGAGCTAGCTTATTCAGTTACTTCTGAGTTGTGTGTGGGTGAAAGAGACCACTTTCTGCTTGAAAAGCAATTTCAGAGAGTAATGAGTGTGTGTGTGTGTGTGTGTGTGTGTGTGTTCGTGTTCACAGGCTTAGGAAGCTCTGCAGGAATAGGTCTTTCCCCTGGGCTGAGGGCTCAATTCTCTCTGTAAGAGAAATATCCTTGGTGATTAATTGAGAGAAAACAATGCCTTTTCAAATCTAATATAGTTGTATAGTTGGATGGGACGGAAAAAACAGCTCTATGCGCCTGGCCTGGATGCAGAGGCTGTAGCTGGCATGACCAGGGCTGGGGTTGGTGGTGGGCATTAGTTCCAGAATTATTACTGAGTTGCCTCTAAAGCTTCTGAATTGGGAAGAGAACCTCTGAAGGCACCAGCCTGAGTAAAAGGGCTTAGCACAGTGTCTGGCACATAGTCGGTGCTTAATAAATGTTGATTGATTTGAAGGAAGTTGTTAGGAGAGGGGCCTGTTGTGTGGTCAAAAGGGACGCCTGGAAACCAAGCTCTGATCAGTCACCAGCTGGGTGGCTTTGAGACAGTCAGTAGCCTTTCTGAGTTTCTCCACCTTCGGCTGCAAAATAAAGGGGTTAGGCTAAGTGAGCATTCCTGCCCTTTTGTGTCATATGGAGCCTCTTGGCCATCTGGTGAAGCTGATGGACCAGAAGGGTTTTAAGTGCATAAAATGCCATTCAAAGGATTGCAAAAGAAACCACTTATATTGAATTAACATGATCAAAACATTTCGACTAAAACAATATTTTTTAATAATTAAGTAATTTAAAAATTCATTAAATGGAAATATATAATTAAATTAAACAATTAAGTAAACAGTTAATGGATCCCGGGTTAAGAACCTTGGTCTAGAGCAGGGGTGGGGAACCTGTGGCCTTCTAGGTCCTTGGGTGTGGTCTTTTGACTAGGTCCAAGTTTTATAGAACAAATCCTTTTATTTAGGGGAATTTGTCCTGTGAAGTTTAGATTCTGTCAAAGGGCCACACTTGAGGATCTAGAGGGCCTCATGTGGCCTGGTCTAGAGGCTCTCTGGGATTACCTTCTAGGTCTAATATTCTGGGCTCTAGTCTGGAAGGCCTAAACTTCCTTCTGGCTCTAAAAGTCTCTGTCCCTTGCTGCCTGTGTGACCTTAGGCAAATTATGATTCTTTGGGCCTGTTTTCTTCTCTATCAAAGGATATGATTGGACTCAAGGGAGGTCCCTTTCAGCTCTAAAACTTGTGACTTTATCATTTGTATTCTGAGCATGAATAGGAGTGGGATGAGGGTATGATGTGAAGACTGAGGAAAATGGTTCAAACACAACCCTGTCTTTGCTATTTCATAGCTGTGCGATTTGGGGATAATGACTGTCCCCTCCCTTGGGCTTCTTTCTCTTTGAGCAGGATTGCACTCAGTGGCCTCTGAGGTCTGGTTCATCTCTTCTGCTAAAACCCTATGTGCAATCTTGGCTAAGTCCCCTCCCCTCCCTGGGCCTCAGTTTCCCTCTGTGTTAAATGAGGGGATTGGACGGACTGGCCTCTGAGGTGCCTTCCAATTCTAGAGCTAGGACCCTAGGGCCCCTGAAGCTCATTCTAGGTTTAAAACTAATCTCAAAAAAGAAGTAATGTTTTCAATGTACAAAATAAAATACACAATGGCTTACAAAGGAAAAATAAATCTATAATCTTACTACCTCAGTGATGTCAGTCTTAGAAATAAATGGTTGTTTCCAGGGCCCAGCCAGCCCTCAGTTTGCCTCCTGCTAGGGCTAAGGCTGAGCAGCCCCCTGCCTTCCCCTGAACTGACCCAGACTGCCCCTCAGGTCCTTGTATGGGGTGGGCTGTGAGGTGTCCTGCTCTCTGCAAAAATGTTGATGTCATCAACATTCTTTGAGACTTCACCTCTCGTCCTTTTTCTCCCTTTCAATGACCCTTCTGCTTTATCTACTTCTCTCTCCCTACCCCACCCCCCAATCTTTTCCCTGGTGCTTTTCAAAGAGAAAAGTTCATTTTCCTAAATGACTTATTACACCCCTCTCCCCTTCCCCTACCCCTCAAGGGATTGGTACTTTGTAAGCCAGACTTGGAGAGGGCCATGTTTAAGATAGCTGCAGATACCCAGGAAGGTGGGAATTTGGGGCCTAGTAGTCCTACCAAGTCATACCACTCAGGATCTGAATTTAGAGCAGGGAAGGACCTTAGAGAGTATCTAGATTGAAAATGAGGCCTAGAAAGGGGAAATGGTTTGCCTAAGTCATCTACCATGCCACATGCTAACTGAGCTCAGAAAAGGGGAAGGAATTCTGGGTTTTCCTGGCCATCCAGGGCTTCCTGAGGTTAGGCAGACAGGCTTGGAGCTAGGCTGGGAGGGATTCAGAGGCTATCCTTCAGTGTTCGAAGCACACTCACAGCCAGCATGTCTCCTACCAGAAAGAGCCCCGGATTTGGAGCTGGAAGATTGGGGTTTATTCCGTACTGGCTTTGACATTACTTTCATCACCTCGGACAAGTGCCTGCTCCCTTGTCTGGTCCTCCTCTGTAAGAGGCAGGGTTGGTACAACCGTCTGACACTCAAGAGAATTAAAGGGAGACCTTGTGACTGAAAGCTAGCTCATGAAGCCAGAGCCCAGATGGAGACTTTTTCGGGTCCACAGCTAATGTGGGAATTTGTTTGGCTTAACTATACGTATCTGTAACAGGGATTTTGTTTTTCTTGCTTTCTCAATTGTGGTTGGGGGAGTGGTGAAGGGAAGTGGGAGGATGAGAAGGCAGATAGGAAAAATTTTTTTTACTTTAAAAAGAAATAAAGGAAGGCTTAAATAATTGGATACTAATTTAGTACTCATGGTTGGCCCATCTCCTGACTCTGGGCATTTTCTCTGGCTGTCCCTCCTGCCTGAAATGCCCTCCTCATCTCCCCCTACCAGCTTCCCTGGCTTCCTTTAAGTCTTAACTAAAATCCCATCTTCTACAGGAAGCTTTTCCCAAGCCCTCTTAATTCTAGAGCTTTCTCTCTATTCATTATTTCCTATTTATCTTGTATGCAGCTTGTTTGTACATGTGTTTGCTTGTTGTTTTCCCCATTATATTGTGAGCTCCTTGAGAGCAGAGATGTACTATATTCCTCATCCTTAGCACAGTGCATGGCACATAGTAGGTACTTAATGTTTTTTGACACACTAACCATTTCAATGGGACAGCTAGGTGGTGTTACATCAGTTAGAGCACTGGGCTGGGAATCAGGAAGACTCATTTTCATGAGTTCAAATCCAGCCTCAAATATTTAATAGCTGCATGACCCTGGGCAAGTCACTTAACCCTGTTTGCCTTAATTCCTTATTTGTAAAATGAGCTGAAGAAGGAAACAGCAATAATTCTTAAAGTATCTCTCCTTGATCTATTTTCCTGGTCAGTTGTTTTTCCAATGAGATACTTCACATTTTCTTTTAATTTGATTTTATTGTTTCTTGATGTCTCATAAAGTCATTAGCTTCCACTTGCCCAATTCTAATTTTTTTTCTCTTTTTTATTTAATATTTTTAGTTTTCAGCATTGATTTCCACAAGATTTTAAATTAAAATTTTCTCCCCATTTATACCCTCCCCCCTACTCCAAGATGGCATATATTCTGATTGCCCCATTCCCCAGCCAGCCCTCCCTTCTGTCACCCTACTCCCCACCATCCCCTTTTCCCTTACTTTCTTGTAGGTCAAGATAGATTTCTGTGCCTCATTGCCTGTATATTTTATTTCCCAGTTGTATGCAAAAACAACTCTTTTTTTTTTTTGAACATCTGCTTTTAAAACTTTGAGTTCCAAATTCTCTCCTCTCTTTCCTCCCCACGCACCCTCCCTAAGAAAGCAAGCAATTCAACATAGGCCACACATGTATCATTATGTAAAACCCTTCCACAGAACTCATGTTGTGAAAGACCAACTATATTTTGCTCCTTCCTATCCAATCCCCTTTTATTCAATTTTCTCCCTCGATCCTGTCCCTTTTCAAAAATGTTTGCCCTCCCTTCTATCATCCCCCCTTTTTATCCCCTTCCTCCTTCTTTCCTGTGGGGTAAGATACCCAATTGAGTGTGTATGTTATTGCCTCCTCAAGTCAAATCCGATGAGAGCAAGATTCACTCATTCTCCCTTACGTGCACCCTCTTCCCTTTCAATGAACTGCTTTTTATTACCACTTTTATGTGAGATAATTTACCCGATTCTATCTCTCCCTTTCTCCCCCTCTCAATATATTCCTCTCTCATCCCTTAACTTGATTTTATTATATATATGTATGTATGTATATTCCCTTCAGCTACCCTAATACTGAGGTCTCATGAATTACACACATCATCTTTCCATGTAGGAATGTAAACAAAACAATTCAACTTTAGTAAGTCGCTTATGATTTCTCTTTCTTGTTTACCTTTTCATGCTTCTCTTGATTCTTGTGTTTGAAAGTCAAATTTTCTATTCAGCTCTGGTCTTTTCACTGAGAAGCTTGAAAGTCCTCTATTTTATTGAAAATCCATATTTTGCCTTGGA
>CM053628.1:43660097-43691117 GCA_028646595.1 Phalanger gymnotis
TCAGCTCTAGATCTGTGATCAAGTGGGCAGTCTCAAGGAAGTCCCTTCCCCTTCTTGGGACTCAATGTCTTTCTCTGTAAAATAGTGTGAGAGAGGGAAAGATGTTGGGGAGAGGGAGGAAATGAGCAGAAGGGTGAGAAGAGAGAGCAAACAGGTGGAGAAGGAAGGGGGAGATTAAAGGAAATGAGGAAAGAGGAAAGGGATAGGGAGAAGTAGGCCTTGCTGGAGATGGAAAGGGGGGAATGGTGATGAGAAGAGGTAAGAAGTTGGCGGGGGGAGAAGCTGGAGCTGTGAGAGAGAGGAAAGAGAAGGGAGAAAAGGGAGCAAGCGAGAAGGGGAGTAGAGGCAGAAAGGTAGTATGGCTACCGAGATGCTTCCAGGAGCCAGAATTCAGCATCCCAAGCTAAGACCAGAAGGGACTTGGGATACTGAAGGCTCCAAAGAGGGCCAGGGGGTTGCCAGGCAGGAGGAGGTTGGAGGTTGGGAAGAGGATAGAGAGGCCTAGCCAGAGAAACCTATGGGCCCCCACTGGGAGATTTTCTCAAAACCCCAGCGTATTCTGGCATGCTGGATTCTGACATACTGGGGGGGGGGGGCGGGGTGGAACAGAACATGGGGCCACCAGCAAGGGCTGGTGGTTGGCCATCTGCTCTGGAGTGATCCTGAATAAGTCAAACTCCCCCTCCAGTGCCTCAGTCTACAAAAACTGTCCCTTACAAGATGAAATTGTCTCAGAGAATAAATTAATGCTGCTCAGATGATGAAATTTATTTGTTTACTTGATGCCGGGAAGTAAGTCTAGGCAGCTAGCTACCCCACTTTTCAAAGGAGAGAAAAACAGAGCAGGAGTGGCCACTCCATCAGGAGATGCCCAGGGTCACCTGGCAGCAGGGCACTTTTCAAGGAGGTGGCGTAGGTCTTCACCAACACCATCCTTCCTTCCCTGGCCCTTAGCTGCCTCCTAGCAACAGAAAAAAGGGCAGCCCGAGGCCCAAACACCTTCCCTCCATGACCCAGGCTAGCCTCCCAGTTACACTCAGGGCCTCTTTCTGGGCACCCCATCTCCTGTACTGTGTAATGAAAAACAGCTTGGCCTTGGAATTGGAAGGACCTAACTCCAAGTCCAGGGCCTCCCAAGGTGCTGAGAGAACTGACAGATATGATTGCTGAGTCACTGTCTTTGAAATAGGGGGAGAAATAAGAGACATACAGCAAGCCAGGGAAAGGACAGAGTCCCAGTTTTTAGAAAAGGAAAATGAATAGAGTTTGCAAAGATCCCAGAATGGGTTATATAAAGGGAGTGATGATATGTGAAGATCCAGACAAGGAAGCAATGATCAGGAAGAAGCAGGATGTGTGGAAGTGATAGAGAGGTAAACTGAGGTTCAAGTAAGGAAAAACCTCCTAACAATTAGAGCATACCATAAGTGAAAAGGCTCCCCCCTTTGTCAGGCATGGAAGATTTTTGAGGTCAGAGATTCTATGATTTGGGGTTGGAGCCCCAGTTCTGCCATTTAGTAGGTGAATAATCCTGGACACTAGTTTCCTCATTTGCAAAATGAGGATGATAACAGATGCACTCGATGCTGTGCAGGGGGGGCAAAACTCTAGCCCAAATGAGTGACTGTTAAGTCAGCCATGAGTTCTAATTATATATCATAGAACTTTGCAGTCCTAGCAACAGACTGTGTCTGCTTCTCAAGGACTGGCCTAATTAAGTACCGAGAGGCTGATCATCGCCAGTAAGCTGGCCAACTTAGCGATGAATTCTTTGACCATGGCAACCCACGAAGAAGAGAAAAATACAACCCCCCCCCTTTCTTCTGTGCAGCCCCCTTCTGTTACTGCAGCAATGACGGCAAAGCGGGTGAAAAACACAACAATGGCCACATGATATTAAAAATAACCCAATTTTTTCAGATGGACATGCAACTGGAGCAAGGAGATCTGGACATTTGTGCTCTGAACAGAACCAGGAGACAAAAGGAAAATGCCACTAAATAGAGGGAAAACAAAGAAAAGAGTTGGCAGAATTGGTTTTATCATGTGTCCAAAGGCAACAAGAAATATCATTTCTTCCACTTGATCATCTCCTTTTGCAGTGCTAACAATAAATATTTGCAAAAAAAAAAAAACCCAAAAAACCCAACCACACACACCCCATGAAAATCCTGGCTTATATACCAACGTCTGTTGCAGAGGATAAAGAGATAGAGAAATTCAATAAAGAACTCGATAAGGCCCTCCAAAGAAAATCAACATATGCATAGATGCGCAATGATTTCAATGCAAAAGTGGGCATGGGGAAGGCCAGAAAGACAATGTTGGAAAATATGGGTCTAGAATAAGCAAGCAGAGAGGCCAAAGAAGCTTCTTGTTTGCATGTCATGAATATTTTATTCAAGAAAAGAACTGTAAGCTGCTGGAGTAAAGCAATCATAAAACACCACCATCCCAAATCAGATTGATGATTATTTTGCTAGACAACACATTCCTGATGTTGGAAGCATTCCTATGGTACAGTCAGAACCATGGTCAGGTCATAGCAAAGACTAAGTTAGAAAGTAGTAAGAAAATGTGAGAAAAAAGACTGTCACACAATTAAAACAACTCTAATTTTACCTATTTAAACAAGTATTGACGCTGAAAAATAAGATACATATGGAAGAAAGGATAGAGACAAAGATGATAATTATTTCATACAGAAGTATAATTCGTGTAAATCAATTGCCGTAATGAGAAGACCAAAAGAGCCTAACAAGAGGCTCATCAGCAAACACTTGATAAAATTGCCAAGTAGAGGGAGATGGCAGCCAAGGATAATACAAGTTCAGAATATAAACTCATCCGTAAAATCTTTTGTAGAAGGATGGTGCAAGATTATGAGCAGTTATCACTTCATAAACCAGCAGAAAGAGTAAAGG
Source organism: Phalanger gymnotis (assembly GCA_028646595.1). Taxonomy (NCBI): domain Eukaryota; kingdom Metazoa; phylum Chordata; class Mammalia; order Diprotodontia; family Phalangeridae; genus Phalanger; species Phalanger gymnotis. Next base: position 43,663,022 of record CM053628.1, read on the forward strand.
GAAAAAATTGATTTGAAGAAACCTTGGTGAGAAACCCAACTAAGCAAAGTCATCCTGAGGATATTTCAGGATTAATCTGGAAGGAGAGCAACAAACAGATGAAAGATGGAAAAGATCTGTAAAGTTTCGATAACAAACTCTTTTTATCCCAAAGATCCCAAAGACAATAAATTCAAGATCTGGACTCTTGCCATCCAAAGGTATGATGGTAAATATTTAACAACTAGCTTCTTGTCACCCTTCCCTACCAAAAGTTTATAACTCTTAAGTTGAATCTTCATTATTAACATTTTCTCCATCATTTTCTAAGACTACACAATTAACAAAACCAGCCCTTATTGGTAGTTGGATGATTTCTGAGGTATAACTGTTCCCACTGAAAATTTAATGATCAGCTCTTGAGGTTCAAGCTGGCTCCAGCATATGTCAGCTAACATCAAAGTTCCTGATATAATTCTGGAGGAAGTATAAATCATACTGAAGAAAAGAGAGGGAAAAAGCAGCTGGCTTAGACCATGTATACATAAAAGACAACTATGCTTAAGACAATACAATTTGGGGGCTATCAAGGGAACAGTTCTCGAAGTATCTGACAGAAAAAATAAAATAAAATAAAATAAAGGACAGGATACCAAGAATGCAGGGAAAAAAAAAAAACACAGACCTTATTACCACTGAAAAAAATCTGACCCATCAATGACTACTGACCTATACACCTGCTTTCTAATCTATATGAAGATAATCTCCTCAGGCACCTGCAGATGAGGATATCAGAAGGAAGCATGTAGGTTTTCACAAGTAATATAACAGATGCACCTTGACCACATCACACGGGACAGAAAGATGTAGCAAGCACAAGATCCCACTGTGTTTACTGTTTATTGACTAAGGAAAAAAAAATGGGTTCAGCCAAACATTGCAGTAAAGTCTTGCTTTCAGCAAAGTGTTTCCCAGGCACCTGTCAAAGTTGGTGAAGGTTCCTTGAAAGACATGAGAACAGATAACCTTGTGCAGTGACCCTCTGACCTAGCATTGTTTTCATTATCATCACTGTCTTTATTTTGGACTGGACCAGTTGGGGGAACTCCCAAAGAGAAATCTCCCTCTACTAATGTGGATATGGATCCTCTCTGCAATTTCTAGTCTGAGAGTTGCTTGGGCCACTGAGAGGTTAAGTGATTTGCCCAGGTTGGCACAGGTCTTAAGCCCATGTCTTCTCATGTGGGAGGTCACCATGCAATACACAAGGCTGCCTCTCCTGGTCCTTAACATCAAACGGATGTTTGATCAAGCTGACTGCTGAGGCTCCCTCCAACTCAAAAATTCTGGGCTTTCGCTGTCATCCTCTGGATCTGCCAAGCAGTTCTGTGGTATATGGTCAGTTTTTGGTGAAGGTACCATGCAGAGATGTTTCATACATACATGCGTTTAAATCACCCAGGACTCCTTGAAAGATATAAAAACAGTGAACTTGGTTTGGTGAGTTTATTATTATCATTAAGAAAAGCATAAAACAGAGAGATGTAAAAGCCTGAGGGGCTTTGCCAACTGTCAACAATTAATTAACAAGCATTTAATACATAATCACCCTGTGCCAGGCATTGTGCTAGGCCCTGGGGATATAAAGACAGAAACTTAAGCAATCCGTGCCCCCAAGGAGCTTACATTCTAATGCAAGAAGCAGGAATAGGTAAATATAGAGCAGAGATAAAGTGAAGGTGCAGCTGGAAGGATTGGGGCCTGCACTAAAAGCTGAAGTGATGAGGAAGAAACTGCTTCATAAGTAGCTCTTATGTGAAGTCTCCTAAGAAGTGGAGGTGAAGAGGGAGGGCATGCAAGTGTGGGAGACAGCTTGAGCAAAGGGGATTTGTTCTGGGAAGTTTGGATTCAGAAAAAGGCCCTCACTTGAGGACTTAGAAGGGATTTGTTCTGGGAAGGTTAGATTCAGTCAAAGGGCCACATCTGAGGACCTAGAGGGCAACATGTAACCTCAAGGCCATGGGTTCCCCACCTCTGGTTTAGAGGTAAAGAGAATGAATTCACTTGGGGACATGTTAAGCTTGATATGTCTACCGGACATCCAGTTAGAAATATGTGAAAGGTAGTTGGAGATACAAGACTGGAGGTCAGCAGAGGATAAGATAGGAAGATTGAAGCGTCTTCAGCATAGAGATGGTAAGTGAAGCCATGGGAGCTGATGAGATCAACAAGTGAAGTAGGATAGAGGGAGAAGAGAAGAGGGCCCAGGACAGAACCCTGAGGGACACCTATGGTTCTAAGGCCTTATCTGGAGGAGGATCCAGCAAAGGAAACAGAGAAGGAGCTGTTGGAGAGGGAGGTGGAAAACCAGGAGAGAGAGGAGGGTCCTGAAAACCTAGAGAGAAGAGAGCATTAAGGAGAAGGTGATCAACAGTGTGAAAGACTACAGAGAGGTCAAGGAGAAGGAGAATGGAGAAAAAGGCCAGCTGGGATATTACTGCCAGAAACAGACAAGCAAAGCCCAGTATGAGAAACCATTGTCCACTACTGGTGTACTAGGTTTCCAGTTTTCTGGAGTGCTGGTGTGTAACAGACACATTCATTTCCTTGAGCACACACTCACAAGCCACCCACACTAGTGGTCAGTCCCATCAGCACCGAAGCATTTCCAGCTGGTGAAATACTGGCATTTCTGCTTTGTCATATGTTGTCTTTCTGTGCTATCAGGCAGGAAAGAGGTCCACTTACTCTGCTGTCCTCCCTGACACAGCAATGAGCCTGCTGATTTTGAGCAGAGCTAGTTTGCCACTCATGTCATCCCATCTATTTGGCAGCTGGGTGGCACAGTGAGCCAGAAAACACTGGGCCTAGAATCAGGAAGGCCTGAGTTCAAATCCAGCCTCAGATACTTAACTAGCTGTGTGACCCTGGCAAGTTACTTCACCTGTCTGCCTCAGTCTCCCCACTTATAAAATGGAGATAATAATAGCACCCACCCCCCAGGACTGTTGTGAGCTTCAAATGAGGTCATATTTGCAAAGTGCTTGGCACAGCAGCTGGCATGTAGTAGGTGCCCTCTTCCCTTTGCCCTGTATTTATGAGATCTCCAGGAACAAGAGGATGCCGCTGAGGCAGGCATGGCATTTCAGAGAAGCTGCTGCTACTCTTGTTGTGGCTGCCATCCCTAATGGCCCCAAAGGAGACTGGAAGTGCCCCCCTGCCTGCTCAGCCTCTTCGGGCAGAGTGATCACCTGCTGAGAGGGGCCATCAGCCCCATGGCCCATGCAGGAATGTGCCCAGTCTGCAGGGCTGGGGGCACTTGGCCTGACAAATGGAACAAAAAAGGGAAAATTGGTCACAGAAAGAAAAGCCAAATGTAATGAAGGGCTGCATGCATTCCTAATTCAGAGAGGATGTTTAACTGTGCCAGATAAAAAGCCCTCACATGTTAGTAATATCCAAGCACCTTTCTTTCTCCTTAATCTTCTTGGCAGCCCTGGGAGGTGGGTCGGAATTATAATTTCCATTTTCAAGACAGGGGAACTGAGGTTCAGAGAGGTAAGAATCCTTGCCATGGGTAAGTCAGCTAGATCATGCCAGATCTGGGGCTGAAAATCAGGTCCCCCGGGCCTTGCATTTGGGAGCAACTTATTCTGCCTGAGCCTGACAGTAGAACTAAGATCAAGAGGCAGAAGGTACAAAGAGGCAGATCTGGCCTTGATGTCAGGAAAAATGCCAAACAATGAAAGCTATACAAAAGTGACAGGCTGGCTACCTTGACAGATAGTGAGTTCCCCATGTCAGGAAGTATTCAAGAAAGGATGGATGGATCATTTGTTGGGGATGTTGTAGAGGTTGAACCAGATGCCCTCTGAGGTCCCTTTCAGACCAGGCATTTGGTGATCTCTTTAATTTGGAGGACTACCCTTCATCAGAGCCAGCCACTGGCCTGCAGTCAGGAGGTTTGGTCTGCCCTATCAGCCTATCAGGAGCAGATCCATGATTCTCCCCATGGCAAGTGGGGAGAAAGTGAATGAATGGGAGGAGAACGTATTGACCTGGCTACTTTATCCCAGAATCAAACCCTGTGACTGACTGCTTCTTATATTCCAGGGTCAGGAGAGTGGACCCCTTTGTCTATTACCAGGGTCAGCCCTAGACCAGATCCACAAAGACCCAAGCTAGGGAAGCATCTTCCTTAGTAATACGAAGAATGGACACCTACAGTTTATAGAAACTATTTCATCTGAGCATCCCAAGCAGCACGTAAGGAAGGCCTCATGGGTATTGGCTCCATTTTACAGATAAAGAAACTGAAATTCAGAAGGTAGCTACTAAGTATCAGAGGCAATATCTGAAATCAGGCGTCTTGAGCACTCAAAGGTTTGTGAAACACTTCAGAGGTTCATAGATCAAGAGCTGGAAGGGACTTCAGAGGTTAGGCCTTTCATTTTACAGATGAGGAAATGGGAGGCCCAGGTAGTAAGTGACAGAGCCAGGATTTGTACCCCAATTCTTTCCACAATACAAAATGGCCTCCTGTTTTCTTCACCCCAGGCCAATGAGGCAGGGATCATCTGTCCCATTTTCCAATGAGGAAACTGAGCCTCCAAGAAGTACACACAGCATGACCCGAGCTCGTACAGCTAGGAAATGGAGCCAAACCCTGCCATGTGCATCTCCTCCTCCTCCAATGCTACATCTTGGTGTAGAGCTGAGGCCTGGCTTCTCCAAAGCCATGCCAACTCGGCACAAGCTGCCAGGTTCTCCCAAACTGGACAAGTTTCAAGTATGGGCCTGGTGAATCGAGGAGAAGCCTCACTAAGTGAGGAGAGGCTCAGATCCAAAAGCGGTTACCAGGTAATGGAGGCAAGCTACTGCTGTTGGAAGACTGCTGGGTGGGAAATGAGATGTCTTGGCTTGGAATCCTGCTTCTGCCCTTCACTGGATGACCTCACTGGATGACCTGAGGCAAGCTGCCACCTGTTTCCTCAAATGTAACACTAGAAAGGTCAATTAGATCCCTTCTAACGGAGTCTATGAAGTGATGTGTGGCCTTAGGCCAGGCCCTTCTCTTCCCTGTATCTCAGTTTCCTCATCTGTAAAATGAGGCCTCTGAGGTTTCTTGCAGCAGGAAATCTAGGATCCTCTGATTTCAATATTCTGGCCACGACTGCAGGACTGCTAAGGCCTGAAATACTGCTAGTGTGGTTGCTGAAAGGATGGCCACGTGAATCTGATTAAGGACCCTTGAAATCTTGAGCTGTCAGCTCCAAGGCCTGCCTGTGCAGGACTGCTTGGAGAGGAGCTCTATCTCCTAGATTCAGAGCGGGAGGGGGGGCCCACTGAACTGACATGGCCTCTCTCTGGGCCTTATAGGAAGGGGTGGAGAAAATGTTAGCTAAACCCCCCAACCCCTTGAACTAGGCCAAACTTCTCTGTATAAACTGCATGAATTCATTGCCTCTACAGCCACCTAGGAATAAATGAATTTATATCTCCCGTCAGAAGATGGGGAGACCTTGGCCCTCAACATTGGTATAAAACATAGGCCACCCACTCCTCAACAACCATAAAACTAACATTCCTATGGCACTTGAAGCTTTGCCGAGCACTTTACCTCATTTGATTCTCACAACAATCCCGTGAAGTTGTTATTATCATCTCCGTTTTACACGTGGAGAAACTGAGGCTGAGACGCTAAGTGATTTGTCCAGAGACACACAGCTAAGTAGGTGTCTGAAGCTGGATCTGAACTCAGGTGTTCCATAGCACTATCTGATATGTCCCCCAGGACAATGGACTGAGAGTCAAGAGATGGCTTGTACTACTTACATGCTTGCTACTTTAGGAAGGCCCCTTGTCCTTTCTGGGCCCGTTTCCTTCACTATAAAGTGAGAGATTACATCATCCATTCTCAAACTTTTGGGTATCAAGACACCTTTAACCTTTAAAAAACATTTGAGGCCCCTCCAAAGAACTTTTGTTTAGGTGGGTTATATATCCATCCATATATCCATCTATCGAATTAGAAATTAAATTAATTAAAATTAGACATTAAATATCTTGAATTATTATGAAAATCATTTTGGCCTTGTGGATGCCCTGAGAGGTCCACACTTTGAAGACCACTGGCCTGGATGACCCCAAGGTCACCATCAGTCTATCCATTACAGAATGCTCTGATTCTTGGGCCTGTATCCTTTCCTCTCATGACTCACAAGATTGGCCTCTCCTATTGCGGGGGTTACAAACAGATCACAGCCCTTCCACACCTTTGGAGATGGTTTTTGTATGCTGCTGTGCTCAAAGAGCCATGCTCCAGCTGCCAAACTTTGTCTCCAAACTTTACTACTGTCTAGCAGGGCCTGGCAGAGCTTGTGGCCCTCCAGGCCAGCCTGCAAGGATCCAGGTGCCATAAACCACCATCAGGAGACAGATCTAACCATGTTCCATGAATACAGGAAGGGCTTGTGACTTCGTTAGTGTGAGGATCCCCTCTGCAACCATGGAGGTTCAGAAGTGAAGTCACAGCTAAAAAAGCATCAAGGGTGGAAATGAACCCAAGTATTCCTGACTACCCCCATACCACACGTCTCTATATTCCTTGATGCCTTTTTGAGGGGTGCAGGGGAGAGGCAACCAGAGCTATGATTTCACTAGTGTCGGGTATTCCAGATGAAGAGATTTCCTCCACTGCTGCAGACCAGGAACTCCATTAGATTGAGAGCTCCTTGTTTTTGCCTTTTGCCTTTTTTTGTATCTCCAACTTGGTATAGTGCCTGGCATACAGTAAGTGCTTAATAAGTGCTTGTTGACTGACCATGGTCAGTCTTAGAGAGTAGCTTGGGCCCCAGAGAGGCTGACTTGTCCAAGGTCACACAGTCAGAACATGTCAGAGGCAAGTCTTCCTGACTCCAAGGCTGGCACTCTCTCTCTGCTATGGCATATGGCCTTCTCTCTCCTCTGAGACCACCTGACAGAAACCCAACTTCTCATCAAAGCCTGTTCTCTATGCCTACCTTCCATCCCAGAGCAAATCTGAAAATCCAGGATTATAGCCTTGAAGCCAAGACCCCATAACTAGGGATATGAGTGGTCTTGGGAGAACTCCAGATGGAGCAGAAAGACCACACATCACAAGTCAGAAGATCTGGGTTGGAAACCTGGCTCTGCTACCTTTGTGACCCTGGGCAAGTCCCCTCCCTCCCTGGGCCTCAGTTTCCCCCTCTGCCAAATTCAGGGATTAGACTCAATGACCTCCAAGTTCCCTTCCTGCTCTAGATCTTGGAACTTAGACGAAACCTTGGGCACCAAAGTCCCTTTCCCTGGGCCTCAGTTTCCCCATCTGCAAACTGAGGGAGTTACATCTGACAATCTCTAAGGCCTCTTCCAGCTCTAGATCTGTGGTCCCATACGTGACCTGGAGCCAGTCACTTCCCATCACTGGGCCTCAGTTTCCCTCTTTGTCAAATGACTGGGTTGGCCTCAATAGTCTATAAGGGTCCTTCTAGGGCTACAGCTAGAAGCCTACCATCCCATTTCTTTCATCTCAGGAGAACTTTCAGGGAAAGGTCACCCTATGGCCTACTTCTGCTTACAGACTAGTCCACAATCCTGTGGCAAACAGTTCCCTCTCATTCACAGGAAAGGCCCGTCTGGCCAAGGCCCCACATAGTGAGCCCTCACATTATTAATGTGGGCAGCCATCACCCTGCCCCCCCAGCCCTCCAGCCAGCAACAATGGAACCAATTTGAGACTAGGCTTAGTTGGTGAATTCCCCCCCCCTCCATTATCTAACAGGTTAGTCACTCACAGAATTAGTCATATTCGGACATGTAAAGTCTCCTGAGTCTCCCCTCTGAGTAACAGCTACTGTCACCAGGTGTATGGAGATGTCAGAGCCAGGGACAGCCAGGAGTTCTAGGGCTGACCTCAGCTAAAGACCCAAGGCCTTGGCTGGCATGGGGCGGGGGCAGTGGTGCTGGTGTAGGTGGAAGGAGTGGCTGCTTCCTCACCTCCGAGGCCCCTCCCTTCCAACTTATCTCCTCCCCAAATAGCCCCCCAGCAGCTAGCCAGTCCCTCTGAACAGATGGCCATTGTCCCCCTTGGCAGGAGACTGAAATCACTGGCCTTTTAAAGCTACTTTTCTTAAATGGCCCATAGACTTATTAGAGTGGAAATGGATGGGAAAGAGAGCACCTGGTCCAACTCATTCATTTTACAAATGAGGGAAAGGAGGCTGAGAGAGTTATTCTGATTGACTTAGGATCTAAGGAAAAAGAGGCCATGTTCTGACCCCCTTCTCTTTACCTGCCATAGTAAGTCTAAAGTCTTGATTCTGGCATTCAAGGCCCTTCCCAATCAGGCTTCAATTTACCTTTCTAGCCTTATCACTCCACTTCCCCACCCCCACCCCCCAGGATGCAATCTACTAGAGGGCAGGGACTGTTTTCTTTTTATCTTTCTGTCCCCAGGCCCTAGCACAGTGCCAGACGCCCTTCTCTCCTGCTTCTTCTCCTCCCTCTCTGACCACTCCTTTTCTGCCTCCTTTGCTGGATCCTCTTCCGGATCAGGCCTCAGAACCATAGGTGTCCCCAGGGCTCTGTCCTGGGCCCTGTCCTTCTCCCCACTCTGGACCACTTAATTTCGAGATCACATCAGTTACCATGGATTTCATGACTGTGTCTATGCTGATGACTCTCAAATGTTCCCATCTTGTGTTCCACGAACTCAGGGCCCAGGCCACTTAGCAAAGTGCCTTACTCAGAGCAGACCTTAGCAAATTGTTCTTGAATAGAATTGAATTCTTAATGGCCCTTATTAATGAAAATCCATTTGGCCATAAAGGCTAAGGAGACAGAATAGACAAGGCTTTTGTGGGGGAAATTGGCCTTCTTTAACCTTTCTCTTTTGGGGACAGCTTGGGCAGCCTGTGGCCTTGCAGACAAACTTTTTTCTTAATCAGCATTTGAATTCAGGGTTTGGAGGTTGGGCCATTTAGGAATTCCAGCCTGGGCCATCCATGTGACTATGCCTCATTTGCTCCAGAGACACTGTAGGCCTTCCAGCCCCTCCCTTAGGCCTTCCTCCTGTGGTGAGCTCCACTGGAAGCCAGGGGCCCTCTATGTGCTGTTTATGCTAATGGGGGCAACAAGCAGCTAGAGAAATATTGGTAGACTGACTATCTGATCACTTATTACTTCTCTTCGCAAACTTTACCTTCCCCTACCCCCTCTTGTCTTCCTACCTTCTCTCATCAGTGCTTTTGGCCCCACAATTCCCCAGGATCTAGAATGGGCTTCTCTCTTCCAGTTCCTGTCTGTAAAAGTCCCTTACTTCTGTCAAAGGGCAAAGCCTCCTCTTTAGATAAGCCTCTACCTCTGGTTATGAGGACCACATGAGGTAAAGAGCTTAGCACAGTGCCTGGCACATAGTAGGTACTTAAAAATGCTTCTTTCCCTCCTTCCTGTCCTTCCTCCCTCTCTTCCTTCATTCATTATTCCCTCCCTCCCTTCTTCCTTCCATTCATCCCTTCCTTCCTTCCTTCCCTCCCTCTCACCCCACCTGCTGGCTAAGGTAGGAAGAGATCAGGCCTAGAATGCCATCCAGGTTAAGGAGAGAGATCACAGAGTCTGCAGCTCATTCATACTAAGGGATGGGCTGCTGGTGCCTAGCAGGGCCTTTCCCCTGAGTTGCTTGGGGGTGGAGACGGGATTGGATTAATTGGTCTTGGAGTTTCCTCTGGCCAGAGGGCTGCAGGTACAATGTGCTCTCCAAAAATGTGGGCAAACTGCAGTTTTCTGTTTAATATGCAAGATTAACAATTCCTCTAGCACTTTCATAAATCCAGACCATCAACAAAACAATCCTTGTCCCTAATGTGTAGAGATTGCCTGAACATTTTACAATGAACTCTGCAAACAAACTGGCTCCAGCCTGCCCTGCTTCAAGGTCTTTCCAGCTCTAAAACAGTATTCCTGGGAATCTTAGCTCAGAGGATGTCAGAGCTGAAAGGGCCTTGAGCGATCAAAGACTGACTTAGAGCTGGGAACTCAAAGGCCACAATCTACCAACTCTCTCAACTGAGCAGACTAAGCCCAAGGTGGCCACAGTTGGCATGGTGGAGATTCAAACGGGGGTCCTGTGACTTAAATCAGGTGTCCTTCCTTCCTTATGGCACTACCTCCAAGAGGCTGGGAGGGTTAGAGGGAGGCCTCCTCAAATGAACGATCCCAAGGCCACAGCCGCCACCACCGAGCGACAATCACCCAGCCCCCTGAAAGCTTCTTGGTGGTCAGCCCCTCTGGGAGCCTAGGGAAGAGCCACGTCCTGCCAGTTATGAGATGGAACATGGATCTCTCTGAAAAGAGCTTCTCAAGTTACCTTACCTTGAATTCACCAGAGGCAGTAAATTTATTTAATTCTTTTGTTCCATTAAAAATCTATACCATTTAAATTCATTTTCAGGTCGATTAAACTCATGAGAGAAGCAGTGCAGGCATGATCCCCATTTCTACAGATAAGACAACTGAGGCTCAGGGATGAACCCATAAATGTTAGACTGAAACCCAGGCCTTCTGATGTCAAGAGCAGGGCTTTCCCCCACTTCCTCATAAGTGACTCAAATATTCAATAAATTAACTTTTGAGACATCCCGCACGCCTATATATAGGTCAGGCAACCTAGAAATGTGCCCACACAGCCAAGGCTAAAAAAAAAAAAAATCAAGAGATAGGAGGGAACTCCCAAATTTAAAAAACAAACAAACAAACCCTCTTCTTTGAGGGTCTCCTGGGGCACTAATAAATGACTTACCCAAGGTCACCAAGCCAGCATGTGTCAAGGGTTAAGACTTGAACCTATGTGTTCCTGGTCCAGAGGCTAGCTCACTATCCTCTTCCTCAAAAGAAATCAGGCAGGGCCTAAAAGAAATCAGGCTACAGATCTGATAGGCCAATTTGGGAATTGTTCAGAATTGTGAAAGCTGGAAGTGATCTTGGAAGACATCTAGAGTGATATTTAATAATTGCCTATTTATTGGGTGCTCAACTGTGGCAGGGACTATGAGAGATTCAGATCTTCCGTGAGACATGGTTCCTGCCCTATGGAGTTTACTTACAGTCTGGTAGAGGGAGAAGAGACAAAGATAATTGTAGTACACAATATTGTATGACAAACACATTCCAGAGGCACGTTGTTTCCTGACCCCATTTGGGGTTTTCTTGGCAGAGATACTGGAGTCGTTTGCCATTTCCTTCTCCGGCTCATCTGAAAGATGAGGAAACTGAGGCAGACAGGGTGAAGTGACTTGCCCGGGGTCACACAGCTAGGAAGTGTCTGAGGGGGAAAACCATTACAAACAGGGGGATGAAGGAAGACTTCCCAGAGGAGGTGGCATTTGAACTTGGCTTTAAAAATTGAGAAAGGGAAGGGGGAGCCATGTCAGGAGGCACCACAGATGTCGGGAGGGTGGGGAGGGAGCAAAGCAGAATCCAATTCAGTTAAAGGGTAGGAGGTGGTGAAAACTAGTCTTTGTTAAGGCTGGAAATGTAGGTGGGGCAACATTGTAAGGGGCCTTCAATGCCAGGCAAAGGAACTTGAACTTTAAGTAGGAAGCCATTGAAGATTTTTGAGAAGAGGTCGTACAAAGAAAACAAAGCGTACACAAGCACCGTGGCAAGCTGTCCAGCTCCCCCAGAGGAGAGAGACAGTGAAGTCTGGTGGATAAAGCTCTGGCTCTGGCTCTGGCTCTGGCAGCAGAGGGCCTGGGTTCAAACCCTGTCTCTGATGCTGGATGACCTTGGACAAGTCACATCAACTCCCTGGGCCTCAGTTTCTTTGTCTGTAAAATGGGGAGATATCCCCTAGCTCTAGCTCTCTGATCCTATGCCCTCATGATACTGACAACAAAGTACCTATGAATGGTGGACAGTGTTTACAAGACCAGGGTGAAGAGCAGAAAGGGGCTCATTTGAGTGAGCTTAGTGGTCAGGGACTCTGTTTCTCACATTGCACTTCTGTGGTTAGACCCTAGGCTGCTCACTGAGAGGGAAGAGGAGGCTCTGTGAGGGCACAAAGAAAATGACATTTGGAGTCAGGAGACCCAGGTTCAACTTCTGACTCTGCCACTTAAAACCTAGGTGGCCTTGGGCAAATTCCTCACCTTCTTTATCTGTAAAATGAAGAAGATCCGAGGTTCCTTTTGGCTCTAAAATCCTGTGATCCTACAATGTTTCAAAGCTTCAGTTTCTTCCTCTGTAGAATGGGGAAAATATTAGCTGTACTACCTACCTCAATGGACTGTTGAAAGGCAAGGCAGTCAGTCAGTCAACAAACATTTATCAAGCTTGTACTATGTGCCAGGCACTGTGCTAAGTACTCTAAGTGTTGAAATGTCAGGGGAGCTGACGATGGGAATGATAACCCTCTTCCTCTTTAAAGAACTGGTAAAGTAAGAGTCTTACTTATCCCAACTTGTTTAGCTATTGTCTCTCCCCAAGGCAGGGGAATGACGAATATGACCTTTCAAGGTCTCCTCCAGTTCTTAGTGGTCTATGTTTGGAGGCCTGTTCTCATTCCCCGCTTCCTTAAAGTCTTGGCCACCCCATTCTACTTTCCCATTCCGGGCAGAGCAATCCACTTCGGAAAGAGAGGGCCTTCCATTGATAAGGGAATGACTTAACAAATGAGAGTACACAAGTGGGATGGCGTATGACTGCACAGTAAGAAAAAAGGAATAGAAAGGATGCAGAGAAGGATGAGAAGACTTCTTTGAACTGATACAGAGTGAAATCAGCAGAAACAGCCAAACATTCCAACACAATGGCTCCAGCCACGTCAACAAAAGGAATGATGAACTGAAACTGACTTCTGTATGATTAAATCTGACCGAGCTTGGCCCTGAGAAGAGTTGAAAAAAATACACATCCCTCCCCACTCTGCAGAAGTGGAGGACTATGAGTGTGAAACATGGCAGTTACTATGAGGTTCAATTCATGTGTTGGCTGGTTTAGCCAAACTGCTTTATGTGGATCCGGAATCAGAGGAATTTGGTTCAAACCCTCACTTAGAAGCTTACTACCTGTGTGACCTCTGGCTAATCACCTTACCTCTCTGGGCCTCAGTTTCTCCATTTCAAAAATGAGAGGGGTGAATGAGATGGCCTCTGAAGGTCTTTCCAGCCCTGTAACTATGATCCTATGTATGCCTTCAGGCAAATCACTTATGTTCTCTGGGCCTCACTTTCCTTCTGAGGTCCCTTCCAGCTCAGTCAGTCAGTCAATAAGCATTTATGAAGAACTTAACTCTGTTCTAGCACCAAGTTAAGATCTGGGAATATAAAGAAGCAGACTTGACTGTTCTTGATGCTTCTTGAAAGAGTTTATATATTAATGGGGGAAGAGAACACACGAAAAGAAAGGGAAAAAAGAGGGGAGGGCAGCCAAGGGAACCCAGAAGGGAGGGACAGGAGAGAGGAAGTCTGGAGAGGAATGAGACAGTGGCTGGCCTGGGTGCCCTGTTTAAATGGAAGTTCTGGGAAGAGTCCTCTAATCTGTGGGAGAGGCCTTAAGGGTAGATGGTACTTCCAAAAAGTGAGTTCACCCCTCCCCCAGGCCTCAGTCTCTCCTCTGTACTCTTCTAGAAGCTCTTAATGCAGCCCAAGGTCAAATTAGCGTTTTTAGCAACCCCATCCCACTGCTGGCTCCCACTAAGCTTGCAATCCACTGAAACCCCCAGATCCTTTTCAGAATACTTGCTGCCAATCCATGCCTGTCTCCCCCAGCTTATATTTGGGGAGTTGATCTTTTGTACCCAAGTGCAAGACTAGATTTAGCCCTAGTGTGTTTCATTTTTATCAGATTCAGGCCATTGCTTCCCCAAGCCTGTCAAGATCCTCATGGATCCTCCCTCTAACATGGAGGGGTGGGGACTCACAGCCTAGAACACTAGAATCAAGGGTGGGGAACCTGTTGTCTAGAACGTTAGAATCAGGGGTGAGGAACCTGCGGCCTAGAACACTAGAATCAGGGGTGGGGAACCTGTGAGGCCGCAGCTTCTAGTGTTCTAGGCCACAGCTTCCCTACCCCTTATTCTAGTGTTCTAGGCCACAGGTTCCCCACCTCTGATTCTAATGTGTTAGCTCCCCCTCCCAACTTGTATCATACATAAATATGATGAACCTACCATCTCTTTTATCCTAGTCATAGATAAAACCGTTAGACAGTATAGGGTCAAGTACAGATCCCTGGGGCACTCCACTGCAGACATCGGAGACAGAACCTTGACATATGCTCTTTTAGTCCCAGCCATCTGGGAATCCACCTGATTGTATTACTTTGGAACCCTATCACTTCACAATGATAGAAACACAAAAGATATCAGTTAAACCTTAAAAAAACAAACAAACCAAAATGAGGGCAATTCTATACTTGCTGGATATGGCCACGCTGGAACGCCATGCCATGGGAGATACTGGAATGTCATAGCCTCTGCCAGATGAGTCCCCAGTGTTGGGGAGTTCCCATTTTGAGGTGCCATGTTCCTGGCCAGATGTATTCACTAGATGGCACTGGCCAAGGTCCCTCCAGGGTTACACAGGAAGTATGGATCAATTTAACTTCAGAGAGCTTCCAAAGAAGGACCACTATCAAGAGGGGCATGGGCTGCTTTGGGAGGTGGGAAGTTCCCATCATTAGCAGCCTTCAAGTAGAGACTGGATGGTCACTGGCTGGGCACATTTTAGATAGGACCTGTGTTTGGCCCTTCTAGCTCTGAGCCATTCTGAGACCCTTGATTAATTCAATTCAATTCAATCAACATCTATTAAATGCCTACTATGTGCCAGACACTGTGCTAAGCTCTGGGGATATAAAAAGAAGTAAAAGACAGGCCCTGTCCACAGGGAGCTTACAATCCAACTGGGGACCAAATATATATAAAGCAGGCTATGTACAAGATAAATAGGAAGTCATTAAGAGAATGAAGAGGGGTTGGGGACGGCTGCCTGTAGGAGGTGGGGTTTTTGGTGGGACTTAAAGGGAGCAGGGGAGGTCAGTGGTCAGAGTCAAGGAGGAAGAGAGCCGCAGCAGGCTACTGAAGTAATAGAGGTGTGAGGTGATGAGGGTCTGCGCCAGGGTGGGGGTATGGTCAGAGGGTTGATGGAAGTGTATTTGAGAGATGGTCGCAAAGATGAAATCACCAGACCTTGTCCACAGCTTGGATCTGGGGGGTAAGAGATAGTGGGGAGTCCAGGATGATGCCTAGGTTGTATGTCTCAGGAACTGGGAGGACAGCAGTACCCTCTACAGTAATAGGGAAAGGGGAGAGGGGAGGGTTTGGGGAAAACCATAATGAATTTTGGTTTGGACATACTGATGTCTATTGAACATCTAATTCAAGATGTCTACTGGACATTCAGTTTGAGATGTCTGAAAGTCAGTTGGAGATGTGATTTCAGAGAGATTGGGGCAGGAGAGGTAGATTTGAGAATCATTAGCGTAGAAATGATCATTAAATCCATGGGAGCTGATGAGATCCCCAAGTGAAGTAGCATAGAGGGAGAAGAGAAGAGGGCCCAGGACAGAGCCCTGGGGGACAGCTCCGGGTTAGAGGGCGTGACCTGGAGGAGGACCCGGCAAAGGAGACAGGGAAGGAGCCATCAGATGGCTAAGGAAAGTCAGGAGAGAGGGGAAGAGAGGGTGAACAGAGGTATCAAAGGCTGTGGAGTGGTCAAGGAGAATGGAGGTAGAGAAAAGGCCATTGGATTTGGCAACTAAGAGATCATTGGTAACTTTGGAGACCAGTTTTGATGGAACGAGAAGTCAGGTTTTAAGGGGAGAAAAAGAGAGAAGAGGAAGTAGAGGTGCTTAGTGTAGATGGCCTCTTGGAGGAGTTTAGCTACAAAGGGCAGCAGAGACACAGGATAATTAGTTAGCAGGGATGGAAGGGTCCATCGAGGGTTTTTTCAGCATGGGGGAGACATGGGCATATTTGTAGGCAGTAGGGAGGGGGCCAGTGGACAGGGAGAGATTGAAAATAATTGACAGTGGAGATGACAGAGAAAGGGGACAATGTGTTGGAAGAAACAGGATAGAATGGGATCGTTTGAACAAGTATCACCAGATAGTGTCAACAATCCATGGCCCACCATATCCAGTGGCCAATTGTTAGATCAAAGACTCTTGAGCTGAAAGGAGTCTTAGAGATAATCTAATAGAAGGGTGGGGAACCTGTGGCCTCAAAGCCACATGTGGCCCTCTAGGTCCTCAAGTGAGGCCCAATCTAAACAGGGCAGTACTTGAGGACCTAGAGGGCCACATGTGGCCTCAAGGCCACAAGTTCCCTACCCCTAATCCAATCCCTCCATTTTACAGAGGAGAAAAGAGAGAAGTGGTTTGCCCTTGGGGTCACACAGGTGACAAACTGAAAAGGTAGAGGGAAGTATAAGCAAGGTAACAGGGCCAGAAAACCAGCTCTCCTGACTCCCAGGCCAGAGTGTCCTTTATGCTCTCCCTAGACCCTGTCTCCAGACTTTCTCTATAAAATATTCAGAACCTCAGAACTCTACAAACCAACCAACCAAAAAGCTTCTTGGCATCTTTTCCCCATGGCTTTAGGTTCCGCTCTCTGGGGCCATGCGGGACAGGCCTGATCTCCATTGTTAGGCTAGAAAGACCTTCAAGGACAATTGGCTTGCCCTCACCTCACACCCTTCTCTTCTCCAGCCTAAAAGCAGCCCAGTCCCCCCAGCTGCTCCTCTTCTATATGGCCTGATCCCCTCACCATCCTTGGCTGCCTTCCTCTGGCCACACTCCAGTCTGGCAGTGCCCTTTCTCCAATGTGGTGCCCAGAAGGGAAAGCAGACAGAGCTCCAGATGGGGCCTAAGGCAGTGCCTCCAAGGGGTCAGCTGCCCTATGTGGCCAAACCTGAGATTTGCGCATACACACAGGCTCACATGAAACTGGCAGCAATTCCAAATTCTCTGTCAAAGGCATTCTTTGCCATTGGGTAATTTGGGCCCCCTGAGGTACAATGTCTTTGGAAAGGAAGAGAGATTTCTGAGCAGCTGCTGCTGCTGAAATGGGGCCCTGCCAAGAGACCATCTCCCTCTCCCCAGACCACCCTTCTATCTGGCTTTGGGCCATGGCCCAGGATGGGGCTGCATTCGGGGAGATAGTGATGGCTGGCATTTCTTAAATATTTCAGGGATGCCAAAGCTCTTTTCTCACAATGCTTCTGGGTAATTGGTCTGCTAAGAATGAATCTTCCCATTTTTCAGGCATGAAAGGCTCAATAGCCTGGATTTCCTGACTTCATCCAAACTTAAGGCTCTTGTGACAACATTAGCAGGCCTGTCAGTGAGGTCAATAAATAAGGCCTTGCACTCCAAATCAAAACCCACTTCTGATACTTACTAGCTGTGTGACCTTGGGTAAATCACTGTTCCCTCTCAAGTTTATTCATGTGAAAAAGAAGAGGCTGGACTCAATGGCCTGGAAGGGCCTTTCCATTTCTAGCTCTAGGTCCTTTTGGCAATCACCAGAACAAGCCCTCCCAACGAAGGGCTAAAAAGTAGGCTGATAGGGGCATGCTGAAACATCAGGTCTGGAGCTGGAAAGAACCTCTGAGATTATTTAGTCTAACACCTTCACAGTGGGGAAATGACTCACCCAAGGCTACACAGCTAGGAAGGGCCAGACGCAGTACTCATACCCGGGTCTTCTGCCAAAGTCTTTGGCACAGTTAAATGCTTCAACATCAGAATCCAATATGGGTTTGCAATGGACATGATGTCAAAGAATTGTATTACCATCTATGTTGCTGCTACACACGAAGGACCCCTGGGCCTTTCTACCATCTCCACAGCTGAAACCTCAGGGAGACTCTTCTTCCTGAGTTCAAATCCAGCCTCAGACACTCATTATGTGACCCTGGGCAAGTCACTTAGCCCTGTTTGCCTCAGTTTCCTCATCTGTAAAATGAGCTAGAGAAGGAAGTGGCAAACCTCTCCAGTGTCTTTGCCAAGGAAACCCCAAATGGAGTCATGATGAGTTAGACACAACCAAACAACAACAAAGCATGTAATAGATGTTTTTTTTACTCACTCATTCATTCATCCATCCTTTCCTTCCTGACTCCCAATGTACTGTTCTTTCCTCTCCCAGTTTGATTTTTTTTTTGAGTTCTGATTAAAGGGGCCATCCCTTGATTAACTTCTTAAAGAGGCCAATTCACTGAATAGGTGTTACTTCACTCAAAGTGAGAACTTGAAAAGACCTTAGCCTGAAAGGGCCAGGGTCTCCCAATGCATCCTGGGCCATCTCCAGTTGGTCTTGGTGAATATCAGGCCAGATCAGGTGAATATCCTCCAGATGGCTCTGGAGGAGAAAGTGAAGCTGGTGACCTTGCACAGCCCTCCTTCACTCAAATCAAAGTCAAGTGCAAGTCATGGCATCATTTCCCTGATATCATGGTCCTCTTTGAGAACGAAGGACAAATACCACCACCACCACAACAACAACAACAATCTTTCCCCAGATGGTCCATTACATGGCAAAGTCCTCCTCCCAACAAGGCCCCAACAGGCCCTCTTCAGCCACTTTGCTTTCCTCTGATAGACACTTAATAAAATCCAAGGTGTTTGAATGGGACATCCCTCACTGCCCAACCGAAGGGGAGGCAGTGGTACAGATCACAGCGGGTCAAGGACAGGAAGACAGCAGAGCAGGCTGCAATGCAGTTGCCAATTCTCTAAGCCCCCATCAGGTTCTCTCTCTGGAATGAGAGGCTCCTTGGGGACTAAGGCTCTGGATCTTTGAGGTCAAAAGCCTGCAATAGCCCTGCCCAGGTCACAGCTGTTCCAGATGCCTGCAAATCCCCAAGGCCCAGCACTCAGCTCACACTCCATACTGGGTGCTTGGAGAAAGTTGCATTAAACCAAGAAGAGGGAACACAGGGAAGGAGAAGCCGGGAGATAGCCTTTGTACAATGATCTTAGGCACGCATGGCCCAACAGTCATTCAGCAGCTACGGCTGCTGGAAGGTACCTTGAAGGTCACCTAACTCAAGCCCATCTTCTGACGGGTGAGCAAATAGGCCCCAAGAGGGCAAGAGGCTTGCTCAAGGTCAAATCCTAATCATCTTTGTCCCAGCGAGTGAGGGGCAGGGCTGCAGGCTAGGCCAGGACCGTGAGCTTCTGGAGGCTGCTTAGCTTGGCCAATGCACCAGCTGGCTCTTTCACACATGCATTCACCCAGGCTGTCACATGCCCACATGCCACCACATACTTATAAATCTGCACACAATGATGCTGTCCTGTATAATCACACATGAACATTGCCTGCACTCCACACACACACACACACACACACACACACACACACACACACACACACACACACACACACACACATGGCTATACAGGCAGCTTCCCCGGTCCTGCATGTCAACACGTACAAACACTGGCATCCAAATAAACCACAAAGGATCACAGGATTCAGAGTCAGAAGGTACTTGAGAGATCATCTAAATCCATAAGAGATAAATAAGACCCCAAAAGATGAAGTAACTCACCCAAGAAGGAGCAGAGCTGAGATTTGAACCAGGCTTCTTTGATGCCACGCGCGTGCCCCACCCCCCCGCCCCGGCCCCTTCCATTACATCATACTGTCCGGGGGTTCTGGAACATATATGTGTGCCCTTTTAAGGCCATAACAATAGCCAAATTACCTGAAAGTAACCTGTCATGTACATACGTGCAGGGAAACATGCATGCACACTCATCCACATGAGCACATTCAAACACATATACTCAGCTATTCAATCAACACTTTTTGCCCTAGAGGGGCTTACAATCTACTGGGTAAAATGCCATGTACATGAATAAGTCAACATGCAGTATGTATTAATGACAGCCAGAGGGCTTGGACTGGATCTGGAATTTACCTGGTACATGGAACTCCTGGTCAGACAACTTCTTTGCTACCTAGAGCACTGAGAAGTCAAGTAACTTGCCCAGGGTCACACAGGCAGGACTTGAAGCCAGGCTTTTCTGGCTCCAAGACCAGCCCTTTATTTACTACACTGGGCAGGCATAATAATGGTAACAACGACTCTATCTAGCATTCCTATTGTGTTTTAAGGTTTGCAAAGCTCTTTACATAAGGCATGTTGTAGGGAACAGGGAGCTACATTTGAGGTCAGGAGGACTTAGATCTAAATCCTACCCCAGAGAGACACTAACTATAGGACCTTGGGCAAATCACTTATTTCTTGGTGCCTCGGTTTCCCCATCTGTAAAATGATGGGGGGGGGGAATGACTCAATGGCCTCTATGGTCCCTTCTGAGTCTGGATTTATGATAATGGAGGGGTACTAACAAGTGGGGGCATCCTTCTTGAAGGGATTGAGGGGTAACCAGAGGCATAGGAGAGTCTTCCAGGCATATGTGCAAAGATACTGTGGTGGGAGATGAGACTGTAGCATATGGAAAACAGTAAATGAGCTAGTTTAGCTGGAGTGAAGAGAACAAGAGGGGACAGAATGGGGAATCAGTCAAGAAAAGTAGACCAGGGCCAGACTGCAAGGGCTTTAAATGCCGAGAGGAGTAATGATCCATATTCCGTTGCCTTATCTTGAAGGCGTCGGGGAGCCATGGGAGCTTGAGGAGTGGCAGTGCCAGATTAGGATCTGCCCTTTAAGAACATCACTTTGGCACTATGGAGGATGGACTTTAGAGGGGAGGAACCAGAGGCAGGAGGCTCATTCTAGCCCAGGAGAGAGTTGACAAGGGCCTAGGGTGGTGGTTATGTGAGCCGAGAGCCGGGGATGGATGCTGGGAAAGCCCAATCTGCCAGAATGCCGTGGCTCCACTCATCCAAACATCCACATTCCCACGCTGCACCCCGGCATCTAGGCACACAGATATGCAAATACACATGCACACATTCACAAGCAACCCCTCCCCGTCAAAAAAAAGTTGAATGAAAACGCCCCCTCCCTGGCTCGGTGGTTCCTGAATTTCCCAGTTCCAGCGATTATACGGAGTGGCAAGGGGTTGGGGGTAGGGGAATTCCCACTCCCGGCCTGGGTCTCCCCTCCAGATACCTAAAGACACCAAGCCCAGGCTCGGGTCAGGATATGTGCCAGGGCCTGAAGCTCCCCAGCCTGCCTGTTCCTTACCCGGTAGAATCCCTTTGTTCTGGTTTTAGTTCTTCCACCGCCAGGCTGGGACTGAGAATTCTAACTTCCCCCCTCCCCAAATCTCAAGCACTTGGACCCCCTGGCCCCACCCCATAACACCAGAGGCTGCCTCCAGCCCACCCTCCTTTTCTCTTGCAACTAATCAGCTGCAAAGATTGAGAGCTGAAAGAAAGGACCTCGGTGAACAGCCAGCCCAACCCCCGCACTTGATTATAATAACAATAAATCCCCTTCCTTTGGCACTTCAAGGCTTTCCTTACAACAGCCAGGGAGTTTGGGGAGGGCAAGGATTGTTACTCTCATTTGGCAGAGGAGGAGGCTGAGGCCCAGAGGGAAATGACTTGTCCAAGGTCACACAGCCAGAAGCAGCAGCGTTGGGATGGGGCGCCAAGTCCCCCCTGCCTCCCACTCTGGGACACTCGGCAAAGCTGCTCTGAATGAAAGCCTCTGCCTTCCTCCATGCACTTGTCGCGGTGGGGGTGACTCAGTGCCCTCCCCCGGGGCCCTGCCCCCCTCCCCCATGACCTCCCCTGCCCCGGCTCGCCCACTGGCATTAGCCGGCCCTGGGCAGAGAGCTCCCCCGGGCCTCGAGGAGCTGAAAATGGCCCCAGTGCCCGCTGGCGGCCTTGGAGGAGGCAGAGGAGGAGGGATGGCGGGATGGAGAGAGCGGAAGAGGAGGAGGAAGCCTGAACTCTCTGCACTCACCATTCCGGGGCCACCCCGCAACCACTGCATGGTCCCTTCCTTTTTTTTCTTTTGTGGCCGCTGCAGCTGCTGCGCCCGCCGCCGTGGCCGCTGCTGCCGCTGCCGCCGCCGCCGCCGCTGCTGCTGAGCCCCGAGTCCCAACTGGCAGAGATCGAGCTGCCGGCGGAAGCAGGAGGCACGAGCTGGGCGAGCAGGCGGGCGGGGGAGCACCCCCCCATCCCATCCTGGCCTTCCGTCCGGGACAGCTCTCCCCCACCCCCACCCGGACAGACTAGCTAGGGCTGGAAGGGGCCCTTGGAAATCGGCTTGCGGCCTAGGGAAACTGAGGCCCGGAGAGGTCAAGGGACCTGCCCAAGGTCACACACCTAGGAAGCTTCACATACTAGATTGCAGCCAGATTCTCAATCAGTGGAACCTGGGGGGAAGGGAGCAAAATCGAAAAGGAGATGTCATAAAAGGGGGGCACATTGGGGGAAGCTTTTCTCCTGGAACTGTTTGACCTTAAACAAGACCAACAATAGTTGGTCAATAGACAAGAATTTATTAAAGCCCGCCATTGTCCAAGCACCATGCTTGTATTCCTGGGGGTAGAGAGACAAAAATCCAACAATCCCTGCCCTCCAAGAGTTTAGATTCTACCAGGTCATAACGGTAACTCATTTCTGTAGCATGTTAAAGTTTGCAAAGCACTGTCCTCAGAACAATCCTACAAGGTTGGCATTATAAACCTGACCTGTACACGACAGCAAAACCAAGTTAGGTGCTATGATTATTCCCATTTTGCAGATAAGGAAACTGAGGCAGACATAGTTGTTAAGTGACTTGCCCAGGGTCATACAGCTAGTAAGTGTCTGAAGCAGGATTTGAACTCAGATCCACCTTAACTCTAAGCCAATATTCTCCAAGCCACTGTGCCACCAGCTGCTTATCCAATACACAAAAGCTGAATGCACTATAGAATTATCACCTAGGACTTGCTGGCTGTATTTAGAGTCAGCAAGCTATGGGACACTGGGTCTGGAATCAAGGTCTGGGCTCCAATCCTGCTTCTGTTGCTACCTTGTGACCTTGGGCAAGTCACTTTACCTATCTGTACCTCAGTTTCCTCATCTGTAAAATAAGGTTGGGCCAGCTGGCTTCAAAAGTCCCTTCCAACTCTCCTGTGTAAGGAGGTAGAAGGGAGTGGAGCAGGGGAGTTCTTGATTAATTTAATGAGTTCCCTAATCATTTTTCCTTTGTTCAGAGGCATCCAAGGAGCACCTCTCTATATGGAATGTGAGCATACACCAAAGGGTGCCATACTGTTTGGGGTTTCAGAGATTTGGACTGGCCGACTAAAAATCAGCCATTCCTACTAATGGCCTATAAAAGTAATTGTCTATCTTTAACTCCCGTTCACTTTCTTCCCATCTCCCTCCTTGACAGATTTCACCAGAATATCAAAATGTTGCCAAGATCACACCCCCACATTCATTTACCTTCTGAGGGCAGTTGATGCCGTATGTGACTCTTTCATGCATTTTCAATATCTATCTATGAGCTCCTGTGAATTTTTTGCATCTTCAGCATTACTGTTAGGCAAAATAGAGGCTGTCCTATACTTACCATGCATCTGTTATCTTGAGTATTTCTATAGGAGCTAGGGACTCCCTTTACCCACATTTGCGGAAACCTACATATGAGCTATATATAGGCTAGAGATATTCTCCAGAACAACTCCAGTTAAGGACAACGAACCAAAGAGAAAATTATCCCCTTGAGGTCAGCCCACAGACAGAAGCCAGTCTGTATACCTTGGAAGGAGGTGTCCTGGGTGACATATTTTCAAAGAATGTATGGAGGAAAACATTTGCTTGCGGTTCTGGAGGCTCTGCCACTGTACTTCTATTTCTTCCTCTTTAAAACTTGGGGGTGGTTGGGGGGAGGACAAGGAGGTGGACTAGATCAGCCACCCATAAGCTCCTTGAGGGAAGGAGTTGTTTATTTTGTGACTTAGTGTCATTCCTGCTGTTCAGATTTTCCAACTCATGCTAAATCGGTCCAGTCCCTTCCCAAGTGGCTGGAGGTTTGGGGCTAATATTCCATAACAAGGAGAGTCTTCTTCTTAGAGGCTATACCAGCCCCTTTCCATTCAACTATTTTGTAAGCTACACTAAGGTATTTCAAGGATGGGTAATTTCCTAGGCACTGGGAGTCTCTCTGCCAGCACAATTCACGATCTCTCTGTAATTTGGCTTTTGAAAGGTAGGATGATGAAAAATCCATCATCCTCCAGCCAGCCTGGTGACAAGCATCAAAACTCAGCTAGGCTAGTCATCATTGAATACCAGGCGTACATCCAGGCCTTCATTGGCCCACACCCAAAGTCTTTCCAACTTGGTAGGACCTGCCTGAGCTTAGGCTCCACTGTCATAGGAGACAACTGTGGTTCACCTTCATGGCATGGGGTGGTTTGGGAAAGAAGAAAGGAGAACCAAAACACTTGGGAATGTGGATATCAGCTTGGCAAAGATCACAAAATGGAAAATGACAATTGTTGGAGGGGATGTGGAAGGACAGGCACACTAATGAATAGTTTATGGAACAACTTGGAACTTGCCCCAAAAAGTTACTAAACAGTTCATGTCCTTTGACCCAGTGATGCCACTACTAGGCCTATACTCTGAAAAGATCAAAGAAAGAGGGAAAGGTCTACATGTACAAAAATATTTATAGCAACATTTTTAATAGTAGCAAAGAACTAGAAGCAAAGTGGGTGTTCAGCAATTGGGGAATGGCTGAACAAATTTTGGTATATGTGAATGTAATGAGTATTATTGTGTCATAAAAAATGACGAAAGATAAAGGGTGATACTATAAGCAAATTAGGAGAGCGAGGAATAGTTTACCTGTAGGATCTATGGAGAACGGAAGAATTTATGACCAAACAAGAGATAGAAAACATCATGAAGTGCAAAATGGGTAGTTTTGATAACATTAAATTAAAAAGTTTTTGCACAAAGCCAATGTAGCCAAGATTAGAAGGGAAGCAGAAAGCTGAGAAACTATTTTTACAGCCAGTATCTCTGATAAAGGCCTCATTTCTAAAGTACATGAAGAACTGAGTCAAATTTATAAGAATACAAGCCATCTCCCAATTGATAAATGGTCAAAGAAATTAAAGATGTCTATAGTCATATAAAAAATGCTCTAAATCACCATTGATTAATGTAAATTAAAACAACTCTGAGGTACCACTTCACACTTATCAGATTGGCTAACATGACAAAACAGGAAAATGATAAATGCTAGAGAAGATGTGGGAAAATTGGAACATTAATGCATTGTTCGTGGAGTTGTGAACTGATCCAATCATTCTGGAGAGCAATTTGGAACTCTGCCCAATGGGCTATAAAACTGCGCAGACCCTTTGATCCAGCAACACCACTACTAGATCTGTATCCAAAGAGATCAAGCAGCTCTTTTTGTGGTGGCAAAGAATTGGAAATTAAAGGGATGCCCATAAATTGGGGAATGGCTGAACACATTGTGATATATGAATGTAATGGAATACTACTGTGCTATAAGAAATAATGAGCAGGTGCACTTCAGAAAAAAACTGGAGTTATGTGAACTGATGCTCAGTGAAGTGAGCAGAACCAGGAACACATTGCACAGTAACTGTAACATTGTATGACAACCAATTTTGTTAGACTTAGCTCTTCTGAGCAATATAATGATCCAAGGCAATTCCAAAAGTGTCATGAAGGAAAATGCTGTCCTTATCCAGAGAAAGAACTATGGAGTCTGAATACAAATTGAAAGACACTATTTTCTCTCTCTTTTTTCTTTCTCCTGGTTTTTCCCTTTGGTTCTGATTCTTCCTTCACAACATGACTAATGTGGAAATGTTTAATGTGATTGCACATGTGTAGCCTATATCAGATTGCATGCTGTCTTGGGGAAGGAGGGGGGAAATATTTAGAACTCAAAATCTTATAAAAGTAGACGTTGAAAACTAAAAATAAGTAAATATTTTTTTAAAGGAATGGATTGAGAAAAATCTGGGAAAATATGTACCAACTGATGCAGAATGAATCGAGGAGAACCGGGAGAAAAATTTCTACAGTGATATCAAGCAAAGCAACTGTGACAGACTAATAGAACTCCCATGATGACTGTCCGATAATGACTCTAGAGGTTGGATGATAAAGCATGTTTCCCTTAGCAGAGACATGATGGACCAGAGGGGTAAAATGAGATGTTCTGTGACACGGGCAGAGGGAAATGACTTTGCCTCTAGAAACGACAGAACGAAAATGCCTAATCAATAGGTGATTCCCAGGATAAGTAAGCAGATAGGGAGAGAATTGCTCTAGATGAATTTAAGTCACCTGATCCTTGGCACTTGAACTGGCAGATGTGATGGTTGAACTACTGTCACTGATATTTGAAAGATCATGGAAAACAAAAGAGGTGTACAGGATTGGAGAAGAAAAGAATGTTATCCTAATTAAAAAAAAAAAACCAGAAACTCAAGGCCAGTGAGCTGGACTTTGATTCCTGGGATGTCTCAAAAAGATGAGTAAAGAGATTTCTAAATATTCAGAAAAGGAAGCATTGATTACAAAGAACCAGCTTGACTTCATAAGAATAATCATGCCAGGCATTTCCTTTTTTGACAGGATTACTAAACTGGTAGATGAGAGGGCATTTATACCTAGATTCTAGCAAAGCTTTGGATAAAGTACTCGTATTATTCTTGTTGGGAAGATGCTATGAAATGGGATTCCAAAATGACTGGCTGGTCATACTCAAAGAACAATTATCAATGGTTCCATCTCAAGGTGGCAGGAGATGTGCAGCAGAGTGCCTCAGGGATCTGTGCTTGACCCTGGGATAAAAGTACAGATAGCAGGCTCATCACATTTGCATATGATACACAGCTGGGAGTGAGAACTAACACACTAGATGTCAGAGGGAGAATATCCATGAGGATGTTGACAGGCTGGGGAAGCTATGGGCTTTATTCGATAAAAATGAAACTCACTAGGGCTAAATCCAGTCTTGTACTTGGGTACAAAAGATCAACTCCCCAAATATAAGCTAGGGGAGGCAGGCATGGATAGGCAGCAGGTATTCTGAAAAGGATCTGGGGGTTTCAGTGGACTGCAAGCTTAGTGGGAGCCAGCGGTGGGATAGGGGTGCCATAAAAGCTTATTTGACCTTGAGCTATGTTAAGAGAGGCCTAGCTTTTAGGGAGAGAGAACAATCCCACTGTCCTCTGCCCTTCTCAGACCTCATCTGGAGCATGAGTGCTCGGTTCTGGGCACCAGGCTTTAAGAAGGACTCTGATCAGCTGGAGAGTGAGCAGAAGAGGGCAGCCAGGGGAAGGGCCTTGAGTTCATGCCTTGTGAGGGTCAGCTGAAGGAATTGGGCCTGTTTAGTGGGGCATGAGATGTGATGGGCTGTCATGTGGAGGTGGGCTGAGCCTTGTTCTGCTTGCCCTAGAGGGCAGAACCAGGAGCAAGAGGGTGATGTTGCAAAAAGACCAACTGCAGCTTGAAAATTTCCTAACCCTGAGAGCTGGCCTGGGATTCAATGGGCTGCTTCAAGAAGTAGTGAGCTCCTGTCTTCATCATCTTTCTTTCTTTAATTCTTCTATACCAGAAGTGCCAATCACTCAGCAGCAATGTGGCCAGTTGTGGACACTCCCCAGTGCAGCCCAAACCAGATTCAAATGTTACTGGGAAATATTGAACCAAAGGAATAAAAGTACAATAGAACATAGTTATTGTTAATATGTGGTTTTCTAAGTCAACATGCAGCTGCGGGGGTCCTTCCCCACAGCTGAGTGGCCCCATTTCTCCTTGAGTTTGACACCACTGGTCTGTACTGACAAATGTGCTAATGAATGACTGCTCTGCTCCACTGAAGCGAATTTTAATATTAAGGTACCTGAGACATGGCCAGAGTAAACTTCAGGTAGATGGGATTCCAGAGCCCTGCTGCAATATAAGACCCTGCTATTGATTTAAATTCATTAAGAAGTTGCATCAAAAAAAAAATCTATTTCAAAGAGGAGAGGAGGGAAAGAGAAAGACAGAGAGAAGAAGAGAAGAAGAAGAGAGGAGGCAAGAGAGAGAAGAGAAAGAGAGAGAAGAGAAGAGAAGAGAAGAGAGAGAGTAGAGAAGAAAGAGAGAAAGAAGAGGAGGAGAAGAAAAAGA
>CM053628.1:43691617-43709436 GCA_028646595.1 Phalanger gymnotis
TCTCTCTCTCTCTCTCTCTCTCTCTCTCTGTCTCTCTCTCTGTCTCTGTCTCTCTCTCTGTGTCTCTCTCTATCTCTCTCTCTCTCTCTGTCTCTCTGTCTCTCTCTCCACTCCCTTTTTGCTTCTCAACTAGATGATCTTGACCCCCTCTCTGGCCATCCCTGTAAATAAGGGGGCGGATGGGATGATCCCCTAGCTATTCTAATCATGTGATCCCTCTCCAGCCTAAAGCTCACTGGTAAACACACTGCTTCCTTGTCATTTTACAGGCAGAGAAACTAAGACATACTAAGGGAAATATATCCATAGTAGATGGGTGTGAGAGGGAGAGAGAGGGGAAGATGCCCAAGAATCCTGGACAGCCCAAGAGCATTCTGAACAGTGTTAGATTTGAAGTCAGCAATCATACAGGCAATCCTCTTCCCCGCTTTATTTTACAGTTAGGGAAACTGAGGTCTAAAGACAGGAAGGTCATGGCATCAGAAATCTAAAGCTCAAAAGAACCATAGGGGCCATCTAATTCAATCCCTACATTTTACAGATGAGGAAAATGAGGCCCAGGGTGGGGAGGGGAGTGTGGGATATATGACTTGCCAGAGGATATACAGAGGTGAGATTTGAATCATGATCCTTTAAGATCCTTCTCAGCTTGAAATTGATGATTCCATTAGGGTGGCAGCTCAGAGACCTATCCACTGTGCCCTCACTTCCCTAGACCCCTTAGGCCAGCCAAAAAGTGCAGCCTTTCTGTTACATAAGCCATCTTGGTTGGCCTACTTCACAAGGCCTTTTGTTGGGAGCAAAGCAGGCCTCCTGCCCTGTCAGTGACCAAGCCTAGAGACTTTTCTGGGGAAGTAAGAGGCCTATGCCCAACTAGGGCAACTGAGACTGCTCTTCCTAGGGCCTTTCAGGCCAGCCTGAG
Organism: Phalanger gymnotis; assembly: GCA_028646595.1. Classification (NCBI taxonomy): domain Eukaryota; kingdom Metazoa; phylum Chordata; class Mammalia; order Diprotodontia; family Phalangeridae; genus Phalanger; species Phalanger gymnotis. Next base: position 43,692,540 of record CM053628.1, read on the forward strand.
GCACAAGGCAGTCCTACCTTGGCTGCCCTGTTCCCCAGGCCCTGGGCCCTTCCCACCGAGACTCAGCCTCAGATGGCTTCATTTCTCCATGGCTCAGCACATAGTCAGTGCTCACTAGCTGCTGCTGACTGTCTCACTGACTGCCTAAAGCCTAGCCTTGGAACCAAGCAAATTTCTTCATCTTTCCTTCCCTACCCCAACCCCTCCCTGGAAAGCCCACCTGCAGGGGATGCTGGGAACGTTCTTCAGGTCCTATCCAGCCCTCATGTCTCTGGCTTTCGTGTTCCTTGGGGCTCCTGCTTTGGTATCTTGTGCTGGCCTGCCCCCCAGCAAGGCCGCTTTGGGGATCCTGGAATTCTTTTGAGAGCTAGGAGGTAACATAGGCTCCCAGATCTAGAACACAAAGGGGCCATAAAAGCCCTCTAGCCCAGTTCCCTCATTTTGCAGATCACGAAACTCAGGCCCAGGAAGAGGAAGAGACTTACCCAAGTCCATACAGCTAATTAGTGGCCAGGCTGAGATTGAAACTTAGGTCTTCCACCTCCATATCCAAGACTCTTTCAGTAATGAGATGCTACCATTGGAAGCTTAAGGGAGCAACACAGAGAATGGTGAATGCATTGGTCTTGCCTGGGTTTGTCTCTTGCCAAGTGCTGGCAGGCCAAGGGAAATCAGTGAGCTAGGTGGAAAGCATCTTCAGCTTTCTGATGGTCTGTTTAGATGCAGATTTCATCTCTGGGCTATAATGGCTCCTCAGACACCACTTCTGATCTTGTAGGGAATACCTGCCAAGGTCCTGTGGCAGAAGCCATGAGGGAAGCAAGTCTTTGGGAGGCTTGTCTGCTTGCCTCAGAGATGTTGGAAAGGAGAGGCTGAACAGCACTGCTTCATATTGGCTTCTCATCATTCAGAGTCTCCTCCACACTGTCATTCACTATCTATTTCGTGGTCCTCTCCAGCTGAGACCGTCCCATACAACCATGCTTCTGTGTCTGAAGTCTCTTTTGGTCTCTCACACACACACACTCTCCAAAAGTCTCGGTGCTGCTTTAAGCCGTTAAAACTTAAAATGGCACTAAGACTTTGGCGAGGGGACACCCAGTCTATAGAATAAATATAAAAGTGAATAAGTATAAACTAATTAAATCCAAGGTAGTTTGGGAGGCAGGGCACTAGCCATTGTGGGGATCAGGAAAGGCTTTAGAAGGCAATGCTTGAGCTGTGACTCAAAGGAAGAAAGGGATTCCATATGGTGGAGACAAGGAGGAAGTACATTTCAGCCATGAGGGATGGCCAGAACGAAGGCACGTGAAGGAATAGAGAGAACATCAGTTTGGCTAAATTATAGAGGGAAGGAGAGTATTGTCCATTGATGCTAGATGGATGGATTAGAGACAGGTTGTGTAGGTTTTAAAAGCCAGAGTTTATTTATATTTGATTTTAGAGGCAATAGAGAGCCACTGGAGTTGATGGAGGAAGAGAGTGACCTGAGAAAACCAGCAGTAGTAAAACTGGATGATAGACTGAAATTGGGAGATACTTGAAGCAAGGTGAATAATCTAGGTGAAACTTAATGAGGGCTACAACTAAGGTGGTATTTGTGCCAAGCACTCTGATGTGTTCTGGGAACACAAAGACAACGTGAAACTTGTTGTGTTTGTCCTTCCTTCTCGAAGAGGACCATGAGATCAGCAAGACAATGACTTGACTTTGATTTGAGTGAGGGAGGATCTGTGCAAAGTCACCAGCCTCACTTTCTTCTCCAGAGCTGTCTGGGTCCAACGGCCTGATATTCACCAGGATGACTGGAGATGGCCCAGCCAAAAGTAAAACTATCTCTGCCCTCAAGGAGCTTCCATTCTACTGATATAATCTATTCTTTTTTTTTTTTGAAAAGTTTTTTTCCCCCCTTTTTATCATGGAATTATCAATCAACATACATTTCAGTATTCAATGAATTCAAAATAGGATTGAATAAGAAAATGTGAACTAATACACTTGTTAAAAGCATATATTAAATATAATGAATAGTAATAAAATTATCATATATTTGCGCTCTCTTCTGTGTATTTAAAATTTGTTTTATTGATACTAACTTTAGAGGGAAATTTGTAACATTACCTACTAACTCACTCCCTCCCCATTCCCCAAATAAAAGACTTTTCTTGTAATAAATAGGTATAGTCAAACAAAACAAATGAAAATGTTGGTCATGTCTGAAAATGGCACATCTCATTGTACATCTGTGCTCTATTACTTCTCTGTTGATAGGTGAGAGGCATGTTTCGTTCTGGGTCCACTATTGGTTGGTTACTGCATTGATTAGAGTTTTAGGGTCTTTTCAAGTTGTTTTCCACCATTTTGGATGTAATGTCAATTGTCCTCCTGGTTTTGCTCATTTCTGCTCTATGAATACAATTCTTGTCATGTTTTCCTCAATCTTGTCATATTAGTCATTTCTCCTGGCATAATAGTATACCATTCCATTCATATGCCGCATTTTGTTGAACAATTTCCCCAAAAGCACTGCTGTACATACTGTTGCACATATGAATCCTTGGCCTCCTTGAGGTATATGTCTAATCGAAATATCTCTGTGTCAAAGGGTATGTACTGAGAGTGACTTCTTGGGCATAATTTTCAGAATGGTTGAGTCAACTTTATAACACCACCAACAATGAGTGTGTCTGATTCCTCACAGCTATTCCAACAGTTGCTTCCCCCTCCCCCTTTTCATCATCACCACTAATCTGTTTGGTGTGAAGTAAAACGTCAGAGTTGCTTTAATGACCATTTCTCTTGCTGATTTAGAGTGTGTATATATGGTGTTGAGTTTGTTTCTTTTGAGAACTTTTTTTTGAGAATTCAGAGAATTGAGAATTCAAATCCTCCTTTTGTGAATTCCCTGTTTATGTCCTTTGACCATTTATCTACTGGAGAATTGCTCTTTTTCTTATGTACAAGTCTTAGTGGGACTTTTAAGCATTCATAGCACTGGGACTTTTGGGACACCCTGTATTTGTAACAAATCTTTGCATATCTTAGATAGCAGACCTTTATCAGAGAAATTTGCTGGAAGATTTTCCCCCAGTGAATTGTTGCCTTTCAATTTTATCACCTCTATCCCTTGTTTATTTAAAAAATTCCCCTCCTAGCTAGAGTTGTGAGAGGCATCTTCTTCCTATCTCTATTGTTTTAAGCCATTTGCTGGTTTATATTTAGGACAGATATCCATTTGTAGTTTATTGTGGGATATGGTGTGAGATGTTGTTCTAAATCCAATTCTTGCCAGATTGCTTTCCCAGTTTTCCTCTAGCTGTTCATGTCAGATAAGGAGTCTTTTCCCCAGTAAGTGCTACTCCATTCCTTTTCCTTGAGATTCAGTGTCCAAGCCAAAAACTATTTGAGCCATTCCTTTTGCCACACCCTCCAACTGCTTTCTTTTTAACCAAAAGTCAAATGGACCTAACTCAGTTTACCTTCTTTCCTTGGTCTTGTCTGCCTTATGAGGAGGGAAGTCACATCAGACCAAATTGAAATGATGGGGTCAGTGTAGCCCACACTAACAAGAATCACATGACTTGGACTCAGGAAGAAAACATCATAAGGACATTGGCAAACAAGTCCATTCTGATGAGTGAGACAAAGATGATAAAGGGATCAATGTTTAGTCTGGAGCAGAAAAGATGTAGGAGGGGATGGGCTTTGTATCTTCAGTGGCACTGGCAAATAGTTAAGGATTTAATAAATACTTGTTGATATGGTATTTAAAGGGCTATCATATGTATGAGGGATTAGCCTTATTCTGCTTGTCCTCCAAGAAAAAAAAAATTGGCAGGCTGGTCCAGAGATGCCCAGAGAGACAGATGTCAGTTCATGTAAAATGATTAGAGCTGTCCAAAAGTAGAACACCCTGATTTTAAAATCAATTAATCAGTAAACATTTATTAAGTGCCTACTATATACCAGGCACTGTGCTAAGTTCTGGGGATACAAAGAGACAAAAGACGGCCCCTTCCCTCAAGGAGCTTATTATCTGTGCTGTATGCCCTTGGACAAGTCCTCTTCCCTCCCAGAGACTGCTTCAGACTTTGTAAAATGTGGACATTGGACTAGGCGATCTGTGAAATTCCTTCTCATTGCTGCTCTAGCATTTTGTTTTTGAGGGTTCTTTCCAGCTCTTGAAATTTTTTGTTGTGTATAAGCCTTTCCGGATTTGACCTTTGATATTCTAAGGGCCCTCCCATATCTGATGTTCTCTGTTCTAAGATCCTTCCCAGCTACATTCTAAGGTCCCTCTCAGCTCTGACATCCTATTTTCTAAGGCCCCTCCCACCTCCGACATTCTATATTCTAAGGCCCCTCCTAGCTCTGACATCCTATGTTCTAAGGCTCCTCCCAGCTCTGACATTCCCTGTTCTAAGGCCCCTCCCAACTTTGACATTCTATATTCTAAGGCCCCTCCCAGTTCTGACATTCTCTTTTCTAAGATCCTTCCCAGCTATATTCTAAGGTCCCTCCCAGCTCTGACATCCCCTGTTCTAAGTCCCCTCCCAGCTCTGACATCCTATATTCTAAGGCTTCTCCCAGTTCTGACATTCTCTGTTCTAAGATCCTTCCCAGCTATATTCTAAGGCCCCTCCCAGCTCTGATATCTCCTGTCCTAAGGTCCCTCCCAGTTCTGACATCCTTTGTTCTTTTTTAAAAAATATTTGATTAATTTATTTTTATTTTTCCACATTCAGCTTCACAAGCTTTTGAGTTTTAAATTGTTTCTACCCCCCTCCCCAAGATGGCCTGCAATCTGATCTAGGCTCTACATATACATTCATATTGAACCTATTTTCACATTAGTCATGTTGTAAAGAATTAGAACCAATGGGATAAACCATGAGAAAGAAGAAACAAAACGAAAAAAGAGAGAGAGAGCAAATAGTCTGCTTCAATCTGCATTCAGACTCCATAGTTCTTTCTCTGGATGTGGATGGCATTTTCCATCATGAGCCTTTTGGAATTGTCTTAGATCCTTGCATTGCTGAGAAGAGCTATGTCTATCAAAATCAGTTATTGAACAATGTTGCTGTTACTGTGTACGATGTTCTCTTGGTTCTGCTCACTTCACTCAGCATCAATTCATATAAATCTTTCAAGGTTTTTCTGAAATCTTCCCGCTCATCATTTCTTATAGCACAATAGTATTCCATTACATTCATATACCACAACTTGTTCAGCCATTCCCCAATTGATGGGCATCCCCTCAATTTCCAATTCTTGGCCACCACAAAAAGAGCTGCTATAAATATTTTGTATATGTAGGTCCTTTTCCCATTTTTATGATCTCTTATCTTATAGCCCTTTGGGCATAGTTCCAAATTACTCTCCAAAATGATTGGTTAGCTCACAGCTCCACCAACAATTTTCCCACATCTTCTCCAGCATTTATAATTCTCCTGTTTTGTCATGTTAGCCAATCTGATAAGTGTGATGTGGTACCTCAGAGCTGTTTTGATTTGCATTTCTCTAATCAGTAGTGATTTAGAGCATTTTTTTTATATGACTATAGCTTTGATGTCTTCATCTGAAAACTGCCTGTTCATAACCTTTGTCCATTTATCCATTGGGGAATGACTTGTATTCTTACAAATTTGACTCAGTTCTCTGTATATTTTAGAAATGAGGCCTTCATCAGAGACACTGGTTGTAAAAATTCTTTCCCAGTTTTCTGCTTCCTTCCTAATCTTGGTTGCATTGGCTTTGTGCAAAAACTTTTCCATTTAATGTAATCAAAATTATCCATTTTGCATTTCATAATGTTCTCTATCTCTTGTTAGGTCATAAATTCTTCCATTCTCCATAAATCTGACAGGTAAATTATTCCTTGCTCCCCTAATTTGCTTATAGCATCAGCCTTTATATCTAAATCGTGTACCCATTTTGACTTTATTTTGGTATACGATGTAAGATATTGGTCTATGCCTAGTTTCTGCCATACTGTTTTCCAGTTTTCCCAGCAGTTTTTGTTAAATAGTGAGTTCTTATCCCAGAAGCTAGTTTCTTTGGGTTTATCAAATAGTAGATTACTATAGTCATTGACTAGGCATCTTGTGTACCTAACCTATTCCACTGATCCACCACTTATTTCTTAGCCAGTACCAGGTAGTTTTGGCACTGCTGCTTTATAACAGTTTAAGATCTGGTATGGCTAGGCCACCTTCCCTAGCATTTCTTTTCATTAATTCTCTTGATATTCTGGACCTTTTGTTCTTACAGCATTCTCTGTTCTAAGGCCCCTCCCAACTCTGACCTTCTCTGTTCTGAGGCCTCTATTTCTCTGACCTTCTCTGTTCTAAAGGCCTTCCTAGCTCTGACCTTCTCTGTTCTAAGGCCCCTCCCAGCTCTGACCTTCTCTGTTCTAAGGCCTCTATTTCTCTGACCTTCTGTGTTCTAAAGCCCCTTCCAGCTCTGACCTTCTCTATTCTAAGGTCTCTTCCAGCTCTGACCTTCCCTATTCTTAGGCCCCTTCCAGGCTCCCTCCAAGTTCTAATCTATGTTTTCAGATCTCTCTCAGGTTAAATACCCATGATCATGCCTTTCAAATTTGAGATCCTGTTTTTCTCTGACACATACCCATTGAATGCTTTTCCCTCCTCGGTAGCCACAGCCCTTTGTCTCACTACTTTAGGGGCTTATGAGGTTGTTCCATGTTGGAAGGGTCTTCTTTTGGGCTCCACAGACCAATAGCCTAAGTCCATTTTTAGCCTACATCAGCCAACAGTCCATTTCATCATGAGAGCTATTATGTCCTTTGGGTGATTCTTTTGGTGAGTTTAGAAGAAGTGGTCCCCAGTGCAAAAGAGAATGTCCTCAGGGGAGTTGGTCTTTGGGTGTTTGTTTGGTCCCAACTGATACATTTTGGCTTTCAGTGAACAGGTTGGGTTAAATGAGGGCTATTTCTTTCCTCATTGCCTTCTTTTCCCTCTTCCTTTTCCTCCTCCTCTCCCCAGTGAAGGAGGTTACTGCTTGGGACCAAGCTATTTGGGTGTGCCCAGAGGTCTGAAGGCCAGGCTCAGTTGTTTAATGTGGAAAATGGATGTACAAACACCCCCCCTCCAACCCCTAACCCCTATTGCCTAGTGACTCATGGGGCATAGGCACCAACCAGAAATTCAAGCTTTCAGTAGTGAAAAGAGCTAATATTTGCATCCTTTCAGCCCATTAAGAGCTGTCTGTACTTGAATGCACTAATTATTCGGCTCAGAAATGAAATTATTTTGTTATGGCCAAAAGCAACAACCAGTCTCAGCCTGGAACTAACCAGGTGTGAACTACTAAGCTGGGTGAGAAGGGAGGGGAGAGGATGTCAGCCCTGCTGATTTGGAGTCTGGGGTCTCTAAGCTCCTTTGGAAGTCTTGACCCTGGTTGCCAGGGTGGGTTGGGGACATAGCAGTCATATACAGCTTAGAGAAACAGACTGGTCTAGTTAGCTTTGAGAGCTCTGATGGGGAGGCTGGAGGTGCTCCGCACCCCAGCCTCTCCATTTGCTTGCTCAGGGTGTGACCCTGGGGCTGTCACAGGCACAGCACCATTCTGTGCGTCATTTTCCTGAACTGAAGAATGGGGATCATCTGTGTCCTGCTGAATGGGGGTAGTCATCCTCGACCTGTCTCCCTCCTTCCCAGTGTATGTCGTGTGGTGGAGACAGTCGTTTGAAAGCCTATCAAAATAGCAACTTATTATTTAGGAGCTGATCACCGGCTGGCAGTTGTGCATTAACTATTTAAATACCAGCCCACACCAACTGGTTGCGTGGGTATAGGTCTTACTGATTGATTTCTGGGCCCTACAGAATGCTAAGCCATCTGTCTTAAGTATTTTCTGCCTTAGGGGTCAAGGGGCAGAGAGAGATGGCAGTAGCCCAGGCTTTGGGGCCTACAGTTTGAATTCAGTAACAATACAGCACCTCCCATTCACTGAGGACTCCAAAGCTTATAAAGTACATTGCTTGCAGAAGTATTGTGAGAGTGGTTCTCTGATCTCTCCTTTAGAGAAGATCACAGCCCATCTGTTTTGCCCATCCTGGGTGACTCGTGCCCATGTTCTTCCATTCCTTTGACACAGGGAATCCATCCAGTAGCTAGGGGCCTTTTAAAAGTTCTCCCTTTTGTTATGTATATTTCAGTAGAGAATGTGGGCCCCCCCACCAGTTACCTGTCACTCTTGACACATGTCTAGCCCATTGACTTTTTCAATCATGATGACCTCTCTTCCTCTGCTTCTCCTTCATAATTCCCTGTTTGTTAACATGTTGTGCCTTGCCTGTCCCCACCCTGTACCCCTTTGTGTGATACCGAAATCCAATTCTTCAGAGACTGGGGTTTTCTAACACTCTCAGCTGTACAACACCCCTAGAAGACTATTGGTTAAGTTGGTAGGGTGAGAATTATCAGTCCCATCTTCCAAATGAAGAAACAAAGGTTCAGAGAGGGTGAGTGATAAATCTGGAGTCATACAAGAAGTAAGTGACAGAACTGGGATTCCAGCCAGTCTCCTCCTTGAATCCAAAGCCCTTTCTGTCCGTTCTCTGGGTTATGTTTTAATTGAGGACATTCCCATAGGACGTTATGGTTAGAACCCACTTGCCATCCATCATCTCACTGACTCTTTGCAAGAGCCCTGGGGAGGGGGCCAAGAAGGAAATTCCCACAATGAGGAAATCTGGAGATTTATTTCCCTGTGGCCCAGAGAGGAGTAGTGACTTAACTGAAGTCCCAGAGTTAAAAAGTGACAGAGTTAAGATCAGAAGCGAGGTTTCCTGGGTCCTATCCTAGACTTGTCAGAGTGCCTCTAGCAGAACTGGTCAAGTTGGCAAGGACGGCCAGTTTGAAGTGAGGCAGAGACAACAGGGAAAGATGAGTGTTGAGTTTGATATCAAAATTATCAATGGTGATAGACACCAAAGCAGGGAGACCCTTAGGGCAATGGAAAATCTGGCATTGTTCCAAGGTGAGAAGTCAAGATATGCATTTGGAAGTCTGCCTTATAGAGAGGAGAGTTGAAGTCCTAAGAATCTTCCTATACTTTCTTGGGGTGCAGAGAATAACAAGCAAAGATATTGGTTGATCTGTGAACTGGTCTTTTCCTTCTTTGCCTTCATTCCCTGAGCTAGCCTGTCTCTGCTTTCAGAATAGATTAGCAACAATGCCTGAGTGAGTTAAATAGCTTGCTTGTCATCTAGAAAGGATTGATCAGTTTCCAGTTTGAGGTCACCATTTCACTTTTGCAAGGCAGAACAGTGAAATCATCTTGCCAAGACAGCATGGAGTATCTGAATAAAGCAGGAACCTGAATTTCCTTCCCTCTGGTCTTTTATATTGTGCTGAGGAGTTAAAAAGGGAGGTCAGGATCTAGAAGGGCCCTCAGGGATGTGATATAGGCCAACCCCATATATCTGGGGTTGGAATAGCTCAGATTCAGAAGTGAAGTGACTTGGCCAAGGTCCCCACATAGGATCATCGCTCTAGGGCTGGAAGGGACCTTACTAGTCATCTAGTTCAACCCTCTCCTTTGACAAATGGGGAAACTGAGGCTAGGCAGGGGAAGTGACTTCACACAGCCCATAAGATGCAGAGCTGGTTCTCAAGCCAGTTTCCTCTGACATTCTCTCTAGTGCCTATTCCCCTATGCCAGGGGTGGCCTCAAGGCCACAGGTCCCCCACCTCCAATCTAGTCTCTACCAGCATTTGTTCCTTGAGTTTCCTCTGGGTCCTGTTCATTCAGCCTTGCATAGAAACACATGTGCTTTGTGATTGTTAATGCAGCCTTAGCAGAGGAGGGTGTACCGTGAGAAAATGTTGGGGTGCTCTCTTCAAAGGACCCCTCATTTCTTTGCTTTGTGCATTATTCATTGCTTTTCTTTTTCTACTAAAATGACAACTGAGTCCCGTCACTGACACTTATTAGCTGTGTGACCTTGCACCTTAGTTTTCTTATCTGGAAAATGGAAATAATAGTACTTGCCCCAGCTACCTCCTGGGGTGATTGTGAGAATCAGGAGATAATAGCATTGTGGCTTTATAAACCTGCAAGTCTGTAGAGACCTGAGGTGTGATTAAAACATTATTCCAGTGCTTCATTCTGTAAGCAAAGGATTCTTTAATAATTTGAATAATCCTTCCCTCCTGGGTGTTCTGTTCTAAGACTTTGGCATTGGGGAATATCAGGTATGTTCAAAGAGGCAGGTGTGCTCAGAAATTCCAGCCTCAAACAATGGGCTAATATAGATCTATTCAATGTCGAGCTCTATGTTTGGGTTTCTCAAGTCAACGGGCACAAGGGTAAGATGGGAGCATTCGGCAGTCTGTCTGAAGAAAGAAGCTTGGGGGGATCCAGTAGATGGAAGGTTCTAGATGAGCCAGCAGCGTGATGGGCAAAGTGAAGGAGACCGAGGTTTGGGTTCCTCTGACCAGGCCTGGTCAGACCGCAGTTAGAGAAGTGGGAGCTGTTCTTGGCTCGCAAAGGGCGGAACCAGGAGTAGTAGAGGGCTACGTTGTAGAGAGGTCTCTTTTGGTTGATGTAAGAGGAAATTTCTTATTAATTAGAGTTATCCAAAAGTGACCTGGGCAGCCCCCAGAAATAGCGAGCTCTTCCTTATTGGAGGTATGTAGTCAGGTGACAAGCTAGACAGTCTCTTGTAGTCTGGTTGATCTAGCTGGCCTCTGGGGTCAGACATTCTTTGGTTCTCTAAAGTGGGTGCTGTCCCCTTCTCTGGACTCTTTGGACAGACCACTTGGTGGCAGATGGCATTTGGGTTGAAGACTATGTTGCCGTGACTCTGCAGGAAAGAATGTCCTTGCTTCCTGGGCCCAAACCACAGCCCAAGAATGGACAGGGGGAAAAAGAAGGAGCAGAAGGCCATCTTCTTCTCATTGTTACATGGCCCTCCCCACCCTCCTTGGTGACCTGGTGGCATGTGGCCAGAGGGTCCCACCTCTAGCAGCAGCCCCAGGGGGGTGGATCAGGAAGGTCAATGCAATGGCCATCCTTCCTTTGTCCTGGCAACTCCCAGCGTGACTAAGGCCAAGATAGAGTTTCCTGAGAGATAAGCTGGGTTCTTTCACAGGCCTCCCCCAAGCAGGAGGCCTCCCATCAGTTTTGGATGGTGGAGTCTTTGACCTTATTCCCTTCAGGGGGAGAAAGGTAGTTTTGCTACAATCAGAGCCTGCCCCATGGCCACTTGGGAGCTAGTAAAGGATGTCAGAGATGAGAGGGACCTTAGAGCATAGACTGTTTGAGTTAGAAGGGAGCTTAGAACATAGAACAGAGAATACCAGAGCTGAAAGGGACCTCAGATCCTAGAATATTTGATCTAGGAGTAGTCCTAGAAGCCATCCATTTCAGCCCCCTGAAGGGGAAGGAGGAACCTGAGAGGTCAAAGAAGTGGTTCGCCTTTCCTAGGGTAACACAGTTAAGTTCGTGGCGAAATGAGACCAAGGGGAGCAGCTAGATGGCACAGTGAGTAGAGCACAGACCCTAGAGTCAGGAGGACCTGAGTTCAAATCCGACCTGAGACACTTGACACACTTATAGCTGTGTGACCTTGGGCAAGTCACTTAACCCCAAATTGCCTTGCCTTCCCCTCTCCAAAAACAAAGCAAAGCAAAACAAAACAAAACAAAAAAAGCAGACCTAGGTCCTAGGTCTGTCTCCCTACTTGAGAGAGCACGTTCTTGGCTAACCTGGCCACCAAGGCCCTGCTTTCGATAGTTTCTCCCTTGACATTAATGAAGGCTTCATGTGAGTTCACAAAGCTATAATCAAAAAGAGAGGAGAAAAGAAAGAAAAGGGTGAAGGAAAAGGGCTTTGGTTTCCAAGTGGCTGGGCTTTCTCATTGCTAAGTTATTATAATCTGAGCAGGGTGAGCTCAGCCGTGGTGTGCCAATATTGTCACACCTCGGGTGCTCCTGCCGCAGACTCCAGATGACACTGGCATATCAATGCGGGAAGGCCTTTCTCTGGCCTGTCTATTCTTTCAATATCACCAGGAGGTCAAATTTAGGGCTGCCATCTTTTCAGTCATGGGACTAACATTATAGAGACCACTTGAGTTTTATTTTATTTCATTTTTATTACACTTCTCCCTTCTGCTTGGAGCTTTAAAAATGCTCATATTGCTGGCAGCCACCCTGAGCTAATTAAATATCTATTTTCAGTGGTAGTCTTTAGCTGGAATACTGGAGCAAATCAAGGGAGCTTTGGAAATCTGGCCGAGGGCCATTGTCCCAGACCTGGCTTTGGGTTGACTCTACTGGGCGCTGAGTAATATCTCTTTCCCTCAGTAATTGCCCTCTCCCAAAGAGGGTGGCTTCTGGTATGGGATCCTGGGCTCTGGGAGCATATCACCTCCTTGGGGGTAGGAACTGGCCCCTTTTGGTTGTATCCAGAGCACCTAGCCCAGTGACTGACCCAAAGCCAACCTTTAATGGATGCTTGTTGAATTGGATCAAATTAGAGGCATAGGATCTGAGATCTAGAGCTAGATAGAAAGGAACTTAGAGGCCAGCATATCTAACCTCATTTTGTAGGAGAACCTGAGACACAAAGTAGGGAAGTGACTTGGCCAGGATCTCTTAGCTAATTTTGGTGTCTTCAAGGCTCCTAAGTTCAGAGCCTATCTAGTATGCACTGTGCCTCTAATTAAATCAAATTGATTCAGATCTGAGAAGGACCTCGGAGATCACCTCATGCAACCCCCTCATCTTACAGATGGGGAGACTGAGGCCAAGAGAACAGAAATGATAGTCCAAGTCAAGCAGCTAGTAAGTAGCTGTGTTGGCTTCCTGGGGCAGGAGATGCTTGAGATTTGCCAATTCGTTTGGGCCTTTCTTTTCCTCCCTCTGTGCTTAAACTCCTATAAGCAGAATGGGGGAGGAAGAGGCCTGGAAAAGCTTTTTTCAAGGCTCCCACACACTGAAGGAAGGGTGTCTCTACCGTACTGTCCCGTGGCCAAGAACTATTTGTAGTTAACTCAGTGCCCACTGACATATTTATCGCCTGCCTGCAGCATGGGAACAGGAGGAGGAGGGGGAGTGAGGGACAGAAAGCAAGGGCTTTGGGGCAAACAGCACAGAATCTGTTCATGATCCTGCCTCTCAACACATGGGCATCAGAGGCTGCCTGCCCTCTGTCGCTAGCACAGGTCATAGGTGGCCTTTCTGCCTCTCAGGTTCCTTCCTACTCTACGCCTCTCTGATTCCATGACTGTGAGACTGGCCTTGGCTGCCTAGGCGCTTCTGCCATTGAGTAGTGGAAAAAGCCCTGGCTGTAGACTGAAAAGAACCTAGGTTCAAGGCTTGGCTGCGCCCCTTCCTGTGTGAACTGGAGCCAGACATTTTGCTTATCGGAGCCTCCATTTTCTACCTTTTAGAATGGAGATAGTATCTACTCTCTCCCTTTAGTCAACAAGTCTTTAAGTACTTGCTTTGTGCCTGGCTTAAATGCTAAGCCCTAGGTATACAAAGAGAAAAGCGAAGCAGCCCCTGCCCACAACGGGCTTATATTCTATCAGTACAGATTAGTCAAATATTAAAGCCACAAGGCTTATTTGTCTTATCTTGCCTGGCCTCTTTGTTTGATTAAAAAATACAAAGGAAGGATAGAACTGAGCCCCAGCAGGGAAGATCGCTTGCCTTTGCTCATATGGTGCCAACCCAGCTCTTGGGACTCCAGTGCCCTTTTCAGAAATGTCACCATGGGGCAGCTAGGTGGTGCTGTGAATAGACCACTGGTCCTGGAATCACTTAATAGCTGTGTGACCTTGGGCAACTCACATAACCCCAATTGCCTTGTCTTCCCCCCTCCAAAAAAAAAAAAAAGAAGAAATGTCACCATGAAAAGCCCAGGTAGGAATGATGCTTTGCCCTAGACTATGCTATAATTCTTAATTGGCATGGGGACTGGGAATCAGGTCTCCCAATATCCAGTGGATGTGCTTTGACCTCTAAACTACACTGAGAAATGCTCTGAACGGTGGTGGGTTGCTGTTTCACAAATGATGCCAATTGCTGACTGTTGTGAAGAGAAAGGCTGGACCAGAGGAGCTATGCACACATATAAAGAAAAAGAATATTAAATTAATTAAATTAAATATTAAATTAATTAAATTCAATTAAATGGTGGGAGTTGTAGCTCCAGTGCCCAGCACACACAGTAGGCACTTAATAAAATTTAATTCAAAAGCAATTCTCTTTTCTAGAAGTTCTAGGGTCTGCCTGATTAAGAGCTCACTTTTTTGTTTGTGGTCCTGAAGCAAAGCTTCAGACCTTTAGAAGGGGCAACTCCCTACTGCTGCCAGGTTCTCCCATATTGCTGCCAATTTCTCCAGCACACATCTGCAGACATAGCTGAGGCCAGGGCAGATGCTTTGCTTGGCACTTCTTCTAGTGCATTGCATCTGGCCAGCATTCAATCCATACCTGGGCTCTAGTTCTAGCTCTGTTCCATATAAGCTTTGTGATCTGGCCAAGTCCCTTTGTTTCTCTGGGTCTCAGTTTCCTCTCCTGTAATTGGGTTAGAGGATCTCAAAATTTTTTTCCAGCCCTGTAGAATGATCACCACATTTGGAGTTAGGAAAACCTGAATTAAAATCCTGGCTCTGATGCTTAACAGTGATGAGCCCATGGGTTAAGTTACTCCTTGTCTCTGATCTTCAGTTTCCTCAGCTGTAATATGGGGATAATAATGTTTATACTGCTAACCTCACGGGGTTATTGTGAGGAAAGCACTTTATAAACTAAACACTATATAATAATGAAAATTATTTTTTTTCAAAGATCCCTTGGAACCCTACCATTGATTTTCTAATATCCGTGTCAGATGTAAGACAATGAATGGCAAAGACAAAGATTGAATGTAATAATGAAAAATCACTTATTATTTGCTATGTGCTAAGCCTTGCAGATACAAATAAATATAAAAGTGAGACAGTCCTTGTGTGCAAAGGGCTTCATTCTAATAGAAGCATGTGTTGAGGAGTTAGTGGCCAGGGAAGGAAATGTTTGGGGGTGGGGTGGAGAAGATGCTAGGAAGCTGAGTAGATCCACAATTAGAACAGTCAATTGACACACCCTGTCCAGGAACAATAGCATTATGGCAATGTCGATTTGATTACTGACCCCAGAGTAAGAGGCAGAAAGGGGGAGGTAATATGTGGGTGTTGAGATGGCCAGAGTGGACAGCTGGCTGGAATGGGAAGTATGTTCTGGTCTGATAGTCTAGAGCTGCTTGGGTAGAGTGGGCTAATTGAGTTAGCTCTCACTCATTTACCTATCAAATGGTTTGTTGCCTGGCACCTCTCCCAGGATTACCACTTGAGACTTCTGGAGTCATTGGGTGCCATTTTTCTTAGGAAACCAATGTATCACTGGGTGGCATCTTCCCTGGGCCAAAGTCTTATTCTTCTCCTTCCCAGGGCAAGTCTGCATATGCCAAGGAGATAAGATTCATAGGCTCATACGTTCCTAGATCTAAAACTGGAAGGAACCTTCAAGATCATCTAGTCTTTCATTTTACAGAGGAAACTTGGAGACCAGAGGGGAAGTGACTTTCTCAAAGTCAAATTGATAGTAAGTGACTGAGAGAGGATTTGAACCTACATCTTCTAATTCCAAATCCATTGCCCTTTCCACTGTACCACACTTGCCTTCAGCACGTAAGAGCACTGACTAGAATCGGGAAGCCCAAGTTCAATTTCTGACTCTGAAACTTCTTTTCTTTTCTTTTCTTTTCTTTTCTTTTCTTTTCTTTTCTTTTCTTTTCTTTTCTTTTCTTTTCTTTTCTTTTCTTTTCTTTTCTTTTCCTTTCCTTTCTTTTCCTTTCTTTTCTTTTTTTTTTTTTTACCATATTAGCTATATTTTTAAAAAAAGACAAGAAAGATAAAGAGAAAAAATATACTTCATTTGATACTCTTGAGTCCATCAGTTCTCTCTCTCTGGATGTGGATAGCATGTTCCATTATTAGTCCTTTGGAACTGTGATGGATTACTGTTGATCACATTGACTAGAGTTGCTATGTCTTTCACACTTGATCATCCTTATAATATTGCTGTTACTGTATTCTTCTGGTTTGCTCACTTCACTCTGGATCAGCTTATATAAGGCTTTCAAGGTTTCTCTGAAACTATACCCTTCATCATTTCTTATAGCACAATAGTATTCCATCACACAATTTGTTTAGCCATTCCTCAGTTGACGGGTTCTAATGTTTTGTCACCACAAAAAGAGCTGCTGTAAATATTTTTGTACAGCTAGGTCCCCTTCTCTTTACTTTGATCTCTTTGGGGTATAGACCTAGAAACGGTATTGCTGTATCAGAGGGTATGCACGGTTTTATAGCCCTTTGGGCATAGTTCCAAATTGCTCTCCAGCATGGTTGGATCAGTTCACAACTCCACCAACAGTGTATTAGTGTCCCTATTTTCCTACATCCTCCTCCAGCATTTGTCATTTTCCTTTTCTGTCATCTTGGCTAGTCTTTCACTGATTTTCAGTATGCTTTTGGACAACTCATTTTTTTCCCCTCTTTGGCCTCAGTTTTTCCCTCCTTTAAAAAGAAAGTGTTCAAATAGATTATCTCTAAGGTGTCTTCCAGCTAGAACAAAATATAAATTGATAAATCAGGTGATTGTGGGAATCAGAAAAAAAAAAGATTAGGCTCCTAATATAAAATTCTATACTTGAGTTTTTAAAAAGTCAATGACACTAGTGGGTGGGCTGGGAGACAGTTGGTTAGACATTTCAGAAAGAAAAGATCTGGGAAGTTTTGTGGATTTTAATAAGGTAAGAATAAACAGTGACATGCACCCCCTCCCCCCCCCAAAAAACCCAAACAAACCAAAAGACC
>CM053628.1:43709936-43754528 GCA_028646595.1 Phalanger gymnotis
CCTCCCCCATTTCTCCTCCTCCCTCTCTCTCTTTTCTCTTCTTCCTTCCCCCTCCTCCACCTCTCACCCCCCTTTCTTTTCCTTTCCTTGATTCCCTCAGTTGCTGAAATGTCATCACCACAGCAAGGTTGTTGCAGGGCTGTCTTTCCGCTGTTAATGTGAGGAGTGTGGGGCTTCTTTCCCTGAGGGACTGTACATTTTGAGTGCAGATTTTTCTCTGTAGCTCAGCTCTAGACAGTTCTGGAGGAGGGAAGCTAAGGGGGAACAGACAGCCTGAAAACCCCCCTGGAGGACTCATTCTTAGAAGCTGTGCAGTGCCTGGCCTTTTGTTTCCCATAGGCCCTTGGGTCAGGGTCCCAAAAGGTCTGAAAGTCCTCATGCCCCAAGCTGACCAGACTATGTACTGAGAGGAGCATGGCTCCAGCAGTTAGGGAACCTTCAAATGAGTATTGCTACTCCCTCGGTGTATGCCTGTGGCCAAGTCATTTCCCTCCTCAGGCTTCAGTTACCTTGTCCAGAAAATGGGGAGATTGGAGAAGATGCTCTGCAAGGTGCCTTTTATTTCTAAAATCAGAAGCCTTTGCTCTCTGAGGTCCCTTCCAACTCTGGCATTCTGGAGTTCTATGAATCTTACCATCTCATTTTCCCAGTCTGTAAAATCAGAGGCTAATACCTGTCCTATGTACCTTACCAGGGTGATGGGGGGATGGAGTAAGCTCATTGATGCCTAGGTACATTGGAAAGTGAAGACGCCCCCAAGAATGGGAGCGCAGTGATTGCTGTCTCTGAATCTCAGGGATGTAAGGCCGCTCCTAAGGCCTTTTTAATTCAACCCCTAACTATGTGGAAATTCCTTCTAGCCCTTCCACCCTGCCCCCCCAACCAAAGTGGTCATCTTGAACACCTGCTTGAAGATGTCCAAAGATGGGAAACTCCCTCCCTCCTGGGGTAGGGTCTTCTTTCCTGATCACTAGAAATCCAAGGTGCAGCTCTCTTCTTAGTAGAATATCTGCTGGAGTGGCATCCTCACCTGGAAATGGGTTCTTTGTCTTTGTTGTTTCATGAGGCCCTTGGGCAGTCTGTCTGGGGAAGGAAGCCTATGGACCCCTTCTTAGAATCATGTTTTTTATTTTTTGGAGATAATTGGGGTTAAGTGACTTGCCCAAGGTCACACAGCTAAGTAAATGTCTGAGGATTGATTTGAATTCAGATCCTTCTGACTCTGGATCTCATGCTCTACCCACTGTAGCACCACCTAGCTGCCCCAGAATCATGTATTTAAACACATAAAATAAAATACACAAGATTATAAAAGATTATATTAAATATATTATAAATTATAATATAAATTAATTAATATAGTAAATTATAATGTAAATATATTAAAATCATTACCAGAATATATATATTTTTTTAAGTCATAGACCCCAGGTTAAATAGGATGGATCTGGAATCTGAGGTCCTGGATTTGAATCTAGACTCTGATACTTATTAACCATGTAGTCTTTCTGGGCCTCAGTTTCCCCTTCTGCAAAATGAGAGGGTCAGATCAGATGACCTCTAAGATCTCTTCTAGCTCTAGACTTATGATCCTATGACCCTGAACTGTAATTCTGAGTCTCCCTCACTACCTCATGCCTCGGTATATCAGAGACTTTGTAAGATACCTATGGGGCATCTTGTTTCCACTTTGATAACAAGATTCCCAAAAGCTTTTCTTAGTGGGCATATATATATATAAAATGACCATTTGTTAAGCACCTATTTTCCCGCCACTATACTAAGTACTTTATAAACATTACATCATTTATTTGCTCCTCACCACAACCCTGGGAGATAGGTAGTATTATTATCCCCATTTTGCAGATGAGGAAACTGAGGGAAGTGACTTGCTTAGGGCCACACAGCTAGGGAGTATCTGAGGCTGGATTTGAACTCAGATCTTCCTGACTCCAGACCCAACACTATATGCTATTATGGCGCTGCCACCTACCTTGTCTATCTACATTGAATGCCTAGAGCTTTTATTGCCAAGGCATCTCTCCTTCCTAACTTCTGGATGTGAAGCAAATTTCAAATTTCACATTTGGAAGACTCTAGAGTCCCAGGGATGAGGAACCTGCGGGCCCCAAGGCCACACATGGCCCTCTAGGTCCTCAAGTGCAGCCCTTTGACTGACTCGGTCCAATGCACTTGAGGACCTAGAAGGCTACATGTGGACTCAAGGCTACAGGTTCCCCACCCCTGCTACAGACTGCTCCATGGGTCTGGGTGTAGATAGGCCTCTGACTCTGGGAATCCTGAACCAGAAGGCTCATGGTTGGGACTGAAGGAGAGCTGAGTTCTGTGGTAGGGCAAATCCATGAGATTGTTGTCCATGAGACATTAGTGCCTCAAGGACTCTACACGCTTTATGTCAGTTACTGATACTCCACTGTAATGGAGGCTAGACTAAATTAGCCTGGACCAAGAATGTCTGAATGGCAAGAAAGTCAAGTGTTTATTGACAAAGGTGCTTTAAAATCCAATGACCTAAAGAGACAACTATCTGGTCCTTGGTTTCCCTATGTATAAAATGGAGGTGATAATAGGGGCAGGATGGTCTTGTGGAAAGAACCCTAGATTTGGAGATTCCAGTCCTCACTCTCTTATAAAACATTGTGTAGATCAAGACTTTTGTAAAATAAAAGGTGTTGGACTAGATTGTTCTGGAAATCTTTTCTAGCTCTGATGTTCTATGATCCGATTTGCTATGTCTTTCTCCCAGGGCCATTATGGGAATTAAATGAAATAATGGGCAAGAAAGGGCTTTGTGACCGTAGCATGATGTCTAAATGGGAGGTAGAATAGTTCCCTGAATAATGAGGAGCTGACTAGGGCTTTAGGAACGTGGCCATCTGAATAGCCTCCTTTCTCATCCTCTCACTTGTCTGGAGGAGCAGATGATGTATAATAGATTCTGGCTCTGGGGAGAATAGGAGAGGCATCACTCACATTTGGCCCCATCATTCCCGCCCCCCCAACTGATGCTGGTGCCTGGCAACAGTCAATGCTGTTGCCATCCCCAGCACCAGCCTTACTCCTCTTAATGACCCATCATGCTAGCTGTCATACGATAATTGATTGCAGCCTTTCAAACCCTATTACTAGTTTTAACACAGGCCAGCTTCACGGGTGGCAAATTTGCTGGTCACCATGTAAATTGGTACTATAATGGCTCCCAGATCAATCCATGACCATTTCCTGAGTGTTCATAGCTACCCAGCAATATACCAAACTCTATAAAGGTAGGGATGGGGGAGGGAGGATATAAGGAAAAGGGCATAGAGTTAGAAGAAACCTTAAAATCTGGAATGTCACAGATGAGAGAAAACTCACAAATCACAACGTCAGAGCTAGAGGGGACCTTAGAACTTAGCATCTTAAAACTGGAAAAGATCTTTGACTAGAGAATGTTAGAAATGATAGAACATAGAACATAGAATGGCAGATCTGGAAAGGGCCTTAGAACATAGAATGTTCTAAGTAACCTGAGAGTAAAAGTAACCAACTAAAAGTAACCTAAGAACACCCTATGTCACAGAACCCAGACTGCTTGAGTTGGGAGGAACCTTACAGCATCAGTTATCAGAATGGGGAGGGACTTTAGGACATAGAGACCTTGTAGAGACCTTTGGACATGGAATATGAGAACTGAGAAGGACTTTAGAACTCAGCGTTAGGGCTGAGAGGGACCTTAGAACAGAGAAAGTCAGAGCCGAGGAGGTACTTAGAATAAAAAATGTCATAAATAGGAGAGGCTTTATAACTTAGAATGTCAGGCCTGATAGGGGTATGGAATGTCTGAGCAGAGAGGGACCTTAGAAAAGAGAATGTCAAAGCTGGAAGAGGACTTACAAGATAAACTATCAGACCTGAGAAAAGACTTGGAACAGAGAAGGTCAGAGCTGGGAGGGGCCTTAGAACAGAGAAGGTCAAAGCTGGGAGGGGCCTTAGAACAGAGAAGGTCAGAGCTGGGAGGGGCCTTAGAACAGAGAAGGTCAAAGCTGGGAGGGGCCTTAGAACAGAGAAGGTCAAAGCTGGGAGAGTCCTTAGAACAGGGAAGGTCAGAGCTGGGAGGGGCCTTAGAACAGAGAAGGTCAAAGCTGGGAGGGTCTTCAGAACAGAAGATGTCAGAGCTGGGAGGGGCCTTAGAACATAGGACATTGAAATCCTTCTCAACACAACAGCTCTTCAGATACCTGAATCTTTTCTTCTCCGTACTAAACCTCTCCAATTCCTTCATCCTATCCTCATATGAGATGGACTTCCAACTTCACCATTCTGGACATGCTGCCTCTGGACATGCCAGTTTGTCAGTGAGGTGCCCAGAACTAAACACTGTACCCCTAACCCTAACCTAGCCCAAGATACTACAGTGCTGACTCATTATGCTTGGGAGTCCACTGACAGCCTCAGATCTTTTTCAGACATTGCGATCCAACTATTCCTTTTGTACTTTTGAAGTGTTAAGACTTTCAATTTCTCACTAATGTATTTCAGCTTACAGTATTGGATTCAACCCAATGCTCTCTCTAGCCTGTCAGTATCTTTTGGGATTCTGACTGCCATCCATTGTGTCATCTGCAAATTTAGTGAGGACACTCTTTATGCCTTTATCCAAGTCATCAATAAAGCCATTAAACAGCATAGATCCCTGGGGCACTCCACTGGAGACCTCCTGCCAGGTTGATATTGAATTATTAATGAATACTCTGAGTCTGTTCATTCACCCAGTTCTATATCCACACTACAGTATGATATAAGTCCTCAAATGCTTTGCATTCTTCTGATCTATCGCTTAACTAACCTTGTCGAAAAAGAAATAAGGTCGGGCTGGCATGACTAAGCCATGCTAGATCTTATCACTTTAATCAGCTGTTCTAGGATTTTTTTCAGAAATCAAAGTTAGGGTCACTAGCCTATAGTTCACAGACTATTTTTCACCTTCTCCAGGCCCGCAGGAGGTCTCCTCCCCATGGCCTCATATCCTCTTCTTCACAGTCCTTCAGATATCACTGACATTGGCTCAGCCATCCTACCAGGCCATTCTTTCTGAACCCTAGCATGTGGTATGACTGGGCTCAGTGACCTGAACTCATTAAAGCTATCAATTAGCCCAAGGGTGGGGGAACCTTTGGCCTAGATGACACATGTGGCCTTCTAGGTCCTCGGTGTGGCCTTTCGACTAAGTCCAAGTTTTACAGAACAAATCCTTTTCTTAAGGGGATTTGTTCTGGGAAGTTTGGATTCAGTCAAAGGGCTGCACTTAAGGACCTAGAGGAGATTTGTTCTGTGCAGTTTGGATTAGTCAAAAGACCACACTTGAGGACCTAGGGGAGCCACATGTGGCCTCCAGGCCCCAGATTCCCAACCCTTGACTAGCGTTCTACCATGTTGGGTATCACCTCCCTATAAGTTATTTTGCTCTGTCATTTTCTGTTGTAAAGATCGTTCTCTTTTGCAGAAAAATCAGAAACAAAAGAAGTATTGCTCACTCTGCCTTCTCTCTTGTTAGTTGTCACAATTCCATGCATCCCAAATAACCATCCTGTCTCTTCTTTGATTCTCCTCTTTCCCTAATAGAACTTTAAAAAAAAAATCAACCTCTTTTTGTAGAGCTAAGTTCCCTCACCAACCTCAATTTTCTGAGCTCTAGCACTTCTACTAAGTTTTCCAGGGCTGCACTATGTTCTCTTTATTACCTGCCCTTCCTTCTGTCCTCTGCACATACCTTTTAAAAATCTTGTTAGCTCTTGAGTTCCTCCTGCACACACATCAGTCTGTTCAGTCAGCTATTGGTTTTCCTCTTTGTACTTATTTCCCTTTGTGTCTTCAGAATTTCAGTCTTAGAGTTTCCCATCCCTCTCTCCCTAACTTCCTTTGAACCCTTCAAAATCAGACTGTGTCAAGCTTTCCTCTCTTTATCATGAGCTCTAGGAGGGAGTGGTGGTCACTTTTGCCCAACGTTCCCATCCTTTCCACCCCAGCCACCTTCCTATTAATGAAAATTAGATTCGGTTTTGAATTTCCCTTATAGGTTCCTTTCAAAAGGTAAATTTTCATTGAGGCAAGTGAAGAATGAGAGAGAGAGAGAGATTCAGACAATGTGTAGATAATTGCAGTCTCCCATCATTCCTCTGTGCCAGGTTTGTGATCTGTTTAACAAACTCATCTATTTTCTCTTTCAGGCCAGGTGGTCTGTAGTATACTCTGCTGACAGATGCCTTTCCCTCTAAAGCTAACTCATATCTACTTTGTATGAATCTTTCATATGTGTGTGTGTATGTGGGTATGTGTGTATATATGTGTGTGTGTATATGTATATGTGTGTGTGTGTGTGTATACACACACACACACACACACACACACACACACAAACACATATGAAGTTGTTTGCCTCCTTGAGTTAAGGCCTTTAAGAGCTTCTTGCTTGTTGTCTAAACTTTGAGCCTTTAGGCCTAGACTTTTGAGGTCATGAGTTGCTATTAGTTCTTTCCTTGGGTTTTGAAACTCTTGTGAATTGCTGGGTCAGTTTCCTAAAATATGACACCCAGAACTAAGTCACATACTCCAGATATGACTTGGTCAGGGCAGAGGACAGTAATCTATACGAGAAGATAGTTACGAATTGCGAAGTCATAATTAAATTCCTGATGAGTGGTACAGGCAGTCACTCCTAGAGCACAGAGTAAGTATGGGCAATGACAGTGGGTTAGGAGTGTTTGAGATGCTTGCTAAAAGTGGGCCTAGAGTGGACTCTTAAAGAATGAGTAGAGTTTGACTAGGAGGAGAGGAAGGGGGGGCGGGAATATTCTTGGTGCCTGATTTGTTTACCCTGATAACCTATCATGCATTTGTCATTCTCAAATTGATCTAAGACCTTGTTAAGCTTCTTTTGAGTTTTAGCCCCAACCATACCCTGATGAGACGTTTGCTTCCTACTGTATATATAATGTGGACCCATAATGAGTGCAAATCAATTAGCAAACATTAATTGAGGGCTTCCTGTCACCCAACAGCATGCTGGGCTCTGTAGGGGACACATGAGAATTACAAGGCACAGACCATCCGATATCGGAGCTGGAAAGGATTTTAGAACCTAGACAGAAACACAGACCATAGACAGTTGCTACCTTCAGAGACGATGAGAGAGCATTCCATTATCCTCATCCATAGATTCATCGACTGTTAGTGGCTGAAGTAATCTTAGCATTTATTGGTGTTTTAGTCCAACTTCTTCATTTTTCAAATGAGGAAGCCAAGGCCCAGAGAGTGGAAATGTTCATATTTGATGGTTGCCCAGAACAGAACAACAAAAAGTAAAAACAGTAGTGTATTATTAACAAGTAAAAAGTATTTCTATATACATAGAGCAACAAGAAAAAAGGGATTGCTCACGAAAGCACCAAATCAGCTACAGAGAAATTGCTCTGGGCCAGTGACCCCTCATGTGAATAAATGGCACATCCCGTATATCCTCTTTTTCAGGGGTGGTCTATAGGTTTGGGGAGGTGGCAAAAAGAGAACGAATAGAGGTAGAGTGGACACTGCCCAAAGCATGATGGGAGACAGTGGAAAGAATAACATAGGAAAATTTACTTTAGTGGAAAGAACACCAGAATAAAAATTAAAAATCTAAATTTTATTATTTTTAAATACATTATTATTTTTATTTTTTTGTTCTGTTCTTGACAAACATCATTGAACACGAACATTTCTATATAGACAGAGTAGATTGCTCATGAAAGCCGATGTCTAATAAAGCAATTTGCCTGTTTAAAAAAGAATATAGTAAGTTTAACATGTTAGTCTAATATTTTTAACTTGATTTTCTTATGGTTATATTGAAATGCCAGTGGTTTTCATAGAAATAGTTTATATCCTGCTATTTTATTGAAACTATTCATTGTTTCAGTTAGTTACTTTGCTGATTTTCTGGGTTTTTCCAAGAATACCATCCTGTTATCTGCCAGTAGGGATAATCATGACTTGTCTTTGCCAGTGGCTTTAATTTCTTTCTGTTGTCTTCTTACTATTCCTAGCATTTCTATGTTAAATAACAGAGGAGAGAGGAGGCATTCTTGCTTTATCCTTGTATTTATTAGGAAAGCTTCCAGTGTTTCTACACTTATATGCTAGCTTTCGATTTTAGATATGTAGTCTAAAACCATATTTTAAAATGGTCATTCTATGTATATTTTTTTATATTTTAAGATTTTTTTCATGAATTTTGTACTTTGTGAAGGACTTTGTTTTCCTCTTTTAATATGGTTATCTGATTTTGGTTGTTTTTTTAGAAATGATTATTTTAATTTTCTCCCTAATGTTGGATCATTGGTATAAATTCATTGTAGTCATGGTGATGTGTTTGGTTTTGGGGTAGTTTTTTTGAGATAAGTTACTATGGTCTTTTTGCTAGAATTTTATTTAAAATGCTTGTAACATATATTGTTTATATTAATTCTCTTTACTAGTTTTACTGCCTCCCAGTTTAGGTATCATTACTACACAATTAGTTTGGTAAAGTGTTTTTAGAATAATTCTTAATACACTGGTATTAACTGCTCTTTACACATTTAATAGAATTCCCATGTAAACTTGCCTGTTCCAGGCTTTTGTTTTTTGTTATTCTTGGACAGTTCTTTATCACTTTTTCATTTTCATTTTCTGAGATGGGGTGGTTTAATATGTCTATTTTATATTCTTTTAATTGAAGTATTTGATATGTTTCAAGAAAATCATTCATTTCTTTTAAATTCTCGGTTTTGTTAGCATATAAGTATGCATAGTACACTTTTTATTCTTGTAATTTTGCCTTCTTTATTTTCTATTTTGTTAATTTGGTTTTCCTTTCTCTTTTTAAAATCAGGTTAGCTGAATATCTATCAGTTTTGTTAGTCTCTTTAAAAGGCATCCATTGGTTTTATTGTGGGTGGTTTGTTTTTTTTTTTTTTATCATTTCTATAGTCTTTGTTTTCTGTCTTATCTATTCTCTAACTTTCAGGATATTCCCATTTATACCAATTTTGGGTTTGTTTATTTGTTAATTTTTTTCAATTTAAAAAATTACATACACAGTTCATTAACCATCTTTCTGTTTTGTTACTGTGCATTTTCTGGTATATGATTTTTTCCTCTGAGGACTGCTTTAGCTTCATTACAAAAATTTTGGCATGTTTTCTCATTAATATTCTCTTCTACATCATTACTAATTGTCTCTATGACTTGTACTTTAATCCACTCATTCATCAAAATTTCATTTTTAAGTCTCCATTTACATCCGAAGTTTTTGCCTATGTTCTCTCTATTGCTATTTTTATTGTGTTATGGTCTGTAAAGGAGGTATTTAGTATTTTCACTTTTTTATATTTATAATTTCTCTGTGCCTCAGGATGTGATTTATTTTTATAAAGGTGCTGAGAAATATATATATATATATATATATTCTTTAATATTCCCATTCATAAGATAAATATTTCAGATCTTTAATAGTTTGTTCAATGCTATATTTTCCTTTTGGTCTATCTTTCTGTTAGATTCAGCCAGCTACGTGAAAGGAACATTGAAGTAACCTATAATTATTATCCTGTAATCTGTGTCTTTTTGTGATTCAGTTTACATTTAGTTTTTGGATGTGCATTATATGCCATTTGTTGCATATATATATATATATATATGTTTAGTATTGCTATTGTTTTGTTGTCAGTGGTTGTTGTGGTTCAGTTGTTTGGTCCTGTCTGGCTTTCTGTGATCTCATTTGGAGTTTTCTTGGCAAAGATCCTGGAGTGGTTTGCCATTTCCTTCACCAGTGCACTCCCATTTTATGGATGAGGAACTGAGATGAATAAGGGTTAAGTGACTCGCCTGGGGTCACAAAGCTACTGCACCACCTAGCTACCCATATAATGTGGTTTCTCTATTCAATTCAACAAATGTTGAAGTTCCTACTATGCGCCATGCACTGTGAGCTGAGGACACAAAAGCAAAAACAAGACATTCAAGTAATCCACATTTTATCAAGAGAACTAGGTATTTCAAATAAGCTGGCACACACATACACACAAATAATAAGCACACAAAGAACTTTCAAAAGTAATTTCTAAGGGGAGAGTGCTGCCAACTCAGGGACTCTCTTGACATGGTGAATTTTTATATTGTTTTCTCTGATAGAAAGACTGCAACTTCTGGTTTTTTGGAATCATCTGATTTCTAGTAAATTTCATTCTAATTTCTCCTTTTCATTCAATGTGTCTGTTCTTAGATGTGTTTCTTACATACAGCAAATTGTCGGGTTTTGTTTCCTATCTGTACTGCCATACTCTTTCATTTTAGTGTATTTCCTAATCCATTCACACTTAAATTTATGATTGTTAGGATTATCTATTCTTCCATGTATACTTTTGTATTGATTTTATCCCCTATTCTCTTTTGAGTCGGTACTTGGGCCTGTTATTAATTTTATAACTTTGATGGTTACAAAACTAATTCCTATTAACTCCTTCCCCATTCCTCATCCCCTACTTCCATTTAGCTCCTCTTGATTCTAACACCGTCTTCCCCCACGCCTCTCCTTTTTTCTTTCTTTCTCTTTCTTTCTTTTATAAATGAAATAGGTTAAATAGAACCAGTTTTGTGTGGTAAGAGTCCCAAGGCACAAGGCCTGGCCTACCCTTTACCCCTATAGTCATTCACTATTCTTAAGGTCAAGTCATCCTATCTCTGCTTCGTTGACCCCCTATCACTCTAGGTCTAACTGCTTTTAGGCTTTCATAATTTTCTCCCCTAGCATTAGATATACTTCTTGAAGGCACAATCTTTTCTCAGAGAATGTGGTTTCTAAATGTGTAAATTCTCCTTAGGCAAAACCCATTATAAGATCCTTGTCTCTTACCACAAACAGGCTCCCCCACCCCCACCCCCAACCCCATCATAGGAATGTTCTTTAGTGGCACCCTTTCCTTTCCCTGTAAGGGGCAAGAGTTTGATTAAAGGGGCCATCCCTTGATTAATTTCTTAAAGAGGACTATTCACTGAATGGGCATTACCTCACTCACAGTGAGCACCTGAAAAGACCTTAGCCTAAAAGGGCCAGAGTCTCCCAATGCATCCTGAGCCATTGCCAGTCATCCTGGTGAATATCAGGCCACTGGACCCAGATGGCTATGGAGGAGAAAGTGAGGCTGGTAACCTTGCATAGCCCTCCCTCACTCAAATCAAAGTCAACTGCAAGTCATGCCATCATTTCCCTGATTTCAAGTAGAGAACGAAAGACAAACACAACAAGAGGCAAGAGGACCACTTCTTCGCTGCCCCAACCTAGTCCCCTCACCTCTCTTGCTTTTCTCCACAGACCCATTCATCTTTTGCTGAAAGACTAAGGAAATTGCTCTCCTTTCTCTGTTTACCTAAAGACTTGGTTGGGTTGCACTCAGCTTACCTTGGTACAGAGTTGCCCAGATTAGAAGATGAACAAGCCAGTCCTCACCTCAGGCTCCAGTTAGGCCCCAACTGTGTTTCGTCCCTGCCACCAGGGCCTAGCCAGAGCAGGCATCTTGCCATCTTCCCTGCCACTGTGCAGCTCACTCTCTCTCCCTTTTTCCTCTTATTCAGGGAAAAAACAATTCAATGAATAATACCATTGTTACTAGAAAGGGTATGATGGCTCCACTCCCAATTCCTGTGACAACCTAAACCAATCCTTCCATCCCTGGCCTCAAGCTTTCCAATATATATTGTGTCTTCCAAGTAGAATTTATGATCTTTGAGGGATAGGACTGTGTCACTTCTATATTTGTTGCACCCACACCAGGAGTGAGGAACCTGCAGCCTTGAGACCACATGTGGCCTTCTAGGACCTTGGGTGCGGCCTTTTGACTGAATCCATGTTTTACAGACCAAATCCTTTTATTAAGGGAATCTGTTCTGTGAAGTTTGGATTCAGTCAAAGGGCTGCACTTGAGGACCTAGAGGGCCACAGGCTCCCCAACCCTGACCCAGACCTAGCTTGGTCCTTCACCTGCCATTCAATTGATCTCTAGCTCCCCTCTGTCTTTTACCTTCCCTTGCCTTCCCCTTGCACTTCCCTGCTCTGTTATCCCTCCAGCAAAGAATATTAATTCACTTGTGGGGGATCATAGGATTTGGTTCATGGAATATTAATCAACTTTTCTTTTTTTCTTAGCTCCTACTTCTTTCAGTTACCCTTAAATCTTTGCAAACCCTTTAAGTCATTTTTGTCATTTGATGTCCCCTCTTTGTTCTTTTTTTTACTCCTCAGTTCATTTTTTTAAAGTCTATAAATATAAGAGAATTTATTTTCATAGTCTTTTTGATAATTGCATTTATTTATTCATCTTATGTTTCTCTTCTTTGGGGTGTTTAAAGATAAGAAATGAGAATAGAATTTCTGTCAATGCAAGACAGTACTTTCCCTGCAACTTAATGTCTTCAAGAGTTGCCTAGAATACCGAGAGACTAATTAACTTGCCTGGGTCCACCCAGTAACTCTATTTCAGAGGTGGGGCTCATAGCTTCAAGGCTGGATCTCTAGCCACCACATCATTCTGCCTCTCTTGGTTGTTTTTAAGTAAATGTACTGCCCACTTCTGTTATTTTAGGTTGTTGAGGTTTTTTTTGTAAGAATGCCTCAAATGTCTTTCTTTTTGAGGGGTCCATCTTTTTTTTTTTTCATTATTAGGCTCAGCTTTGCAGGACATTATTTTGTGTAGCAATTTGAACTCCTTTGCCTTTTGGAATACATATATGATTCCATTGTCTTTATTGCTTTCTCATGATTAAGGCATAATCCTGAGTTTTTGAGTTGGTATTCTTTCGCAACAGGAAGTCTTGCAAAGTGTGTTGCTTGTTATTAAAATTGTGTTCTACTCTTGATGCCTTACCTGATGTGGTAGTGACCTTGGGTTATCAAAGACTATGCCAGCATAGTATAAGCTCTGGCAAATTCTACCATCCTGGAAAGGCTTCAGGTGTGGTTCTGGCAACATTCTGGGTCTGCTTTCCAAGAATCAGTATAGATAAATATGGAGAGGGTCATCACTAGTCTGTGTGATAGCCATTTATCGATATGTTCTTTGGCTGTGGCAACTCACGAAAACAACAAAGAGGCCCAGGTGTGTTCAGTCGTCTTCCAGTTCTGTTGTAGCAGAGAGGCAGAAAAGAAAGGAGAGGGTGCTAAGAATCTGCGTTTATACCATCTATAAACTTTAACTTGACTGTTGGTACACTAAATGTGAAATCCTTGTCCAATGTTCAATGACAAGATACACTAGTAGAGAAAGCAAAATATATCAATCTCGACATTCTTATTGTAAATGAAACCCGAAGAAAGAGAACTTGCGGCTAACTTGAAGGCTGGCTCCCAAGGACTCCTTAGAGAGACAGATAAAGGAATTGGCAGTAAGTTTTATTGTGTGTCCCAAAGCAACAACAACCAAAAAAACCCACCATCAAAATAATTACAGTATTTATGCCAGTACTGGTTGTAGAGCATGAAGAGGTAAAGAGGTATGTTGAAGAACTTGCTAAGACCCTCTCAATCAATAAATGTGCTCTTTGATGCTCAGTGACTTCAGTGTAGAAGTGGGGATAGTGGGCATGATGAGAAATCTATCAGAAAACCTGAGCGAGAAGTAAAGAATGAGATTGTTCAAAGACTTAGAGATTATACAAAAGCTGCATCCTTTGGGATTGCTCATTCTTTTTTTAAAATTAATTTGTTTGTTCTATTTTAAGTTCTGAACTGCCTCTCTTCCTCCCTTCCTTCCCATCCCAGAAGGGCACCATTTGACATAGAGATAGATAGATAGCTAGACAGAGTGACAGACAGACAAATTAGATAGATAGATAGATAGATAGATAGATAGATAGATAGATAGATAGATAGATAGATAGACAGACACAGAGACAAACAGGTAAAACCATACTATACATACTTCTGTTATCATTTCTTTCTCTGGAGGTAGGTAGCATTTTCCTTCATGGGTCTTTTGTAGTTGATTTGAGTATTTATAATACTCAGAATAGCTTAGATTAATTCTTTCTTTAAGAACAGAAACAGGATTCACCGACCCTGGTAAGTACAAAGTAACAGTCACAAAAATGGAAACTGATTATATTTTAACCTACAGAAAAGGGCTCATTTGCTGGTGTGGGAGTCATTCCTGAATCAGCTTCACTGCTGACTTGTTAAAGGAGAGATCAAAGTCAGTATACAACTAGGAAAATGAATATTAAGGAGGGTAAATGGTGGCATGTGATCAAAGCAGTTCATTCCTGACCTATTTAAAAAAAGTTATTGATCATGAGAAATGGGCAATTTATGGTCAAAATGATATCACCAGCAATCACAAGGTTTAACTGTTGTAAATTAGTTACCATGACATGGAGCCCAAAGCACCTTTGTCAGTAAACGCTTGACTTTCTTGCCATTCAGACAAAGATGGTGGCCAAATGCAACAATCATTTAGAATAGATCCTCATTTGTAAAATCTTAGGAGTTAGGAGAAGGTTTAAAAGTAGTTCAAAGTAAACTTGGCAAGGAACTTGAGTAAGCAAAAGGATATTTAAGAATGCTAATGGGAGGAAGACGATAAACAGAAGAACATTGGAAACAAAGACAGAAGAGGTAACTAAAGTGGATGAACTATCCGTAGAGGAGATGTGTGTTGGAGGTGTTATGAGTATGGAGGGATCATTTCACAGGGCAAGCGAGGAAAGACAAGCTTTCAAAATTGTGAGGAAAAAAATCTTGGATCTCATCAATATCAGAAAAGAGAAAAATATGGAGAACTACTGGCCTATGTGCCTATTTTTCCATCTATATAGTTTCCATGAGAATCATCCCCACATGCAATTGGACAAGGGTCTTGCCAGGCTTTTTTCACAGGCAATATTCCATGGATGCCCATACCATCATGTAGTTGGCTGTAATCCCACTGTGCTTATAAGGGAAGCATTTGATTTGGTAAAGCAAAAGGCTTTAAGGCCTTTTAAGGGCTGTCTTCCAAGAGTTCTAACCCCCTTTGAATGTAAGCTCCTTGAGGACAGAGTCTGCCCTTCTTTTTGCGTGTATTCCCAGCACCTAGCACAGTGCCTGGCATACAGTAAGCACTTAATAAAAGCTTGTTGCATTCCTGTCTGCATCCCCATCAAAATCATTCAAGATTACTCAAAAAATAGATCAGAAGTAAATGTGTCCTATAATGGATCCTCACATCAGGGAAAACCTGGAAGAAGAAGCTGTATGTTCACCATCAGTGTTCATCACTATGATGGAGGAGATCCAGCCCAGAGTTCAAGTTGAAGAGGAATTCCCTATGAATGGAATTCTTCCAGATGTTCTTGTCTGAAGAAGCAGCTAGGTGGTACAGTGGATAGAGTGCTGGGCCTGGAGTTAGGAATGTCTAGCCTCAGACACTTAACTGTGTGACCCTGGGCAAGTCACTTCACCTGTTTTCTTCCTCTGTATAATAGGGATTATAACAGCACCTCCCTCCCAGTGTTATTATGAGGATTGAATGAGATAACAGGCACAGTGCTTGACGCATGATCGGCACTAAATTATACTTAGTCCTTTTCCATTCTTTCTGTAGATAGTATCGTCCTTGTAAGAATGTAACAGAGCCTCCTGGAAGAGAGCCTTAACCTCTTGAAAGATTTTGGCTTGACTATCCACCCTGGGAAAAAAATGAGTGGCCAAAGATTGTCTCTTGCCCAGATTGTGACATATAGTTGGATGGCCAAACCTAAAGAGCTTGTCAGTCACTGGACAAATGGACAAGTTGGAGAAGCCAAGTGGAAGTTCCAAAGCCCCCAATTTCTTCTGTAAACAGAGGCCTACCCTTTCCATACCAGTATTATGTTGGTGATGTCACATGGCTTCCAGACATGGAACACAACTGTCTTTACAGAACTAGAGACAAATATCACTCAGTGGAGAGGGGCATGGTGGGTATGATTAAGCTGTGACAGAAAACGAATGAGGAACTTCAAGGAAGAACAGTGTGTCACCAGGGAAATCTGTGCTAGAAGAAACAGACAAGCTGGTCATATGGCAGAAGTGAGGAATGCCAGGGAGACAACCCAGGTGTTCCACTGATATATCTATGATAGCAGGAAAAAGAAAGGCCTCCAGAATGTTGGGCAGATCTCTGGTGAATATAGGGGAGAGCAGTTGCATAGACACATGGGCAGGGACAGGTGGGTTACACTCTCTGTCTTTGGAATTATCCAAATTGAAGCAGCACAATTAGTGCTTTATTGTCTGCATCCAAAAGTACTCAGCCATTTGCTTGTGGTATTTGTCACAATTCGATATTCAAGTTGTTTTGTGTTGTCTCCTTCTTCTAAGAGATTCATAATCCTTAAATGATCTCTTTGCTCACAGGCCTTCAAGGTCGATCGCTTTGACATGGATAGAATCCATTCAATTTGTCATCTCCTCTAGTGTCTCTTCTGCCAAGTTTTCTTCAACTCCAGTATTTTTGTGTTCCAAATTCATTATTCTCTCACTCAGAGCCTCTACATTTTTTGGAGAGATTATCCGTGCTGTCTTCTAAGTTCTATATTCCATTGTCTTTTTTAAAAAAAATTCTTTGTTGAGAGCTTAGAATTCTGACCCAATTTCATTCCTAACATCTTCTTTTAAAACTTTTATTTCTCATTTGAACCATTCTGGAGTTTCTCGCTGTTGTTCCATGATCCCTGGGGAGTCTACTAAATTCTTGTTTTTCTTGGAGAATTTTGGTTCTTTTCCCTTCATTACATAATGCTTGTGTATGTAGTCTTCTGGCCTCTCTTTGAGTTTTTGCTCCTTTTCCTTCTATCTTTAGGAAATGCTTTCTGTTGGTCGATCTGCTCGTGAACTAGATTTTCACTCGGTCTTTTTTCCTTGGCCTATCAACCTTCCTCTTGTATTCCCAGTTGCTTGATCTTGATTTTTCCTCTTCATTCTTTGGTCCCTTCCACTTCTATTGCTATACTAATCCATCCACAGCAAGTATCTTTGGTCTCTTCATTTGGGGACCTGGCACAGGTCCTTACCCAGGTTAACTCCTGGGAGTGTGGGGCCTGGCCTCAGCTGGCTTTTGCAGCCCTCTCCCTTGGGCATGCTCCTTCCTTTCCTCCATAGCCATTTTGGGCTGTTTTCTACACTTTCTGCATCCCCTCCCCCCCGCCCCAGTTGCTTCCTTTTCCCTTCATGTGTCTGAGTGGAAGCACCCACCATGTGTGGAGGTGAGGTGAGGTAGAGTTTTAGATGAAGTCACTGTGGTGGGGGGACCTCATAGGGATCCACACTGCCAGAGCCTAAAATGTAAGCCTGTAAGATTGCTTTTGCTGTCAATATTGGATTTGTGGAGTGGGTTTGAGGGTAAGGATACTGAATGGGACCTCTAAATATTTAAATTCTCCTTCGGTATTTCAAAGGATTTTTTCCTTGTCTACTTACCTTTTGGATTCAGCTTTAATTACTCTATATTTGAGAGCAACATGGTATAACACATAGTAAAGTTTGTCTTGAAATGGAGAAGGCATGCTGTCTTGTGTGACCCTGGACAAGTCACTTGACTTCTCAATATTCTAGGCAACTTTCTAAGACTGGGAGTTGCAGAGAATGTGCCAGCCTGCAATGGTAGAAGAGGTTCCCTTTACCAATGAAATTCCAGGCCCTGTATCTGCTATATAATTTCTTTTTCTGTTGTTTTGAGGCTGGAGGGGTTTGAGAAAATTCATTTCTCCACCATATTCCCTATCACCTGGCCCCTTTGGCTTTGTATTTCCAGCGTGTGGCACATAGCAGGTACCTGATAAATACATGCTGTTGTTGGAACACAGCCTCTTCTGAGTTCTCACCCTCTAGAGTGTTTCTGCAGCATTTGACACTGTCAACCCCTCTTCTCCTTTGTGTTTGGTTGGATAATCTCTTTTTCCTCAGCTTTAGTTGTGTCTTGCTTCCATTCCCAGCCTTCTAACTACTCCTTTTAGAGTTCTTTGATTGCTTCATCATCCCCTGGGGCTTTGGCCATAGCCCATTTCATTTTCTGCACATATCCCCCCCTTGGCAGTCTCATCTGCTTCCACCACTTCCAATTAGCACCTCTCTGCATATGGCTCCAATATCTCTCTTATTCAGCCCAATTTTCCCTCTGAGTTCCAACCCTCCATGCCCAGCTGCCTGCTGGTCATCTTCACCTGGCTGCTCCTGCTGGCACCTCAAACTCATTTTGGCCAAGGTTGACCTCCATCTTCTTCTTCTTCAATTTGCCTCTCCTCCCAGCATCCCTGTTGCTGTTTTTGATCCTAAGCTCTTCTCAGCCATCCAGCATCAAAAACCTGGCAGTTATCTGTGTCTCTCACTCGCCCCATTCGAACAGTTGCCAAGCCCGGTCAAGTCTGACTCGCCAATATCTCATTTGCTTCTTTCCACCCTCAGCACCTTTTTCCTAACCTATAGTCTTCTGCTCCCAGGCTCTTCCTTTTCAGGTACCCAAACAAGTACCCAAATAATCTTCCTAAGTCGCAGGTCCAGGCAACATATGCTCTTTTGTAAAGAGTTTCCTTATCATTGTAAACATAAAGCCCAAGTGGGCCTGGGGGCCTGGCCTTGAAGGCCCTTCCCATTCTGACCCCAGCCTCCCTTTCTAGTCTTCTTTCATACCATACCCTGTCACACATTCTCTGTTCCAGCCAAAGTGTTTTATTCATTATTGCTGGTACCATTGGACTGACATCCTACCTCAGTGGGCCTGAAGAGGTTTAAGGAAAAATGATGGTGGTAGGGAACC
Source organism: Phalanger gymnotis (assembly GCA_028646595.1). Taxonomy (NCBI): domain Eukaryota; kingdom Metazoa; phylum Chordata; class Mammalia; order Diprotodontia; family Phalangeridae; genus Phalanger; species Phalanger gymnotis. The sequence continues at coordinate 43,728,782 of CM053628.1, forward strand.
ATACGTTTCTAGGGGTGCTCGAGACCCCAAAATACCTACACGCCGGGTCCTGCCGAAAGAATTCCACTCAAGCCTTCTCAGCCAAGGAAAAAGACAAAGTTTATTAAGGATTCAACCCATAATGGGTTGTCTTAAGAAATCCCACCCTTTGTGATGCCTGTTTTCACAAGCGGGTCAGATTCAATCTACTGAGCTAGATTGAATCTGAGCACCTTCATGGAGGCAAGATGGAAATTATATACACAAAGATTGTAGGAGGGATTGAGGGGTGGTCTGGGGTGACTAGAGGAGGGCTTTAGGGAGGGTCTTGAGGAAGAGTCTAAGGAGGAGGAGATGAGGTCAGACTCCAGGAACCAAGAGAATGGGATTAAGGGTGGGAAGTAGCTGAAGGCATGGATAGATAGTATCCAGGGTGGGAAGTAGCTGGACAATAAAGGATAAGGCTAGGTAGAGATTTAGGCCTAATGATAATGTAAGGCTTATGGCCTTAAGGAAAGGCCAGATCCAGTTGGAAGATTCAAGGACAGCTCAAGGGGGCTCCCAGAGAATGTATTCCAGATTGAAGGGGGTTCCCAGAGACTGTGCCCTCATCAGGCCCTCTTCCTAGGCCCCTTTTCAGCTTTGTAACCCTTTCAAAGCCCAGTACTAACCCGGTGGTATATGCTTAACTGAAAGTGTGAATTGAATTGAATTACAGGATTATTGGATCTGGAGCTTGAAGGACACCCAGAGGTTGTCCAGTCAACCCCTTCATTTTACAGAAAAAGAAAGAAACTGAGGCCCAGGTGGAGAGTATGACTAGGCCAAAGTCACACATAGGATCATAAAATTATACATCTAGAGCTAGAAGAGATTCCAAGGGACATCTAGTCCAACCTTCTGTTCTCTCCCCACTCCCCCTCCCCCCATTTTAGAGATGAAGCTCTAAACGAAGCTGAGGCCCAAAATCATAGGGTAATGGGCCTAGGGCTAGAAGGAAGGAAACAAGCATTTATTAAGTACTTACTGTATGCCAGGAACTATGCTAAGCACTATACAAACATTATCTCATCTCTGGGAGGAAGATGCTGTTACTATCCCTATTTTACAGTTGAGAAAACTGAGGCAATCAGATGAAGTGACTTGCCCAGCGTCACACAGCTAGGACCTGTCTAAGGTTGGATTTGAACTCAGTTCTTCCTGACGCCAGGCCCAGCTCTCTGTGCACTGCGGTACCACCTAGTGGCCTCCGTAGGCAGAAGAGACCTTGTTCAGTAATTTTTCAGTTGTATCTGACTCCTTTTGGGGTTTTCTTAGTAGAGACACTGGAGTGGTTTGCTATTTCCTTCTCCAGCTCATTTTACAGATGAGGAAATTGAGGTAAACCGGGCGAAGTGACTTGCCCAGGCTCACACAGCTAGGAAGTGTCTAAGGCCAGATTGGGACTCAGGAAGATGAGTCTTCCTGCCTCCAGGCCCAGTACTCTGTGCACTATGACCCCCCTAGCTGCCCTTAGAAGATACCCTAGAGACCTTCTAAAACATCCTCCTCATTTTAGAGATGAGGAAATAGATTCAGAGAGCAAGTGACTTCCTTAAGGTCACACAGTTTGAACCTAGGTCCTTTTCCTCCCAAATCTCTCACCCTTGTCACCATAACACAAACTGAGTATAGAATGTGAGATCACGAAGAGACTTTGGAATATCATTCTGGGAACAGGGGGAGCACTCTCAGGGTATCGAACACAGAACATAAGAATTATATAAAACCTTAGAGATTGTCCACTTCCACTCTAATTTTACAGAGAGGAAACTGAGGCCCAAAGGGACGAAGTGCTGTATTCAAGATGACACAGTGAGTTCGAGGCCAAAGACTTCACCCCAGGTCTCCACTCCAGCACCAGCCCAAGGATTCCATCAAGAATCTTCCCTGATCCTGAATTGCTTCAGGCACTTGGAGTCTGACCTCAGGACTGCCATAGCTTTAGCTCTCATTCTCTTGGGGTTGTTTTTGTTTTGGGGAGGTGAGGCAGGAATAAAAAAACTGGACTCTGATTTCTTCACCTCCCTCTCCTCCCGCCCCCCCTCCACTCTGCCCTGCAACCATTATCAGAGCAAAAGCCCAAGGCGCCTGGACGTTGGGCCTTTATGTGAAAGGTGGCACAACTAGGGTGGGGGGAAGACTCCTGGGAGCAGGGAGCCCATCAGCATTGACCTGCCAACCTTGACCCCTGCCAAATGTGGCAGTGGCCACTGCTGAAAGAGTTTTCTTGAGTTCAGCTGGTTTCCTAAAGATAAGGGGGAGAGAGAGAGAGAGAGAGAGAGAGAGAGAGAGAGAGAGCCACAGGGATGCTTAAGATGTGTGCTGAATTGAAGCGTTTAGCCAAGACCACCAATCCTAAGTCTACCATTTTAGGAAGGATATTGACAAACTTGGTCTAACTCAAGGAGGCTGACAGAATGGGGAAGTACCTTGAGGTTGTGCCATTTAAGGACTGGGCAGAGAAATCAGAGATGTTTGTAAACAACTTAGTGACTCATTGTACTGGCTTCAGACATTTACTAGCTCTGTGACCCTGGCCAAATCACTTAACCTCTGTTTGCCTCACTTTGCTCATGTGTAAAATGGGGCCATTCATAGCATCTATTTCACAGGATTGTTGTAAGGATCAGATGAAATAGTGTGTAAAGCTCTCGGTTCCTCTGTGTGGCCCTTGACCAGTCATCTCACTTCCCTTGGCCTCAGTTTCCTCCTCTGAAACTCTTACCAGCCCTAGTTCTAGGATCCTGACTTTGGGTGAATATTTTGCCTCCATGGGCCTCAGTTTCCTCCTGACCTGAGCTCATGGCCTCTGAGGACCTTTCCAATTCTAGAGCTATGCTCTTATGAATTAGAGCATCCAAGAGTGGAATGAGGTGCCTCAAGAAGTAGTGAAGGGTAGAGTCTGGTAGTTACTGGTCTGGGATATATGATAGGGTTTCCACCATTGGGCAGGCAGTTGGACGGGATGGCCCAACCCTGAGGTCTCTTCCAGCTGTTGAATTTGATAGTACCTGGTTGAGTGTCCTGAGAATATTATTTATTAGTATACCTCTGTGACATAGGCTGGGCAGGCCTTGTTGTCCCAGAAGTGACTAGTCCGAGGCCCTGCAACCAGTAAGGGGCAGAACCAGGACTAGTACCCAATAGGACTAATGCTTCTCTGCCTGCCACCTACTTAGGATCGCCTGAGGGCAGCTCTCCCATCCTAGTCCCTGAAAATAGGCTTTATACCAGTCATTTATATTTGCAAACCTTCTTTTGTTTTTCCTGTAGTACAAAGGGAGTATGTCTCCATCCCAATGATCATCCCTGGTTAGTGAGGCTTTCCTTTGTTGTAGTGAATCAAAAAGCATCACTAAATATTATGCACAGGGCCTTAATTTAGAGGCTGCCCTTACTTAGCCCTTCCTGCTCTGCCATTCTGTGTTCTGAGGGCCCTCTCACCTCTTACATTCTCTGTTCTAAAATCCCTCCAAGGTCTGGCATTCTATATTCTGAGGTCTCCCCAGCCTAGACATTGGGTTTTCCAAGGATTCTCTCAGGTCTGATAGTCTGTGTTCTCCAGTGCTATCTCCATTCTAGAGTCCCTCACAGTTCCAGGCTCTCCTCTGTGATTCCATTTACGTCCCATGGAATTGGATGGCCCTGGCAGGTCAGTTTTCTTGAGTTGGTAGAGACTTTCATTAAGGAAGGTTCCGGAAGAGTGGGCTTCAGCAGCCCCGGAGCTGTGGGCCTGGCCAGTGGCCCATACAGCCCCTAAAAGGACTCGGCCTCGTCTGATTTAGCCTCTTGTGAATGATTCTGGCCTGCATTCTGTCCAGGCACTTTTGTGCCACAGGGTTCTTCAGAACCAGTGGAGCTGAGGGGCGGCTAATGAGGCCCCTGCACACGTAATTGCAGGATGCACTGCCTCGGCTGCCTTGGATTAGACCGACAGAAATAATAACGTTGCTAGGCTTGTACTGAAGCTGTTAGTTCTCATTTGCAGTTGAACAAACAGAGGAACACTGTGCTATGCACATTAACCCGAGAACAGATTGGAAAACAGCCTTTGTGAGATGGATTAGGAAAAAGCCATAATAACAGGCCCCCAATTCTGTCCAATGGTTCTAATATTGAGTTACTTAATAATCCTAATAAGATAGTGGGGCTTATTGGCATGGCTTCTGTGTACAGAATTGACCCTTACTGCTTGGGTCATTTCTGTGTTAGAGCCGTGGAAAATTCCATCCACAGACAGGGAAGGGGCTTAACGAGCTCACAAGAGACCTCCTGGGTTCCTGCAGGAGAGGAAAATAAAAACAGACTTTGGGACCTAGTGAGTAATGGATCAAAGGGAAGGGGGCATTGAGAATCACACAAGGTCAGAGGGCACTGAGAACAAAGGAGCTGGGAGGGCCCTTTGAACAGAGAAGGTCAGAGTTGGGAGGGGCCTTAGAACAGGGAATGTCAGGGCTGGGAGGGGCCTTAGAACAGAGAATATCAGAGCTGGGAAGGGCCTTAGAAGGGAGGATGTCAGAGCTGGGAGGGTCAGAGCTGGAAATCCTACAAACACTTAAGTACTTCTGCATTTTATATTCCCCAGCTGCTTTCCAAATCTCATATAATACTGAATGAATAATTAGGTTATCAACTTAGAAATAGCCAAGACTTTATCGTCCATCTGGTCCTCTCCTCCCCCTCCCCCAGTTTTACAGTTGAAGAAATTAAGGCCCAGTAAACTCCAGTTACTCCCCCAAGGTCATCCAGCCCCTTTTGGTAAGCGGCCCAGCCGGATGGCCCCGAGGGCCTTCAGCTCCAACCCCAGCCTTCTTTTCCCTGCAGGCCTACAATGCTTCTCTCCCTTGCTGATTTAATTTCATCTAAGTAGTCACTTTGTGGCTCCTGGAGTAATCTCCAGTTAATTTGCATCTTCTTCTTCTTCTTGTTTATCTCCCACCGTGCTTGCCAGTATCTGGTTTAGGCCTTCAGTAAATCCCTGGTGATTTGATCTAAGCAGCCACTGCGGAGCTCCTAGACTATGGTGTATTTACATCCTCTCAGGGGCTTGGTAATTCCAGGGGTCATGGGCAGCCCTGCAGTGGAGGGCTAAGCAAGGCAGGCAATGGCTTCGGCCAGAGGGAGCCAGGCTGGCCATTGCCCCAGCTGATCCCCAGGCTCCACTTTGAGCTTTCCCTTAAGCAAACTGGTCAGAAGCAAACAGAATCAGGCAGGCTGCTTCCTCTCCCCCACTAAGCCTCCTGTGGCAACGGGGGCGGGGATAGCCCAGCTGGCAAGGAGTTGACATTTGGATTTGAGGGAGATTTCAAATCCATCTTTTGGAAACCCTTTCCTGGCCAGAGAGAACAGCTTTCATCTGCGATCCCATGTGCCCACTCTTCCATAGAAGGAGATAAAGCAGAATGTTAGAGCTGTAAGAGGCCGTGAATATTCCATGTCCCAAGGTCCCTCCCAGGTTGGACCACCTTTGTTCCAGGATCCCTCCAAGGTTGGACCTCCTCTGTCCTGAGACCCCTCCAAGGTTGGACCTCTTCTGTCCAAGGCGCCCCTTCCAGCTCTGACTTCAGTAGCACAAAGAACATCAGAAGTGAAAGGCACCTTTGAAAAGAACGTAAACTTTATGAATGAAGAGGAGCCATTAAGATCACTTATTGCAAGCCCCTCAATTTACAAATGAAGAGACCAAGTCCTAGAAAGACATCAGGAACTTTACGTGGTCCCACAGCTTTTCCAACCCTAAGTCCAGACTTCTTTCCATGACACCTCAGCAGCCACTTTATTTCCCACTAAGACTTTCCAAAGAAGGACGCAGCCCTAATTGAGGTCCTACCCTAAATGAGACCTTCTTTCCTAGGGCCTCCTCCCCCAGGAGCGAGGCCTTTTGGTCTTCAGTGATTTGTTACCCTCCTGTTCCTAGGATTGCTCCGGAGCCAATTCATGTGGTCATGGTCTGTAGTCTTAGTGGTACAAACAGGATTTGAACCCAGGACTCCTAACTCCAGTCTACTTTCTACCGCAGCAGGCTTCTGCTGAGGGCCTGACACCTTAATGTCCTTCTTGTTCTGGTCCTCAGAACCATTACCAAGGAAGCCCTTTGCCCTCTCTTATCTGCCATTTCTTCCTTTGTAAGATGAAAAGGTGTTGGCCCAGGCCACCTCTAAGTCCTCTTTCAGTTCCCAGTCTGGGATCAACAACCCAGAGGCCTGACTCTGCTTAACAGCCTGTAATCAAGGGTGCCTTTCTATGCCTGCGCTGGCCTCCCCTTCTTTGATTAGCCTGCTGGCATTCCTGAGAAGCCAAGGCGCCCAACCTCCAGCTCACTTTCCTCCCTCCCCCCACAGCATTCCTGCTGCCCTTAGCCTGGGTAACAAGGATGCTCATTCTCCTAGCTCTGGGGGCGGAGGTCTCATCCTCACCTCCTTTCACCCCCCCCCCCCCATCCATCTGTTCCCCTTTATATTTGTCTGGCTGTTAAGATTACCATAGTGACAAGGAAGGCTGGCCAGGGGCAAAACCATGAAGGTACGAGATGGTCTCTGTTGATTCCAGCCTCTGGTCTTCTCTTAGGATCCTTCGGAGTCCCTCTATTTTATAGATGGAGAAACTGAGGCAAAGAGATTCAAAGGGAGTTTCTTCCTGTCACATAGGTAGTAGCAAAGTTCCTTGTTTGATTTCCAATCATAGGGTCATAGATATAGAGCCAGAGGGGGCCCTTGCCCTTCGAGGTCATGGTGTCAACTTCCTTATTCTACAAGAAACTATAGATGGGATGTGAACCCAGGTGTTCCCAGCTCCAAGTCCAGTGCTTAGCCCTCCTGTCCCTTCACCTCTCCAGACCCAGCCAAGCAATCCCTCTACCTCTTCCTGGCTTCAGAGGAGAGTCTGGTCTTTCAGGCCTCAAGCCCACCTGCAGCCAACCTCCCAGGGATAGGGAGGGGCTTGTTCGGGAAGAGGGAGCCCTGATGGCAGCCTGCTTCTCTATTGTGGAAAGACCCCCTCCCTTTGCTGCTTCAATGAATAAAGATTGAGAGTTGGAAAGGAATTTAGAACACAGATCATTGAACATTAGAACTGAAAAGAGGTTAGGTTTTTTTTTTAAAACCATAAACCATTAGAACTGGAAGAAAAAAAAAACCCAACCCCAAACCCTTTGAAATGCAGAATGTAGACTGTGAGGGCTGGGAGGGGCCTTAGAACATAGGACCCAGGCTGTTAAGAGTTCCACTAGAGCTTAGAGATCTTGCCTTTGTCCATTTCTTTCCCAGGTGACAGTTGGCTAAACTAATCATCGGATAAACTCAGCTCCTCTTCCTCCCTCCTGAATTTTTTTCCTCCAGGATGGAATAGGGTCTGGACCAGTGATTTTGTCAGTGTAGCAGGGATGGGGATCCTACAGCCTCAAGGCCGCATGTGCCCCTCAAGGGCGGCCCTTTGACTGAACCCAAACATCATAGAACAGATCCTTTTATTAAGAGGATTTGTTCTGTGAGGTTGGGATTCAGTCAAAGAGCTGCCCTTGAGGACCTAGAGAGGATTTGTTCTGTGAAGTTTGGATTCAGTCAAAGGGGACCTAGAGAGTCACATGTGGCCTTGAGGCCACAGGTTTCCTACCCCTGGTAGTGCTTTCTCTAGGCAGTCACTCTATCCATGGATACAGAGAAGCAACAACTCTTCTGTAACTTAAAGTCTTACAGAGTTGCATCGAAGGGTTCCATGACTTGGCCAGGATCTCACTGACAGTTTGGGTCAGAGGAGGGACTAGAACCCAGGTTTCCGGAAGTTGCTTGCTGTATGACTTTGAACTGTCACTTCCCTCCCGTGGGTCTCAGTTTCCTCTTCCGTAAAGTGAAGAGGGTTGGATAGCTCTTCCAGCTCTAAATCTGTGATCCTAGGTCCCTTGCCCTCCATGGGCCTCAGTTTCCTTTTCTGTAAAATGAGAGTGGTTAGAATAGCTGGCATGAGAGGCTCCTTCCAGCTCGAGATCCCAGGTCACCCTTTTAAGAACCCTTTCATACTAGGCCCTTCAGCCTTCAAAGCCCCCTCCCAGGTGGGACATTCTGGACTTTCAGGTCCCCTCCAGTTCTGGTGTTCTTTGATTTTCTAGAATTTCCAGGGACCACAGGTGAGGTGTCCTTCCCATTGTTCTGTCCCCCATTAGCTGCCCTGCCCCACTCCCCTGCTCTTCTGTTCCCCAGCCCTGGCCCTAAGGCTCAGTAGACCCCAGGCTGCCAGAAGCAGCTGTGTTCAGCCTGGTTTATGTTAAACCCCTCAGTTCTACAGGCTCACTCGGTCTACGCCAGCATTGTGCAAAGCTTAGAGAAACTAATGGGTTATTAGTGGGTGAGGCTTTTACTGTTAAAAATAGGCCGCCTCCTACCGCCTCAGCCATGTTGGCGTTCAGTGCCGTGATAATTCTTCTCTGAGGCAGTCAGTCCCTTGGCTGATCAGAATCCCCAGTGTTCTTTATCGATTGCACCAAAGGCCACTGGGTAGCATATGGCAGGTGTGATTTTGACCTTTCAGGAAGAAGAAAAAAGGAATCTGAGGGGAGGTTGGCCCAGCAGGGTGGGGCCTCTGTGCAATCAGTCATCTGAATCTGACTACAGTCAGCCTCTAACTCCCTCTTTGAAAGACCCAGCCTTCCTTGGCACTGTCCAAGTCTCGGACCCGAGACCAGCTGACAGCTGGTTGGGCTTGAGCCATTTGTAACTTAACACTGCTTTCCTAACAATATCCCTGCCAGGTTGGAACAGTGTGCTGACTGTTGCCCCCATTTCACCAGTGAAGAAACTGAAAATCCAAGAGGGAAAGAAAACTGCTCCTTGGGAACCAGACGCAGACTTGAAATTCTAACCCAGAACTTCCAATCCTGAACAAGCCGGGTTCCCCTTTTCAGGATATCATGCTGCTCCCCAGAACCCATTCCTTACAGCCATGTCATCTGGCCTTGGATCACTCCAGGAGAATGAATTCAGTCCCACTGGGGCTATCAGAGCTAGGAGAGATCTTAGAACATGGAATGTCAGAGTTGGGAGGGGCCTTAGAACAGGGAATGTCAGAGCTGGGAGGGGCTTTAGAACAGAAAAGGTTAGAGCTGGGAGGAGCTGTAGAACAGGGAAGGTCAGAGCTGGGAGGGGCCTTAGAGATCATCTTGTATAGATACATTTTTTTTTTTTAGTTTTAAGTTTGTTTTTAATTTTCAACATTCGCTTCTATAAGATTTTGAGTTCTAAATTTTCTCCCCTTCCCTCTTCTTGCCCCTTTTCAAGACGGCGTGCAATCTGATATAGGCTATACATACATGTACAATCATATTTAACATATTTCTACATTAGTCTTGTAAAGAATTAGAACCAAAAGGAAAAGCCATAAGAAAGAAGAAACAAAAGAAAAAGAAAAAAGAAAATAGTCTGCTTTGATCTACATTCAGACTATGTAGTTCTTTCTCTAGATGTGGATAGCATTTTCCATCATAAGTTGTTTGGAATTGTCTTAGATCCTTGCATTGCTGAGAAGAGCTAAATCTACCAGAGCTGGTCATCACACAGTGTTGCTATGACTGTATACAGTGTTCTCCTTGGTTCTGTTCATTTTACTCAGCATCAGTTCATATAAGTCTTTTCGGGTTTTTCTGAAGTCCATCTGCTCATCATTTCTTATGGAACAATAGTATTCCATTACATTCATATACCACAACTTGTTCAGCCATTCCCCAATTCATGGACATCCCCTCAATTTTGAATTCTTGGCCACCACAAAAAGAGCTGCTATAAATATTTTTGTACATGTGGGACCTCTTCTCATTTTTATGATCTCTTTGGGGTACAGACCTGGAAGTGGTATTGCTGGGTCAAAGGGTATGAACATTTTACAGACCTTTGGGCATAGTTCCAAATTGCTACCCAGAATGGTTGGATCAGTTCACAACTCTACCAGCAATGCATTAGTGTTCCAACTTTCCCACATCTTCTCCAGCATTTATCACTTTCCTGTTTTCTCATGTTAGCTAATCTGGTAGGTGTGATGTGGTACCTCAGTGGTTTTGATTTCCATTTCTCTAGTCAGTAGTGATTTAGAGCATTTTTTCATATGACTATAGATAGCTTTCATTTCTTCCTCTGAAAACTGCCTGTTTGCATCCTTTGACCATTTATCAATTGGGGAACTACATTCTTTCCAGCAGTATTTCACTGCTTCCCCATTCAAGACTATTTACTATTATAGTCATTTAAAACACTATGAAATTTATAAAAAGCAATTCAGCCACCTCTCTGCATTCTATTTAATTCCAGGCTTCATTAATTGTCTTACCTGTAGCATTAGTTGAATACATATGTCTTGATGGACTAGCTCTATGGGCTATCAATTCATCTGTATATCAAAGTGTTGACTATAGGCATTCTTCATCCACTTTTTTTTTCCCAAGTAGATAGTTATACTGAGATGTCTTACCCAACTTAAGTTCTCATTTAATGAGCCTTGAAGACAGGGCACATTTTGTTTTGAGTTTTGAAGGAATCTTTTGTTTGACTTGTCTCCACCACCTTCATCCCTTTCTAGTCTTTTTACAGTTTCTTCTCCTTCTCCTACTCCAGGACCCATTGACACCAGGCCCCTTGTTCTTCCTCACACATAAAATTCCATCTCCAGTCTCCTTCCTTTTGTATTGCCTGTCCCTCCATGCCTGGAAGCATTTTACTTTCTCATCTCTACCCCTGGCTTCCTTCAAAACTCAACTCCACTTGTGTAGTAGGCCTTTCCTGATCCCCTTCATTGCTAGGGCCTTCCCTCTGAGATTTCTTTCCATTTGCCCTGTATATATCTTTTATGTTGAGTGTTTTTACATATTTTCTCCTTTTAAACTATGAGCCTTTTGAGGGCAGGGAACATGTTTTTGCAATTCTCTGTATCCCCACACAATAGACTCTTTAATAAATGCTTATTGACTGACTTAACATAGCCTAAAATTTCATTCACTTTCTTGGCTGTCATATCCCATACTATTAACTCCTACTGAGCTTGCAGTTCAGTGAGACCCCCAGATCTTTTTCAAACAAATTCCTGTCTAACCACATTTTCCCTGTCCTGTACTCTTGAAGTTGATTTTTTTTTATACTCAAGTCCCAGACTTTACATTTATCCATATTGATTTTTGTCTTGTTCAGATGAGTCCAAGGATCTAGCCTGTTAAAATCTTCTTGGATCCTGCTCATGTTATCCTCTCTGCTAGCTCTCCCTCCCAGCTTTGTGTCATCTGCATATTTGATGAGCGCACCATTTAGGAGGCATCTGGTGGCACAGTGGTTAGAGCACTGGGCCTGGAGTCAGGAAGACTGGGGTCAAATCTGGCCTCCAATACTTCCTAGTTGTGTGACCCTGGGCAAGTCAAATAACCTTTGTTTGCTTTTGTTTCCTCAACTGTAAAATTGGGGATTATAATAACACCTACCTCCCAGCGTTGTGGTTGAGGTTGAGGATCAAGTGAGATAATAATTAGGAAGTAGTTAACACAGTTCCTGGCACCTAATAGGTGATATATAAATGCATATTCCCTTCATCCCTTCCCTTTCTTCTCCCATCTACTCCTTTATTTAGGTCTTGGCTAGAAATGCCAAATAACAAAGAGCTGGCATAGAGGCCTAGGTGAGATCTCGGGCCCAGCAGTCATTGAACTGTTACCAGCTACTCTTGCCTCTGTGTCTTTAACAAATCCTGAATCCATCTAATTGGATCATTGTCCAGTCCACATCTCTCTACCTTTTTTTTTTGCAGGAGAGAAAGCAGGGCAATTGGGGTTAAGTGACTTACCCAAGGTCACACAGCTAGTAAGTGTGTCAAGTGTCTGAGGCCGAATTTGAACTCAGGTCCTCCTGACTTCAGGGCCTGTACTCACTGTGCCACCTAGCTGCCCCTTCTCTCCATCTTTTTCACATGACCAGCATGAAAGACTAGAACCTGGGCTTTGCTAAAAGTCAGGTAAAAACATATCTTCAACATTCCTCTGATCTTCTGGTATAGTAACCCTGTCCGAAAAAAAAAAAAAAGACAGAAAAAGAAAAATGGGTTGAAATTAGTCTGGTTGGACCTGTGCTTGATAGAGCCTTGCTGGCTCTTAGAGATAACCATTTTCTTAGCTATATGTTCCCCAACTGTCTTTTTAAATACTGAAAGGGCCAAAAATGTCAATTGATGATTTTTTTTTTAAGACACTTGGAACTCGAAGAGATGGAGGTCTTTCTATTTTATACCTGATTAACTTTTTCTATAGGTTTGTTATCAACATTCCTTAGCATTCAAACAACAACAACAAAAAATCATGTGATTCTACCTCTAAGGACTGGATGCATCAAGTACCATAGCTTGGTCCTCCAAAATATTCTTAAATTCTAGTCTTTCTTAATGATCCCTTCCAGAATTTTCCCAGGAATCAGACCTCAAGTTTATAGGTGTAAAGTCTGCACATTCTGTTCTCATCATATTTTGAAAATCATGACAGCACTTGCCTTTCTGGTCTGGCAGTATCTTTCCTGTTTTCCACAATCACGGTAGCTCGATTATTCCATCTGCCAGTTCATTTAGTACCCAAGACATTGGAGTACCCTAGACATTGGAGTATCCTGCTGATCACATCAAGAGAACACAAGCTCAGTACAGAGGAAAGATAGAGCAATAATGGAGGACTTCAATTATTCAGACTTCATTCTGTCAAATGCAGCTAATCATTTCTCAGCTTGCCTCCCAGATCATCTGATACTTCAAAGCTAGAGGAATCAACAAGGGGAAATTATATTCTGGAGTGGAAATGATGAGAAACTTGTGGGGAAGGGACTGTTCCCGTCTAGAGTTCATCTGGGCCAGATGACTAATTCGGCTGGGGCAGTTCTGGAGTTCTCTTACTATATCTCCTCACTTCTCTTGGGGATCTGAATGGCCCGCTCAGCCATATTTTCCTGTCATTTCTGTTGTGGGGGTCATTCTCAGTGACAGAGGAAACAAGAAATCAGTGTTTTACCATGTCAGTTGATTCGTAAGTTCCCTGTGCATCCACATTGACTTTGGAATTGTTTCCCTGTGTGTTTTGGGAACTTCATTGTTGAGAAGTTCCTGTCCTGCCAGGTCTGGCTTCCCCCATAATTTTGGTCCATGGGAACCTACCTTTTGAAATCTGCTCTCCTGAAATTTTATGGCCATTTCAGAGAAGATCTCCAACTTTTCTTTACCTTCTCTTTCCCAGACTCTAGGCGGGAACAGTCCCTTCCCCACAAGTTCCTCATCATTTCCATTCCAGAATATAATTCCCCCATGTTGATTCCTCTAGCTTTGAAGTATCAGGTGATCTGGGAGGCAAGTTGAGAAATGATTAGCTGCATTTGACAGAGCAAAGTCTGAATAATTGAAGTCCTCCATTATTGCTCTATCTTTCCTCTGTCCTGAGCTTGTTCTTTTGATGTGATCAGCAGGATACTCCAATGTCTAGGATTTGTTCTGTGAAGTTTGGATTCAGTCAAAGGGCTGCACTTGAGGACCTAGAGGGGATTTGTTCTGGGAAGTGTGGATTCAGTCAAAGGGCTGCACTTGAGGGCCTAGAGGGCCACATGTGGCCTCGAGGCTGCAGGTTCCCCACCCCTAGACTCTAGATCATTTCTATTTCTTTCTATTGGTCTCCACCCAAATGTTCTCCACTATGATTTCTCCTGTTTCCTGAATTTCTTCACATGAGTTTATCTTCTTAATATACAGTATATATTAAGAGTATATCTTCCTCATCATTTTCTCACTTTATTTTTCTCGCCTTTTTTTGCAACATGGCCAATATGGAAATAAGTTTTGCTTGATTTCACATGTATAGTAGATGTCACATTGCTTGCCTTCTCGGTGGGCGGGGGAGGGATAGAATTGGGAACTCAAAATATTTTTTAATGTTAAAAAAGAAATAAATAAAAATAAAAGAAATAAATTAAAAAATTTTAAAAATAGTATCTTCTAACTATACCACTTTTATCTTTTCCTCCCCGCACGGCTATTTGCCCATCTTGGGTTTTTTGAATAAGGTACATTCTTCCAGAGCCATATTCCAGTCATGAATTTCCTCCCATCATGTTTCAATGATACCTGTGTGTCCAATCGCCCCTTTACATTAAGACTGCTAGTATTTCTTGCTTGTTGAATAAACTTTCGTCACTCGTTTGAGGCCAGGGCTTTTATTACTGGTTTCTTTCTTGGAATTTATCTCCTATGATCTTCTTGGTGTCTCAGATGGTATTCTTTTTCCTTTATTGTCACGGCTCTCTCAGTATCTAACGTGGTGTGTATACATAAAGTTTTCTCTTCTTTCCAGGCCACAATGCAATAAAAAAGTGTAATCAATAAGGGAAATCTGAAGAAAGGATTCAGCCTCAAATGGCAACTAAACAATTTAATCCTAAAGAACAAGCAGGTCAGAGTACAAATCAAAGACACAATATATAATTATATCAAAGAAAGTGATAACAGTGAGATAGCTAGTCTGCCAATAAGTAGAAGAAATGACCAAGACAGCTCTTAGGAGAAATCTTGTCTTGAAATACTTTACTTAGATTAACAAAGAGAGAGGAAGAAGTCAATGAGTTGAAGATGCAACCCCTAAAAAAAAGAAACCCTAGAACTCAATAGCCCCCCACATAAACCCCAAGAGTAGAAATTTTGAATATAAAGATATAAACCACATTTAAGACAAAAAGCTGTTGAGACGATTAATAAGATGACTAGCTAATTTTCTTTAAAGACGAGTAAAATAAATAGACTGACCATTAGTTAATTTGATTTCCACCCACCATCCAAAAACAGAGAGAGATGGAAACCAGATTTCCAAAATTCAGAAATGCAAGACTGAGGGCCCAACAACTTAGGAGGAAATAAAGGCAATTGCCCCAAACTGTTGTGCTTAATTATGTGCCAACAAAACTAAAAACTTAAATGAAGTAGATAGATTTTTTAACATATAAAATACCTAGATTAACAAAATAAGAATTTTTTTTTCAAAATAACCTGGTATCAGAAACAGAAATTGAATTGAATAAGTCATAGATTATTCCTAAAGTGGAAGTAGGGGACCCTGTGCCTAGATTGACTTATTTAAGTGAATTCTATCAAGGATTTCAAAAACAACCCCTATAGTCAGCAGAATCATGGAGACAGTAAGTGCCCAAGACTATATTTGAATTCAGGTCTTCCAACACTCTATCTACTTCACCACCAGCTGCCTTTTCATTAGTGTCATTGAAATTATAATAGAATAGAGCAGGGGTAGGGAACCTAAGGCCATGTGTGGCCTTCTAGGTCCTTGGGTATGGCCTTTTGACTGAGTCCAAGTTTTCCAGAACAAATCCTTTTATTAAGGGGATCTGTTCTGTGAAGTTTGGATTCAGTCAAAGGGCTGCACTTGAGGATCTAGAGGGGATTTGTTCTAAGATGTTTGGATTCAGTCAAAGGGCCACACTTGAGGACCTAGAAGACCACTTGTGGCCTTGAGGCCACAGCCTGCCCACCCCTGGAATAGGGTGTCAAGGGGAAGAAGGCGATCAATGGCTACAGAGATGTCAAGAAAGATAAGGGTTGAGAAAAGGTCATTGGATTTGATAATCAAGAGATCACTGGTAATGTTGAAGAGAAATTTCAGTTGAATGATGAAGTTGGAAGGCAGATTTCTGTAGAGAGTTCAGAACAAGAGAGGAGAGAAAGTAGAGTCATCATTTGTAGGTGGTCTTCTCAAAAAGTTTAGCCACAAAAGGGAAGAGAAATATCATTGGCTCGTCTTTGGTATTTGTGGTAGATATATGGATTGATAATTTTTTATATCATCCCAGTTACTCTTTTTTCAATAGTAATAAGGTCCATCTTCTCCCCGCAAGTATTTGTCATCCTTTTCTTTTTTCAGATCGATCCCTCAAGGGGCTCAAAATTATTCTATTGCCAGCATGTACCTCCTCTGTGTTTTTTGTGGCCTAGCCCAACTGCTCGTCCTGTCTTTGTTTTCTTTAGTGCCATTTTTGTCTCCTCACGAAGCACGTTAAGGGCTGTGATTGATGTTAGAGTCCAAATGTGGCAGCCGCATTGCCATTGATAGAGAAAATAGTTTGCTATAGAAATCTTGACAGATCTTTTCCATTCTTCATTTTTTCATTGACCTTCCAGTTCCATTCTTCAGTGTTTGGTATATTTTTGTTTTTGTTCAATTGTGTCTAACTCTTTGTGACCCTGTAGAGCTCTGTCCTTGCTGTTCTTTGCAAAGGTACTGAAGTGGTTCACCATTTACTTCTCCAGTGGATCACCTTTATGTCAGAACTCTCCACTATGAGCTATGCAAGCCCCTACACCATGGCAAGGTGTTGTGATCCATAGGCAAACAGAGGTTAAGAGACTTGCGCGAGGTCATACAGCTAGAAAGTTTCTGAGGGTATATTTTAACTCAGGTCTGTCTGACTCCAAGCCCAGTGCCCTGTTCCTTGGGCCACCTAGCTGCCTCTAGTGTTTGGTATAATCTGGCCTAAACTAATTCATAGGATCATAGTTGGGTCTCTTGCTAAGCTTTCTGAAAATTTGCTTTTTCCTCTTCTTCCTGCTGTTTTATAAGGCAAAACTGCTCATTGTCTTCCATCATCTTCTATTAGACTTTACAAATGAGTTTGTCCCTCTAAACCGATGTTGAACTCTTGTAGGGAGATTGTTTTCTAATGCTTTTTGACCTTTTCTTTGTGGTAACTGATTTATTTCAGTTAGACTTCCTTAGAAAATTGTGATGGTCTATGTTGATATTTGTTCTGTTATCCAGTTCCCATTTTTCAGTATCAGTAGCTTGCTTAAGTATGTCAGGTTGGAGTTGCATCAATTTTATAGCATATCTTCTCATTGTTATCTAATTTGGAAATGATTTTGATATTTGCTTAAATCACTTAATAGTGTGTTATACATAGACTATTGAGATTTAGAAATGACTGCCATGTTGTTTGTTGTAGTCACCAACCACCAAAATATAATCAGTTTTACTTTTTATTATGTTATTTGGCGCCTTTCATGTCTGACACCTCCAGTTTCCATCACATAGATGTGTCTTCTGTATAATCACCAAGCTTTTGCTCCTGCCCTTCTTTCTACTTCTAAATCATGTTTTCTAGCATTCTTCCTATCATCCTTCCCTTTGCACTGACAACACAACTAAAGTAAAGGAGGATTTATTTTGGAGACCCTTACCGCAGTTGGTCTTTCCAGTGGCTGTTTCTACCAGTTGCCTGGCTTGTAACCCACTCTTGCTCTCTTTTTCTCCTCTTAGCTGTGGGTGAACCAGGAAGACGGTGTGGAGGAAGGGACCAGTGAGGTACAGAATGGGCACCTGGACCCCAATGCCGACTGCCTCTGCCTGGGCAGGTCACTGCAGAACCGGGACCAGATGCGTGCCAATGTCATCAATGAGATCATGAGCACCGAGCGTCACTATATCAAGCACCTCAAAGACATATGTGAGGTAAGCCAGGGATACCCCGCAGGTGGCACAAAGGCAGGGACCTCCTGAATGGGGGTATCTGGGCTCACATACCAGCCCTACCTTTCTTTCATACCTGGAACAAGACATTCTCATTTCCTGGAGGCAATGGTTTTGGTGGAAAGAGCCAGAGAACCTGGATTCAAGCCTCAACCCTAGCAAGTCTAGGTGTGACTTTGGCAACAAAACCTAATTGCCTTGATTCTTAATTTCCACCTCTGTATGGGCCTAAGAGGTGGGAGAAAAGTCCTTTTTATAATCAGTTATTATAGAAACATGAATTATCTTTATTCTCTGTGCCTCAACTTCCTCATCTGGAAGATGCAGACAATAATTACCCTTACCAGTGAGCAAATGTGCAGATTCATCTGGAGTCTTGGGACTCCATGGCGTGGTTCTCTTTCCTCTCCCAGTGTGATCTCTCAGGCTCTGGAATCTGGCTCAGGAAACCACAGCTATGTTTCAGGGGCTTCTTTCCTCCCCACAACTTCCCTGTGTGGCAAATGAAAAGCCTGAGAGACAGAGTTTCTGGGTAATTAATAGCCAATTTATTGATTAGGCTAGATGATAAACAATCAATTGACGATCAGTGTTTTTTCTTAGTAACCAAAGACAAAACCATGGAGATCACTGAATGCTTAAATATCTTTGGAAAAGTTGATGCCCCTGATAGGTGGTAATCAACCCCTACTGGTGAGCTATTAATGAGGGGGTGGACATATTAATGAGGAGGTGAGCTAAAAGTCTTCATTCAGCTCCTTCTACTGAGAATGTGACTTGATCATGGGACTCAATATAAATTTTTTTATATTATTTCATTGTCTGTGGTATCTTTTAGCATAATGTAGTTTCCCTGATTATCTTTTTTAATTAGGTCTGTTTTTACTTTTGCTTTGTCTGGCATCATGATTGCTATCCCTATCTTTTTTACTTCAGCTGAAGCATATTAGATTCTGCTCCAGCCCCTTATTTTTACTATGTATATGTCTTTCTGTTTCAAGTGTGTCTCTTGTAGACAACATATTGGTAGATTCTGGTTTCTTATCCATTCTGCTATCTTCTTCCATTTTATGGGTGAGCTCATCCCATTCACATTCACTAACTATGTATTTCCCTCTGTCCCATTTTCTCCTGTTTCTTCCTCCCCCTTTTTATCCTGTCCCTCCTCAAAAGTCTATTTTGCTTCTAACCACTGCCTCCTTTAATTTGTCCTCCCTCTTATTCCCCCTCCTCCCTTTCTCATATCCCTTTCTTCTCCTATTTCCCTATTGGGTAAGATAGATTTCTATACCCAACTGAGTGTGTGTATATATTCTTCCCTCTTTGAACCAACTCTGATGAGAGTGAGGTTCAAGTATTACCTGCTACTCCCCCATTTTCTCCTCCAGTGTAAAAGCGCTTCCTTGCATACCTCTTTTATGTGAAGAAGCTTTCAACATTCTATATCTCCCTTCCCCCTTCTTCTAGTACCTCCCTCTTTCTCACCCCTTCATTTTTTTTTTTTTTTTGGAAATCATTCCAACCTAATCAACTGTCTGTGTCACCTCCTTTTAACTGCCCTAATAATGATAAGGTTCTTAGGAGTTATTTATCATCTTTGGAATAAACAGTTTAACTTTATTGTATCCCTTATGATTACTCTTTCATGTTTACCTTTTTATGCTTCTCTTGAGTCTTCTGTTTGAAAGTCAAATTTTCTATTCAGCTCTGGTATCTTCATCAAGAATGCTTGAAGGTCTTCTGTTTCATTAAATACCCATTTTTCCCCTGAAGAATTACACTCAATTTTGCTCGATAGGTTATTCTTCATTGTAATCCTAGCTCCTTTGCCTTCCCGAATCATATTCTAAGCCCTCTGCTCCTTTAAAGTGGAAGCTGCTAAATCTTGTGTAATCCTGACTGTGGATCTATGATATTTAAATTGTTTCTTTCTGGTTGCTTAAAGTATTTTCTCCTTGACCTGGGAGCTCTGGAATTTGGCTATAATATTCCTGGGAGTTTTCATTGTGGGATCTCTTTCAGGAGGTAATTGTTAGATTCTTTCAATTTCTATTTTGCCCTCAGGATCTAAACTATTGGGACAGTTTTCCTTGATAATTTCTTGAAACATGATGTCTAAGTTCTTTCTTTGACAATGGCTTTGAGGTATTCTAATAATTCTAAAATTATGTCTCCTGGATCTATTTTCCAAGTCAGTTGTTTTTGCAATAAAATAATTCACGTTTTCTTCTATTTTTTCATTCTCTTGACTTTGTTGTATTGTTTCTTGATGTCTTATAGAGTCATTAGCTTCCACTAGTCCAATTCTAATTTTTAAGGAATTATTTTCTTCATTGAGATTTTATAACTCATTTTCCATTTGATCAATTCTGCTTTTTAAGGAGTTCTTTTCTTCAGTGAATTTTTGTACCTCTTTTACCATTTGGCTTATTCTACTTTTTGAGGAGTTCTCTTCAGTGGATTTTTGTGACTCTTTTATCATTTGGTCGAGTCTGTTTTTAAAGGTGTAATTTTTTTTCATTTTGTACTACTTTTACCAAGCTGTTAATCTTCTTTTTTATAATTTTCTTGGATCATTCTCATTTCTTTCCCTAGTTTTTCCTCTACCGCTCTTACCTTTTTCTTTAATTTCCAAGAATTCTTGTTGGATTTGGGTCCAGTTACATTTTTCTTTGATGCTTTGCTTTTAGCTGTTTTTACTTCTTCTGAGTTTTCCTTCTTCTGAGTTTATGCCTTGTTATTCCCTGTCACTGTAGCTCTTTTTATGGTCAAATTCTTTTTTTTTTTTTAAGTATTTGCTCATTTTCCCAGCCTGTTTTTTGACTTTGAACTTTATGTTAAAGTCGCCTTCTGCTTACACCATGCCAAACTCCAGGCTCTTTCATGCTGCAGTTTTCAGAGCTAGTTCTGGGGGTCTGCAAGTTTTTGGTATTTTCAAAGTGTTGTGATCTGGGTTTCACTGCTCTCCTGGTCTGTGCTCTAGTCTTCACCCAGGAAGGACCCCTGGTCTCTTGCAGCTACAAGTGTTAGTGCTTCTCTTAACCCTGGAATGGAGACCAGGCCCCTGTTCCCTTGTGACTGACCACAAGCACTCTTTTCCACCCTGGAACTATGACCCAGAACTGTGTATAGGCAATAACGCTGTCAAGCTGGACCCAGTGCCAGCAAAGGGTCCCCTGTAATCTCTTTTTGACCAGTTGTCCAACCCCCTCACCAACTTTGGGTTGAGAGTCCCTGAAACTGCTGCTGCTACAGCCACCATTGCTATTATCTCACAAGCAGGCCCTAGACAGACCTCTACTCTGGGGTCACACACTTCTCCTGCTGGCCTCTTAAGTTTTCTTGGGTGGGAAAAATGTCTCACACTCGTCTTTTGTTGCCTCTGCCACTCCAAAATTGGATTTGAGGTATTATTTTAAAGTTGTTTGGAGGGGAATGTTGGGAGAGTTCAGCTGGGTGGCAGTCTCTAATTTGCCACCTTGTCTCCACCCTCCATTGGTTTTAATTACTGGAGTTCAATTGGATGGCCTGTAGGATTCTGGGATGGAGTCTGGCCTGTTACAATGGGGAGAGAGGCGTTCAGCTGGCTGGCTCTCCCCCGGTAGCCCTTTGTCAACGTGTTCTTCCTTCTTGTGCAGGGTTACTTGAAACAGTGCCGGAAGAGGCGGGATATGTTCAGTGATGAGCAGCTGAAAGTGATTTTTGGCAACATCGAGGACATCTATCGGTTTCAGATGGGCTTTGTCCGTGACTTGGAAAAGCAGTACAATAATGAGGATCCGCACCTCAGCGAGATTGGGCCCTGTTTCCTGGAGCATGTGAGTCCCTGTGGGTCCGCTCACCTTAAGCTGGGTGGAGAGGAGAGGTAGGGGGCTCGGGAGGCTCAGGAGGGCCAGTCCACACTCCCTCCTAGCCTACATTTCAGACTACCAGGTGGCTCAAGCTCAGGCCCAGCCAGGCTGGGGATAGTGGGGGTGGGAGTGGGGACTGGCCCCGTTTCCCAGCTCTCTTCCTCATTGCCACTGTGACCTTGGGCAAGTCCCCTTTTTGCTCTACACCTGAATTTGTCTGTGAAATGGAGCCACAGTTGAAGCAGCATGTGATAGCATGCTGTCTGTGTGACCCCACACAGTCCAATAACTTCTCAGACATGAGTTTCCTAAGGTGGTTGGACAACAGTACCTTGAAGGACCTTTCCAGCTCAGACCAACGACTTAATGAAACAGAGCCCTAGAGGGAACCAGGAAACTGCTAGCCTCTCCATAAACATTCCCCCGACCCCATCTCTGCCCTTTTTCAGACAACTTGGGGAAGACCAATGTCAGCCCCCATCAGTGCCTTGCCCTTGGTGGCCACCTTCATAACAATTTGGAGTCGGTGTCGCTGTAGTTACATGCATCCCTTAATCTCCCCTGCTAATGTAGGGGTCAAATGGTCTGGATGACCCAATGTTGCTAATAACTCCCAAAGAATCTCCATTTAGCTCAAGCAGGCACTGTTTGATTTGGTTTTTAATCAGGATATTGACCAACCTAACGACTTGGTTCCCAAAGCTGTCTTTCCTGAGCACTTGTGGACAGGCCATGGTAATTAGGGCCAGACACAGCCTGGGGGTCCTTAGAGAAATCCCAAATTCAAGTTGAACAAACACTTGATAGGCAGGTCAGGCTCCAGGGAATCACACTCTAAGGGGGAGGGGGCTGGGAAATGGATGTGCAGCTAGATTACTACTGTGGTACAGTGGCCAGAGCACTTGGCTTAGAGTCAGGACTATCTGGGTTCAAATTCTACCTCTGACACTATCTGGGTCACCTTGAGCAAGTCACTTCACTACCCTAGGCCTAGGTTTCCTTCTATAAGTGAGGGGATGGAACATGATGGCCTCTAAGGTCCCTTTCGGCTCAAAATTTATGTTCTAGAGCTGGAAGCTAGACTAGACTGTCTAGTCTAACCCCTAGAATTTTACAGAGAAGGAAACCTAGTAATTTTGCCAAATTCACAGAAGTAGTAAACATGCAAAGTAGGATTTGAACCCAGGTCCTCATACTTTACAATCAGGGTTCCTTCCTTGGTCCCTTTCTGCCTCCTACGTTGTTTCTCCTTCCTTCTTTCATAAACCTGGAAAGCTACAGGGCCTCTTGCTCTAGGCCTCTCCCCTGAGGGAGATTAAAGGACTGTTTTAACCGAGGCTGGTCAGAACCTCACAGAGGTCTAGGTAGCCTCTCTGGAATGTCTCACTTTGGGGTGGGGAGCTAGATAAGGTGATGTCCAGGCTCACCATGAGTCTGCTGAAGCATTGGAGTTAGGAGAGCCTCAGCGATGGCTTGACCTCACCAATCCAGAAGGCCATCTCAGCTGCGGGAGTTGCAGGAGACAAATGTTTTGACAATGCTCTCTGCTCCCCCTCAAAATGTGGCCTCTCGTCATCTGTGTGAGCACCTCCCCAACTTGGGCCATAGCTAGGAATTCTTTCTGCCCCCCACCCAACCCATGGCCTTAGTTACCCTGCAAATTTGGACCTAGCATGCAGTAGGTGTTTAGTAAATGCTCATTGCCTAATATCTTGGCAAGTGAGACAAACTGTAACATCCCTGCCCCATAGGGGAGGTAGAGCCAGTCTCCATCAGTGCTTAGGGTGAAGGTTAGAAGCCTCCTGGGCCAAGAGGAGGGTCCAAATGGCATGCTGCATGAGGCCAGGATTTGTAGGGCATTTCAACCCAAAGGTCAGATAGGAGAAGGGGGTGTTCATAGCAGCAGTCCAAAGTCAGGGAGGCCAGCATGGGTTAAATGAGGAAGCATCACCCATTGGCAACACGGGATTGGGAAGGGCCCCTGGAGTCAGAAGACCTAAGAGAGAGAGGAGAGGGAGTAGAAATCTGATCCCACTCCTGATGCTTCATACCTGAATAACCAAGTCATTTCCCCTCCCTAGGACTCAGTTTCCTTCTCTGTAAAATAAAATGCAGTGGTATGAGATGGCCTGAGTTCCCTCCCAGCTCTAGACCTAGCCCTGAGAGGGAGCTTCATCTCGTACTGTCAGACTCTAAACAGACCCGATCCCTGCGGCCTGCAGGTTGACTTTGAAAACCACAAATGAGCATTCTCTTGGCATTGTATTTTTACTATTTGGTAAACATTTCCTAGGGATGTTTGAATTTGGTTGGGGCTGTACTCAGTACTGTAGGGCACTTGCAGGCTGCCAGGCAGGTAGTGAGCTTGACACCTCTGGCTCAGATCCCAGAATCCTAGAGTGTTCAAGCTACAAGGGACCTCTGAAGCCATCTCCTCCAACCCTCTCTTTTTACAGTGAAGGAGACTGAGGCCTGGAGAATGGGAAACGGGCTTGGCCAAGGTCACCACATGTAAGATTTGAACCCAGTGTCTCTGACCCCAAATCAGGTGCTCTTCCAGTCACACCACTATGCTATTCACTAGCTCAATATACTAATTATCTTCAACCTTCCAGCTCTTCCCACAACCTGCTGGCCATGGTCTCCTTCCACCCCTCCTTGTTTGTACACTTGGGCTCTGGTATCCTAGCAAATACCCAGGGGGCATAGCCTTTCCTATGCTCTGAAGGAGGCTGGGAGGTGCCACTTCCATCTGAGCCCAAGTGTGCTCAAGCATCCCAGAAAAGAGGCCTAGGCTCAGTCAGGAAGATTAGATGGGTCAGTGAAAACCAAGCAACGGCCTCTCGTCCAGGGCTTCTGACCCTCTGTTGTGTCCTGGGGCTCCCCACTCCTTGGGCATTCCTTCTAGCGATGCCTATGGACCCTTTCTTAGAATCAGGTTTTTAGATGCAGAAAATAAAACACAGAAGACCGCAAAGGAAGCCAGTTATATCAAAATATGGTTGTGTGTTTTTAAAAGGCCAGTTTATAGAGCTCAGGTTAATGATCCTTGGGGACCTTTCCTGCAGGAGTTGTACAGTAGGAGGCAAACAGGAGGGTGGGAAGGAAGGAGGAGGAGGAGGAATGGGGCCGGAGCCAAGGGCATGGCCAACCTGCCTGGCCTGGAAGCTAGCTGCAAAGCTGCTTTAGGGCTAAAGAGCATTATGCCCACCTAGCCTAAATGGGCTATGATGGTGGGTCCCCTAGAAAGGGGGAAAAAGAAGAAGAATTCAGCAGGCAGCCTCAAGGGGATGAGGATTCTCATTGCCCTGACACTCTAAACGCCTCTGGGTGACTTACCAAGAGCCTAGATGGAGCCAGAGGACCTGTGTTCCAATCCTGCATCTGCTCATTTCTCCCAGTTTGCCCTTGGCCATTCTCCTTCTCTGGGACTCATTTTTCCCCCTCTGTAAAAGGAGAGGATTAGACAAGATGGCATTCCAATTCTCAATCCCACCTCTCCATCCCAGCTTCTTCCCTCTTCAATCTGCCCTCAGTTTCCTTTTGATTTTTTTAGCTTAAAAAAAGAGACTTTGATACTCATTGGATAGTTCCAAGTCAGGTTCTCATCCTTATAAGAGGGGATTTGGAGGGTACAGTAAGTCAAAAGAGCCCCAAATTTACAGTCAGAAGACCTGCTTTTGGAAGAGTCCTGGCCTTGCCAACTTTTTCCCAGCTGGATTTGGGGCAAATCCCTTCCCATCTCTGGGCCTCAGTTTTTCTGTAAAATTAAGGGCTCAGAGTAGTGGCTTCTGAGGTCTAGATCTGCAATTTCTGTGTGTGACCTTAAGTCCCTTTCCCTCTCTGTTTCCCAGGGGCTTGGACTCGATGGCCTCTGAAGTCTTTTCTATCTCTGCCATTCCATGAACCTATAATTTAGGGGCATTATTGCTTGAAGGCAGGGGGTAGGAAGTAAACAAAATAGTTTCTCATGCCCTTGACCCTGAGGATAGAGGTGTAGTCTTTTCAATATATTGGCCCCATGTTACCCAGAGTTCCAGGGCCCAGAACTCAGCCCAGAGACCTGTGGGCATTTCTTTTTTCTTTTTCTTTTTTTTAAAATAAATTTTATTTAATATATTTAGTTTTCAGCATTGATTTTCACAGGAGTTTGAATTACAAATTTTCTCCCCATTTCTACCCTCCCCCCAACTCCAAGATGGCGTATATTCTGGTTGCCCTGTCTTTCCTCCCATCTGTCACCCCACTACCCTCCCATCCCCCTTTTCCCTTCCTTTCTTGTAGGGCAAGATAAATTTCTATGCCCCATTGCCTGTGTATCTTATTTTCTTGTTCCCTGCAAAAACTTTTTTATTTT
>CM053628.1:43755028-43772311 GCA_028646595.1 Phalanger gymnotis
GCAGGGTATGACTGCTTGTAGACTAAAGAGTTCTATGTTCCACGCTTGGGAGGATGCGCCATCTCTGCCTCACCAACACTTCTCCTTCCCCAAGAACGCCCAACCCAGACTGGACTTAGATCTTCAGCAGGCTCTGCACTCCTGCTCTGATCCACCACTTAATTCCTCCCACCAGGTGGGCCTGGGGCCAGAAGCAACTACAGCTATAGTTCTGTAGCTGCCCCACCTCGGCTGCCCCCTGGGGGCGGTGGCTGAACCACAAAGCCCCTGTCCCCAGCAGCTTTTCCCACTAACCTACTCTGTTGTCTTTGGTGTTTGTGGGTTGAGAAGTCTGGTAACTGCCGCAGTTCACTGATTCAGGGTGCTAGGGCACGCTCCGCCCGGCTTCTGGTCTGGTTGGTCTGTGCCTCCCACGCTGGGTTCTGCTCCGCTCCCAGCTCCGTGTGGGATAGACCTTACCCAGAGACTATTCAGGCTATCCTGGGCTAGAGCCCTGCTTCCCTCTGCTACCCTGTGAGTTTTGCAGTTCTAGAATTGGTTCAAAGCCATTTTTTATAGATTTTTGGAGAGACTTGGCAGGGAGCTCATGCTAGTCCCTGCTTTCCAGCCGCCATCTTGGCTCTGCCCCAAGCTGTAGGCATTTCTTAAGAGCATGTCTTCTCTCTAGGAGCCCTAAAGTGAATAGAGATGGTCTGGGGTGGAGGGGTGAGGCTCACAGCGTTTGAGGCTAGCAGAAAGAGGTATCAGTGGGGTCTCTAGCACAAAATTTCTTATTAAGGCTTTCCTTTACCTTTTGTGTCATGGACCCATTTGGCAGTCTGCTGAAGCCAGTGCATCTATTCTTAGAATAATATCTTTAAATGAATAAAATAAAATCTATAAGGAAACCAGTCATATTACAATACAGTTATCAAATATTTTTCCAGCAACTTCAGGGACTACCAGTTAAGAACTTATGCTATAGTATAAAGAGTACTGGAATGGGTAACTACAAAATCCTTGAACAAGTCCTTTTCCCTGCCTGAGCCTCAGTTTCCCCTTCTGTACATTGGAGAGAGTTGAACTACTTCACCTCTGAGGTCCCTTCCCAGTACACTAATCCAAGAGTCTCACATTGCCTCGTTTCTTTCACCCTGCAGCAAGATGGCTTTTGGATTTATTCAGAATATTGTAACAACCACCTGGATGCATGCATGGAGCTCTCCAAGTTGATGAAGGATGGCCGCTACCAGCACTTCTTCGAAGCTTGCCGCCTGCTGCAGCAGATGATTGACATTGCCATCGATGGCTTCCTCCTGACCCCTGTGCAGAAAATCTGCAAATATCCACTACAGCTGGCAGAACTCCTGAAGTACACAGCCCAGGACCACAGGTAAGCTGCCTGATCTGTGCAGGTTGGCAGCCTACTAGGGTACTACCACAGTATAGGACAGTAGGCTAGAGGCCCTGCACCAAGTAGATCCACTCTGAGGGTAAAATGGGAAGCTCTGAAGGATACTTTATGAATGCCTGCATTCTAGTGCTAGCTCAAGCTGCAGGGCCTTGGACAAATTGATCTCCCTTTCTGAGTTTGTTTCTTGGGCACCATGAAAATGGGCATCATGATGGCTATACTGCCTGCCTCACTGGGGAGTTAGGAAGAGCAAATGAAACAATGTGAAAGCACTTGAGAAAAGTGTGATATAAACATGAGTACTAATATTACTTCCATACTCTATGCTGCCATCTAGCCTGTTCGACCTTGGGTAAGAAACTTAACCTTACTAGGTCATTGTTTCCTCTTCTGAAAAATGACTGAACTGATGGGTTTCAAATCCTAGCATTGTTACTACCTGTGTGACCTTGGGTAAGTCACTTCGACTATAAAATAAGGGAGTTAGTGTCAGTGGCCTCTGAGGTCTCTTCCAGCTCTAGATTTATGATCCAATATGTAACCTTGGGCAAGTCATTTAACTCTCAGCCTCAGTTTCCTTCTCTATAAAAGGAGGGAGTTGGTTGGGCCTTCCAGTTCTGCTTTCTGTGTTCTAAGGGCCCTCCCAGCCCTGATGTTCCCTGTCCTAAGACCCCTCCCAGCTCTGACATTCCCTGCTCTAAAGTCACTCCCAGTCCTCACATTTCGTGTTGTGAGAGTATTCTCATAGGTCAGACATTTTATGTCCTAAAATCCCTCCCAACCCCTATCCTAAGGTTCCTTCCATCTCTGACATTCCAAGACCCTTTCTTCTAGCTCTGGCATTGTGTGTTCTAAGGCCCCTCCCAGCTCTGGCATTCTTGGAGTACATGGGATCAAGTCTGTGACCTTGGCCTTGTTAGTACTGTACACCCCTTTGAGCTGAGCTAATCAGCTCAGACTAAACAAGCCAAGGGGAGGGAGGTGTTTCTCTTCTCCCTCAGCCTCCTGTCTGATTCTCATTAGGCCCACTGCCTGCTTTGCTTTGGGTCCATTGTCTGATTTCCTCTGGGCTGCCTTTCAGCACTGGACATTGAAGGCCTCTGTGATTTGGTTTACATGAAGGAACTGGAATCCTTCATTTCTTCCCTCCTCTGCTCCTCCTGGGCCGGCCCCAGCCCCATGACGTGTGTCAGCCCTCCAGAATCCTGCTGCCATCGTGTCCCCATGTTGGAATGCTCTGCATAGAACCAGGCCTGACCTGAGAGGCCTGACCTCCCCCTGTTGCCTACCTGAGCAGAGAGCTCCTGAGTGGATTTGGAGGTGCTTACATCTCCCTTGAACACACCCAGCTTGAAGGTTCCTCCACCACATTCCTTGTCTTTTTATGGAAGATGTGAAATGAATCTGCTGCTTCCTGCTCTGGAGCTCTTTCTATTCAAGAGGCAGCATGGTAGAGGATAGACCTTAGGCCTAGGGGCCAAAGGAGCTGAGGTAGAGTCCTGGGTCTACCTCTCTGGTTGCGTGGCCTTGTCCAGGGTGCTGGCCTTCTCTGGGCTCTAGCTTCTCCATAAGTAAAAGGACAGGCTTGACCTAGATCATCTCGAAGGTACCCTAAGCCACCTCTGACATTGCATGTTTTCAGTTCCACAGACTCTAGCAGATCTTTTCACCTGGAAGGGTTTTTGATTTGTTTGGGTTTTGCTTCAGATAGTTCCCCATTTTCCTCCAGCTATTCCTACTGAAGGTGTTACCACCTTTTCTGGTCTTTGTCTCTCTGTCTATCTGTCTCTCTCTCTCATTTTCTCTGTCTCTTTGTCTCTCTGTCTGTCTCTGTCTCTGTCTCTTTGTCTCTCTCTCTTTGTCTGTCTCTCTGTCTGTCTTTCTGTCTCTGGCTCTCTATCTCTCTATTTCTCTCTGTTTCTGTCTCTTTCTCTCGCCTGTCCCTTTCTCTGACTCCTCTCTATTTCTGTGTCCTGTCTTTTTCTCCCTCTCCTCATTTCTCTCTCCCTTTTTTCCTCTCTTCCCCTTCCCCTTCCTGAGTGCCATTACCTCTTGCTCCCTGCCCAAGCAGTGGTTACTGGTCTTTCCCTTGGGTGGCTAGGGAGGCCACAATTACTCATGGTGGAAGCTGCCTGAAAGGTGATGGTTAATGAGACTGTGCAGCAGAATTAGCCAAGGTCAGGCCTGGGCTCCTGCCTGAGGGACTGTCACGGGCCCAGCCAAAGACAGCTGCCTTACCCTTCTTCAGTCAGAGCACCTAAGTGCAAATATTTCCCATCAATCTTCTCTGTTGAATGAGGGGGTTGACCTACCTGGCCTCTGAGGTCTCTTCCAACTCTCGATCTAGGATCCTCTAATCCTGTGACCCTCCTGAGGGCACTGAACTTGAAGCTAGAAAGACCTGGGTTCAAATGCTGCCTCAGATACTGGTTGTATGACCTTGGCTTAAGTCCCTTCCCCTCCCTGGGCCTCAGTTTCCTCATCTATAAAATGACAGGGTTGCACCTTGTGGCCTCCAGTGTGCTTTCCACCTCTCCATCTCAGATCTTATAAATGTGTTTTTCAGGAGGGGACTCATACCTTCCAACAGCAGTTTGAGGCTTTAAGAGGCCCTCAGGTCCTCCAAGCCTCCATTGGCCAGCAGAGTTCCAGCCCCAGCTGGCCCATGGAAGCAAAGATTATGAAACCTGGGCGAGACCTTAGACATCATCGGGCCCCAACACAAACCCCCCATTGGAGAGAGGAAGACAGTGAGCCGCAGAGAAGGGACAGGAATGGCTCACTGTCTTCTAGCAGGACTCGGTGTCTGAGACTTACAATTCTAACTGCAAACCTTCCTCAAAACCTCTTCTGGGTGTGGTCACAGATTGGCTGTCTCCTGCTCAAGGCTGCCTTAAGGAGTTTATAGTCTAGACCAGGAGCGAGGAACCTTCAGCCTTGAGACCACATGTGGCCCTCTAGGTCCTCAAGTGCAGCCCTTTGACTGAATCCAAACTTCACAGAACAAATCCTCTTAAGAAAAGGATTTGGTCTGTCAAACTTGGACTCAGTCCAAAGGCTGCACCCAAGGACCTAAAAGGCCCCATGTGGACTTGAGGCTGCAGGTTCTTCAGCCCTGGTGGTCCAAGCATATGAAAACACCCCAGCTTAAGCGTGGGCATCTAGGTGACCCAGTATATAGAGCTCAGCCTTGGGTTCACAGTAGGGCAGTGGCTAGGTCCAAGTGTCTGTGCTGTTTAGGCTCTGGAGTCCTGGTGGGTGGGTGGCTGGCTGGATGGCTGGAATGAAGTCAAGCCAGAGGGCTCAGTGACTGAAGTAAGTAACCCAGGCAGCTGTGCCAGAGGTGCAGACAGAGCACTATGTAAAGTGTGGTGGAGCAAGCTGTTCTCAACTGGAGGCGAGGTCAGGCATGGGGAACAGAAAGGCCCAGAGGGCAGAGAGTGTATTGGACCATGATGGAGGAGGTAAATAGAATGGAGCCTGGGCCCCAGGGCAAAGGGACTAGCTAGGGAGGGGCAAGGGGAAGAAGCCAGCCTATATTTCCTCACCTAATGGTCACACATTTTTACCCATTTTTTTTCAACCCATAGAGGAAAAAGTGTGGGTGGGGAGAAAGCAGCTCTTATATTTAGAAACTAATTTGGGGGGGGTGTGGGGTGTATCCTCTCCCAGGCTAATCAGTGTGAGCCTCAGGGAAGAGTCCAGGGCTTCAGACCACATCTATTCCTTCTGGCCGCCCACAAGGCATCCTCATTCCAGGATCTGCTGAGAAAATCCAGATGTTCCGGTTGCTATAGGGACTGTAGAGGCAGTGGATTGGGGTGGGGGTGACATTCATTCACATCATGCGGGCTGTGTTAGGGAAGATGAGAATCTGGCAAGAAGGAATGCTGGATAGACACCCTTCCTTGCCACTGACCCTGGGGTAGTGGGAGAGTGAGTGGCTGGGACTTTGGGAGCCAGCTGCCTCAGGCTCCAGAGAACCCTTGGGGGCTGGTCTCCTATCAATCAGGTCTTAACTCCCAGTGGTTCAGTACTCAATTTGCTGCTAGGGCTGGATGGACTTCCTCCAGGTGTAACGGTCACATGCCTTCCTTGCCTGCTCAGCCTATGTTTCACTCATCTGTGTCTTCTCATACAGCCCCTACGGAAGCAGAAAGGGGCAGCCTGGAACCAAGGGCCATTTTCTATTGCTTGGTTTCATGGGCTCTGCATTCAATGCCCCATCCCAGGGAGACAGGTTTGCATGTCAAGAGCTGGACTGAGCCTCAGGAAGCAAACTTGGTCTGTGCCAGGGTACTCCTCAAAATGGTACCAGCCTAGGAGAGCCCACCAGAGATAGCACTAGTTGGGTATAGCAGATACAACCACCAAATTTATGAAGAACACAGAATTAGAATTAAAGTCTTAGAACACAGAACCAGAATTAAAGTCTTAGAACACAGAATTAGAATTAAAATCTTAAAACACAGAACAGAGTATGTTGAGACTGGCAGAGACCTCAGAGCATAGAATGGCAGAGCTCAGAGGGCCATTAGAACTGAGAATATCAGAGCTTGGAGGATTTTTAGAATATAGAATCTCAGAGCTGAGAGGAACTCAGAACGTAGAATATCAGTGCTGGGAGAGGCCTTAGAACACTGAGTGTTAGGGACCTTAAGACATAGGACATCTAGGGTCCGAGGGACCTTAGAACATAGACTGTTAGGGCTAGATAGGTCCTTAGAAGAAAGCATGCCTAAGCTGAGAGGGTTCGGAATGACAGAACCAGGAAGACCCCTAGAATGTAGACTGTAAAAGCTGGGAGGAACTTTAGAACATAGAATACCTGAGCTGGTCTCTCCCTTCCATCTAGAGGGAGGTGACAGGGAAACATTAGGCGTGCGGGCGGTTGTCTCTGCTGTTTCTCTTCTGGTCCAATGTTCACCTTGATCTAGTCTGTCTTCTAGCTCAATTGGGAACAGTTTCTTGCTTTTTGGGAGTGTCTCTGTTCCCGTGTGTTGCCCTCCTATCAGCCAACTGGCTGTTGTAGCTTCCATGGATTCAGACAAAGAACCTTTCCCCCCTCCTACTTGGCCATGAGGCTGCTCCTGTTGGTAGACCAGTGGTGTCAAACTCAAGTAGAAATAAATCCTTGGAGGCCACATGATGACTTAGAAAACCACAAATTAACATTATCTATGTTTACTTTGTTAAGTATTTCCTGATGACATTTGAATCCAATTCCCCTGCACTGGCTAGCAGTAAGTATGATACATCTGGCTCAGATAGGGAGAGCTGAATCCAGGAGACTGGAGGGAATGAAGACTCAGGGACTACCTTTGAATTACCTATGTTTAGGGGGCCTGGGAGCTCCCCACTGAGCAATGCTTCCTGGTAGTCCCTGTAGCCAAGCTCCTCTTTCCCTAATCTTATCTGTGAGCCAGCCTGAGAGTGGGAGCTCTTTTCTCTGGCAGACACAATGGAGGGACTGATGGTAGGACTGGAGATGATGTGGTCTCTGGGCTGCATGTTCCCCACCCCCATAACTGAGAGGTCACCATGGAAGGCCTCAGAGGAGTTGGAATTGACTCCCAACTAGGCTTCACACTAGTTGGGTAACTTCTGGTGAATGCCATAACCTCTTGGGACATTCCTCTAGGGAAAATTGAGGACCTCAGAGGCCTTGTTTCTTAAGGTCCCTTTCAACTCTAGAATCATCCTCCTATAGACATTCAAGCCAGAGTAGAGAGCCTAGAGCAGAGCCCTGCTGAGCTGGAGGAAGCTCAGAAGCCTTTGAGGCCTAACCTTTCATTTCACAGGGGAGGAAATGTGAGGCCCCAAGATGTTACACAATTTGCCACGGTCACACGTTCACTTACGAGCACAGGACATTGTACCAGGGAGTCAGACATACTGAGACAGCAGCCTGCCCTCATGGAGCTTCCTCTCCATCAGTGTATTTAGAAGTATATCCCAAGCACATTCCTGGTCCAGGGCTAGAAGCCAGGCTTTCCCATCTCAAGTCCAGGTCTCTTTTCACTGTGTGCTGCTGCTTCTTTGATTGTGCAAACAGTTGAGAGAGATGTGCCCCCCTCCCTCCCCCACCTGCCAGGAGAAATAGCAGGAGAGGCCTGTTGGCCCCGTCACCGTTCTCAGAGCTGGAAGATTACTCTTGCTGACACTGCCCCATAGTCCTGCCTGGAGTGTCTGATTTCCACAGTTATCATTGAAGTTGGCGGCTGATGTAGCTGATGGCTCTGCCAGCCTGTGCCCTGCTGGGTGAGGACAGTCACCTGGGACTTTCTGGAAGAGAAAGGCATGCATCAGGGGAAATGGGGCCAGTCAATCTCCATGTCACCTACTCCCGTCTTCCTTTGTCTCAAAGGTCCCCAGAAATGGGGAGGGTGCCGCCTTTCTGCTTACTGCCCTAGTTTCTCTTGGCTTCAATTTCTTCATCTGTAAGTTAATGGGGCTTGTACTAGATCAGGAGTGGGGAACATGTGGCCCTCTAGGTCCTCAAGTGTGGCCCTTTGAATCCAGACTTCCCAGAAGAACTCCCCTCTAGGTCCTCAAGTGGGGCCCTTTGACTGAACTCAGACTTCACAGAACAAATCCCCTTAATAAAAGGATTTGTTCTGTCAGACTTGGACTCAGTCCAAAGGCCACACCCAAGGACCTAGAGGGCCACATGTGACCTGGAGGCTGCAAGTTCCCCACCTCTGATTTAGATGGTCTATAAAGTAGCTCCCAGCTTCTGACTTTCTGTCTTCTAAGGTCCCTCCCACTTTTGACATTCCATGTTCGAAGAGCCTTCTGTAGTTCTGGCATTCTTTGTTTTCTTTCAACTCCAAGTTTCTTTGCTCTCAGGCCTCTTACTACTCCAATGTTGAGTGATCTAAGGCCTCTTAGAGCTCTGACGTTCTGTGATTCCGGGTTCCTTCCAGCTCTAACATTGTATGTTTTATGTTCCAAGGTCCCTCTTGGCATCCCAAATCCAGTGCTTTTCCTCTTTCCCCCCATCATGATTTAACATGCCCTCCTCCTCCCATGTCTTCTCAGCGACTACAGGTATGTTGCAGCAGCCCTCGCCGTCATGAGGAACGTGACCCAGCAGATCAACGAGAGGAAGCGGCGGCTGGAGAACATTGACAAGATTGCCCAGTGGCAGGCCTCAGTCTTGGACTGGGAGGTAAGTTCCTCCTAGAAGTAGTTGGGGTTGGACCCAGAAATAAGCCTTGCTTATCCCTAGCCAGGGTGGGGAACCTGTAGCCTCGAGGCCACATGTGCCGCTCTAAGTCTTCTGGTGTCACCTTTTGTCTGAGTCCAAGTTTTACAGAACAAATCCTCTTCTTAAGTGGATTCATTCTGTGAAGTTTGGATTCAGTCAGAGGGCCACACTTGAGGACCTAGAGGACCAGTGTGGCCTTGAGGCCACAGGCTCCCTATCCCTGACCTAGCTTGTCCAAAGGCAGAAAAAAGAGGAAATGCAATGGAGATGCGCCCTAAGGTTAATGGTAAAGATAAGGAGGCATGTGAGGGATAGTAATAGGGTCTTTAAAGAAGAAAGAAGCTGCTTCATAATCATAACTTTCTTTTCTAGACCTAGACACAGAAAGTCTGAGACACAGAAAGAGAAAAGTCACCTTCCCAGAGTCGCACAGCTAATAAGTGTGAGAGCCAAGATGCATACCCAGGTCCCCTAAATCCTGAGTCATCTTTTGTCACAGCATTGTATAATTCCAGAGTTGGACCTCAGAAAGAGCACCGACCCTGGAGTCTGAGGGCCCAGATTCAAATCCTATCTCTGATGATTTATTACCACTTCCTTCCCCTTCCTGGGCCTCAGTTTCCTCCTCTGTAAAATGAAGAGATTGGACAAGTTGGCTTCTGAGATCCCTTCCAGCTCTAGATTGAAGATCTTATGTGTGACCTTGGGCAAGTCACTTCCCTTTCCTAGGTCTATTTCCTCCCCTGTAAAAATGAGATGTTTGGACTAGATGCCTCAAGTCCCTTCCAGCTGTAGGTCTGGGATCCAAGTGTGACCTTGGACAAATCACTTCCCCTGCTGGGGGATTGGGATGGGATGGGCGATGTGGAGAAGATGTGTAGTAGACCAGTGGTATCAAACTCAAATAAATAGAAACAGATCCCTGCAGGCCACATAATGATTTAGAAAATCCCAAATTAACATTATCTATGTTGTATTGTATTTTTCCTTATTTTGTTAAACATTTCCTGATGACATTTGAATCTTAAT
This sequence comes from Phalanger gymnotis, assembly GCA_028646595.1. NCBI lineage: Eukaryota > Metazoa > Chordata > Mammalia > Diprotodontia > Phalangeridae > Phalanger > Phalanger gymnotis. The sequence goes on from CM053628.1 coordinate 43,764,661, forward strand.
TCCCCTGCACTAGCAAGCAGTGAGTATGATACCTCTGGATTAGACAATATTAAAATATGCTGTTCTCAGAACTGGTTGTCTTGATCCGTTAATGCTGATGGCAGCCGTGCAAGAGGCCTCCAGTAGAGTGCCCTGGAGATCTGTGCTTGGGCCTATGCCATTTAACATTCTTATTAATGACTCAGATCAAGGCACAGATGGTACACTTATCAGATTGGCAGATGACACACAGCTGGGAGGGAAAAATAACATACCAGATTTCAGAGTCAGGATCCATAAGGCTCTTGACAGGCCAGAGCATTGGGTGAAGCTAATAAGATGAAGTGTGCTAGGGATAGAAAGGAAAGTCTTTCACTTGAGCTCCAAAATCAGCTGCATAAGTAAAGGGTGAGGGAGGTGCAGTAAGTTAGGACCTGGTCTGTAACTAATCTGAGGGTCTTAGTGGACCTCAAGCTCAACCTGAGTCTACAGTGTTATGTAGGAGCCAAAAAAGCTATTGTATTCTTGGGCTGAATCAAGAGAAGCCTTAGTTTCCAGGAATAAGGAGGTGAAAACCCCTCTCATCAGATCATGAAGCATTGTGTCCAGTTCTGAGCACCAATGTAGGGGGCTTCACTTTGTTCTGGTTGCCCCCAGAAGGTAGAACCAAGATCAACTGGTATTTAATCTCAAGAGAAAAAGTTTCATGAGAATTTGGATTGTCCCCAAGTGGACTAAGCTCCTCCAAAGGTGGTGGGCTCCCCTTCCTTAGAGGCCTTCTGGGAGAGAATGAACCTCTTAGCAAGTGGGTGATGGTGGAGATCCTTTTCTTGTGTAGTTTGGATTAGATGGCCACTGAAGTCCCATTGTCCAGTTCTCTGTGATTCTGAGTGCAAACTAAGCTGTTTGGGCCAATCTTGGTAGCTGACTTTTGGGATCCCTCAGGAGTTTCTCCAGGGGCCCTAACTATGCATATGAAATATCTAGGAAGACCACCCAGGCCTTTACAGACAATTTGCATGTGGCAATTTAGAGCTCGCTCTCAGGATCCAGTTGAAATTTGACAGTGTTCCACTTCAGTGCCTCGTTTCTTGATTTTCTTAACAGCAGCATGGTCTAGTGGAAAGGGCATTGAATTTGAAGCCAGAGGCCCTGGCTTCAGATCTTGACTCTATGACAACTTGGCCATATTTCACCCCACATCAACGGACCTTGGATTTCCTCCTCTGTCACATAAGCAGTGTTCTAAACCAGTGGTTCAAATAGAAACTGTCCAGCATATTAACTTAGAAAACCACACATTTACCATAAGCTGTGTTAAATTGTATTTTTATTTGTCTTGTTGAACATTTCCCAATGACATTTTACTCTTGGTTCTGTTTTTACTCTCACTGGCTTGAGAGTCTGTCGCCTCTGGTATAGATGACCTCTACCATCTGGGCCACCTGTAAAACCTCTCATCCTAAAGCCTCTCACTAACTCTGGGACTTCCTGTCCCCTTTCTTTTCACCCCCATACTCTTGCTGTCTCTACCTCCCCTATATAAGAGAGGAGCCAGGAGGGTTGGAGAAGATAATGAAAAGATCCAGGGGGTTGGCCATCGAAGGCTTTACTCACTCTCTGCCTCCACCATCTCCCTCTAATTCACTGTTTTCACACTGCCCACCTTATCTTGTTTCTGTGTAACCTCCTGGTTTGTGTTCTTCTGCACAGAAATTTCAATGACTCCTTATTACCAACCCAGATAAAATTCTGTCTCTTCTGCCTGACATTCAAGGCCCTCTATAATCTGGTACCACCCTCCCTTTCCAACATTAGCTCATATTACTTTCCTCCATTTACATTCCAGTCAAACTAGACTCTTTGATATTCCCCAGACAGACTCAATACTTCCATAGCTATGCCTAAAATCTCCTCCCTCCACCCATTTGGTCCATGGCAAGTCCTCTTGTCCTTTGCCTGCTAAATCCCTGCCCCTCCATGAAAATCCAGTTCAAAGCCATTTCCTAAGGAAGTCTTCCCTGATCACAACTCTGTCAATAACATGCCCCCCCCTTTCCCGGAGAGTACTTTGTACTTCTTTAAAGCCCCCATATTATAACATGGGGTTCTCTAGTTATCCATCCTTTTATCCTGTCTCCCTACTAGATTATGAGCTCCATAAGGTAGGAACCATTGAGTTCCACTTTGTATCTCCCTCCATTTCTAGCAGTGTTGTGCACCTAGTAGGCATTTTAACAAATGTTTGTCCCCTGGATTTGAAATCCTTTCCATACTAAGTACTGAGACCAATGGAAACAATGAGGGCAGACTATAAACTCTTTGAGTACAGTGCCTGGGAGGTCTAAAGGAGGGAGAGATCAAGTAAAGCTTCCCTTTGTCTGAAAAAGATAAGGGCCATTGAGTATACTGTAACTCAGATGAATCCACAGTGTGAGAGAGCAGCCAGGAAAGCTAACATGAAGCATTTGCTTCCACGAATGAGGAGGTGATGGTCCCAATGCCTGCTGCCCGGGTCAGACCGCAGCTGTCTTTAGTTCTAGGGGCCACAGCTTAAGAAGCTAGAGAAAGCCAAGAGAAGGACCTTTAGGCCATGCCATGTGACAGCTAGTTGAAGGAATTAGGCACGTTTAGGCTTCAAGTCAGGATAAACTTCCTAACAGAGTTGTTCCAAAGTGATGGCTAGGCTGCCTCCAGGGCTGATGTGTTCCCTCTCCTTGGAAGTGTCCAAGAAGAGGCTGGATGACTGCTTGTCAGATATGTTAGAGTGGGGATTCCTTTTGTGTATGAGTTGGTATCGGCTGGACTAGAAAGCTGCTGAGGTTCTTTCCAATTCTCCAGTTCTGTGGTTTTGTGGTCAGAGACTGGAAGGATGATAGAGAAAGAACAGGCATTCCAGGATAGGGCGTGTCGTACAAAGACATAAAGGTTCAAGAACCCAGGCTGAGTTCTGGCAAAAGTGAGGAGTCTGGTTTCTCTGCATGAAAAGAACTATTCAGGGGAGTTCTGAGGGGCCAGACCGTTTGTGACTTGAATGTGCTGTCAAGGTTTGTGTTAGAAAAAGAGATGTGCAATGACAAGTCCATCAAAGGCAGCTACCTCTCAGGTACATGCTGAGATGCATTATTTAGTGTTTTGTTCTTGTAACCACAGAGAGAACCGGGAGTAATGGCATTACAAATTCATCTCACAGACCAGAGCTGTCCAACCTGACAGGCCATAGAATAACATTACCCAGATGGGAGAGGCTGGGCATCCTTCCCAGGGAGGGGGCGGCCATGCTACCATAGAACCAAAGAGGCAACAAAATGTTCACATTGGGAAGGACCTTAGAACAGAGAATAGAAAATATCAGAGCTGGAAGGAGCCTTGGAAGCCTGGCATGTCAGAGATGGGAAGGACCTTAGAATAGAGAACGTCAGTGCTAGAAGGTATCTTAGACTGTGGACTGACTAAACTGAGAGGGAGTATCAAATGCAGAATGTCAAAGCGGGGAGACAGCATAGAATGTCAGCAGGGAAGGCATCTAGAACAGGTAATGTCAAAGTTGGGGGAATCTTAGAACAGCTAATGTCAGGGCTAGAAAGGCTCTCAGAATGCAGAATATCTGAGCTAGAAAGGATCTTAAAACGGAATCTCGTCACTAGTAAGGACCTTAGAACAGAGAATATAACAACTGAAAGAGATCTTAGAGCACAGGATGTCCAAATTGGAAGTGATCTTAGAACCTAGAATGTCAGAGCTCCAAGGGACCTTAGAACATAGAAAGTCAGAAATGAGAGGGACCTCAGAACATGGAATATCAGTGCTCAGAGGGACCATAGAACAGAGAATGTCAGAGCCCTTAGAACAGAGAAGATCAGGGCTGGGAAGGCCTTTGGAACAGAAAAAGTCAGGGCTGGGAGGGCCTTAGGACAGAGAAGGTCAGAGCTAGGAGGAGGGCCTTAGAACAGAGAAGGTCAGAACTAGGAAGGGCTTTAGAACAGAAAATATCAGGTCTGGGATGGGACCTTGGAACAGGGAATGCCAGGGTTGGGAAGGACCTTAGAACACAGAATGTCAGAGCTGGGAAGGGCCTTAGAACAGGGAATGTCAGGGCTGGGGGGAACCTTAGAACAGAGAAGGTCAGAACTGGAAAAGGCCTTAGAACACAGAAGGTCAGGGCTGGGAGAGACCATAGTCCCAACCTCATTTTCCAGAGAAGGAAATCAAAGTTGAGGGATCACACAGCTGTACCATACTCTCCTGCCCCAGTTCTCTTCTGGCATCCCATCCCACTGAGTAGTGAGCCTCTGGAAACCCCCAAACTCCTGCCTTATATGGGCAGTACTCAGTGTCCTTGAGAGTGTGTCCAAGTGGGGCCTGAGGTCCCTGAAGCTCTGCCCCATAGCCTCTTAGAGCTCCCATTTGCACTGTTTGCTAGGATTTCACTGTTGGAAAGCAGAGGCCTGGTGGATGGTAGCCCTGAAAATCAGCAGGGGAAACCCCGTCTTCCTGCCTGCCCTCCCATTGACTCCCAGATGTTTCTGGTTGTCAGAAGCATCCTCATGTTAATTTCAACTTCATTTACCAAATGAAAAAGATCAAAGCCTTTAGAGCTTAATCTGTCTTGCTGGGAGGAAAGGGGTGGGGGAGAGAGCAAGAAGCCAACCTTTCCTGTACCCAAGAGCTTCCACCTAGAAGACATGTGCATCTTGGCATCTAGGCAGAAAAAGCTGGAAGGGCTCTCAGCAGCCATCAAGTCCAACCCCCTCATTTTACAGAGAAGGAAACTGAGGAGGCTTGGGGAAGGGACTGGCCCAAAGTCCCACATTGGAGCCTAGCTCTAGAGTTGGAAGGGACCTCCACTCCAAGGCTATCTCCAACTCCTGGAAACAGGCCTAGGAAGGTTATGTGACTTGCCTGAGGTCACACAGCTAGTAAGTGATCAAGCTGGAATTTGACCCCCTGACCCCTCCATTTCTCCCCTCCTTGCATCCAACTGCTTTCAGCTCAAAAATTTTTGGGCCCCATTCACTCTGTAGCTGATCAGTTCCTCTGCCTCTAGATAGGCGGGCCCCTAACTGTGCCAACTTGAACAAGGAAAGGAAATCGTCAATTGTTCCACTAAGTAGCAATCAATAGCCAGGCCCTGCTTGGGGTTGGGGGGGTGGGGGAGCCTGTTCCAGAGGCTTGCAGGCTTCTGGGAAATTTCCATCTCTAATTTCCATGATGCTGGGATGATTCTGTTGAGCTGTCTCCTTGCCACTGTTCACACTCATTAAATTCACTTGAAAGGAAGAAAGAGGGAACACGGCCCTGACAGCTGCTTTTCGACTCCCTTGCTCCTGAACATTTCTACCAGGAGCCCGAGTTTCCAGTGAATGTTCTGGACTAGATTTCATGGGACTGCATTTCTCTCTTGCTGGCTGCCCTCTCCTCCAGCTTGATTGTGCAAATCCCCTGAGCCTTATCCAGTTTACCATTGAATGATTGGCTCTGGGATACAAGTTCAAGAAAACAAAAAGCCAGACGTGATAGAGGCCTCCGGAGTGCTGATTTGAGAGCTCTGGTGGCCTGATGAGGCAGCCTCCTGGGCCCTTGAGATCAGCTGGGGGACTATATTCATTTCTCATTTTACTTCCCTGGTGACATGAGACAGCATGGGGAAGAAACTAGAATTCAATCATAGACTAGCAGAACTGGAAGGGAGGAACCTTAGACCTCAGAGCCCTGAAGAGGCCCTCAAGACCAGCTAGCCCAGCTCCCTCCCTTCTCAGAGGATGCCAGAGACCCTGGGCAAATGTATTTAGAGGGAGAGTGTATTTTTTCTTAGAAGACATGTCAGCTGATTTCTTTGTCCTCTGTCCAATGTTCCAGCCTTGTATGGTCCCAGGGGCATCTTCTCTGGTCTGCCATCCAGCTCCACCCCTCGACCTGGCACAGCCAAGGGAATGAATGGAGGAACTCAGCTACTTCTCTCACCTTTTTTTCCTCCATCAGCCAGGTCCTCCAAATACAGACTAGATCAGTCTCTAGTTAGATTGCAATGTTAGCTCAAGGTACAATGCGGGGTGTGGGGTGGGGAGACATTGCATTTAGAGGCAGAGGACCTGGGTGTGAATGTTAGCTCTGCAAATCCTCCTTATAGGATCTGGAACAAGGCACTTGCCTTCTCTAGACCCCAGGTTCTTTCTCTTTGGGATTCAACGAGGCCTAGTTTTCAAGTCGAACGTTCTAGTATTGTGGGGCTTGCCCAAGGTCGTGAAGGGAATTAATGGCCAAAGCTGAATTTGAACATTTGCTGCTTGACCTTCCTCCAAGAGAATGGCCCAGGTCACCTGCCCACTGGGCACTTAACCCAGAAGGACATTGAGTGCTTTTTTGCTTGGTTTTCCTGGGGGCAAAGGTAGTGGGTACACACCACCTGATGCAGGGGGATGGCGGAGGACCTTGCAGGGCTTCTGCCAAGCCAAGGAAGGAGTCTGTGAAAGGGCCGGAGGCCACCCAAATGGGAGGGACAGTGCTAAGAGGAAGGCTACATTTGGCCTATTGTGGGGCCATCTTGGGGCTCTTGGAAACTGATCACAGACAGCTGGAGGTGGAATCATCCTCGGTTTCACAAATGAAAAAACTGAGACCCAGAGAAGGGATTTTTGTCCCAAGGTCCCATAGCTCAGGGTGGAAGAGCTTGGCTCTTACTAATGCCAGGATTACCTTGGAGCCATCATCTACCCTGCACATTCTCTAATGTGATGCATCTCCTCCACCTGCATTGCTGATATCCTCGGTACTGCCTGGCAGCCTGCCAGGGGATGCCAGGCCCTCCCCTTCCCCCTCCCCTACAGGCCCTCCACACTGGATTCTCATCCTCCCCCTCCATGCCTCTAGGGCTTCACCACTTTGGATTCAGTTCATTAAGAGGAAATGTTAAGTGAGTTCCCAGGTATCCTCCCGGCGCGGCTTAGAGCTCTGGACTCCAGCCCAGAATGCCCATTCGGCTTCTGTTAGGGGAAAGCATTTCCAGTGAGCTGCCCATCCTTGGGCTCACTAGGAAGAGGAGCAGCAGCAGCAACGAGATGTGTCAAAAAGAGCTTGGGACTTGGTGTCCAGTGGCTCTGGAGCCTAGGCCTGGTTCTGGTGCTATGTGGCCGAGGAGAAGTTTAGTCCTGTCTTTGGGACTCAGTTTCTTCATTTCTAAAATTGGGTTACACGTGCTGATCTCCAAGGTCCCAAGGTCTGTGCTCTAAGGTCCCTCCCAGATCTGACTGACCTTCCCTGTTCTAAGGCCCTTCCCAGTTCTGACATTCCCTGTTCTAAGGTCCCTCCCAGCTCTGATATTCTCTGTTCTAAGGCCCTTCCTAGCTCTGACACTCCCTGTCATAAGGTCCCTTCCAGCTCTTATATTCCCTGTTCTAAGGCCCTTCCCAGCTCTGACATTCTGTGTTCTAAGGCCCCATCCCAGACCGGATATTTTCTGTCCTAAGGCCCTTCCCAGCTCTGACACTCCCTGTCATAAGGTCCCTCCCAGCACTGACATTCCCTGTTCTAAAGGCCCTCTCAGCTCTGACCTTTCCTGTTCTAAGGTCCCATCCCAGACCTGATATTTTCTGTCCTAAGGCCCTTCCCAGCTCTGACATTCCCTGTTCTAAGGTCCCTCCCAGCTCTGATATTCCCTGTTCTAAGGCCCTTC
>CM053628.1:43772811-43782819 GCA_028646595.1 Phalanger gymnotis
TAAGGCCCTTCCCAGCTCTGACATTCCCTGTTCTAAGGTCCCTCCCAGCTCTGATATTCTCTGTTCTAAGGTCCCTCCCAGCTCTGATATTCTCTGTTCTAAGGACCTTCCTAGCTCTGACACTCCCTGTCATAAGGTCCCTCCCAGCACTGACATTCCCTGTTCTAAAGGCCCTCTCAGCTCTGACCTTTCCTGTTCTAAGGTCCCATCCCAGACCTGATATTTTCTGTCCTAAGGCCCTTCCCAGCTCTGACATTCCCTGTTCTAAGGTCCCTCCCAGCTCTGATATTCCCTGTTCTAAGGCCCTTCCCAGCTCTGACATTCTGTGTTCTAAGGCCCCATCCCAGACCGGATATTTTCTGTCCTAAGGCCCTTCCCAGCTCTGACATTCTGTGTTCTGAGGTCCCTCCCAGCTCTGATTTTTGCTGACTGCCTATAGGATTTTACTTACTCTCGACTACTCCAAGGCTCTAAGGGCCTGTCTTTTACCCTAACTTGAGGGCTTGAGTCTCCATTGGTGTAGGGCCTGTAATCTGGGAAGTTCGGCCTTGCTACTGCTTCTTAGACGAGGGATAGAATAGCTGTCTGTTGCTCCCTGTGGATTACAGACCAGGAAGACAGTCGGTAGCAACCTCTCCCATTTTAATATGCAGATTTTAATTAACCAAGGTGGGGCAGGGGGGGTACCCCAATTACAAGAGGCTGAATAGATTCTCCCTTTCCCTGCTCCCCCCGCCCTTTACTCATCTGGAAAGGAGAGGACCTGTACCATCTGCTCAAATACACACTTTTCAAAGGAAAGAAAATGGTCCAACACAAGCATGGCCTGATGGGAACACTGGCCCAGGCTGCAGGAACCCTGCGCACATCCCAGCTCAGTCACTCATTTACTCTCTCACTTGGGCCAGTTCCTTCCACCCTGAGTTTCAGGACAGAAGAGGGAGGGCTACCTGCAGCTTAGGTGGCGGGGCTTCGAACTGCTTATAGCTCCTAGCTATCTTTCTCTGCCCTCCTGTCTCCTCCTTAATTACAGCTCCAAGAGTAACTCCATGCGCCCCCTGCCCTTCTCCCCAACACTCCCGCCTCCTCCCTCCAGGGTTCTCTCGCTGCAGTAGAGGGAAGGGTGCTCACAGCCTTACTTCTAACCAAGCGAAGCTGTAAATTGCCATGTTGGATCCCATGTTTGATCCTGCCTGGGAAAAGGATCTCCTCTTCCCTAAGTTCAGCAGCAGGGCTCCGTTAAAGCATCCCCCTTTGTACTCCTGAGGCCACCTTCCTTTTCTCTAGAAGCAACAAGTCCTGAATTGGGAGGAGACTTGGGTTTGAGTTCTGTCTCTTCTACTTATTAGTGACATGACCCTGGCCAAGTCCCTTCCCCTCCCCAGGTGTCAGTCTCCTCCTTTGCCAAATGAGCGGCTAGCTTCTCTCCATATTTGGTGGCATGGCCAGCAGCTCTGCTGCCTCCCCCTACCCTCTCCATCTCAGGGGACCAGAGTCATGATTCTCCTGCCTGAGAGAGAGAAGAAGCTCAAGGGGCCCAGGCAGCCTCTGACCTGATTTTGTTTTTCTCAGGGGGAGGACATCCTGGACCGGAGCTCAGAGCTGATCTACACTGGGGAGATGTCCTGGATATACCAGCCGTACGGGCGCAACCAGCAGAGGGTCTTCTTCCTCTTTGACCACCAGCTGGTCCTCTGTAAAAAGGTAACCCAGCTCCGGGAAGCTCCTTCTCCTGCCTCCCTGGCGGCACAGAGCTCGGTGAGAGGGCTGGGCACTGTGGGGGGGGGGGGGGGGGGGGGGGGGGGGGGGGGGGGGGGGGGGGGGGGGGGGGGGGGGGGGGGGGGGGGGGGGGGGGGGGGGGGGGGGGGGGGGGGGGGGGGGGCACCTAAGCCCTAGCATCCCTTGCTGCAGCTCACCGTGGGTCTTCTCACCCTTCTTGGTTCACAGCACAGGGGTAAGAACTGCAGAAACGGCAAAGGGGAGGGCCAGGGCCAGGGAAGGCCGGAGTCCAGCCGGGGTCAGCTTGGAGAAGCCTTGTCTTGGAGGCCCCAGCCTCCTCTTTTGTACCTCCTTTTCCCACCCAGAAGCCTTTATTCTCTCCCTAATCTCCTTCCTTTTCCAAATAGGCAGTGACCCCACTCTGGGTCTCATTTTCCTCATCTGGATGAGACTGGTCTCTGTAAAGTGCCTTCCAGCTCTAAACCCTGTGATTCCTTGTCCCTTTCCTTCTCTGGGTCTTAGTTAAAATCTTGTGATTAGTTTTACTCTTGTGAGTTCAAATCAAGGGATTGGAGCAGATCATCTCTCAAGCCCCTTTGAGCCTAGACATCCCATGAGTACCAAGCTCTGTTTTCTTTGGCCCTTTCCAGCAAGTGACTATTAGCATTTTAATTCTGAGCCTTTTCTAGAGAATGAGAAAGCTTTCAGCCCTTGATAGAGGGGCTTGGGCACCACTAAATGAACAGGGGAAGGAATTTGTGCAGCATGGAAGCCCTCCCTAGTGCCTCTGAAAGGCCTCCATGTAGACAGTGGCCTAATTTGTCTATGGGTAAGACCAGCTCTCACCCAAGTGACTAGTGAGGTAAGTTTGAAAAGATGAGCTGAGATAGAAGGGGAGTGTGCCTAAGAGACCCAGGGCAGCTACCCTGGGTGTCTTAAGAGCTTAGAGCCAGAACTGGAAGGAAATCTCAGAGGCCACTAATTCAACCCCCTCAGGGTATAGAGGAGAAAATAGAGGCCCAGGGAAGTGAAGGGACTTACCCATGTCACACAGAGGATCTGTGATCTAGACCTGGCAAGGCCCTCAGAGGCTGTGGATCTCTAAGGAGTCCAAACCCCTCATTTTGCTGAAGAAAAAAACAGGTCCAGGGAGGAACCTGTAGTGAGTAAATGCCTCCTTGCCCAAAACAGGATGGGCTTATCTCAGGAACCCTTTCAGCCACAGCTGAATGACCACTTTACTTGAGACATCATAGAGGGTGCCCCTGCTTTGGGACAGGCTTGATCAGGTGTCCTTTGAGGGCTTCTCTCATACTGAGATTCCCTTCCAAATTCTGGTGCACATTTCTTTGCTTCTGTCCATGATAGGTGGTCACTTCTGAATCGGAAATTTTATTTTAAGCTCTGTTCTCAGGCTTGCAAGAGATAAAAATCATGGTGGAGGGCTAGAAAAGGCTTAGGCAGTCTCTGGCTTGGAGGGCTCTTTCTGAAGGCTTCCTCCTCCCCTTGCTTTTTACCTCCCTCCCACCTAGTCCTTCTATCCGCTCTCTGAGACACCACATGAAACGCTCGACTAGAAAATCACTGAGTCATAAAGCTGTCATTCTGACAATATCATTTTTTCCAGCTCAGGCCATAAATCCCACATCTGTTTTTTAAGCTCCCTGTTCTGTATGTGCGTGCGTGTGTGTGTGTGTGTGTGTGTGTGCCCATATGTATGCAATATATGTGGTGGGTGAGTGTGTGTGTGTGTGCGTGTGTGTGTGCCCATATGTATGCAATATATGTGGTGGGTGAGGGTGTGCGTGTATGTTTAATCGAGCCCAGAATCAAATAGCATCAGCATTTAAAGGACATGTCCTGAGCAAATGACTTGACTCTTTCCAAAACATATACTGATCTCTTGTTTTTGCATTACCTTCATTTTGGAGTCTATCCCCCCCCCCCACTTCCTCACCCAGCCATCCATACCTTTAAACAAAGGATTCCAAAGAAAGAGAAATACAATCCAACTAATGAAGGCACTAAACGAGCCCGGCTGTGTGTCCTACCTTGGCAAGGAAGGGTGGATAGGGAGTCCTGGACCTTCTCCTCTCAGGACCCAACTTCAAAATCACAACTACACAGCATTTAGTTTTGGCTGCTGTTCTCCTGTACATTGTTGACTTCATCGCCTATACAGCTTCCTGGTTCTGCAAGCTTCACTCTTCATCAGTTCAACCCAAGTCTCCGATGGGCTGCCTCTTGACTCAGTCTGGAGCTGAGCCTGCGTAGGAGAAGGGCTGTGGATCTGTAACTGAGATGGTCACCAGCTCACCTTCTGCCTAGCTCTGCTCCCAGCACCCCACCAAGCTCCAGTTAGCCCGTCAGGCTAGAGGGAAGACCTGCCCACCCACGGCAAGACCAATGGAGCAGCCTGCTTCAGAAGTCTTTGTCTTCTCTCATCATCGGAGTGTGTGGACACATAGAAACAAGCTAGGAAGAATAGCCAAGGAGCCTTGCTTGTCTCCTCTTTGGTTTTGCTTTCTCTGAGTTCATTTACCCATCACTGACTTCAACAAACTTCAACATGGATCATGGAGATAGTCACTTCCTTTTCTGGTCTTCACTTTTGTAAAATGAAGAGATTGGACCAGATGACCTTTCACGTCCCTTCACAGAATTATCTGTGAGTATGACTTTCTGAGGCAGTGCTGGAAGAGCCAAGGCCAAAGGAACAAAGTCAAGTCATCAGCTGGTCTGGGCCCACAACATACAAACCAGCTGGAGGCCAGAATGGAGCCATGGGAGATGAAGCTAAAGAAGCCCAGGGTCACAGCTGCCCAGTGAGCTAAACCCAGGTGAATGTTGAGGAAAATAGAAGCACTCATAACTCACCAGACACAGGAGAATCTGGGAATGGAGGTAAAGCCAACTAGAGGCCTCCCCTACTGCTGCAAATGGGCTCAGCTGGTAGAACTTGACATGAAGGCTACATCTGATAGTTAATATTTTCACTATAGGACTACAGGCAAGGACTTACATTTTTCTACAATAGGCCCCTTTGTGCTCGGCAGCCAAGGACTAAGCTACATCTGTCCACAGTGGCAAGAGGTGAACCAGGAAGACTTGGGCATCCACAAGCTGGGCCTTTGGCCTTGGCCTTGTCTTTCAGGTGCTCTACCAGTAGAAGCCACAAGTCCAGAAGACCTTTGCTTCAGGTTTCCTGAGTCTTCGATGGGCTGGCCTATCTTCCCCATTTGGAATAGAGATGGAAGACATGGGTAAAGGAGAACTGGACAAAGGAAATGGATGGAGGAAGTGAAGGGAACACAGACTCAAATGATTACAATCTCTTTTCTAGGGCCCTTGGAACATAGAACACAAAATGTCAGAGCTGGGAAGGCCCTTAGAATATAACATGCCCAAGCTACGGAGGCCCCTTAGAACATAAAATGTCAGAGCTGGATAGGCCCTTAGAAGAGAGAAGGGGTCTTAGAACATAGAACATCAGAGCTGGGAGGACCCTTAAAACATGATATGCCTAAGTTGGGAGGGGCCTTAGAACAGGGAGTGTCAGAGCTGGAAGGGAACTTGGAACACAGAATGTCAGGGCTGGGAGGGGACCTTAGAACAAGGAATGTCAAAGCTGGGAGGGGTCTTAGAACAGGGAATGTCAGAGGTGAGATCAGCTTAAGACAGAGAATGTCAGAGCTGGGAGGGACCTTAGAACAGGGAATGTTAATACAGAGAGGGAACGTAGAACAGGGAATATCAGGACTGGGAGGAACCTTAGAGCCCAAAATGTCAGACCTGGGAGGGGCCTTAGAACAGGGAATGTCAGAGTGGGGAGGAAATTTAGAGCCCAGAATGTCAGAGCTGGGAGGAACCCTAGAGCCCAGAATGTCAGTGCTGGGAGGGGGCTTCCAACAGGAGATGTCAGAGCTGGAAGGCTCCTTAGAACAAGGGATATCAGAGCTGGGAGGGGCCTTAGAATACAGTATGCCTAAGTTTTGAGAGGCCTTAGAACATAGAATGTTAAAGCTGGAAGGAACCTTAAAGGTCATCTAGTTTAACCCCCTCACTTTACAGGAAAGAAAACTGAGATTCCAAAAGAGGGAGTGACTCCCTCACCCAGGGCCACACAGCTAGTTCACAACAGAGCCTGGACTCGAACTCAGGGCTCCTGGGTTCTACTCTTCACCCCTCCTCTCCCAGTGCTTCTTCTGCCACATCAGAGGATGGCTCAGATGTCATGGGGCCCTAAAGGCAATAGTTTGAGACTCCTTTCCCCACGTATCCTCTACTTCCTTCCTCTTCTCCAACTCACCTTCTTTTTCCTTCTTCCCATGGCCCATGCCCTTGGTCTACCAGTGGTACTGCTTAATCCCACTGGGGGCCCTCAGGGCTGAAGAGGTGGCTGAGCCCTGGGCTAGATCAGATCAGCAGGTCTCTTGCATGCTGATTAGACATGGGGTGCTGGGAGGGCCAAACTTGGCCCGGCTCCCTTACCAGCCATTCAGGCCGACCTTGCCACAGTAGTGACCCTTCTGTGGTTTATGGTACTTGGCAGAAGCCAATCTCTAGGGCTGACTGGCCCTCCATGGCTGTGCCCGGTTGGCCATGGGATGCTGGTATCAACCTCTCCCTTGCTCTAGAGGGCTCCTCCTCCGAGGACGATGCCATAGTTGTTTGACCATGAACATCAGGCTGCTTGGTTATTGGTCATTGGTCCTTGGGGATTTCCCTCCATCACTCCAACCCCCTGCTTATTAGGCACCCATCATGTGCTCAATGCTTAAGGATACAGAGAGGAAATAAGGCACAGTTTCTGCCTTCTAGGAGCCTACAGCTTAGTAGGAGAATAGGACAGATATCCAAATAGATATATGCTTAAGCATAGAGTGAGTAAAAGTACAGTAGCAGAGACCAGGCCAAATAGGATGGGGCATTTGAGGAACAAGGGACTAATTTCACTTTGGGGTGAGGGAGGTAGAGTTCTGGGAAGATGTCATGAGGTGGGTGGCACCTGAGTGGAAGGGAAGGGCTTTATCTGGTTGAGGAGTGAGAGTCCATTCTGAGCATGGGGGGTGGTCAGAGCAAGGGTCAACAAGCAGCAGGTTCTGGAAATGGGGAATGGGAGAGGAGGCCAGCTGGGCTGGGGACTAGTGGAAAACTGGGCTAGATGGGCAGATGTGGGCCAGCCTCCACTAATACTAAGATGTGCCTCATAAGGTGGGGAAAATGAGATTTCCAACCCATCCCTTTGTCCTGAGAAGTGGGTACATGCCTAAATATAATAAGTTCGGGAAAAAAATCTAATCTATCAGAAGGCATTCATTAAGCACCTACTGTGTGCTAGGCACCAAAGGGCTCCAAAGACAAAAATAGGGCTGTCCCTGCCCTCGGGGAACTTACAGTCTAATGGAAATTCATTATAACCAAGATGCCCTACTTTCAATCATTAATTAACAACAATAATAGTAATATACATGGTGGGTAACTCTCTAAGACTATAAGTTGGAAAGCTCATTCCAGTCCACATTGGCAGAGGGACTTTACTCACTGAAAATTCCTTAGGCCAATGAAATCACAAACCTAGCCCAGCAAATAGTCTTTTTTTAAAAAAAAATAATGATGGTAGGTGGCCCAGGAATAAATGAAACACATTATGATGTGCCAAGCGCCATCTCTAGAGGTCTGAGCACTCTACATGCATCACCTCCTTCTATGCCCATTTTCTAGATGAAAAGAAAAAACAGAGAAAGGACAGGAAATAGCTTAGCCAAAGTTGCATAGCCCAGAACCTCGGGAACCTGGTCTAGGAAGAGGCAGCTCTCAAGCCTGGCACATTCTCTCTTGACTAACGCTGGATTTATGACATTCATGGAGACGTGCTCCCACGAGGGGAGGTGCCCGGGTACACGGGTCAGAGTCTCTGTTCTTAGACCAGTTGGGAAGACGGGCCATACACACCAAGGCAAAGAGAACAGGTCGAGTCAAAGGAACAGGTATTTATTAACTTCTACTGTGTACTAGGCACTGTCCTAAGGACCAGTAATCTGTGACAAGCCCAGACACCAAATGCCAGAGGAGCTCATTGGACAGAGGATGTCCTGTGGGCTAGAGTGACCAGGGAGGGTTTTCTGTAGGTGCTGCAACTTGAACTAGAACCTGAAGACTGGTCAGGATTAGAAGAGGGAAGGTATTGCAGGCAGAACATAGTGTGAGCAAAGGCTTGGGAGCAAGAAAACACCAATTAACCTCTGGGCCAAAATTTCGACTGTTAATATTTTGAGATGCAGGCCTTCAGGATTTTCTAGTGTCTATTTATAAGTAGGGAAATTTAAGCCACTGCACCCTAAAAGACTAGATGGCAGAGTGGAAACAGGCCAGGAATTGAAGGCAGAGGAGCTGGTTTTGAATCCTGACTCTTCCTCTTAAGACTCGTAGGACCTGGCTTTACTAGACTCGTTTCTCTTACCAATTTTTAATGTCAGAAAGATGCTAATGATAAAAATTACTTACCTGGATATAAACACCATGTACTGTGAGCTGGGTGGGGGTTGGGGATTATTTGCAGCTGAGGAAACCAAAGTGCCCAAGCTCAGACACCTGAGCCAGGACTTGGCAAGGATGTCTTAAAGGTGCTCAATTAGAGGAGGCCTAGCTAAAAGCAAAATCAAGGGCTGCTGGGCCAGCCTGTGCTTTTCCTAACAGGTCAAGAACTGCCTTCTAGAAACAACCTTGCAGTCGGTTTTATGCCCCGGCCCCCCACCCCCACCCCACCGGCTTGTCATAGTTGTGTCGTCTAGATGGTGTTTTCCTTGCCCCGTGCAGAGTGTATCATGTGGGTAGAAGGCAAAGCTTTGATGGACTTGGGCAATTGAAACGTCCATCTCTTTCTTCTTATCTCTCAGACCTGTGTCTCTGCTGTGGAAGGAGATTAGATTAGTCTGACAGGAGCCCTTCTCTTCTCTTCCCCACCCCCCCTTACATATACATAGCACGCTTGCGTGTGAGTGCACACACACACACACACAGCTCAGATGATAATTGTAGGGATGCTGATTGGACCCTTCGTCCTAGAACAGATCCATTAGCTTGCACAGAGGTCATACGTGATTTAATGGAAAGAGCCCCAAACTCATGTGATCTTAGTGAAGTCCTGTGCCGTGCCTGAGTCTCAGTGAAAGGGGAACAACAACATTTGCTCTATCTACCTCTGGAGACTGTGGGCTTGCTAAATTCGATGGAAATGCCAGCTGCTCTTGTTAATTAATGACCATGTGTAAAGGAGTAAGGATTCTAGCCTGGGTCCAGGTCCCCCACCCTGCTGGGCCTGCTGTAAACCTGAATGTGCCATCTAAGAATGAGTTGTTCCCGTCAGGGGACCCAAGTGGCTCTGGCTCAGAAAAGCTTTTCCAATGCCCTTTTGTAGCTCCAGAGGCTCATCTGGAGAACTGACCTCTTCCCATTCTACAGGCCCGGTGCTTTGGGTGCCAAACTCTCCCTCCAGCCTGTGTGCTTCTCAGGTTATTTATAGCTGTGCTCTCAGAGGGGAACGTGGCTGCTGCCGCCATGGTGGCGACAAAAAGACAAGATCGGTTTTTTCCAGAGCATTTAATCAGCACCTGGGGCTCAAGGGTTGACCCAGCTGTGCCAGGGCCCAGCCCTCCCAAACAGCCCAAAGGAGCACAGCTTTCCTAGAGGGTGGAAGGAATCAAGCCCCATCTCCAAGCCCTGTCCCAGGTCAGGAGAGAAAGGCCATTGCAAGCAACAGACGGGTCTGAGTGACAAGTGTGCCTGGGTCAGTGGAATAGGAAGGTTGGAATGGAGCTGTCAGACATTAATCAAAATGAATGAGCTTTTCAGACACCACCCACTTTGACTGGGAGACCATAGAAAGCTGGAGTGGAATGGGAGTTGGCTGACTCAGGGCTGGCCCATGGAAGAAGCCTGTTGACCTGGGTGGCAACAGGGTTTCCAGATCTCAGACTTCAGTGAAGAAAGTGGGTCCCCCACCCCAGGAAAGTGACCCCACTTAGTTGGGGAGCAGGGAGACTGGAGAGTCAGGGCAGGGATGGAAGCCACATGATTGGAGGAGTAGCTGAAGAAACTAAGGCTGTTCATCGCAGAGAGGAGGAGAGAGGGGGAGAGAGAGATGAGAGCTGTCTTCAGATATTTCAAGAAGGGTTTTCATTTAGAAGAGGAAGAACTTGAAGCAGTTGAGGGGGTGGAGACTTGCAGAGGTAGGTTTCAGCTCAATATAGAGAGCAATTTCAGAATAATCAAGGCTCTCCAAAAGTA
>CM053628.1:43782919-43830743 GCA_028646595.1 Phalanger gymnotis
CCAGGCCCCTTCTAGCTTAGAGATCCTGTACGTGAATTAGGGAGACAAAATGTCCAACCACAGCATAATATTCTCAAAAAGGCTTCATCCTTTATCTTGCAACCTATTCCTGGTCATCTCATCATCTCATCCATTCCTTGGTCTCCAAGCAGGCCTGCTCATAACTCCCTGGGACAAGTAGGGCATCTACCCTTGTCTTCCCATACCATGCCCAAGTAACTCTGGTGTTTTCATGAACCAGTAGAACCAGAGCCTGTGGCCGAATAGTCTCAAGATCTCCACAGAATTCACCACACACAATTCCACAGTCCCTTGAGTCACCTGGCTCTGGGATCCTTGGAAAGTTAGGGAAAATAGCAAGCTCTGAAGGCCAGGCAGGTAGGTCTTGATATTTACCATGTTCCATGAGGATATTCACCAAGTTCACCATGTAGGGTAGGCAATAAGTCGCCAACCTTTAGGCCAAATAAACCATATCTGCTTCCTACCCCCCAAACAGAGAGGCCAGCCAGTGTAGTGGCAAGGGAGACCTGTCCTGGCTTTGGCACACATTGGCTGTGTGACCTTGGACTAGTCATTTTTCCCCTTGGCACCTCAAGGTCCCTGTCTGGAAAATAAGAGGATTGTGCTAGATGACCTCCTAAGACCCCTTCCAGCTCTGATATTCTATGACCTACTTCTTTTATCAATGTGCAAAGGATTGACCTTTTTATGTGTTTGTTTTGTTTTGTTTGTTTTTTTTACCAGCTAGCCCCAAGCAAGTACCTATTTATAAGTGTATACCCGCTATGCTGTGTACATGAAGATGACGCTGCTGACCCGCCATCAGTAGGGCATACACACGCTTTGGGTTCCAGTAGCAGAGGCGGTTTGCCCTGAGCCATTCCCAGCCCCTCCTCTGTCTGTGCCTCCCCCCGCCAAGCAACCTCATTTAGAGTTTTGCCATATGCACATAGGCCCTCTAGGAGGTAGGCAGGCAGATAGGCAGGCCTAGTCAGGTAGTAACAAGATTAGCCTTCCCACAGAGGAGAGAACGGAAGTCCTTGGTATCAGACAATAGGCCTAGGGCCCTAAGCGAGGGTTCAAGTACTGGCTTCCACGTTTACTGGCCACGTGACCTGGAACAACTGACTTCTCCTCAGTTTTCTCCTCTGTAAAAAAATAGCAAACACTTGAAGGCCTAGGAGGTAGGTGCTATTATTATCTCCCTTTTACAGACAAGGAAACTGAGGCAGGCAGAAGTTAAGTGACTTGCCCAGGGTCACCTAGCTAGTAAGTGTCTGGGGCCAAATTTAAGCTCAGGTCTTCCTGACGTTCGGCCCACAATGCCATGCTGTCCCAATAATTGCCTTAGTATTTGAAAAACACCTTGTAGACCTAAAAGCTTGAAGAGAAATGTGAGTTGTCATGCTACTGTAAGCTCCCTCACATTAAGGGACTTGCCCAAAGACACATGGATGGTAAGTTACTGAACGTGGACTTCTTACTCCAGGTCCATCACTCTTTCCCCTGTACCCCATGGCTTCTTGGTGACATGCATGCCTAGGCCAAGGGACTCAGTTCATTGTCGGGGAACTAACCTTGATGAAATGGCTTAGCCAGGACAAAGCTTGCTCTTCGGCCTCATTAGCCCAATGCTCCAGCCCACTGGACCAATGAGGCCAGATCCACTTAAAATACTTCCCAGGGGTATTCCTAAAATAAGCCAGTAGTAGAAGGTTCCCTGCGTGCCTGCATTGTGCGACTGCCCCCTTGCCCCCCAACAGAAATCCCTCTCTTCCTTTGCCTCTAGGACCTGATTCGGAGAGATATCCTTTACTACAAGGGCCGCATCGACATGGATAAGTATGAGGTGGTCGACATTGAAGACGGGCGTGACGATGACTTCAACGTCAGTATGAAAAATGCCTTCAAGCTGCATAACAAGGAGACCGAGGAAGTCCATTTATTCTTTGCCAAGAAACTGGAGGAGAAGCTTCGCTGGCTCCGGGCTTTCAGAGAAGAAAGAAAGATGGTACAAGAAGATGAAAAAATTGGTAAGAAACCCTGAAACCCAGAGAGGCCAACCAAGAGTAGGGCTCTGGTTGGCGAGGATGGGAGGCAGCACGAAATCCAGGCTAAAAATGTCATATGCATATTTTCCAGTGGGGGAATACTCCCTTGCAAAGTACATGAGGGGAAACAAAAAGAGTACATGGACGGTAACAAAGTATGAGTCAGTAGAAAGCTTGGTCAGATTCCTCCTCTGACACTTATGAACTGAGTGGCTTTGGGCAACTTTTCTCTGAGCCTCAGTTTCTAAATTTATCAAGTAGTCAATAACACCTGCACCTCACCAGTGTTATGAGCAATACCCTTTAGAAACCTTGTAAGAGCTATCAAAATGGGGCTTTGCTATTGGATCCTATCCTAGTTCTGGCTTTGTTGAGAAGTCCACTGAGACTTAGTGGTTTCTGCAAAAGGAATTGTGGCCATGGTGATGAGAACCCAGCTTCTATCCAGCTCAGCTACCACTTTACTAGGAAGCTTCACCTGATCCCCTGGCCCCCATTGCCCGTGCCCTCCCTCCTTAACAACTGTATTGAACTATCTGGCATTTATTATGTATATATTTATATGTACAGAATGGTATTTTCATATATATATATATATATATATACATACATACATATACATATACACATGCATGATGTATAGATGGATAAATGGGGGGGGGTAGCCTGATGTAATGAATGGAGAAGTGGCTTCTGAGCCAGGAATACCTGGTTTCAAGTCCCACCTCAGATAATACTTTTTGGCTCTGTGACCTGGGCAAAGAATCTGACCTCTCTGGGTCCCAGGCAGCCCCCTAGACTCTTAAGTTGCAGAACAGGTACCAGTCAGCACTGGTAGAGGGAGTTCCCTATACCAATGAAATCCCAGGTCCAGTCCCGTCCCCCGTACTTGGAAATATTCCAGTTTTTAGCCCTGCTTAAATGTGAGCCTGGAGAGTCCTTTTTGGTCCTTCCATCTCAGTGGCTGTGGCAGTTGTGGCAGTGATGTGTCACATAGTGTCATCTGCCTTCTCTCCTTTACTGTCCTACTTTTAGACAATGAGCAGAAGTTCTTGTGAGTGCCATTAGAAGATACCAAATTACTATTATTTTCCATTCTTTGAATTGTGCTTAGAATCTCATCCTCTCTTCCCACAGCTGGAGAGGAGCCTCTTAAAAACAGTTGATTATAGGATTTTTAATGTTCACAATGGCTACCATGCTGAAAACCTGATGTCTTAGTTGCAGGCTGGATCAATAACGTAGCAATTAGCAATTAGTTTTTATTCAGTGACTGCCAACATGTGGCATGGTCCTAGATACCATATCCAGAGAGTTAAATGGACTTAATCCCCAACCCTCTAACTGCTTATAGTCCAACATAGGCCTCCCTTGGTGGCTCTTCATCCTCCAGGAAAGTCTGCTGGTGGCACTTGCCATCATTTTGGAACATTCAGTTTGCAAATAAAGCAGTCAGGAAGCTGCATTTTCCTCTGAGGGTGCTTCACCTGTTCATGAGTATGCTGCCACAAAATGGCGCTTGAGTGTCTTGGTTGTTGGCTCTGAACCACAGAGAGGCAGCTATTTAAACATGGATTTTCTCTAGCTTTCAAAAATATCTAGCTCCTATTTCAATAAACATAGCAAAGTTGAATTCCAGTAGAGCGAGCTTTATAAAGAAACAAGCATACAGGTAGAAATTGGTGCCTTTCTCACTAACCAAATTGTTATTAATCATGGCTTAGTTCAATCCTGGTCTTACCTGGACTCTGAGAACAATCATGACTCCAAGACCTTGGGCCAACTTGGCACTGAAATGCCTCTGGTTGCTTTTGTCAGCAGCTGATTGCTGGATCTAATGAAAAGGCTGGCTTTAGTTTGCTTTTCTAATACTTTAGACAAGCTTGCCAACCTCTCTCTTTTCATATGCGGGAAGGAATACAAAGAAAGCCAGGCACAGGTTGATTCTGCTGAAAGTAGACAATTTCCCAAGCCTGGTCTCCACCAGTCAGAAGGATTTTCCACTTCACTATGGGGAGAAAAGGTATTTCAGGCAGTCCTGATTGATTTTGAAAATCTATCTGACTTCCTTTAGCAGTTTGCTCAGTACTATGCCTTTTATGGCCTCCTTCTGATAGAAAAGAGAAGACAAAGTACTGCCTACTAGGAGGTCCCACGTCACTCAGACGACCTGCCAGGCTGCTTTTGCCAAAATGGCCATCCATCCCCGCGGGTGTCAAGGAGCTCCTTCGGAGGACACATTGTCCTCAATACACATTGCCCATTGTCAGGCCCAGACTTGGCGGTGTAGTCTCTTCCTGGGCTTGTGCTTTGCTGGCATGGCCTCAGAGAGTCCCAAATGCCTTCTACATCACCCAGAGGAGGCCTGGAAACAGCAGATTTGTAAAGAACCCATTGACAGAAGGTTTTTGGTTTTATAGTGACTTAAATTGCTTCTAACAGCCAGACAGGCAGAAGTTGGGACCAAAGGATCAGCATTGCACCAGGTTTGTGAGGAAGAGGCTTCCATTTTCATGGCTAAACTGCTGTGCAGGCCTCAACTCCATCCCTGACATCAAAAGGAAAGTAGGTCAGCCTTGGGTAAAAGCTTGGCACTGCTTGGGGGAGGAAGGAGATGTGTCGGGAGGGTGGGCTCCTTGGCTCCTTGCTCCATTGCCAATGGCTCAGGACAGCTGTCTCACCACAGGCAACTTGTGTGTTTCCTCTTTTGTAGGCTTTGAAATTTCCGAGAACCAGAAAAGGCAGGCCGCTATGACTGTCAGGAAAGTCAGTAAGCAAAAAGGTAAGATCCCATTTGGTCCAAGCTTAAAAAATGGGCCAACAGCAGGACTGGGTCTTCCTGTCTGGCCTCTATTAAGAGAGGTCCAGCCACTCGATGTGTGCCCTTGTAACAAAGGTTTGAAAAGAAAGAGAATGAAACAGCTAAAAACAAACCCAATACATCAACTGAATGTGAGAGTATGAGCACTAGTCCACACCGGTAGCCCCCACGTCTGCAAAGAAAGGAGGGGGCTTCACCCCTCAAGTCCTCTCCAAGGGTTTGTGCTGCTTGTTATCGCTATAGTTTTTTTTCCAATTTTCTTGTTGTAGTCGTTTTGCACATTGTTTTTCTTGTTCTGCTGGCTTCCCCCAGTGCTTCTCTGAATTCTTCTTGTTAGTCATTTCTTATGATGCAGTAAGATTCCATTATACTCTTGCCACACACTTTGTTTAGCCAGTACTCAATTGATGGGCATCCACTTTTATTCCAGTCCTTTGCTATTACAAAAAAAAAAAAAAGTATTGCTAGGAATATTTTGGTGTACATGAGGCCTTTCTTTTGTATTTTTAGCTTCCTTGAGATATGTTAGGCCTAATGATGCTATCTCTAGAGCAAAGAGTATGGACAGATCAATGTATTTTTAAAATAGGAAAGAAAGAAAAGAAACCTCCTTGTGAAACTCATTCAGACTGGGACTCAACTTACATTTGCTCACACTGTTAAACATCGCTTAACACAGTGCCGGGCACATTTTAGGCACTTAATAAATGTTTATTGATTGATTGAACCAACATTACCCCCATTAGAGCAGGAGGAAAGAGACCTCCCCCTTTCTATCCCCAGCTTGACCACTGAGATCCACTGTCACGTTCTGCAAGACTGTATGACTCCCTACTTTTCTTCCCTTATGTTCCCATCAGATCTCCCTTTCTTGGCATGCTTGCTATTAAAAAATGCTCTTACTCCAAGAATCTGGGATGCCAACGAGCATGGAAAAAAGCCCTGAATTATTCCCAAGCCCCCTTGATTGAGGGGGCTAAATGCCTATGAATAACCAATTTCTGATTAAGCTGTTGTATTTACTGTTTATCCTGAGGACTGTCATCTCTCTACCAACTCCTCTGGCAGAATCATCAGCCCCTCCCTTCTCCCTCTCCAGTACTGAGAGGTTTGACTAGGTAGGAAAATGAGCACTGGACTTGGTGTCAGAAAACCTGGGCTCAGATCCAGGCTCTGTCAGTAACCATGTGACTATGGACAAGTCACTGTCCTGCTCTTAACCTCTACTCCTCATCTATAAAATAAGCATTAATAATATAGTTCTCCTCCATTCTAGTTGCCACCTCACTCCTTAACTTATACTGTCTCCCACAAACATACAATGCCAGTGGGAAGAATAGACATACACACAGAGCGTATTGGTAGTGAAGCACACATGTAGAGAACACATGTGGCCAAGGCAGCCCACGCCTCTGGCATTAAGAGTGATGATGTCCTTTCTCTACTCACAGTGTCTTCACTCTGCTTCCTGCTAGATTCAGTGTCTGATGGGCTCAGCTGAGTTCTCTGGGCCTACTCCTTTCTACAGCTCAGCTCCCAACTGCCATCAATAATTCTTTCTTGAATTCATAGCTGGCTTTCTTCTCTGCTTCCAAGGGTCCCACTCCTCGTAGCCATTTCTACTGACTTGCCATATCCAACAAGGGTGAGGGAGAGAAATCCCCTCTCTCCTCCTTCTAATGCAGTGTGGTACAGGCACAAGAGTTGTACTCCACAAGGATGCTTCCTGTCTTTGACTATGCCATGATTGCTCTCCAGGCTGGCAAGCTTGCTTTTGAATGACGGCCAGTGTTTGATAAACCTAGGATACAAAGTACCCTGGAACAGACTCCCTTTTTAAGCAAGAACTGCTGGGAAAACTGGAAAGCAATTTGGCAAAAGTTCGATTTAGATCAGCATCTTGCACCATATACTACAATAAACTCAAAATGGATTTGGGACCTGAATATAAAGGACACACCATTAAAAAGAAGTAGAAAAGAACAAAATCAGATACCTTTCATAACTATAGCAGGGGTTGAAGTAGGGAATGGGGAAGAATTCTTAACCGAACAAGGGACAGAGATAAGCATGAAGGATTAATAGGCTTCTGTGGCTACAGAAAATTGAAAAGCTTTTGCATGAATAAAATCAATAAAGACAGACTAAGAAGAGAAGTGGTTTAGTGGGGAAAATGCTTTGCATCAATCATATCTGATAAAAGTCTGATATGCACAATATGCAGCGAATTGACACAGACACAGAACACCAAGAGCTATTTCCTAGAAGATAAGGAGTTGAACGATATGAATAATTTTCGAAGGAAGATTTGCAAACTCTAAATGAGCCCATGAAAATATGCTCCATAGCACACCTAGGAAAAGAAACAAATTCAAACAACTCAAAGAGGTCGCTTCACTCTATGCCCATTGGTAAAGATAAACAAAAGATAGGACCAGTCAGTGCTGGAGGGGCTCTGGGTAAATAGGCTCTTAGTGGAGCTATAAAGTAGCCTAACCATTCTGATTTCCAATTTTCGATGAGGAAAGAAAAGTGATTGAACCCTCCATAACCTTTGACCTTGTAATCCCACTACTGGGCTCATACTGAAGGAAGTCAAAGACAGAAACAAAGATGTAATATATATACCAAAATATACTCTTTGTGGTAAAAGCAACAGTTGGTACCCATCAGTTGTAGAATAGCTGAAAAAACTCGTAGGATATGTATATGATAAAATATTATCATACAATTTGAAATGATGAAGGTGAAGAATTCAGAAAAACATGGTAAGATTTGCATGAACTGATGCAGAGAGAAATAATCAGAACCAAGAGAACAGTATATACAATGGCTACAAAAATGCCAAGTAATAGATCACTAAAAGAAAATTGAAGTCTGAGTAATGGACGTCCTATTATAGTATGTTATTGGGTATGTCATAATACGGATTTCTTTGGCCTAAAGGTTGGATTAGATGGTCATTGAAATTTTGTGATTCTGTGCTTTTGTAATGGACAGACCAGGTAAGGTCCTGGAGAGAAGAGTGAAGCCCTGCCTCCTTCCCATAAGAGAGGTGGGGAATTACTAAGACAAACATTATCAGACAGGGTCTCCATATTGGATGCTTTCAATTAATGGTTTTCCTTTTTCACAAGGGAGGGTAGAAGGTTCAGTAAAAGGGATGAGAAATGACTGTGATGTAAGGCATCAATTATACATATATATGTGTGTGTATTTATAGTGTGTATATGTGTGTGTGTGTGTGTGTGTGTGTGTGTGTGTATGAGGCAGCTAGGTGGTACAGTGGTTAGAGCACTGGACCTGGAGTCAGAAAGACCTATGTTCAGATTCTACCTTAGATACTTCCTAGCTGTGTGATCCTGGGCAAGCCACTTCACTTTTGTTTGCCTTAATCCACTGGAGAAGGAGATGGCAAAGCACTCCAGTGTCTTTGCCAAGAAAACCTCATGGACAGTATTGACATCATATGGTCCATGGGGTCACGAAGAGTCGAACATAACTGAACAACAACAAAAACAACACACACATATTCCTAGGAATGTTACAGCTAAAAGGAATCTTAGCTCTCTGAGCTGAAGAGGAAACCAGCTAGTCTTATTACATAACCAACAAGTGATCGTTTAACCTCTACTTGAAGCATTCCAATGAGAAATAGCCCACTACCTATCAAGGTAGCCATTCTATTTTTAGGTGGTTATAATATTGAAATGGTCTTCCCTCCCCAACAGATAAATGGTCAAAGGATATGAACAGGCACATTTCTGATGAAGAAATCAAAACAATTTATAGTCATATGAAAAAATGCTCTAAATCATTGTTGATTAAAGAGATGCAAATTAAAATAACCTTGGGATATCATTTTATACCTATCAAATTGGCTAAAATGACAGAAGGGGAAAGTGACAAATATTGGAGGGCATGTGGAAAAATTGGGACACTAATTCACTGTTGGTGGATCTGTGAACTAATCCAACCATTTTAGAGAGTAATCTGGAATTATGTCCAAAGAGTTACAAAACTGTGCATGCCCTTTGACTCAGCAATGCCACTATTAGGTCTGTTTCCCAAGGTGATCAGGGAAAAAGGAAAAGAACCTATATGTCCTAGAATATTTATAGCAATTCTCTTTGTGGTGGCAAAAAACTGGAAATTGAGGGGATGCCTGTTTATTGGGGCATGGCTAAACAAGTTTTGGCATGTGATACTACTGTGAAGTTTGGATTCAGTCAAAGGGCCTCATTTGAGGACCTAGAGGGCTGCATGTGGCCTCCAGGCACAGGCTCCCCACCCCTACCCTAACCTCTCCCTTTTTCATAACAAATTTTGTCAAGTGCTCTGATAAACTCTGAACAAATGTCTAGCAGAATTTTCCTGAGCTACCTCACATCATATATATCATAAAAGGAAATTGTCTGATATGGGCTATTCTTGAAGATGCCTTGCTGCCTCTTTTGGATTCTTCCTTTTCACAATGTGTCTCTCCCCCTGCCAATTTTATAAGCTCAGAGAGAGGAATTGACTTGCCTAGGTTACACAAGGTCCAGTGAACAAGAACCTCCCTCCATCCCTTGGCTCCAGGCATTCTATCTGGTTGTCCCCCATGCCTGGACTGCTCTCCCTCCTCCTCTCTGCCTGTTGACCTCCCTGGCTTCCTTTAAGTCCCATCTTCTACAGGCAGCCTTCCCCAACCCCTCTTCATTCTAGTGTCTTCCGCTTTTAAGTGATCTCCTATTTATCCTGTATAGAGCTTGTTTTGTATATATTTGTTTGCATGTTGTCTCCTCCATTAGATTATAAGCTCCTTGAGGGCAAGGCCTGGCTTTTGCCTTTTTTTATATCCCCAGTGCTTGGCTTAGTGCCTGGAATGTAGTAAGTGATTAATAAATGCTTACTGACTGGTTGATTAATCCTAGATCTTAAGCTGAAAACGGCTTCAGAAAACAATTGGTCCAACCCTCTCATTTTATAGAGGGGAAACAGGTCTGGAGAGAGAAAATAGCTTGCCCAATGTTAGTTCCAGTATTTGAACCCAGACCTTGTGATTATAAACCACATGTTTTCAGCCCTCTGCCATGGTGGTTTCCTTGGCCATCACCACTTGGACAAATTATCTGGAGGCAGATGTAATCTATTGCAAAGAATGAGCTGGCCAACTTGGGTTAAGTCCTGGCCATTCCATCAACTCATTGTATGTCCTCTCTCTTCTCCGGGTATCCATTGTGTCACCTGAAAATCAGTTTTTCCCCCATAGGGGAGGGAGGGAATAAGCATTTATATAGTGCTTACTATGTGCCAGGCACTGTGCTACCCTGAGATGACAAAGATTGACAATGAGAAAATCTCACTAGCTGTGTGATCTAGGGCAAGTGACTTTTCTCTTGGCCTCACTTTACCCTTCTGCAAAATGAGTGTGCTTACTGTATGGTCTCTCGGCATTGACATTTTATGGACCTCAGTTGAGCTCTAACAAAGGCCACTTACACCTAAGTTACTACATCGAATGAAGTCAGGTCTCCAGTTGAATCATGAAGACAGTTCTGTGATCTTCCAAGGAGCTCTCCAGTATAGACAGAGGTGAAACTTTGTACTGGGTACCAATTGAATTGAATTGGTGTTCTCCCCTCCCCTTTTTTTCTCCTCCATCTAGGTGCCAACTACTCCCGGGCTGTCCCTCCAGCTTACCCACCACCCCAGGACCCAGTGAGTCAGGGACAGTACTTGGTGACAGACGGCATCACTCAGTCCCAGGTCTTTGAGTTCTCGGAGCCTAAGAGAAGCCAGTCGCCTTTCTGGCAAAACTTTAGCAGGTTAACTCCCTTTAAAAAATAGCGTCCAGTGGGAAATGTCAGATTTTAAAAATAAATAAAATTATATTTCTAGATGGACCTTTTTTCGGAGAAGCACTGTTGCTATTAATATTTACATGCATATATATATACACACACACCCCCTGCGTATGTATATATGGAGAGAGAGAGAGCGAGAGAGTGAGAGAGAGAGAGAGAGAGAGAGTCAGAGAGAGAGAGAGAGAAAGAGAGAGAGAGAGACAGAGAGATGTACTGAAGGACCAAAAATGAGTTTTCCCAGGTTTTGGGGAACAAGAAAACCTGTTACTAGATAGGAAGATGTACCAATGATTTCTAACCATGTGATCCCACCTTGCCTTTTTCTGTTCTCTCACTCTCCTCCTTTAATTAAAAAAAAAAAAACAAAAAAATCAACAAACAAAAAAACAAAAAGAACCTTGCCTTTTCTCGTGTCCCCCAAATGACTTTCTGGTTACCCTGTGGTTGATTCACTGATCTGTCTTTTACAATCATGAATGTTGTTGTGTTTTGATTTTTTTTAGACATAAATGATGATTTTCTTTGCTGTAGTTAGGTTTAGGGGATGGGGTTGGAGAGTCTTTCCCCTCCTTCCTCCCCCCCCTTTTAATTTGTCTTTGGAACCGGAAAGTGTGTGGGGGTCAGCCCCTTTCCTTCTCCCTCTGCCTTTGGCGAATGTTTCTGAAGACTCCACCCACCCCTGAATAACATTTCTCCCAGCATCCTCTGTTCTCAGTCGTGCTAGTCAGGATGTGCTCTATTGTGCCCTGTGACATTCCGCTAGGTATTTCTATTGCTTTTACTATTTTCTATGTGTTTGGGGGGAGGGGGGTAGTCCCACCAAAACCAGGGGAACATCAAGGTTTTCTGATATGGGAGATGCTTCTTATCCAATTGGCTTCTGTGCATCTTTGATTCCCCTCTCTGGACCTGCCGGGTGGCCCCAGGATGTTGCAGATGGAGAAGGTACTGGGGAGTGGGGTGGGGTTGGGAATCCTCTGGCCTGTTGCCTTCTTCTTTGGGCAGACTGGTTTGGTTGCAGGGTGCTTTCCAGCCCTGCCCAGTGCAAAGTCTTTTTTCAGTATGGTTTCTAGGCCGAGGGCTCCGCCCTCTGGCGGCAGGGCTGTTGTACTGTGTGGCTTCACTCTTCCTTCTTCAGCTCTAGTTAAGAAGGGTAGCACCTGCTGTTAGACTGAGGGACTTCCCCCCCATTTGTGGGCTGTGGGGGGGCAGCATAAGAGCTGGGAGGCAGGCTCCTGGCCCTTTGCTGGGCAGGGGTAGCTAGTGATTTCTGGGCATCTAGCCTGCTGCTCACTGGCCTAGGGAGGGCCTGAGATGAAACACTGCCGGTTGAGAAAGATCAGGGCCTGATCTGGACAGAGTAGGGGCCTTAGCCAAAGTGAATTGGTTGTAGTAACACATCTGGAGGGGTAGGAGCTGCAAAGGTACATTTGTTACCGAATTGCATGGACAATCACACCTTTCTCCTCCCTCCTTCCTTCCTTTCCCTTCCCACTCTTCCTTTTCCCCTCCCATTTTCTGTCTCTCCCCCTGCTCTCTCCTCCTCTCTCTATTACCCTTTCCCGCCATCCTTCTTGCTCACTCTCTCTTTCCCTTTCTCCCTCTCTGTATTACCCTCTCTCTGTCCTTCTCACTCTCTCCCTCTCTCTTTCTCCCTCTCTGTATCTCCCTCTGTTCCTCTCCTCTCTCCCTCTGTCCTCCACTTTCTTTCCTTTCGTCCCTCCCGCCCATATCCCTTTCCCTCTCAGGAAGTCAGGTTCCCATCAGCTGACACAGTGAGTCTTTACTGAGCACCCGTGTGCCCAAGTCTGTGCTGGGCGCTTAGGGAAACTGAAGCAAGTGAGACCTGGTCCCTGTCCTCTGGGAACTCTGAATCTAGTTGGGCAGAGGGAGAGGAAATCCTGGGTCCATCCCAAGCCCAATATCCCTCTTGATCTGGGAGGTCAGGAGCAAGAACCTGACTTGACTTCGTTCAGAGAGTTCTTTCAGTTTGGGAGGACCCAGGTTCTCTTCCTTTAGTTTGGGAATGTGCCAGGACACTGTAGGCCAATAGCCAAGATGCTGGGAAATGGGAAGCCCTCACCACCGCTTGTGTCACCAGGGCTGAGGAGATGGGTTCCCAAGCTTGAGACCCTGACACTCCATGCATAGCCGGGAGGGAAACAAGAGATTTTGATCTGGAGAGTGGACCTTAACCGTCCAGCTCCCCTCCACCCCCATTTTACAGATGAGGAAACTGAGACCCAGAGAGGGAAGTGACTTGCCAAAGGTCACACACAGTTTGTAGTCAGGATTTGAACCCAGGTCCTCTGACCTGAACCAGTAATTAGAGTGCTACACAATAGCTGTGTTAGGAGATTCTAGCCCAGTTTCCCTGGTTAAACTGTTCTGTGCCTTGACAGAGAACAATGACAGGGCATTTTTTGGTGAAGGGGATTCTTGTCACCCCTCTGGTCCATATCATGAAGGTAACTGAGCCTGACAAGGCCACCCTCAGTCAGAGCTTTTGGTAACCTCTTAGCTCCTCTGTGTAGCCACAGCCAAGCCAGACTGGGGCCAAAGCAGAAGGCAGGTGGGGGGTGGAGCTGCCGGCTTTTGTATCCCCTCAGTGAGGTGGCCCCCACCTCCAGAGGCAGGACATGAGGGGCTGATGCAATGTCCTGGGTAGCCCAGTTCACCCAGATGATCTGGGCAGCTGGAGCTTGTTCCTCCAGGTGGATGGAACAGTTGGGCAGATGCCCACCTCACTTCCCTTTTGGAGGTGTGGGGGGATAGAGAACTGAGCTTGGTCATGATGGTGGGCCAGCTGAGAATGAGCCTCCCCACTCAGGACCTGCCCACCTTAACTGAGGCTGCCAAGGCCCCAGCCCCACCCATACTGCCTGCTCTTCAGACTTCTGGGTCATCCCTGCCATCCTACCTGTCCCCACCCCTACCACCCCAGGTACGTCCACCCGTTCTAGCAACTCACTGACAGTATTGATTTGGCTTTTCTTTCTTTCTTTTTGTACTCTAGGGAGGGCCCCTGGCCCGTAGTGATGGAAACGGGCCAGCCACTGAGCCAAAGGGGGTTGGGCTAAGCAACCTGGCTGCCAATGGGCCGGGCTGGGCCAGGCCCAGTGCCGGCCTGGGAATGGGCCAGCTGCTGTGGTGAGCGTGGTCTTCAGGAAGCTCTCTCCCAGTTTCCCCAGTGCCGCCACATTCCTCAGCCCACTTAGCTGTCAGTTCCTGCATGGCGTCAGTTGACCTTAGCTTTTTCCTAAGGAGACAGGAAGAGAGTTCCTGAGCTGAGTCCAGTTGGGTTTTGTTTCTTTTCTTTTTTTCAGTAGGGCACTCTGGCTAGGTGGGGAGGGAGGGAGGGAGGGGGGTGGGTGGGTGGGAGGGAGGGGGCCTATGGGGTAACTCCAAAACACCTACCTAGGGCTCCATCTTGAATGCAAATGTCACTGCCGCCAAGAGGGGGAGGTTAGACGGGCCTAAGCTAGAGCCTAACAGTGACATTTCTGTGCTCTTGGGGTGGGGGTGGGGGCTGGGCGACGCTGGTTTGGGCCTCCCCAGCTGTGTGCATCTGCCAGTTTCATTCTTCTGTTTATATCTGACTGTTTGACCCTATCCAACAAATGTCCAAGTTGTGTGTAAAAACAAAAATGTGTTTAACAAAAAAAAAAAAAAAAAGAGAGAGAGAGAGAGAGAGAGAGAAGTGTTGTGAAGACACTGAGCCTTATGAAAATATTTATGGAGCTAAATAAAAAGTCAAAAGATACATCCGGGTTCGCCTCTTAAGTCTTTTTTCTTTATCAATTCCAAGACAAGATTGAGAGCCAAAAAGGCATATTTTGCACTGGGGTCCCATGGGCAGGGACACCTGCTCCTGTTTCCAGAAATGGCTGGGAGGCAGGCCGGCGGCGGGCTCCTGAGCCCCAGGTTTGGCCTGGCTTATCTGCCAGTGGCCCCGAAGCAGAGAATGGAGTCTCAGAGCCTCACAACGTACATACCCACTAGCTACCCCAGCCCCTGACTTTGCCCTGACTTGCACCTACAGAGTTGACCCCAGCCTGAGGCCCAGCCTGGTCTCTTCCACTCAGAACCGGGCTAAGGCAACACCTTGCTGTCTTGAACTTGTCCCCCTTGATGCAGGCCTACCCTTCCTTTGGGGCCTCCCTAGAGCTGCCTTTCCTGACGTTCTGGATTTCCCTCCCCTCCTTTATCCTATGCCCCATACACTAAACATACTGGCCTCTGATGTCTGAGTCTGATATCCCCACAATTCAGGGAAGCTTGAGTTGGGTGGTCAATGGAGGTTGAGGACCTGTGTTTGAGGCCTGCCTCTTCTCTTTCCTAGCTGTGTGACTCAGTTTCCTCATCTGTAAAACTAGAGAGTTGGACTAAAAGATACCCAGTCCAATCTCTTCATTTTATAGTGAAGGAGACTGAAGTCCAGGAAAGTGGTATGTCCAAGGTCACACATAGGACCCATGGTCTAAAGCTAGAAAGGACCTCATAGGCCATCCAGTCAGACCCTCTCTTTTTCCACTGGAGGAAACTTGAGACCCAGAAAGGGACAATGACTTACCCAGGGTCCCAGAAGTAGTAAGGAGACCAAGCCAGGATTCGAACACTGGTATTCTTGAGACCATATACAGCACTTATTCCAGTGTACCTTATTTTACAGATGAATAAACTGGAGAGGAGGTGTGACTTAACACCCTCCTGAGTTTCATTAGTTGCCACAAAAGGAGCAGTAACCTCATCCCAGATATATTCTACCTCCAAACCCCTGGGTCTCAGTTTCCCCCTGGACTAGACAATCTCTTCTGTGTGGCTTTGTGCATCACTCCCCCATGGGCCTCAGTTAGGACTAGCTGCCCTCAAAATGTTTGATTTGATGAACTGACACTCCTCCCCCACCTGCCCCCTAGGGCAGGCACAGGCTGTGAGCACAGTTTCGAAATGGATTCTGGGAATTGGAATGATTGTATAGCTGCCTTCTGAAGCTAGACCTCTTGATACTGGGTGAGGGTAACCCTTACCTCCTTCCAGAAAAATGGGAATTATAATGAGGACTAAGTCTTCAGTCAAAGGCACCAAGCTCTAATGGTAAAGAACCTGCTAGAGTACAGAAGGTTTCCCCTGTGGGTGACTGCCCGCTTCATCTACATGGAAGGCCAGCATCCTTCCATAGACCAAGTAGCTCTTGGTCAACATGAAATCTCCTTGGGGCCCGTTGAGAGAGGCCAGAATGGCAGCTGCAAACGCTAAAAATCTCAGGGCCTTGTCCACAGCCATCCCCTGCTTTCATTTGTCACCACTTCCCCTTCAACCTCCCCACACTGCCAGGCTCAGCAAGCATGTTTGTCACCAATTCATCTGCCAACAAAGACATATTAAGTGTCTGTCCAACACTGGGCACTGTGCTAAGATCTGGAGATAAAAAAAGTCAGAAGATCCTCCTGGAGCTTCCATTCTATTGGGCACATATACAAAATGAGTCCCCACATTCTCCCATCCCAGACTGGAACATGGCAAAGGGAGTCTGGATACCACTGTCTTTGCAGGCCCCCTGGGACACATGGGTCATGTGAATTAAGCTGAAGAATTGAGCAGCTAGCTGATACAATGCATAGAGTGCTAGACTTGTTAAAAACAAACAAAAAAATCAGGTCATTGTCCATGTCTGAAAACGTACCCATCATTCTGCACCCATGTCCACCACCTCGGCTGGGAGGAAAGGGGCCTGTGGCACCATTAGGACTCTGAAGTCTTCACTGAACACTAACTGCTCCTTGGATGGAAGGGGAGAGATGTTAATAAAATGGGAGGGGAGCCTGTGGATCTGGGCCGTTTCAAGTTTGGTGTGTGGGGACTCAGGTTCTGGGACATCCCCTGTGCTCCAAAGTAACTAGTTAAAGGGAGTTTCCCAGAGAGGAAGTCATTGAGTATCAGACTAATGACAAGTGGAAGCTAAGATCCCAGACATCCTGTCAGCTGGCCCTAAAAATAAAGGGCTATAAACAAACACAAACTTCCAAGGCCCCAAAATAGACAACAGGAGCAGCTATTCCAGAGGACAGAGGGGTAGAAGAGGTCACAGGATGGAGACGTCCTCTACTTCCATTATGACCTACCCTGCAAGGTAAGAGAACAAAGGGCAGGATCGGGAACTAAGAGGCCTGGACCTCAGTTTACCTCTCTTGTCAGTTCCAAATTCTCTCCCTCCATTGCTTCCCTCACCCATTGAGAAGGCAAGAAATATGATGCCCATTATACATATGAAATCATGCAAAACATCTCTACATTAGCCATGTTGTAGGGAGGAAAAAGGAAAGGAAAATATAGAAAGAAAAAAAAAGATGCTTCAATCTGCATTCACAGTCTATCAATTCTCTATTTGGAAGTAGATAGCATTTTTTATCATGATGGACTAGATGGTCTCTAACCTTCCTAGACCTGGCATTTTATGTTCCAAGCCTCCCACTAGCCTCAACATCCCCTGTCCTGGGCCCCTTCTCAGAACCCTTTTCAGGCAGTAACCCTAAAAGCCAGGGAGATAACTCACAGGAATATCATAGCCAAGTTTTGAAGCTCCCAGGTCAAGGAGAAAATACTACAAGCAACTAGAAAAAAAAAACAAAAAAGCTAAATACTGTGGAGCTACAGTCACGATAATGCAAGATTTAGCAGTTTCTACATTAAAAGACTGGAGGGCATGGAACATTATATTCAAATAGCAAAGGAGGTGAGTTTACACTTACTCAGCAAAGTTGAGTGTAATGCTGCATGGGGAAAAAATAGGTATTTAATGAACCAAAGGACTTTCAGGTATTTGTGAGGAAAAGACCAGAACTTCATAGAAAATTTGACCTACAAGAATCAGGAGAAACTTAAGAAGGTAAACATTAAAAATCAATCATAAGGGATTTAATAAGGTCAAAATGTTTACTTCTTATTATCTGTAACTCTTAAAATGTTATTACTTGGGTAGTTTGAAAGGGAATACCTAGATAGAAGGCTTGGTGTAAAGTTGAGTATGATGGGATGATTCTAAAAAAATAAAATTGGGTAGGGAGAGGTAAAATGGAGTAATTATCTCACATGGAAGAATCGTTACAGCAGAGGCAGGAGCAGGTGGAGGGCTGGTAATGCTAGAACCTTATTTTCATCAGAACTGGGTGAAAGAGGGAATAATATACACATTTAGAAGGATATAAAAGTCTTCTTAACTTACAAAGAAGCAGGGGGCAAGGGGATGGGATAAGGGAGGGACAGACACTTAGAAGGGTGTGAGATCAAGAAATAGGAAGGTAAGGAAAGAAGATTAAGGGAGGGGATTCTTAGAAGGGAGAAAAGGATAAGGGAGGGACTCTTAAAAGGGCTGTGGATAAGGAAGGCAGTGGTTAGAAGGAAATTAGGTGTTTGAAGAGGGATAGGGTAAAGAGAGAGAGAGAGAGAGAGAGAGAGAGAGAGAGAGAGAGAGAGAGAGAGAGAGAAGGATAAACAATGAGGAAAAATAGGATGGAGGGAAATACACAACTAGTAATTATAACTTTGAATGTGAATAGGATGAACTCACCCATAAAATGGAAACAGCAGAATGGATTAAAAAAGAGAACCTGACAATAGGTTGTTTACAACAAACTCATTTGAAGATGAGAGATATACATAGAATAAAAATGAAGGGCTGGAGTACAATTTATTAGGCTTTAGCTGATGCAAAAAAAAAAAAAAAACGGATAGCGGTCATGATCTTAAACAAAGTTAGAGCTAAAATAGTTTTAATTTAAAGAGATAAATGGGAAAACTACAGTATGATAAAAGGTACCATAGATAATGAAATAATATCAGTACTAAACCTATATGCACCCAATGCTATAGCATCCAGATTTTTAAAGGAAAAGCTAAATGATTACAAGTGGAAATAAATAGCAAAACTATGATAGTGGGGGACTTCAACCTGTCCTTCTGAGAACTAGATAAATCTAACCAAAAAATAAATAGGAAAGAAGTCAAGGAGATGAATAGAATCTTAGATAAACTAAATATGATAACTATCTGGAGAAAACTAAATGGCAATAGAAAGAAAAATATCTTTTCTTAACAGTACATGGTACCTTTACAAAAACTGATCATATATTAGGGCAAAAAAAACCCTTTATGGTTAAGTGCAGAAAAGCAGAAATAATAAATGCTTCCTTTTCAGATCACAATTCTATAACAATTATATTTAATAAGGGAATATGGAAACACAGGTTAAAAATTAATTGGAGACCAAACAACCTACCATTAAAGAATGAGAAACTATAGAAACTATAAATAATTTTATTAAAGAGAATGACAATAATGAGACAAGATACCAAAATCTATGGGATACAGCAAAAGCAGTAACTAGAGGAAAATGTATGTTGCCACTTATATCAATAAAATAAAGAGCAGACCAATGAATTGGGTATGTATTTTTTAAAAACTAGAAAAAAGAACAAATTAAAAATTCCCAATTAAGTACCAAATTGGAAATCCTGAAAATTAAAGGTAAAATTAATAAACTTGATATAAGAAACCACTGAATTAATAAATGAAACTAGGAGTTGGTTTTATGAAAAAAATAATAAAATAGCTAAACCACTGGTTAATATGATTTTTTTTAAAAAAGAGAGAAGAAAACCAAATCACTAATATAAAAAATGAGGACGTGAATGTACCACTAAAGAAGATAAAATTAAAGCAATTATTAGGAGTCATTTTGTCCAATTATATGTCAGTAAATTTAACAACTTAAGAGAATTAGAAGAATACTTACAAAGAATAAACTGCCTAGATTAACAGAAGAGGAAATAGAATATCTAAATAAACCTATTTTAGAAAAAGAAATTGAACAAGCCATAAATAAGCTTCCTAAGAAAAAAGGATCAGAACCAGATATATTTACAAGTGAATTCTACCAAACATCTAAAAATCAACTAATTCTAATATTAAATAAATTATTTGGAATGATAGGCAAAGGAGTCCTACCAAACTCCTTTTTTGAAACAAATATGGTACTGATGCCTAAACCAGGAAGAGTGAAAACAAAGAAAGAAAATTATAGACCAGTTTCATTAATGAGGACAGATGTGAATATCCCAAATAAAATACTAGCTAGGAGACCACAACTCTATATCACAAAGATTATACATTATGACCAAGTGGGATTTATACCAGGAAAATTAGTAACAATTGATTATATCAATAACAAAAGTATCAAAAACCGTATGATCATATCAATAGATACAGAAAAACTTTTGACAAAAGACAATACTCATTCTTACTAAAAACACTTGAAAGCATAGGCATCGATGGATTTTTCCCTAAAATGATAAGAAACATCTATTTAAAACCATCAGCAAGCATTATTTGTAATGGGGATAAGATAGAAGCCTTCCGAGTAAGATCTGGAGTGAAACCCATTATCACTAATATTATTCAATATTGTATTGCTAGCAATAGCAATGAGAGAAGAAAAAGAAATTGAAGGAACCAGAATGGGCAATGAGGTAATAAAACTATCACTTTTTACAGATAATATGATGATATACTTGGAAAATCCTGGATATTCAGCTAAAAAGTTACTTGAAATAATTAGTAATTTTAGCAAAGTAGCAAGATATAAAACAAACCCACATAAACCATGAACTTTTCTATATATCGCCAACAAAACTGTAAGAAGAGATAGTAAGAGATACCCCATTTAAAATAACTGTAGGCAGCAGGAAATACCTGGGAGTCTACCTGTCAAGACAAACCCAGGAACTACATGAACATAATTATAAAACGCTTTTTATACAAATCAAGTTGGATTTAAATAATTGGAGAAATATTAATTGTTCTGGGTTGGGTAGAGCCAATATGATAAAATCACGATTCTATCTGAATCAATCTACTTAATGAATGACATCCCAATTAAATTACCAAAACATTATTTTACTAAGCTAAAAAAATAATAACAAAATTCACTTAGAAGAACAAAATGTCAAGAAAATCAAAGGAATTAATGGAAAAATGTAAAGGAAGGAGGTTTAGCAGTACCAGATCTTAAACTATATTATGAGGCAATAATTATCAAAACTATCTGGTATTGGCTAAGAAATAGAAAGGTGGGTCAGTGGAACAGAGTGTATATACAATATACTCTAGTAAATGATTATAGCAACCTTGTGTTTGACAAACGTAAAAGATTTAAACTTTTGGGGTAAAAATTCACTGTTTGGTAAAAAAAAAAATTGTTGGGAAAACAGGAAAGCAGTGTGTCAAAAATT
The DNA here is from genome assembly GCA_028646595.1 of Phalanger gymnotis. Taxonomy (NCBI): domain Eukaryota; kingdom Metazoa; phylum Chordata; class Mammalia; order Diprotodontia; family Phalangeridae; genus Phalanger; species Phalanger gymnotis. The sequence continues at coordinate 43,803,933 of CM053628.1, forward strand.
GGATGTAGACCACCACCTTACGCCATTTACCAAGATAAGATCAAAATGGATACATTACCTACATATAAATGGAGATATCATAAGAAAATATCATCATATCATAAGAAAATATCATCATATCATAAGAAAATATCATCATATCATAAGAAAATTAGAACATGGAATATATTACATATCAGACTTATGGGTAGGAGAAGAATTTAAAATAAACAAGAGATAAAGCATTGTAAGATTCAAAATGGATAATTTTGGTTACGTTAAATTAAAAGGGGTTTGTATAAATAAAACTAGTGTAGCCAAGATTAAAGAGAAGAAAATTGGTGGGAAAATTTTCTTGGTTTCTCGAGTAAAGGTCTCATATCTCAAACATATAGAGATTAACAACTGGTGGGAAGATCTGACTTTGTCTTTGTGTGTGTCTGTGTGTTTGTGTGTGTATCTCATGGATTTTCCTAGTCACATTTAAGAATTTTAAAATATATATATATATGGAGCCAAAGCTAGCAAAAACAACATGCCAAAAGGAATTCCCTCAAAAAAAAAAAAAACTCCTTATAGCATGGGGTAAGGGAGAGTTTCCAACTGAGTCAGGGATGATAAAAAAGTAAGCAATTAAGTTTTTTAATATCTGGTCTAAAACAAGGAAAAATAAAGCTGGTGAATTATTCTGGCCTCAGTTTGGAACTTTGATTATCACAAACTGCAAGATTTCAGATTAGTCTTAGCACATAAAAATCCAAAACAGTTAGAGACTATTGCTATTTATGGAATGAATTAACTGATCATTTAAATGAATTTAAATCCTCTGATGGCTTTTAAAAAGCCAGTAATCCTCCTCCTCCTCCGCCTCCTCTTCCTCCTCCTCCTCACCTTCTCCTCCTTCTCCACCACCACCTTCTTCTTCTTCTTCTTCTTCTTCTTCTTCTTCTTCTTCTTCTTCTTCTTCTTCTTCTTCTTCTTCTTCTTCTTCTTCTTCTTCCTCCAATAATAGCCCCCAGCCCAAGCCTCTGAAGCTCAGTCATTTAGGTTTTGATTGCTTAGAATTAGCATAAATAACAACTGTTTTCTGTTCTGGCCAGAAACCTTGAGGGTATTCCCCCCCAGATTCATATTCTTGTGATGGCAAATTAGTCCATCTTTTGTCTCAATTCTTAGTAGCCCTTAGTCATTGAACGATCATTGCCTCAGACAAACTGAAACCTGGGGAAGACCTTAATTTAGAAAGACCAAGGTCCCTCACTGCATCCAGGGTCATTGCCAATCATCTTGACTTTTCTGGACAAGGAGAGAGTGAGGCTGATGATTTTGTGCAGCTCTGCCTCACTCAAGTCCAATTCACTCACAAGTCAAAACAACCCCCTCCTGATGTCATTGGTCCTTAACAACAGCAATATCAGGCTATTAAAACGGCCTGTGGTGAAGTGATGTCGGTCCACAGCAAGGTGGTGGCAATGTTAGAGGAGAGGATTTAGTGGCTTTTTCTTCTGGTTCTAGATTACTTTCCAGCTATGGACCAGTTCATAGCTGCACCAGGGCCAGTGTTATATGACAAAAGAGGAAGCTGAAGCTCTTGGAACAAAGTTCATGAGCATTCTGGGAAAATCATAAAGACACCTACCATTTCTGCAGCGTTTCAAGGTTCACAAACCTCTTTCCTCAAAACAGACCTGAGAGATAGGATTCTTACAGGTAAGGAAATGGTGGCACAGGGAAAGGACATTTCTTTCCCAGGTTAACAGAGCCAGTGAGTGTTTCAGCTGAGATCCAAGCCAGGGCTCCAGAACCACCATCCTTTCTATGGCACTAACCCATGATCCCTTTCACATATGCATCAGTTCAAGGGATCAGAGAGTTTTAGAGCTAGAGATGAATAGGACTTCGGAAATCATTTTTTGTCTCCTTTTTCAGAGAAGGAAACTGAGGCCTGGGGAACCAAAATTACCCACGTAGAAACCCAGATCTAGAGTTAGAGGAAACCTCAGAGGCCACTGAGTCCAACCCCTAGATTTTACAAATGAGGGAATTGAGACCCAGGAGGTTCAATAATGTGACCTTGACAATAAGCATTAAGGAGAAGATTTAAACTCATGTCCTGTGACTCTGGAGCGAAGACCTCTTTGAACTAGGAGCTTCTTGCCTCCCAGTTCCATGTTCTTTTTACTCTGGTGTTCCACTTGGTTCTTTTTTCCTAATAACTGCTGGGATCAGCACATTCAGAGCCCATTAGTCCACTATACTTGGAAGGTTCCACCCAGATTGACTCTCAGTTTAAATTCCTTCTCCTTCCCCACACTTCCAGCTGGGCCAGTGTCCATGTAGGCTCCTCACAGGTTGATCATCTTCATTAGGGGGGTGGTTGTACCCAAAAAGGATCCTTAGTAAGATTAAGGAAAGGATCATTTCACACCAGTGAAGGGGCTGGACTGTGCAGTGGGCTTCCCTGGAATCCAAGGCTGATTCTGTTTCAGTCTCTCACCCTACCCCCCACCTCTGTCTCACATACACCTCAAACCTTCAGATCAGCTCTTTAGAGTCCCTGGTACACCCCATGGAGAGCACCCTGTGCTTTGAACCTCTTATTCCCCTTGTCAACCCAGTCAGGGACTTTGTGGGCAGGAAGGTGGCATCTGCTGCCCAGTGCCCAGAGGTTGCCATCATCCCTCCCTCTCAGAAGCTGCCTGCAAGCAGTAGATAAAAACAGGGCACATATATGCCTCTGGCTTCTCAAAAGCAAGGAAGAGAAGGACTGAGTTCTGCACTTTTGCACCAGATAAGCATGGTTTCTTGGGGATTTTCCCTATGTTCCTTTGAATTGTACAAGGTTATCAACAGTTATATCCTTGGCACCCCCTTTGGAGCCCTTCCTATATCTCTCCGTGGTCCCTGTGAATTTCAGTTGCATCCAGCAGGAGCCCAGGAGTGGTGGAAAGACATCAGCTTTAGACTTGGATTCCAAACCTGTCTCTGTGATCTGGATGACCTTGGAGAAGTCACTTCCCTCTCTGATTCTTAGGTTGCCCATTGTAAATTGAGAAGCTCAGAGTGGACAATCTCTCAAGTCCTTCCAACTTTCAGGCCGCTGCCATGCACTCTCCTTTGCCAGTTGCCCCTCTTATTTTACTGAGTATCTAGATCTCAAACACAGGCATTTGCACCAATATTTGCAATAAAAATCAAGCAATCAGTAAAATCAATACAAAGATTTATATTATATATGACCATATAATAATATAATATATATTTAATATATTACACAAAATAAAAATAAATCACTAAAAAGGCTTGTGCACGTAAATATAAATACTCAGAAGCACACATGTGTACACATGCAAAGACATTCCATGCGTGCCCATGTGCACCCAGGTGCACATGTGCTCCTGATCCAAGCTCAGCCTAGCATTGTCTGTAAAATCTATCCCTTTGTGTGTGAGAAAATGATTCTTCACACATGGTTCACCTCCAGGTCCACACCCCTTTTCTCCTTCTTTTCTCCAGAGTCATGATTCACATCCTATGCTGGGATGAAATCAGAGCCCTCCAAAGCCTCTCCCCTCCATCCTGCCTCCCTGTTCTCCTCACCAGATAATTGCTGTTTAGGTGTTTTAGGGGGAGTGAAGAACATATTCTCAAACCCCAGAGAATACCTTCTTGAGTGGAATTTGGCTAAATGCAAGTAACTATGGAAAAGGCATATTTAGGGTCTTGTTCATGGGGAGGAAGGGGGAGGAGCAGGTCAGAAGAGGTTGTAGGCAATCAACACACATATGGCCTTCTGGTTAATTTTACCAGTGGCTCTGTTTTATGAATAGTTGCTATGCTTACATTAAACACACACACACACACACACACACACATTCAAGACAGAATGAGAAAATACCTGAGCTGCCTGGAAAAATAGACTCCTCCATCTAGAGCTGGAAAGGACCTCAGAGGCAATCCAGTCCAACCTCCTCATTTTACAGAAGAGGAAACTGAGTGCCAGGAATGGGAAAGGACTTTCCTAAAGTAACACAGGTAGTAAGTGGCCAAGATAGGATTTGAACCCAGGTCCTCTAACCCTAGACTGAGACCTCTTTCCCCTGTGCCACACATAGAGATGGTTTGGGGTTACAGAGGAATAATAATGACAAATAAACATAGGAGGCAGCTAGAGGGCACTGCAGTGGATAGATGGCCAAGCCTGGAATCAGGAAGACTTGAGTTCAAATCCAGCCTCAGCTATGTGACCCTGGGCAAGTCACTTAACCCTGTTTGTCTCAGTTTCCTCATCTGTGCAATGAGCTGGAGAAGGAAGTGGCAAACCACTCCAAATGGGGTCATGAAGAGTTGGACACAACTGAAAAATGACTGAACAACAAACAACAACAAACACAAACACTGTTTCTGCTCCTCTCCACCCACATACTTTGTCCCTCTCCTTCCCACAGATCAGATCCCCAAAATACACACAGAGCACACAGTGACCCTCAGCGTTGTTTCTGTTCCAGTAGACAAGCAACTCATATGAGTTTAACAATTTACTTATGCTTTTGATCCTTTCCCCTCCCCTCCTGTCTCCTCTGGTAGTTTGTCTTTTCCATCACTTCCTTTCTTATATTCTAATTTCTAATCTCTTTTAATATACTGGCTGCTTTCCTGCTACCTACAAACCCACTCAGGTCTCCTCCACCCTTAAAAAATCCTTCACTGGACCCTTCTGTCCCTGCTATCACCTTACATCTCCCTTTTGTAATTATAGAGAGTGTTCCTATGGCACAATCTCATCTCTGTCAGGACCTAAAGGAAGCCCCCATAGAAGGAAACAGAATTTGTCAGAAACTAGGAAAGCATATGGCCCTGCACATACAAGGAAGGAGCCACACCATAAAGTGGGAGGAGCTACAAGACCTGCAATCAGCTGTAGAGGTTTGGTGTCTTTTTCCTCAAAAACAGTTAGTTGCCTTTAAGATGTGGACTTCTTGGCCACCATAGCCACCATCCAGTAGTTTGTCTGGCAGTGATTAGGATCAGGAGAAGAGCAGAAATTATGACCAGCATTCCTTGGAATCTGCAGCATGGTGACCAAGATGGTGGAGAGCAATATGGCAGACAGAAGCCTAGAGTGGCTAAGGCCAACCAGATATCCTCAGTTGGTGAGATGGAGGGGAAGACTGGTCTCCCAACAAACTTCTTCAACCTTTCCTTGATCAGAGTCCCTGATCCTTGAGATGGGACTGGCGCCTCTCTCCTTAATGCTTTTGATGAACTATGAGGACAAGTGGCTCAGGACTTTCCTCCTAGCATCCCAAAGATAGAAGAGCAAAGGCTGTTTGAAGAGCAAAACTGTTTGAAAGTAGATGGCTTGAGTTAAGTTTTCTTTCTTTTTTGCTCTTTTCAACATATGACCAAGGTATATTTAGTACCTATGTTCTGTGAACGTGGGAGGTGTAGTTGAGGAGATTCCACACCAGTGGGGGCCCTAGAACAGGGATTCTTAACCTAGAGTCCATAGACCCTAGGATAAATTCCAAGATTCCATGAACTTAAAAGGGAAAAATCTATATATTGATCAGCTTGTAAATGAAATTTAGCATTTCCTTCAATTATTTAAAAATCATAATTCTGATATGGGGTCCATAGGCTTCACCAAGACTTCCAGAGAGGGTCATGACACAAGAAAGGTTAAGAACTCTTGCTCTAGAGGGGCTATTTTTGTGTTTCTGATATTTTTGACAATATTCCGGGTCATTCTTTATATCAGAGGTGTCAAACATATGGCCCAGTGGCTGCGGGTAGCCCACAACACTCTTGAGTATGGCCAGAACTAGATTAAAATGTCATTGGGACAAAATAAATAAAAATACAATAGAATATAGATAACATTACATTTTAAAGCTGTCAGTCCTTATGTATGGATCCTTATGTACAGATTAGCGGCCATTGTTTCTATTTGACTTTGACATCGCTGTTCTAGTTACATAGAGAATTTAGCCAGTGACATAAATTAAAGCTACATAGTTCAATGTCTATTGGTGTGAGTAGTTTAGGTATGTATAGGATCAACTCCCTCTGGCGGACAGGGGTGATATTGCAGCCTTTTGGAAGGCTCTTCTACATATGTGTCAGAGAGACTCTGATGAGACCCCTTGGCTGGTGGCTTGAATAGAATGTGACCTGGTGGACAATACAGATGCTGAACTCCCTCACCAGATAATTAAAATGGTAATACTGCCTCTCCAATTCAGACAAACTGACCTAACTTGCTGTTCCTCTTACATACTATTCCTTTGCATTGGCTGCCCTCTCCTATGCACATCTTTCTCATCTCCACCACTTAAAATCTCTGGCTTCCTTCAAAGTTCAATTCAAGAGTCACTTTCTATATGCTAGTGGCCACTCCCATCCTCCATCCTCCAGCCCCCATCCCCAAATTGCCTTATATTTATTTTGTATGTATTTTGTATGGCTTCTGTGACGCTGCTCTCTCTTGGTTCTCTCATCTGACAACTTCTCAGTTTCCTTTGCTGCATGCTAACCCCAACCTTAAATCCTCCTCTCCTAAGGGAGACCATTCTGCCAAAGCTCTGTCTTTGTGTCTCATCTTTTCTCCCATTATTTTCTTTCCTTTGATATTCTCACTATTTCCGTGAAGTCACAGAACCACTGACTCTACAAGTTGGAAGGGGACCTCAGACACAATCTAGTCTGACCCATACCCTAAAACAAATCTTCACTACAACATGCCTGACAAGTAATTATCAAGCCTGGCACACAGTAGGCACTTAATAAATTCTCATTGATCTGGCTCGATTTTTCCTAAAGACTTTCAGTGAGGCAAAGCTCATTACCTCCCGAGGTAGCCCATTGGGGTTAGTTTCCTACAAATCTACCCATTCGAATAGCATGCTATCTAGGCCTTTATTCAAGAAATGGACAAAATGTTAAACACCACAAAGCCAGACATCCCTGGGGTGCTCCACTGAAGACCTCTTCCAAAGTGACATGGACTCCTCTTTACCTCCAGCCATCCAGCGAGTTCTTTTATTAAATTTTAAATTTTATTTTAAACCGAAGTACAAAATAAGAAAAAGAAAAAAAACATTACCATGTACATAGCAGACCATCAGAGATGATTCAATACAGAGCAATAAATTCCCATGTCAAGAAAGCATATATAATAAATACTACACATTGTTTTCAAAGCTATCGAGTTTTTCTTTGCTTCCTTGTAGGTTTTCTTTTGTTCTCTGCTGCACACTTTTTACCTTATTTTCCTCCCTCCTCCTACACCCTAAAGAAGGCTATAATTAAGCATGGATATCTATATATCAATATGTGTATACACACACACACATATATATATATATACATATACATACATATATTATACATATACATAGATATCTATAAACACACATATATACACACATATACACTCATACACATATATGTAAAACTGTACTGTGCTTATTTCTACTTGTCATCTGTTTCTCTGAAGGTGGAGAGCATTTTCTCTCACAAGTCCAAATTTTTCTGTTTTTCTTAATCAACCAGCTCATCATTTCCTACACCACAGCAATATTCCAACCCAATCTCAATCTATCTGAGAGATTGTCTATGAAAGTTTTTTCCCAATTTTCTGCATTCCTTCTATTCTTGGATATATAGGTATTTATACAAGAAAATTTTAATTTAAAATAATCAAAATTATCCATTTTACACTTCACCAATGCTCTCACCTTATAAGATGGTTTAAGGTCTGATATTACTGGATCTGCTTCCTTTATATCTTTTTTCTCCTGAAGTTCCTGACCTTTTGTTCTTCTAAATGAACTTTTTTATTTTTCTAAATCAATAAGATAATTTTTAGTAATTTAATAAATAGATTAATTAGGTAAAATCATCATTTAAAAATTATATTGGCTTTACCTACTCATAAATAATAAAAATTGTTTCAATTATTTAGATCTAACTTTACCTGTATAAAAATGCTTTATGTTTATATTTGTATAGTTCCTGTGTCTGTTTTGGCAGGCATACTCTCAGGTATTTTATACTGTCTACTTATTTTAAATGTTCTAAAACAATATTGAATAATATTGGTGACACATAACGTAGTTTCCCTATTTTTCTCTATTGATTCAATCTATTTTAGTTTTACCTTTGCCTGAGATCATGATTACTACTCCTGTTTATTTACATAATAAATTCTACTCCTGACCTTTATTTTGTTTGTGTGTATCTCTCATTTTTATAGCATTTCCTGAAAGCAGCATATTGTTGAATTCAAATTTTTAATCTGCTATCAATTTCCATTTTATGGGTAAATCTATCCCATTCACATTTTAAGCTGTAATTGCTTATGTATTTTACTCCTTCCTATTTTTCCTCACTAGTTTTCTCACCCTATTCCTATGCCCCCTCACTCCTCTGCTTTACTTCTACCCATTACCTTGCCCTCTTATTCCTTAACCTACCCCCTCCAAGAATCCCTCTCTTATCTTCTCCCCAACCCTTTTCCCTTGCCCTCATTTCTTTCTGAATATAGAAGACTTTTATACCCTCTTAGATATATATGTTGTTCCCTCTTTAACCCATTCCCGATGAGAGTAAGGTTTCAGCACTAACTGCCCTCCCTCCTACTAGCTTCTTCTGTATCAATTTTTCTTTTTTTTTTTTGCCTCATTTGTATAAGATAATTGCTTCTTTTTCTCTTCCCCTACACTTTTTTTTAGAATCACCCCATCATACTCAACTCAGCCCAAGGCTTTCTTTCAAACTACCCAAATAAAAGTGACAGTCATAGTAGAACTGATAATATTTTCACATATAAGAAGTAAACAATTTGACCTTATTGAATCCATTATAATTGATTCTTAATGTTTACTTTATATTTCTCCTGGATGTTATATGTTGAATTTTTCCTTAAGTCGTGCTGTTTTTGTCAAAATTACCTGAAAGTCTTTTGGTTTCTTTTAATATCCATTTTTAAAAAAAATTTAGGATTATATTTAACTTTGCTGCATAAGTTACCCTCAATCATAACCCCAGCTCTTTTGCTCTATGAAATACAGTTGGACTACCTGAAAATTAGGATAAAAAAGAATCTTGATATAATATTACAGGAAATTATCAAGAACAATAAGGCAAAGCAGAAATAGAAAAATAGAAAATCCACTTATCACCACCTAAAAGAGATCCCTGAAGGAAAACTTAGAGTAATGTCATAGCCAAGTTTCAAAGCTCCCAGATTAAGGAGAAAATATTGCAAGCAGAAGGGAAAAAAAAAAACAATTTAAATATCATAGAGCTACAATAAGGATTACACAAGACCTAGCAGCTACTATACTGAAGGTCTTGGAATACTATATTTCATAGAGCGAAATTAAGTATAATCTTGAGTGGAAAAAAAGAATGGACATTTAACCAACTAAAAGACTTTCAGGTATTTATGACAAAACCAGCAGAAGTTAAGGGAAAATTCAACATATAAGACTCAGGAGAAATGTAAGGTAAGCATTAAAGACCAATTATAAGGGATTCAATAAGGTCAAATTGTTTATTTTGTATATGTGAAAATATTAACAACACTCTTATCACTGTCATCATTATTTGGGTAGTTTGAAAGAAAGGCTTAGGCTGTGTATGATGGGGTGATTCTTTGTCTGACTCTGTGACCCCATTTGGGGCTTTCTTGGCAGAGATACTAGAGTAGTTTGCCACTTCCTTCTCTAGCTCATTTTATAGATAAGAAAACTGAGGCAAACAGGTGAAGTGACTTGCTCAGGGTCACACAGTTCTTGACTTCAGACTCAGCACTCTATCCACTGAGCCACCTAGCATTACATAGTCATTCTCCAACTGATGGTCATCTACTTTGTTTCCAGGTCTTTACCACAAAAAGTAGTAAATAAATATTTCAGCATATATGGAATTTTTCTGTCATTGCCCATCTTGTCCATCAGTTGGTCCTCTGAATTGCCTTTTAAACTTCATTTGAAATTGCTTCCCAGAATGGTTGGACCAATGGTGTTCACAGTTTCATTCCACCAAGGTGTGTTAGTATCCCTGTCTTTCCATAGCTCCTCCAACATTGGGTATTCCCATCTTTCATCATCTTTGCCAGTTTGTAGGGTGGTTTATGTACATTTCTCTTAGTGTTAATGATTTGAAGCAATCTTTCATGTGGTTGTTGATACTTTGCGATTCTTCTTTTGAGAACATTTTGTTCATTTCCTCTGATCACTTAACCATGAAGCAATGATGTTTCAGTAGCATATGTCTCTCTCCCTTTGCTCTTTCAGAAATATCCTCCTATTGTCTCCCATAGCCCTCTGGAAAAGATCTCCCTGGGCCAATAATAATTCTTCAGTCAACCTCATGACTTTGTGCTATTTTCTAGACTCAAGTGGGTATGTTGAGATCTAGGGTCACCACACCAACAACTACCAGCTTCCAGGTGCCCTAAGCTCTGTGGGCTGGTCCAGGCTGAGCTTAATCTGAGTGAATCCAGTGAAATCTGAGTCCTGTCCACCTACTGCCTATTGCTATGAGCTATTCATTTTTATCTGTTTGCATTCGGGTCAAAATAATCAAATTCCTTCCCATGCCTCCTGTTTTTTTTTTGGTAAGGACAATGTTATTATATTTTTTCTCCTTGTTTAGGGGAAGGCCTGGACAACGTTGTGGGTTTTTTTTCCATTCCCCTGCATGAAGAACTCCGTTAAGAAGATTTTTTCTGTTTATTTAAGTCTGGCAAGGAAACACTTCGAAGGGCCAGGAACCATAGCCATGGGTGAGAGCACCTCCCTGCAACTCACTAACTAGTTCCATCAGCTAATCATAGGAGTTAGAGATGGAAAGAAACATGATTTATTTGGAGTAAATGATCTAGTCCAACTCTCTCATTTTACAGATGAGAAATGTCTTGCCCAAGGTAAGACCCATTGATTACATGACAGAAGTAAAGTTCAAATTCAGGTCTCCTGGACCCAAGCTGAGCATCCTTTCCATTATATGAGGCATATGTACCCTTTGAAGGGCCATATTCCAATACACCGGTTTATTTCCTTTATACCTGGCAAATATGCCCTTTGAAGGGCCATATTCCAGTATACCAGTTTATTTCCATTATACGAGGCCTATGTACCCTTTGAAGGACCGTATTCCAGTATACCAGTTTATTTCCATTATACAAGGCATATGTACCCTTTGAAGGGCCGTATTCCAGTATACCAGTTGATTTCCATTATACGAGGCATATGTACCCTTTGAAGGGCCATATTCCAATATACCAGTCTATTTCCATTATACCTCTCAGTAGGACTATATAAGATTTGGAGCTGGAAACCAACTTAAACTAACAAGCATTTAGTCTAACCGTTTTATTCATTTTTGTATTTGTATGCCTAGCATTTAGCACTGTGACTGGCAAACAGTTGGTACTTAATAAATGCTGTTGATTGCACACATGAAGAAACTGAGTCCCAGAGAGCTAAGGTGACTTGCTAATAAGTAGTAGGCTCAGGATTTTAACCCAGGAGCCCACAGGACAGACTTAATTGTTTCTGATGCTTTACTCTTGAAAGAGAATCTAAAAGAACAGTTTAAAAAATATGTCCTAATAAGGTATTTGCCACGTGGCTGCGTACTCAAAACTTCTCTTAGACCTGGGGGGAAGGGGAAGTGAACAAGTATTTATTAAGCACTTATACTATTCCAAGTACTGTGCTAAGCACTTTACAGATATCTCATTAGGTCCTCACAACAACCCTTTGAGGTAGGTGCTATTATGATCACCATTTTACAGTTAAGGAAACTGACATTAAGTGTGACTTGCCCAGGGTCACACAGCTAGTAGGTATCAAGAGGCCACATTTCAACTCAAGTCTTCCTGACTCCAGGCCCAGTGTTCTATGCCTGAGACAGTACATAGGTAACTGAATCCAGTAGTTTTATTTGAAATGTATTTATTCAAAAGATGTTTATTTGGTGGGAGATATGTTTGGTGGGACCCAACCAACCTCATCCACTAAACAAGGCCTCAGAACCCTGGTCCCCCCTCCATTTTCTCCTTTCAGTGAGACAGAGGGAAACATTGTGGTGTACTAGAAAGATCTCTGGTCCAGGAGTCCCAATAACCTATGCTGAAGTCCCAGCTCTGTTGCATACTCTTCATCCTAGACAAGTCACTTCCATGGGCTTCGGTTTCCACTTAAAATGTTAAGGTTGGGCAAGATGATCTTTAAGGTTTCTTACAGTCCTACTGGTATAGATAGACTTTGTAAGTCCATCCCTTATATTCCAAGTAATGTGGGCTGGTGGACTGAGGGAGGCGAGGCAGTATGGTAGAAAAGGGGAAAACAAGTGTTAGATGTGGAGTTTGAGGACCTGGGTTCAAATCCTGCCACTTACTACCTGTGTGATCATGGGCACGTCGTGTCTTCTCTCTGGGCCTCAGTTTCCTCAACTGTACAATGAAGGTGTTAGACTAAAAGACAAAGTCCCTTCCATCTCTGAATCCATGATCCTAGGATTCTGAGATGCTATGGCGAAGGTGTCTCCATTGCCCTCTGGTGTTCATTCCCAGTACAGCAAACATGCAACTGTCCCAGAAACATAACATTTCAGAGTTAGAAGTGCTCTTAGAGGCTCACTAGTCCAAGCTGCACCTACACAAGAAGCTGGTATAGAGCATGGTCCTCATTGGCTAGGATTTCTCTCCCTCCATCTCCCCTTCACACTTCCCCTTCCCAACATTGGCTAGTGGGGTCCCGAACTGGCCAGAAACATCTCCAGGCCATTGAGAGTGATAAAGGGAAATGGGATTCTGGGGAAAATCTTGATTCCATCCCACACTGGTCTTAGAACTTGCCCAGGGTCAAAACCAGGTGTGGAGAACAGGAGGCCTCAAGGCCACGTGTGGCCCTCTAGGTCCTCAAGGGCAGCCCATTGACTGAATCTGAATTTCTCTGAACAAATCCTCTTAATAAAAGGATAATAACTCCAAGCAGTCTGAACCACAGCATTGTGAATTTTAGAAATTCCAAAGCACAAGCTGTCAAGGGTTTCACATTCACATCTGCTCAAGATGACTCAAAGTGACTCACCTCAGAACACCGAACAAGAGAAGGATTATGCCATGTAGTTTCATAAACACTCCTCCATTTCTTAGTAAGACATTCTCCCTCCTCCTGCCACTGGGGGCTTTGAGATCATCTTGTTCAGTTCCCTCATTTCACAGATAGGAGAACTAAGATCCCTTATGAGTGGAGATGGGTATGCAATCAAGAAGCCTGGATTCATTCCTCCCTCCCTTAAAGAGGTGGAGGACCATGGATATAGAGCAATGCATATCATATAACGTTCATTTGATGATGTTGTTGGCCAGTTGTTGGTTTTTTTAATTCCTTTTTAGAAGATATGAGCCACTGGGTCAAAAAGACGTATTTTAAAATGAAGGTGATGTAGAAACAAAAGATATTAAGAATATTTTGAGAAAAGAAAGAAAATAGAAGTAGAAATGAAATAAATATGATAAATTAATCAATGAACTTACAAAAGAAACCTGAGTTCCCATCCCTCTTCAGGCATTCAGAGCCCCTGTCAGATAGAATCATCCTTGCACTGCTCACTCTACCGGGTCGGCCTTAGGAAGAAATAGCAGAATGGGAATTCTCATCTCTTCTAGATGGGTTCAGATAAACTCATTGCCAGGTTAAGTTATTATTATCCTGGTCACTGTTGTTCTTTTCTGTTTTATGTGCTGTCCGATACAGGCTATTGCACAGGAGGATGTAACATAACTGATTTTTGCAGCTGAGTAAATGTCAACACATTCTCAGTAGGTTCACTGAAAGCATCCTTGGGATTGCTCTAGTGGGCAGAGAGGACAACAGTGATGGCATGAACTTCATCCTGTTTCCATGGGATTTTAATGCCCTCTGCTAGGTCTCTATGTCTTGAAAATCTTTCATAGCCATTGAATGTAGTTTGGAGACTATGAGTATTTGCCATGGCAACATTTATTGAAAATTATGTTATTCAGTTTTTATGAATCAGTGTTGTGTCAAAGCAGCAGCCTGCTGGTAAAATGTAACAACAACCTTGGAAATTTCATCTGCATTCGAAATATTTTCTCTATCACTTAGGTCCTGACAGTCAGCGAAACAATCAATCCCGTCCTGATTTATAGAGTTTGCTGATTTCCCAGGTGTGAATGCTCACACTGAAAATCCAAGCCAGTAGGAGCTGGTCTCAGTTACCAGCTCGACTTCAACAATTCTGTCTGTGATAAAGATCTCGATCCAGTATTGTTTATTGGTTGGGTTCTCTGGGATTATTTGGGAATCTGCAGTTGTAGGAGAGGGATTTGTTAGCTGTCAGTCCAAGAAAGATAGTATGTATACGTATGCCACCAAGTTATATCTTGCAAAGTATTCGGTAGGTGCTTAATTTTTACAATCTGCAATCATGTGCTGCATAGTGGTTTTTTGTTTTGTTTTGTTTTACCATTTGTTTGCATGGTCTATATCAGAAATGTCAAACATAAAGCCCACAACACTCTTGAGGACTGCCTGAACCATTGAAATGTAATTGAGAAATATTTAACAAAAGAAAAATACAATAGAACAGAGATAATATGTTAATATGTGGGTTTCAAAGTCAATACGCTGCCTACAGGGATCCTTATGTACTTTTCTATTTGCATCTAACACTACTCTTCTACAGAGATTGCTAGGAGTGGGCTCCTACAGGGTAAACCTTCTATAATTCTTGGTAGCAATGACCTGAATCTCAATTGCCATCATCAACCCCTTTGCTTCTACAAAAAATATTTGCATTAACTCCTTCATGAATTTGTTCAGTGCTTCTTGACTGAAGGAAATAGGCATTTATTCAGTGCCTACTATGTGCCAAGCATTACGCTAAGCACTTTACAAACATTGTCTTCTTTAATCCTTACAACGACCTTGTGAGGCAGGTGCTATTGTTATCCCCATCTAATAGATGAGGAAACTGAGGCAGACAGAGTGATGGATGTGACTTGCTCAGGGTCACACATCTAGTAAGTGTCCAAGATTTGAATTCAGGTCTTCCCCATTTTGCCACCAGCTAAGTTCATGTGGATGTCCTTTGGAATCTAGCCTTGGATCTGAGGCATTTCATAGGCTCCATCCAGAGGTAGGTAAGTCATATTAAATTACATTCGACAAATCTAATGGTGTGTAACTATAATTGGTCTTTACCATTGCTCTGTGAAGTGATATCTTCTTGTTCTAAACATATTTTTATATATGTTTTACTGTGCTATTTGTCATATGCTCTGAAAAGATTTATCAATCTTCTTCCTTTTCAGAGAGGACTAGAAAATGGTGTCAAACTCCAATATCTTTATATAACTACCCAAAAGCGATAGGTCCTGGGTTTTGTTAATATTGGGTTTTCTTCTGTTAGGATATTTTCCAAATATATGATGGTCCCCTTTACTATTCCAAATGTGTACATTAGAAAGACTATCGCATATGTGTTCATTGCTTTAAATGATTTTTTTTCCATTTATCTTTGATGGCATCTTTGATGCCAATAAGTATTTTACCACAATTTTTAATTTGATATCCTTATGTTCAATGTGTCTTGCCTGGAGGAAAGCATCACCTTCAACCACTGGTACAGTTTGATCTCTATTTTCAAGCTTGAGAGTTTCAGTACATATCTTTCTTTGGGATACTGTACACTTCCAGAATTCAAAAGACATTTTGATATGGTGAGAAAGATTCCACGAAATAAAGGAACTAGGTGGTGAAGTGGATAGAGTGCTAGACAAAGAGTTAGGAAGACTTGAGTTCAAATTCTGCCTCAGCTACTTGATATAATTATGTGTGACCTTGGGCAGATGACTTAACCTCTCAGTCTTAGTTTCCTCATCTGTAAAATAGGGATAATATTAGCACAGGGTTGTTGTCAGGATCAAACAAGTTAATATGTGAAGTATTTTGTAAACTTTGAAGCATTTTATAAATGCTAGCTATTATAATTTTTTCCCAACCATATACCCCCAAGTGAGATACTTGGGAGGAGCCTCACAATAATCCATTATCCTCCTCATTAAGACTTCACGAATAAACTCACACTCTAAACCAGGTGCCACCTTTGGTCACCATATCCCTCTGCTTGGCAAGAAATTGGGATAATTACTAGTAGAGCTGGTTAATAGGCTCTTTTCATTTCTTCTTTATAGTAAACTATTTACATTGAGTAAGCTTGTTTGGGAAATGCTTCTAACCTGTATCAATGTTCATTCCTCCATCTATTTCCTGGTGTTGACTGTTAACATTGTGTTTAAATAGGTCATGGTGGAGTTGTTCTAATCATGGCTTTTTTCCCTCATGTTATTATTTTTTCAGGTTTTATATCCACTCTGATTTTTGTTCTAAATAGTTAATGGTCAGCCTGTACGTAGCTGCTCCAGGAATGACTCCAACATCAGTAACAAGTTGTTTCCTGTCTGTTAAAACGTAATCAGTTTCATTGTGTATGATACTATTAGATGCCCATCACATCCACTGCCTCCTTACTCTTTTCTTGAAAAAAAAGTATTCATGATATATGGGTGTGAGACTGTAGTCTGTAATCCTTCAGCTTCTTTCATTTCTTATTCCTGAACCACATTTTCCAACATCTTCTTTTTTGTATTTTTTTTTCTTTTTGCCGTCTTCCCCATGCCTACTTTTGCATTGAAGTCACTGAATATCAAAATGCATGTTGATTTAATTTGGAGGGTTTTATTGAGTTCTTCATAGAATTTCTCTACCTCCTCGTCCTCTGAAACAGATGTTGATGCATAATCTGCAATTATCTCCACAGTGAAATTTTTGCAAATGCTTCTTATGAGCAGTGCAATATGAGATGACCCATGAAATGATGTTTCTTGTTGCCTGTAGACACATGATAAAGCCAACTCCGCCAACTTCCTCTCCAAGGAGAACCTGTCAGCCATCCTCTAATTTAACTGCAACTTCCTCTTGCCTTCTGGTTTCATTTATATCTAGAATGTCAAGATTAATAAGATTCAGCCCTTCCCCTAGTGCATCCACTTACTGGCCCGTGGACAAGCATCTCACATTTAGAGTACCAACAGCTAAGTTCATGTTTCTAGATAGATTATTGGCACCCTAGTTCTCTTTTTCCACCCTCACTGCAGAGGGAGAAGGGGGCCCACACAGGACCTGGGCCTCTATTGTTCTTCGTTCCATGGGCTGCCCTGGTCAAAGAATTCATCAGATATTAAACAGCCCACTGATGAGGAGCCTCTTAGTGGAAGAACTAGCCTGTTCCTTGGAAAGCAAATACAGCCTATAGCTGGCTCCCTGGAAAGGGTCCTTTCCGTGCTTTTCCAGCATGGTGGAGACTTTCAGAGCCGGTGCTCAGCTGGTTTAGCTGAGGATCATCTCGATGTGCAAGAAAGCACAGCAGGACCTTCTAGAGACAGAACTGATGATGGAATAGGTAAGGGTGAAAGACTCCCTGTTCTCTAGGAGCTTATATTCTGATATACAATATGTGACGTGTGGTATGCTAGGACATATGTCTGTCTGCAATGTATTTATAATAGGGTAACCAGTATATTCCCATGTAGGATGAATATGTACAAGACAAATACCAAGATGCCTAGAAGACAGTCCAAAGTCCAATGATCCGCAGGCATCTAGACCTTCTCAGTCTTCCTCCATTCCACCACCACCACAACTCAGGGAAGATACTATTGACTACCAACTCTTCCAAGTGGGCCATGGCAGAGAGGGCAATTTTCTGAGATTCTTCTTGAAAAAGTCAGACATCACTGCATCCTATTGCTCCCTAAACACATGTGATCTCCCAATCAGGCAATGAGGATCTTGAAGCTTTCCTGCTGAGTTTCTTCCTCAAACGATCTTCCACTCTCCAGGCATTGGAAAGTGGAATTCCCTGGCTTCTTTTGTCTAATAAACCCTCCAACCTAAACTTCTTGGGATCCATCCCTGAGTTGGTGGGTTCAGGGCTTCTTAAATGCTTTCTGTCACTCCTATCTTCTTTCTTTCCTGCAAGCTCTATCACAGAAGATATGGATTGTTGTGGTGGCCAAGTATTGAGTTGCAGCTCACAGCTGGCAGGCAGTCCTCTGAACAATCTGGAACTGGCCCCACTCAACGCTGATACTCTAGAGATGTTTGGTAGTCCTAGACAGCCCGGGGCCAGAGTGTCTGTTTTCTTGCTGACATCCATGCCTTCCCCAGGGAGCACCAAGCTTATGTTGCTATAACACAAATATGGGTAGTCTTTCTCACTCAACCCACAGAGGCTAGCCTTTATATAGGCTGAAGAAGTATGCACCATAAGTGTCTTTTATGAAATGCCCAGAATACAACTCTCACATAGAATCAATTCTCAGCACAACAGGACATCATACATCTTGCATGGATGGGTAGATGGATGGATGGATGAAAAAAATATATAGTGGCTAGAGTGCTGGACTTGAAATCAGGAAGACCTGAGTTCAAATCCCGCCTCCAACATTGAGTAGCTATGTGACTCTGGATCACTCCCTTTACCTCTCTGACCCTCAGTTTCTTCATCTGCAAGATGATGAGGTGGCTCTAAATGGCCTCTGAGGTCCCTTCTAACTTTAAGTCTGTGACTCTATGCCAAGCACTGTGCTGGATGCTAAGGAGATACCAATTGTATTCTCATATGGGGAAACAACATATATTGGGGGGGTGGCCATTGAGGGGCATTCCTTACCATGACTACTACCTAGGATCCTATGAATCCAGGTGCAAAGGAATTTTGTGGGGCAGAGATTCAGTTCTTTGGAACCTAAGAAACTCTCTTTACTGCTGCTGGTCCAGTAGGGTGTCAGCTTCTGGCATGCCCAATTCTACATTCTACTCTTGAGTGTATCCAGCATGTGTATATCCATACAGTCCACAGATGGAGCAAAGTACAGCTCAGCTTCCTTTGCTTTTCTTTGTTTTTGCTATTCCAGCACCTAGCACACTGCCTGGAGCATAGTAAATGCGTATTAAATGCTTATTGACTATTTCTTAGGACTGCTCTGACTGATGAAAAGAATGATTAGGAACTATGATCTTGTGAGTACCAGGCCAATTCTGCAAAGCTCTACTCTGCTTGAGCCCCTGTGACCCACCCATGCCTCAGCATACCCATCTTGTCCATTCACTCTTCTTCAACCTGTTGGATTGACGATATAATTTCTGAGTAGCTGGGGACCAGTTCCCTCCTCTTACTCCATCCCAGGGACACTAAGAGCATGATATCATGTTGGTGTTGTTATTAGTGTTGGTAGTGGTGGTCCTTCATTTTTGAAGAAGACCAATGATGACATGGGTGATGTCTTGACTCACGTATGAATGGGATTTAAGTGAGACGGAGTTGCACAAAATCTTCAGCCTCATTCTCTCTTCCTGAGTCATTGAAGTCGAGTGGCAAGACAAAAGTCAAGACAACTGGTGATGGCCCAGAATGCCCAGGATTCACCCAATTCTCACCTATGGCTCCAAGAAGCTGCAGCATATGCTGCGACTACACTTCAGTAAATCATTTCGGCAGATGTGCTAAACCAGGCTGAGGGTAACCAACAGGCCTCAAACCCATTGGTGAGTTAGGGGGATGGGTACCCCAAGCATGTGAAGACTTCCCAGAGTGGAATGGGTGGATGAGAACAATCTGTTCCAATGGCCATGGACTCCATGGACATGGAGTTGGATGAAGGTGGTGCTGTAGAGAGCTTAGATCTTGGTCAGGCATCAAAGGTGATGCTGTGTCTTCCTGACCACTCCGAAATAGCTTCTCCAGCCTTCACATGCAGAGGCCTCCTTCTTGCTCTTTTGCTGGGAGGTAGTTAGGGTCTTTGCCATTAGCATGCTGCCCCCAGCTGAGAATGGCTTCCCAGAACCAATTGTTAAATTTTCAGTGCAAACATTTACACCTCTGACATCTGCAAATCAGGGCTCGATCCATTGTTTTGTGGATTGTCTAGACTTAAGAAAGTGACAGAGAAAATGTTAATAATACAGATTAAACTTGAAAATGTGGCATTCTTTTTCTAGGTGAGTTGGTAGCCAAACATTTACCAGCATCTCTCTGGTTTTTACTAAAATCTAGGTAAACTTTATCTCCAGCATTCTCCTGATTTATCAGTCTATTAACTCCAGCAGAAAATGAAATGAGATTAGTCTACCATAATCTGTACTTGATAAAGGCAAGCTGGTTCTATGTGATCAGTTTCCCTTTCTATCTGTTCACTAGTCATCCCTTTAATAATACGGCATAGGATTTTGTCAGGAATTGAAATTGAACTCAGTAGCCTATGGTTTGCAGACTCCATTCTTTTCCCTTTTTAAAAAATTTATTGATCTCTTTTGTTTTTACATCACCTAAATTTTTCTGTGTATCCCTCTTTCTCTCCTCCCAGAGAGCCATATCATATAACAAAGAATATTTTTTAAAGGGAAAGTAAAAGAGAAAAACTATATCAGCAAATACCTCTTGGTTATTTGTATTGAAAGTCTAAGCTCCCGGAGGGCACAGACAAAAGCAGTCCACCTACTTGGAGAAGCAAGGTCATTTCTAGTATTGGTACAGGCCCAGACAACAATCTCTTTCAACAATTCTCTCTCAACAAGCATGGATAAAAAAGTGAAACCTAGGATCATTGAATGTCAGAGCTAGGACAGGCTTTAGGACAAGGAATGGCAGAGCTGGGAGGGCCCTTAGAATTAGGAGGGGATTTAGAACACAGAAGATCACAGCTGGGAGGGACCTTAGAGCAGAGAATGTCACAGCTGGGGAGGGCAGTGCTCAGAACAGGCAATATCAGTATTGTCTTTATGAACAAAGAAACTTATGGACACATTGAGGAAAACTGCAAGCCAGTGATGAGAAAGAACTCCCCTAGAAGCAGGTAGAGATTGTCAGAGCTTGGGCTCCAATAAGCTCCAAGGGCACCATTTCCTAAGGATCCCGGAGAGCCACCGGCAGGGATAACTGCCAGCTGATGACTCTTGGAGAAGGAGCAGAGGACACTATTTTCCACCAGGACTACTTGTTACTAATTTGTCTTGGTTGGAAGGCTTCAGACTCATTGCTAATGCAGATGATGCCAAGAGTGTCCCCTCAGGAAATGAAAGCTGCCTCTCGGGTTCCTGATAAGCATCAGGCAAGTTCAAGGAACGCTGCTCTTAGAATCAGAAAACCTGTGGTCCAGGCCTAGTGTAGGACCCTGCGCAGAACACAGTCCACCTCCAAACCTCAGTGTATTCATTTGCAAAAAGAGTAAACGATTCTTGCATCCCTCCTAGGGCTGATGGAAGGATTAAGGGCATCAAGGGATTGTTGCAAAAGTATGAAGTGCTCTAACTATGAAGAATTGCTATAATGATGATCTCGCTTTCCTTCACTTCTCCTCCCCTCTCCTCTGTCTTCTTTTTTCTCTCTCCTCCCCATGTCTCCCCTCCCTGTTCTCCAGACTCTCTTCTCCTCTATCCTCCCCTCTTTTCTCCTTCAAGACTACCTTGAAGTACTGCTACTGCCTACTTCCAAGTTCAGCCCCTATTGGCCTGTCTTAACCTCTCTAGTCCACATTTATCTTTCCCTGTCTTGATAACCAATACATCTGTCTTTTTCCAGTCCTGTGGTGCCCTCTCAATAAAGCAAAGAAAGTGGAATCTATAAATCAAAGGCCAGTGAATTGGTCTTTGGTCTTTGGCAAAATTTGGGAATGTAAGAAAGCCTAGTAAACATGCAGAAAGGAAAGCAGCAATCGCAAAGCACCAGCCGGCTTCCCCAAGGTCATACCAGCCCCTCTGAGATTTCCTGTTTTGACAGGGTTAATAGGCCAGTGGGAAGATCAAGGGCAATGGAGATAGGGTAGAGGAAGATCTGAGCAAACTTTGACAAAGTGTCCTTTGTGATTCCTGTGGAAATCACATAGATAAGAAAGCTCAGGCAGGTGGACTTGAACTTGGTAGAATGGCTAGCTCAGTCAGGAAGTCTCCAGTGAGATAAACCAGGGATCTGTGCTTGGCCTGGGCTGTTTGACATGTTTATCAATGACCAAATTATCCCAGGCAATGGTGGCCTAAAGAGATTACAGAGCTGGGAGAGCTAGCTTGCACATTGATTGGCAGTCAGGCTCCCCAAAGACCTTGACAGACCAAAACGAAGAGGAAGATGAAACCTAATAGGAATAAATGAAAAGTCCAACGCTTGGGCTTCACAGGTACAAGATGGGTGAAGTATGGCGATCCATCTGAAACAAGTTCTGGAACTCAGCGGTGTGAGATGGCAGCTAAGGAAGGCATTGCCATCTTGGGCTACATTCAAAGAAGTGTGTCATCCAGGAATAAGGAGGGCATGGGGGCACTGTAATTTGTCCTGGTCAGCCTGCATGTGCACTACTGTTTTCTGACCTGGGGGCGCAGATTTAGGAGGGCCATTAATAAGCTAGAGAAGGTCCAGAGGAGGACAATCAAAATGGGGAGAAGCCTTTAGGTCATGCCATGTGAAGATTAAAGAACCTGGGGATAGAGAAAGAAAGACTTGGTGGGCTGCCTGTATTCAAGTATCTGGGGGTTCCTCCTGTGGAGACTCGAAGGGCAGCAATAGGTAGAAAGTTCTGAGAACGAGATTGAGGCTTCCTAACAGAGCTGTCCCAGAATATGGGAATGGGCTCCCCCTCCCCAAGCAAGTTTTGGGCAATTTCTAAACGGCTATGCTGTAGAAGGGATTCTTGGCTAAATTGAGGTTTGATTGGATGGTCTCTGAGGTCTTCGAAGGTCTGAAGTGAATCCCTGGCCAAGTTGGGCCTGGAACCAAGATTTCTTGACTCCCTACCCCAAAGCACCAGACTAGATGATGACATGTTTATGGAGAGGCCGATTCGACTGTAACAGAGAGTGTGTGAAAGAGAACAGTATGAAATAAGACAGGAAAAGTAGGTGAGATACAGGATGTGAAGAGCTTTAAACATGTAGAAAGCATTCTGTAACCCCCCCCCCCTTTTTCTCTGTCTCTCTGTCTCTCTCTGTCTCTCTCTGTCTCTCTGTCTCTGTCTCTCTCTGTCTCTCTGTCTCTCTCTCTCTCTCTCTCCTCTGTCTCTCTCTTCTCTTGATCCATTTATCATTTTTCATCTATTTCTATTTTATCTATTTCTCTACCATATCTATCAACCATCTATCTCTAGCTCCCACCTCGTCCTCCTTCGCCCCTCCATCTCTCTGTCTGTCTGTCCATC
Organism: Phalanger gymnotis; assembly: GCA_028646595.1. NCBI lineage: Eukaryota > Metazoa > Chordata > Mammalia > Diprotodontia > Phalangeridae > Phalanger > Phalanger gymnotis. The sequence continues at coordinate 43,827,205 of CM053628.1, forward strand.
TAATCTATCTCTCTATATCCATTTTGGTCTGTCTTTCTTTGTATCACTATCTAATAAATATGCTAGGTGTTCTATAGTCTCTACTACAGAATCTCGAGATTGAAAGGGATCTCAGTGCTCACCTCATAGAATATGAACCCCCCAAAAGTGTCCTTTCTGCAACATGCGACATGTAGTTATGTGACTTTGCCAGAGCCCTCAAGTGAAAGGGAGCATACTGCCTTCCAAGACAGCTCGCTCTCCTTTGAGGAAGCTCTAACTACGGCAAGGGGATTCCCTTATATCAAGACTGAATTCGTTTCCTTGCAACTTCCCAGCCTTGCTCCTCATTATGCCCTCAGGGGCCAAACAGAACGATTCAACTCCCTCTTTCTTGGCATAACTTCAAATCCTTGACTACTTTTTCTTTAATTGACCCTCATACAGCACAGACTTGAAATCCTTCAACACCGTTCTCCATCAGGAGTGTACTGGAGTTAGCTCTAACCAGCTCATAAAAGCTGATTGTTAAATTTTCAGAGTGAGCTTTTAAACCTCAGAAATAAGCAAATGCTACAAAGCAGGGCTTGGTTTATTATTGTTTTGTTGATTGTCTAGATTTGCAAAAGATGATGGAGAAAATGTTAATGAGACAGATAAATCTTTTTTATTATTATTTAATATATTTAGTTATCAGCATTGATTTTCACAGGAGTTTGAATTACAAATTTCCCCCCCATTTCTACCCTCCCCACCCCACTCCAAGATGGCGTATATTCTGGTTGCCCTGTTCCCCAGTCAGCCCTCCCTTCTGTCACCCCACTCCCCTCCCATCCCCTTTTCCCTTTCTTTCTCATAGGGCAAGATAGATTTCTATGCCCCATTGCCTGTGTATCTTATTTTCTAGTTGCATGCAAAAGACAGATAAATCTTAAAGGTGTGTCAAGTGAATATTTTTTTGAAGAGCAAATTATTAAACATTTACCACTACACCTCTGCTCTTGCCTTCCTCTGGATACTCTCCAGGTTATCCATGACTTTCCTAAGATGGGGACTGACCAGGGCAGAGCACAGTAGGTCCATCACTTCCTGGTTCCTAGAAACTCTGCTTTGCTTATTACAGACTAAAATAGCATTCATTTTCTTGTGTGCCAGACTTATCAACCTGTTGACTCATATGAAGTCTGCAGTTCACTATGACCTTCATTTCTTTTTCAGGTAAACTGCTATCTAAATTTTCCTTTGTGAAATTGATTTTTTTTAATCCAAATGGAAGACCTACATTTACCTATATTAAACTTAGTATTATCAGATTTGACCCAATGTCCCTATTTGTCAAAATTCCTTGCGATTCTGTCTTCCAGCATGTTAGAGATCTCTACCAACTTCAAAAAACATGTATATATATATGTATATATATATACATATATACACATACATAAACACAAGTATACACATATATATGCATGCATATATGTGTCTAAATATACATACAAAATATATATGTGTGTGTGTGTGTGTGTCCAGGAAAGCTCTCCTCTGATGCATGGTATGGAAGTGACTCTGAGCTCTTAAGGATTATTACTGGGAAACACAAGCTTCAACAGGTCTTACCAAGATGGAAAGGCTTTGAATTCAGACTGTTTGTCTGTTATCTGAGGACCACCCTAGCTAAGTTGAGAGAAGCCTCTGTCAGGTTGACCACAAAACAAAGAATTTTCTGGCCACAATGACTTTTTTTAAAATTTCTTAATTCATTTTAAAGTTGAATACAAAATGAGAAGAGGGGGAAAAATAAAAAAAAACAAAACAAAAGAACATTGACAGGTACACAGCAGAACACAAGAGAGGATTCAATATAAAAAATAAATTTCCATTTTAAGAAAACCTGTATAATAATTATACATTGTTTTCAAAGCTCACCAGCTTTTCTTTGCTTCCTTATTGGTTTTCTTTTGTTCTCTGCTATCCACTTTTTACTTTATTTTTTCCCTTCACTTCTCCCTCACCCTGCCCTAAAGAAGGCTACAATTATACGAAGATATATGTATATCTTCGTTTAATTGTATATATATAGTGTATATATGTATATATTGCACATGTATAATTGTATATATTGTGTATATATACAAGCATATAGATATGTATATATACACACGCATACATAGTTATCTACAAACATACATATATATACACTCATACACATATATGTAAGACCGCACTATGTATATTTCCACTTGTGATCTCCTTCTCAAAAGGTGGATGGCATCTTCCTTCATAGGTCCAAGTCTCCAGGTTTTTCTAAATTAACCAGTTCATCATTTCTTACACTACAACAATATTCCAGCACAATCACATCTTATCTGAGAGATTGTCTATGAAAGTTTCCCCTCAATTTTCTGCATTCCCTCTAGTTTTGGCTACGTAGGTTTTATTTATAGAAGAAAATTTTAATTTAAAATAATCAAAATTATCCATTTTACACTTCAAAAATGCTTTCACCTTATAATATAGTTTAAGGTCTGATACTGCTGAGTCTCATTCCTTTACAATCTTTTCCCCCTGGTTTCTTCTTTCAAATGAACTTTGTTACTATTTCTTTCTAACTCAGTAAAATAATTTTTTTTAGTAATTTAATTGGGATGGCATTGAATAAATGAATTAGTTAGGTAAAATTGTAATTTTAAAAGTTATATTGACTTTACCTACCCATGAACAATAAATATTATTCTAATTATTTCGATCTGACCTTATTTGTATAAAAAGTATTTTATGTTTATGTTCATATAGTCCCTGTGTCTGTTTTGGCTGGTATACTCTCAGGTATTTTATACTGTGTAATTATTTAAACCGTCTAAAAACAATATTCAATAATATTGGTGACATAGTATAGTTTCCCTATTTTTCCTCTTTTGATTAAATCTATTTTAGCTTTAACATTATGACTGCTACCTCTGCTTTTTCTTACATAATAAATTCTACTTTATTTTATCTTTGTATGTATCTCTCATTTTTATAATATTTCCTGAAAACAACATTGTTGAATTCAAACTTTTAATCTGCTATCCGTTTCTGTTTTATGGGTAAATTAGTCCCATTCATATTCTAAGCTATAACTACCTGTTGTGTATTTTCCTCCTTCCTATTTTTCCTCACTATCCTTCTCACCCTGTTTACTCTATGCCTCTTCACTCCTCTACTTTACTTTTTCTACCTGCTACCTTGCTTTATCCTAGAACAAGGGGCAGAGTGTGTTGTTAAGCAAAATTGTCTCATTAGCATGGCTTTTGTTTCTTTTGAGCGGAAGTACTTTCAGCTGTTAAGTGCTAAGCCCCAGGCCCAGGGCCCTGTCAGGTGTGAAACCTGTGTGGGTGTGGATTGGTGACTTAGGAGGGGCCAGCTTGGGAACCAATGGTCTCTGGTCATTGAGGCGGGGTTTGAGATGGCCAGAAGCTCGGCTGTGAGGAGGGGTGAGCCGGGAGACAACTTCAGCGGCGGCAGCGGCGGCGGAAGGTGTGGAGGCCAGAAGCTGCGGAGGCCAGAAGCTGCGGAAGCGGGGC
>CM053628.1:43831243-43877250 GCA_028646595.1 Phalanger gymnotis
ACTGCCTACAGTAACTTTGAATGGAATTTCTCTTTCTATCTCTTGCTGTTGGGCTTTGTTAGTAATGTATAGGAATGCTGAGGATTTATGTGGGTTTATTTTATATCCTGCAACTTTGCTGAAGTTGTTCATTATTTCAAGTAGTTTTTTACTTGATTCTCTAGGATTCTCTAAGTAAATCATCATATCATCTGCAAAAAGTGATAATTTAGCTTCTTCTTTGCCTATTCTAATTCTTTCAATTTCTTTTTCTTCTCTTATAGCTACAGCTAATGTTTCTAGCACCAAATTGAATAGTAGGGGTGATAATGGACATCCTTGTTTCACCCCTGATCTTATTGGGAATGCATCTAGCTTATCCCCATTACAACCTAGACTGATTTTTAAGGAGTCATTTTCTTCAGTGAATTTTTATGCTTCTTTTATATCATTTAGCCAATTTTGTTTTTTAAGGTGTTATTTTTCTTCAGTATTTTTGGTGCCTCTTTTACCAAACTGTTAATTCTCTTTTCATAATTTTCTTGAATCACTCTCTTTCCTCAATTTTTCCTCTGCCACTCTTTTCTTAGTCTTTAACTCTTCCAGGAATTCTTATTGAGCTTGTGTCCAGTTTGCATTTCTCTTTGAGTCTTTGCTTGTAGCTATTTTCACATTGTTGTCTTCTGAGTTTGTGTCTTGCTCTTTCCTGCCACCATGGTAGTTTTTATGATCAGGTTCTTTTTTCGTGGTTTGCTCATTTTTTTCAGCCTATTTCCTGTACTTGGTACTTGGGGGGCAAGGGGAGATGCTGTCTCAAGCTTGAGACTTTGTCGTGCTGCTATTTTCAGAGCTAGTTCTGGAAGTCTGTAAGTTTTCCATGCTTCCAAGGTGGTGTGATCTAGGAGGAAATGTGGTCGCTGCTATCGTAGTCTGTGCTCTGGTACTTACCAGGAAGGGTCCCTACTCCCCTGTAGGCACAAGTAGTGCATTCCTCTTGGCCCTGGAACTGTGATCAGGGCCCCTGATCGTCTGCAGTTTTAAATACTAGCTCTCCTCTCTGCCCCAGTAATGTGACCCAGAAATGCCCATGGGCAATGAAGTTAACAATCAGTGCCAGGTCCTGAGCCCAGTGTCAACCAGGATCACATGTAATTCTGACCAGTTGTCTGACCCCCTTACTGTCTCTGGGTTGAGACTTCCTGAAGCTTCTGTTGTTGCTATCACAGCTGCCTCCAAGGCCTGAAGCTGGTGTTGCTACTGCATGTTCTCTGGGCCCGCCTCCAACCTCAATGTCATAGGCCACTGCTCCTGCTGACCTCCTAGGTTTTCTTGGGCTGGAAAAATGTCTCACCCTGACCTCTTGTTGGCTACCCCACTCCAGAATTCGATTTAACATAACAGCATTTATTTTAAAGTGGTTTAGAGGGAAATGCTTGGAGAGTCTGGTGGATTGATGTTCTACCATTTTAGGTCTACCTCTAAATTTTCCTTTTGGTGATACAGAGCACAAGCCATCTCTGCCTGCTTATCCCATGTGATGCATGCTATCCCCTAGGATCTCCACACAGAGTCCACTCAAAGTGCTTGAAGGCTTTCTTCACTTTCTCCTGACACATTGCCAGGGTACTAGTGGAGTGCTCAAGTTGTCTGCCTGTCATCCCTCACCTTCACCAAGTGACCATCCCATCTGCTCTTCTTATCACACAATGATACCCTTTACTCCTGTTCTTTAGAGCTACTCATTGGTTAAGTGTTGCCTTCTGTTTACCCCTACCAAGCACCTTCCCACCACCCTCTGTCTACTGTGCGGATTACAGCATGCATTTGGACAGCCATCCTATGGAAGCCTTGGCCACTAGTATGTATGTCTGAGACAAATAGCACAGATGGACAGTAAGTTGGGCCTATGGTTTAATAGGTTGGATAGGGGAGACTCAATAACTTTAAGAAATTACAAAATTTCCTTCCATATCCCCAACTTCCAACAAAAGCCAAGGCCCATCTTTTCAATATTAACATTCTATCAATGTCACAATATGGCAACAAGGCTTGGAAAACCACTGTCTATGAAGAACAAGCAACTATAGATGTGATGTTGTCATTGTTTAGTTGTTTCAATTGTATCTGATTCTTCGTGACCCCATTTGGGGCTTTCTTGGCAAAGGTATTGGAGTGGTTTGCCATTTCCTTCTCCAGCTAACTTTACAGATGAGGAAACTGAGACAAACAGAGTTAAGTGACTTGCCCAGAGTCACACGGGTAGTAAATGTCTGAGGCCAAATTCGAACTCAGGTCTTCTGACTCCAAGCCTGGTTCTCTATCCACTGCAGCACCACCTAGCTGCCCAAACTACAAGTATAGACCTCAAAATTTCCTTCAGAATTCAGCAAATAGCCTGCCCCAGAACATGGGCATTGTCAGAGGCAAAGCCACTGCACACAATCACCACACATAATACTAGTCCACAAAAATTTAAAGATGGTTTTCAAAGATGCTGCCCCATATAGTCTCCAAGTTATGAGAAGCTTTCAAAACATAGCAAAAGAATATAGCAAATATAGTAAAAGAAACGGAGAGCAAGCAGGCAGAGTGGCATGGCACAGATGTCATCCTCACCCTCCTTTCTGCTGCCGTAATTGTCCTGAGGATGCTTTTAGCCAGCTTCCACCCAACGCTTTGATTCAGTCACAAAAGGCACTTGTGAAAATGGGCTGCAGACCATTCAGTGTAAAAGGATAATGGGAAGATGGGAACTCATCTTGGGTCCATTTCTACCTGAACTGCAGCCGCAAAGTAGAGAAGAACAGCATAATAAAGAGACTCACATCTCTATAATACACTAAAATTTTCCGAAGGCAGTAAACCTGGAAGGGAGATAGTGAAAACATTATCTCCATTTTACAGATGAGGAGCAGAAAGGTCAAGTGACTTGCCTGGGGCCACCCAGCTCATAAGTGTGAGAGGCAGGGCTCAAGCTAAATGTGTCTGAGTAGGCTGACCACTGCATGAGTATATTGTGTAGTCCAGGGGTGGGAAACCTACAGCTTGGAGGCCACATGTGGCCCTCTAGGTGCTCAAGTGCAGTCCTTTGACTGAATCCTAACTTCACAGAACAAATCCCCTCTAGGTCCTTAAGTGTGGCCCTTTGACTGAATCCAAACTTCACAGAACAACTCCCCTTCAAAAAAGAATTCAGTCTGTAAAACTTGGACTCCGTCAAAAGGCCACACCCAAGGACCTAGCAGGCCACATGCGTCCTTGAGGCACAGGTTCCCCACCCCTGGATAGTCCTTAGACTGAACAAAATTGCAACTGGGGCAGAGGAGGGAATGTTCCCTTGGACAAAGTCAATCAGTATGACTGATGTTTGAGGAACCCATAGCTGCTGGCTGTGTAACCCTTAGCAAGTCATTCAGCTTTCCCAGGCCTCAATTTACCCTTCTGTAAAATGAGTGGATTGGACAGTATGGCTTCTGAGTTCTCTTCCAGCTCAAGAAATATGCTTCTCTGTGTGACCTTGGACAAGTCATTTCTTGTGTCTTGGCCACAGGTTCCTCTTCTATATAATGAGAGTTTTACACTTCTCAAACTGGATGTCTTATAGGGATCTCAAAACCAACACGTCCAAAACTTAGCTCGTTCTCTTTGTTCCTTCCAAACTTCCCTATTCCTGCCAAGGGCCCCGTCATCCTCCCAGTCACCCAGGCTCTCAACCATGATGTCATGGTCTACTCCTCTCTCACATTCATTCCATATATCAAATCAGCCCCAAATGTCGTTTCTACCTTCATACCACATTTCCTAGATGTTTGCTTCTCTCTGCTCACACAGCAATCGTTGCCTCATTTGAGACCACTGGATTAGCCTCCTGATTTTTTTCCCTGCCTCAACTTTCTCCTTATTCCAATGGCTCATCCTCCACCCAGCTGTGAATGTTATTTTCCAAAAGCACAAGTCCAACTATGGCAACCCCACTCAGTCGATTCCAGTGGCTCTCCATCAGATATAAAGCCCCTTCACAATCTAGTTTCCTCTTCCCTTTCCAGTCTTCTCACACCCCACTCTCCTCCATGTGATCTGCAGTCCACCTACCCTGGCCTCCTGGCTGTTCCTCATCCATGACATTCCATCTAAAGACTCTGTCTTGTCACTCTACGTTCAGGCTGGCCTCCATGCCTGGATTACTTTCCTTCCTCGCCTCCACTTCCTGGCTTTCCTCAAGACTCAGATCAAATCCCATCTTCTTCACAAGGCCTTTCCCGGCCTTCCCTCCCCCTAACCTCTTGCCCCTCACCTTCTCTCGGAGATACCTCCCATTTACATTCAATATCTCTCTATGTACCTGCGTTCCTACCCAATCTCTCCTCCACTAGACAGTGATCTCCTTGAGATCAGGGGCCATGTTTTTGCCTGTCTATCCTGTGTGCTTAACAAAGTGCCTGGCACATAAGTCCTCGGTGCCTGCCTGCACTCAGGTGCCCCCTCTCCTTCCCACTCTTTTTGCCATGTGAGCCTTGGGGAAGGAAAAGGACCAAGGGAAGGGTTTTCCAACAGGAAACTGTATCCAGTCCAGATGAGGAGGCACAAGATAAACCGACTGTGTGGAGGCAGCTTGTTTATTTATTTGCAAAAACACCACAAAACCTCTTCCTGGTAGAAATAGGGGCTATTTATTCTGAGGCCATATGGGATCTGTATATTTTCCAACTTTGAGAAGGCAGAGTTTCCCGAGAGACAGCACTTCCCCTCCTGACGTCTCCCTTTACAATTCGGAACCTTTCCCGTAGATGCTTGCCGTCGGTCTAGGTTTGTGTTAAGAGGATCAAAGTGAGGCTGGGGGGCTGGGGAGGAAGGCCAAAGGAGCCTCTCTGAGCAACATCAAATGGCCTTCCTGTGCATCTCTGTTTGTTTAGGATAAAGGATGCAGTGTTTTGAAGGCCGTCCCTGTCTGGCACCAATGGGCCTTGTCAACCGGCTAGCCCAGCTTTGAACCGTCTGGCAAAGGTAAACACAACTCTCTGGGCCTGGGAGCAGGACGTGGTTTAGTCCCTTCCAGAGATGGGCCACCCCATGCTTGTCCAGAATCAATGAACTAGCTCGTGCCCCCCTCTTCTCCCCACTGTACAACTTGCCCTCTGGCCAGATTCCTCAGTCATTCTGGAGGAGTTTCTTCCAGTTTGGGAGACACAGATGCCAGTGGGGACTCCCTGCCCTTCAGTCCTCAGGAGCCTCCAAGCAGTGGAGTACTGTCTCATGCTACCTTTCTCTTGTTGCTACCTTTCTCTTGTCTTGAGGAAAGAAGCCCAATTTGGGGGTTTGAGGGCCTTTATGACATCATAGGATTTAGGTTGGAAGGCTCATCGCCTCGTGGCTCTAGAGCTGGAAGAGACCTTCAAGCTCATCTAACTCATTCCCTTCGTTTTACAGATGAGGAAACTGAGGCCCAGAGGAGGATGGGACTTGTCTAGGGTCAGACATCAAATGTTTGTCAAAGCCAGGACTAGAACCTAGATCTTTGGACTTGAAATTCAATACTCTCTCTTCTACTCCACACTGAGTTTCATCATCGTTATATTTGTCACATACCATTTGGAACAGTTTGAGAGCCATGCTGCCACCATATGTATGGACATGGCCTAAGGCAGACCTCATAGATGCCAATGACATTAAGAGCATAGAGACAGCAGAGTAAAAACCATGAAACCACCTCCATGCAAGTGGACAGTGAGTATACACAATGAATGGCATGCAGGCCAACAAGATCACGTCCAAATCTGTCTGTTCCCTTTGCTTTAATTCAATTCATTCCATTCTATGCCTACAGCATGAGTAGATCAGATGAGAGGCAGGTTAGGTATCATAACATCACAGATTCTGCAGGAACAATCCTTTCTACAACATACCCAGCATGTTGTTGTCCAACCTCCAGGGAGGAGGAACACATCATACCTTGAGGTGACCCATTCCATTTAGGGAGGACTTGAATTATTAGGTTTTCACCAGTTCTGCTTTGTGGGGCCAAGCAGGAAAAGAAATATCAAATCTTTCTTCCACTTGGCAACCTTTTAAATATTACAAGGCAGTCCATGCCAGCCCACCCAGACCCCCAGTCCTCTCTAGGTCAAATGTTCCCAGTTCTTTCAAGCAAACCTCATTTGTAATGATCTCCATTCCCATTAGAATGCAGGAGCTATAAATCCTAGCTCTGCCACTTACTATGCCCCAGGTAAGCTTTCTTAGCTTCAGTTGCCTTATCTGTATGCTGGGGATAATAATACCTGTCCAGCTTAACTCAAAAAAATTGGTGTGGGGATTGAGTATGAGAATCTATTTGAAGGCAATTTATAAGATGCTAAATAAATATGAGCTGTTATTATTGTTTGAGCTGGAAGGAAGGAAATAAGCTTTTATTAAATGCTTACTATGTGCCAGGCATTATGCTAGGGATTCAAATACAAGCAAAAAGAAAGACAGGCCCTGCCCACAAGGAGCATACATTCGGATGGGGGTAAGACAACACACAAAAAAAGAACTGAAAAGGCAGGGCTGGTACTCAGTACAGGGGCACATCTTAGAAGTCCAGAAAGTCAGGAACAGGTACAGGAAGAGAATAAAGACAGATTGACCTGGGTCCTTCCACAAAATGCAGTCTCCAGGAGGAGCTCACCAGTAGGAGAAGGGGAGGACCCCTCATGGGGGAATCTTCCTGGGCGAGCAGGTATGGGGTGGTGGGCTTTTCCAGGGCACAGAGGCTCTAACTGGTGAAGGAATGATGAGCCAGGAGTAGAAAAGACACAGTTTGGAAGGCCAGAAAGTCAGGGCTATCCCTGACCAGGCCAGGAAGAGAATGAAGACTGAAGACACAAAACTGAAAAGAAATAGGCCCTGCTCTAGAGAAGCCTACATTCCAATCAGGGGAAGAGGGAAGAAACACATACATAGATAAGTCAATAGAATACATACATACATATATATATATGTGTGTGCGTGTGTGTGTGTGTGTACATGTACATATACAATACACACACGTATATGCATATATGCACACACATATTAAAATTACTACTACTGAGGGAGGGAATTAGAAAAGACCTCTTATAGTCTTAAAGAAAACCTGGGAGTCTTTATTTTCAAAAATGATTTTTTTGATACCTTTTCTTTTTATATCAATTACATTTCCCAATATCTCTCTCCATAGTTTCCTCTTGGAGAAGAGAAACCATCCCTTATAATAGAGAATTTGAGAGTGAGAGAGAGAGAGAGAGAGAGAGAGAGTTCAGTAAAACTAACCAAACATATCAAAAAGTCTGATGTTATATGAAGGTTCACTACCCACAGTCCTTCACCTCTGCAAAAGAAAGCAGGCAGCAAGCTGCCTTTGCTTATCTTTTCTTTGGGGCCCCAAACTTGGCCGTTATCATAACACTGAGTTCAGTTTCCATTGTTTTGTGGCTGTCAATCTATCCATGTACATTGTGGCAGTCTTTGCCCATATTGTTTTCCTTCTTCTACTTATGTGGATTTGCATCAGTTAATATAAGTCTTCCTGTGGGAAGCAAAGGTTTCTAAGAGGCCAAGGTGAGGAGGGAGTGCATTCCAGCCATGTACAAAAATATTGGGGGACAGATGGAATCTTGGACCTACAGATGAGAAAGTTATATATGGGGAAAAAAACAGATACTTTTCCAAACCATTTTGGCAGCTTAGATGGTATGAATTTTTAAAATTTGTATAGGCATTTCATGAGAAAAATCATATATTTCTTTGTTCTTTTATCTGGAAAATGGTTCATATTTTGCTATTTGAGGGAAAAGACAGTCCTGAAGTATTCATTTGTATACATTTGTAGAAGAAACAGAAGTTGGCCAGTTTAGCTAGAATGTAGAGCGCATGAAGAATGTGCAATCAACCTGGAAAGAGAAGTTGGAGCCAGATTGGGAAGGAATTGAAATGCCAGATAGAAGAGTTTCTACTTAACCCCCAAGGCAATAAGGAGACAGTGAAGCCTCTTGAGGAGGGGAATACCATGGTCAGATGTGTACTTTAGAGAAATCCCTCTGGTAGTTGTGTAGAGAATGGAATGGAGAGGGCAAGAGTTTGGAGGCAGAGAGGCAAACTAGGAGGCAAATGCCTTCTCCCTGTGATGAGATGATGAAAGCTTGGATTAGGGTAGTGAATGTGTGAATGGAAAGAAAGGGATGGGTGTGAGATACATTGTGGAGGAAGAATTGACAAAGCTAGGCAACTGGGCGAAGGAGAGGAAAGAGTTGATTTTGTGAATCTAACTGAGAGAATGGTGATGTCCTTGGCAAAAAAGAGAGAAGTAAAGTGGAGCAGATCCAGTGGGGCGAGAGATAATGAGGTCTGTTCTGGACATGGCAAGCTTGAGATACCTGTGAGACATCTAGTTGGAAGTGTCCAATGGCCAGCTTGTGATGCAGGTCTGGAGATCAGGTGATGGAGTGGTTCTAGGTCTGGGACTCACTCACATAGAGACGAAAGAACCTGTGGAGAGCTGATTGGGGTCACCAAGAGAAAGGATAGAGAGTGCCAAGACAAGAGGGTTCAGGACCTGGGCCTTGGGCTTCAGCCATAGTGACAGGGTGGGATCTGGGTGAAGAACTCTGGCAAAGGAGACTAAAAAGTATCAGTGTGACAGGTAGAAGGAAAAGCGGAAAAAAGCCATGGCAAAAGAGCCTGGAGAAGAGAAAACATCTACAGTTATCCCTTCCACATCACGACTTTCCCCAGCGCAGTTTCCATATATCACAAGTTGGCATAAGACATTAAATGAGAATTTTTGTTGAATTTTCCGGAAGCTGCAGATGACATGTGAAGGCCAGCAGATGACATAGAGCCTATGACCAAATACTTAATCCAAATCTTACAATAAGGTATTATAAACACCCCATAAAAGAAAAAGAAAAAAAAATTAGACTTCTTCAGTACAAAGGGAGGGTCAAAAATTTTTATGCAAATTTTCCAGATGGGGAGGGTGCTGCACCCCTAATCCCCACAATGTGGAAGGGAAAACTATAGGAGGAAAGGGTGGCCAACAGACTGCTGAAGAACAGGACAGAGAAAAGGATTGAACAATAAAGAGATCATGTGTCAGCTTGGAGAGAATTGTCTCAGTTGAGTGATGAAGTTGGAAGCCTCCAGGGCGGGTAAAATATAAACTGCTCCATGAACATTCACATGGGAGAGGACGTTAGACACTGTCTGGTCCAATCCTGTCGTCATTCATGGAGACACAGAGGCCCGGGGGGGGGTGACATTCCCCAAGGCCCACTCTATTCACCAATTAGTGAAATGACAGCTGGAGCCTTTGGAGCCTCAGCAATCCTCCTTTTCTGGCCACAGGGGACAAGGAGGCCATGTGAAACCAAAGTTAGGTGCATGATGGGAAACAGGATCAGACAGCAGTGTACCTGCAAAAAGTTTGGGGATTTTAGCAGACTGTCAGTTTGATAGGAGTCAGGATTGTCATTGGCAGCTCCCAAAAGGCTAATACTATAACCCTGGGCTGCATTCAAAGCAACAGAGCTCCCAGGAATTAAGAAGGGGATAGTTCTTCTGGTCTCTGACCTGGTCAGACCACATGGAGATGCTCTTGTTCAGTCTGGACACCAGTTTAAGAAGGACATGAAGGGGCAGCTAGGTGGTGCTGTAATAGAGCACAGGCCCTGGAGTTAGGAGGACCTGAGTTCAAATGTGGCCTCAGACACTTGACACTTCCTAGCTGTGTGACCTTGGGCAAGTCACTTAACCCTGATTGCCTCACCATCCCCCTCCAAAAAAAAGTATATGAAGAAGCTGGAGAGAGTCCTGTGTCCATGACACATGAAGAGGTCAAAGGAACTGGGTTGGTTAGCCTAGGAAAGAGAAGACTCAAGGGGTGACAGCTGTCTTCAGGTATTTGAAAGGCTGTCATGTCCTATGTACACATAGAGCACAATTGATGTAGAAATGCGGCTTTCCCAAGCTTAGCCCCAGAGAAGAGTGGAGAAAGTGCACCTCCCTTCTTCCTTTGCCGACCTGGAGGATTATGGGTGTGGAACACCGAGGGAGCTGTCACACTTGGTTGATATGTTGGCTGGTTTGGCTGAACTGCTGGTTTCCCCTTTCTTTTACATTCTTTGTTGCAAGGGATTCATTGAGCACCTGCTATATATCCAGCTTGATGCTTGGCACTGCCAGGGATAAGAGGCCTGAGACTTGGGCCCTGTCCCTGTGGAATTTACAGTCTAATTCATGAGATCATAGGATGGTAGGGATCCTAGATCTCCAGCTGGAAGGGCCTTCAGAGGCCGTCAAGCCCACCGCCTCATTTTACAGAAGAGGAAACTGAGGCCCACAGAGGGGAGGGGACTTGCTCAATGTCATACAGGTAGTTGGTAACCCAGGTAGGGTTTAAACTCAGGTCTGCTGACTCTATATCCAGTTCCTTCCCGATTGCACTGTGCTGCTTCCCTGGAGGACAAGACGTGAAGAAGTCAGACACAAATGAAAGCTTTGTGGAGTAAATTAGAGAAAGGAATTTCTGTGGCCCAAACAAAAGAACCCTTTGGCGGCCCACACTCCTGCGTTGAGTCTTTCTGCTTGAACTCAGCTAGTCTTCAGAAGATAGACGAACCACCTGGACATCCAGGGGGCAAGCTGGCCACCTTGATGTCCAGGACACAGGCTGGCCACCCCGACATCCAGTACACAGGCCAGCTGCCCTGATGTCCCAGCGTCCAGGAGATGGGCTGGCTACCCAGATGTACAGCACACAGGCCGGCCATCCAGCTATACACATGACAGGCTTGCCAATATGTGAAGCCTCTCCAGCTTGATAGGCCCTGCAGGAATCTCTGCTGTGCTGCTGGAGACTTCAGGAATGATTCTAGAAGCATCGATCATGGGAGGTAGCCTAGCCTGGTAGACAGAGAACCAGTGTTGGAGCCAGAAAGTTCAAATCCTGCCTCTGACACATGCTGGATGTGAGTCCCTGGGCAAGTCATTTAATCTCTCGGTGATTTGGGCAACATTCTGAGACAGAAAGTGGCAGAAGGGGTGCCAAGCTGCATTGGCAAAAGGTACTTCCTCATCAGAAGTTCCCTAAACTGGTGTAATCCCAAGTCTTATTTTATATATATATATATATATATATACACATAAATAATTAATATTAAAATAGAAATTTTTTATTCTTAACAGCTCTGATTTCTAGGCTGCTATATAGTTTAGAAACTGTCTTTCTCACAACAAACTTGTGAAGTAAATAGAGCAACTATCATTTGACAAATTAGAAAACTGAGGTACTATTAAATGGTCACATGGGTAGTAAGTAGAAGATCTGGGTCTTTGGCACACCAGTGGCACTATCTCTCATGCCTCACGAACAAAGGGCCAATTGTTATATGTATAGAAGGCTTCCTCCACGAAAGTCTTTTTCGGATTCCTCAAGATGCTAAGTAAGGAGGGCCCCTGGGTCCCTGAAGGTTATACTAGTGGAGTGCCAACTCCATCAGGACCCAAAGAGTCAGAAGGGTCTTAAGTATGGGTCCAGCTGTCCCTGTGTGTCCTTCATCTCAGGACCAGAATAACTAATGAGGAGAGACTTGACACCAGAAGGTTGGCCAGCAGGAAATGACTTTGTTGCCCCCAGCAATTCAGAAAACCAAATACTAAATCCTAAAGAGGCCATAATCCAGACCAGTAGAAGGAGGCTGAATAAAATCATGGATTTTTTTAAAATTATCAAAATAAAAAATGTAATCCTCATCTCTCTGAATCTCTCTTTGAATACCTCTTTGAAGATAAAGACCTAGTGTCATTTAGGCTTCTCCTGTATGCTGTGTGAGATTTAGCATGTTTTTTTTTCCACATCACAGGGGTTAGGGGCATAGCTCCCCTGTAATCTGGAAAATCCATGTAAAATTTTTTGGCCCTGCCTTTGTACCAGAGAAGTCCGAATTATTACGGTATTAAAAGATAAAATATGATGATGTTATACAATACTATATATATATAGTTATGCATTTCTGAGTTTCTAAACTTTTTCTGTGTCATCTGCTGGCCTTTGACTGTCCTCTACAGCTTCTGCAAAACTCTTCAAAAATTCCCATTTAATTTCTTATGCCAACCCACAAGATAATGAAACCATGATGGGGAAAGTCATGATGTGGAAGGCATCACTGTAGTCTCCTCAATGGCATCTTGACAATTGGGTGATTCTTTATATAAATGGCTTTGTGCCAAGGGATTGTGACTTGCCTAAGACCTGTCTCCCTCCACTCACCTTCCAACTGACAGGACATGGCCAGGTAGAACTAGATAAAGCAGATGACATTAATCTGGTAGGGAAAGCAAACTCATCTGATGAGAAATTGGGATTCAAAAAGATCAAAGAATCTCAGAGTTGGGAGGATGCAAAAGGGCATCTCTCTAAGACTTAATCTAGAATCTCCCACCAACCAAGGAAGGCCATTATCATTTTTTAATAACTCTAATTGTTAAGAATCAATTGGATGTGAGAACTTTGAGCCAAATCGAATAAGATGATATTTAAAAAGGACACAAGTAAAGTTGTATACTCAGGCTCAAAAAATCATGTATACAAATGTAGAATGAGGGGAACGTGGCTAGACAATGATTTGTGTGAAATGCATCAATGCATTGTGGGAGCTGCAGTGGATAGAGCTGAGCACTGGAACTGGAGTCAGGAAGACTCATCTTCCTGAGTTCAAATCTGACCTCAGACACTTACTAGCTGTGTGACCCTGGGCAAGTCATTTCACCCTGTTTGTCTCAGTTTCTCATCTGTAAAATGAGCTGGAGAAGGAAATGGTAAACCACTGCAGTATCTTTGCCAAGAAAACCCCAAATGGGGTCACCAAGAATCAGATTGGACTGAAAATGACTCAACAACAACAATCTCAACTGTGCGACATGGAAGCACCAAAAGTTCATGGTTCCCTAGCTGAGAACTAGGGAAGTGACCTGGGTCCAGCTGTCCCTTGCCCTGCTCAGCCCACACCTGGTGTGTTGTGCTCACTTCTGAACCCAGCATTCTAAGAAGGGTTTTGACAAGTCGTAGTGAATCCAGAGGAGGGTGACCATGACAGGAAAAGACTTTGAGGCCATGCCATACAAAGATGCCATGAGGGAACAGGGGATGTTTAGTCTGGAGAAGGGAAGATTCAATGGAAAACCTGATGGCTGTCTTCAAACATAGGAAGGGCAGTCAAGCCTGGAGGAGGAATAAGAATGGCACTTCTTGACCCACAGAACAGGATTGGGAATGTGGCAGGTCGGAGCAGAGAAGCAGATTTAAGCTCGATGTAGCAATTGTAGCCATCTGTCCACAATTGGAGCAGGCAGCCTTGGGGGCTAATGCACCCCCAAACACTGGGGGTCTTCAAGCACATGCATTGGGAGGCATGTAGAAGGGATTTTTCTTCAGGTATGTCTTAGACAAGAATTCCCTTTCAACTCGGAGAGCGTGGTATTCAGTGGGATGCACTCCTAAGTGACAGTGCTTGTTGATGATCCAAGGACAAGGGTAATCTCTTGCAGGAGAGGAACTTCTACGTGGTTCCCAGGGTTGCTCTGGAAGGGGGATGAGGAAACAATTAGAGCTTGGTTGGGGCTGTTCTCACCACGTGACTAGTCCTGGCCTCCTTCAGCCCGGTCTTGGTCAAGGTCAAGGTCGGATTCCCTGATGGAGAGAACTGCCTCCAGGCTGTTAGGCTCAGAGAACAGAGTGAAGGGAGCTGAATGGCCTGCCAAACTGATGGGACCGTTTGCATTGCTAAGGGTTGCCTAGCAGCACAGGCAGAGCTCCTGGGCTCGGGGAGAAGGAGACTGTGAAATACAGGCTATAAACCAAAGGAGGGTGCAAAAACACACACACAAATGGCACAAACATATACAAACAACACATAGACACACACAAACAGTATACTTACAAACATAAGTACACAAAACAACACACAGACCCAAACAACACACATAAACAAAACACTCACAGACATAAGTACACAAAACAACACAGACACAATCCACTCACAGACATAAGTACACAAAACAACACACAGATACACACATACACGATCTACTCACAGACATAAGTACACAAAACAACACAGAGACACAAATGATACACATAAACAATCCACATAAGTACATAAGTACACATAAGACATAAGTACACATAAGACATAATCCATATAAATACATAAGTATACATAAGACATAAGTATACAAAACAACACACAGGTACAAACATACACATAAACAATATGTACAAATAAGTACACAAATACAGTACAAACAAATAAGTACACACAGACACAAATACACACATAAACAAAACACTCACAGATATAAGTACACAAAACAACACAGAGATACAAACACATACACAAAAATGCACAGACACAAAGTTGTGTCACTAAGTCAACAAAGAAATAGTCCCCAAAACTGCTTCAGTATTGGATAAGTATATGATGACAAGCTTCCTGGAGTTGGAGGCAGGTGGCCTGAGATGTGTCCTGGAAGTCCTAGTCTTAGCTTTCCCATATACTATAGGACCTTTGGCAAATCATTCCCCTTCAAGTACCTTCCATCTTTAAAGTCTCTGAATCAACATTTCTAGGAGCTAACAACCTTTCCAAAAGGTTGTGTCTGCGTGCATGTGCATGCGTACTAGTGCGCACATGTGTGATTGATTAAACATATGTGGCAGGGGTAGGGGCAGCAAAGTTATGGTCCTCTCTTCTGGCCTGTTAGTGCACAAATAAGGTGGTGAAAGGATTGTACCCACTCTTGGGACTCCAAGTCCCAAATGTGTGTGTGTGTGTGTGTGTGTGTGTGTGTGTGTGTGTGTGTGTAACTGTTAACTTCTGTGCTGGGGGACTTGCCAAATTCAAGATTCTTGACACATTGAATCTTCATCTATCTTGCCAGTGTCCAAGCTGAAACAGGGCATGTAGAAATGAATATACGAATGTAGAAATGAATATAATGAATATATGAATGTAGAAATGAATATAATACCTTATGTGTGACTTCCCCAGCACTATCACTTGTCCCAATCTGGACAGTGTATCCATTAATGCAGCACAACAATTTTACTAACTTTTCTAGAAGCTATATAATACTAATAGCTCAACTAAGATCCCTGGGTCTTTCTGAAGCAAAATGAAATGAAGCCAAGTCTTCCCTATCCTATATTCAGACAAATTTATTTTTTGAACCTCAGTGTTGGACTTTACATTTATCCCAGTGACATAACATGGTCTGGGCCCAACTTGTAGCCTCTTGAGGTCTTGCTGGATCCAATATCCTAGCTCTTCCTCCCAGCTTCTTATTAGCTAGATATTTGATGAACAGGCATCATTAGGGAAGGAGTTGGTGTTGGTGGCAACACTGGCCTGTGGGCCAGCATCACAAAGCTTTGGCATTGGAAGGGATCTCAGAGGTCATCTCTATCAACCCCAATTTGAACAGAAGCCCCTCTGGAACACACCAATAAGCCTTTCCTAGAAGACCTCCTGGAAAAGGAAAGTACCCCCCATCCCAGGTGGACTATTCCACTTTCGAAGGGCTCTAATTGTTGAGAAGCTTTTCTTTATAATCAATCTAAAGGTACATCTCTTTTCACTTTTCATTCTTGGTTCTACCCTCAGGGGCTGAGTAGAACAAATCTAGTCTGATTGTATAATAAACAGCCCTTCAGATATTTGAAGACAATTAGCCAACACAACGCTACCACCCCTCAACACACACACACACACACACACACACACATACACACGTCTTCTCACGTCTTCTCATCTCCAGGCTTAACATCCCTAGTTTCTTCAACCCGGTCAGTCCTGAAACCCTTCGCCACCCTGATCACCTCTTCCGAACATACGTATGGCAGCTCATCTATGACCTTCCTAAAGTATGAATGCCAGAACTGAGTCTAGCACACCATTTGTGGCCAGGGTGGGGAACCACAGGGCTCCCTCATTTTGGACATCATGTCTAAAGTCATGTCAGTTGTTTTGACGCCTTGTTTGGAGTTTGTGGTCCACTAAAGCTTCCAGATTTCTTTTTTTCATGAGAATCTACTCTAGCCACTGGTTGGCTCTCAGGGGTGGGGAACCTGCAGCCTCAAGGTCACATGTGACCCTCTAGGTCCTCAAGTGCAGCCCTTCCACTGAATCCAAACTTCACAGAGCAAATCTCCCTCTAGGCCCTGAAGTGTGGCCCTTTGACTGAATCCAAACTTCATAGAAGAAAACCCCTGAATAAAAGGGTTTGTTCTGTAAAGCTTGGACCCAGTCAAAGGGCCACACCCAAGGACCTAGAAGGCCCCATGTGGCCTCCAGGCTGCAAGTTCCCCACCCCTGGACCAGACCCTATGCTGACTGGCAGAATTGGCCAGTAGAGTGACACCATCTATACTAGAGTGGTCAGCCAGCCTGAGGCATGCTATCTGCCCATACCTCAATCAAGCTCTCTTTTCACCATACGGTAGAAAGAGCATGGGCTCTGGAGTTCAAGGATCTGAGTTCAAATCCCACCTCTGACACCACTTCTGTGACCTTGGACAAGTCACTTTGCTTCTTTGGGCCCCAGTGTTCTCTGTCAAAAGAGGGCCCTGGACTCGATGGGCCTTCTGGCTCGAGATCTAAAATCCTGTGATCTTACAATCCTTTCTTCCCAACAAGACAGAAACCAGAGGCTTTGAGAAATCCAGTTTGTTTCCCCAAATCTAGAAGGTAGAAGGGCTAAGGCACTTATCCAGGTCTCCTAAATCCCAAACTAGGATTCTATTATGCAAGTGGAGAACAATTTCATGATATAACCTGGATGACTCAGACCAAGAGTCCTCTGGGAAGCCTGAGGAGGCAAAGGTCATTTGGGCTGGAGTGGTCACAGAGGACCTCCAGGAGGGCTTCAGTTAGGCCTTGAAGGATGTTCATGGAGGCTTGCCCCAGCCAAAGAGAGGAACATTCCAGCCAGGGCTTGAGTTACATGTGTCCCTTCATCTCTCTTTCACTCAGATTCTCAGACCATCTGGCCAAGGTCTTATCCCTGATTAGAGCTGGCCTCCTCCCCTCCTGCCCCCTGTTTTGCCCAACCAGGATCAGCCCACACTTAGCAGTGGTGGGCCTTGGCTTGGGGTCTTGCATCTCTGAGCCCAAGTCGTCATTCCCGGGAAGCCCACAGGAATGGGCTTGACCTCGCCTCATTGCTATATACCTCTAACAGGTTCGAGAGCCTCCAACTTTGGATTCACCAGGCCTCTGGGGGAGACGAGGTCAGAGGTGACATTTATTTAAAAACCCACTGCTGTCCAGAACTATGATTCATTGTATGCTCCTGAGAACTTGCCCACACTCGACTCTGGGAGCCCCGCCAAAGCTCTGGACAGGATTTATTTTTCAAGTTTGAAAAAGCAAGTGTGTGTCTGACCATCTCCAATCCTTGAATCTCAGGTTCCTATCTGAGCTGCTTGCCAGATCTCTGGCAGATTGAGCCCTTCCCACAGGAAGGCTCCACTCACTGGTCCTTTAGTGCTTTGGGACTGGGGTGAACCCTGTTCTCACCGTGGGTGAGGTTCAGGTTAGCTGGAATTTTCCATCTTTCTGTTACATTTCAGGGGGGATGTGCCACTTCTAGCTGGGAAAGGGGGAGGTGGAGAGGAGGCAGGGTGCCAAGGCCTTCCTCCATCCACATTAGGTCTAGTGCAAACACCTCTGAAAACAATTACAACCAGACTGATGTGTAAGGTGGGAAGGAAAGATCCATGGTATGACAACGCCAGCTGCCCCTGGAGGTTAAGCAATGAGGAGTTGGGGGGCAGGAAGACAATGAGAAAGCAGGAATGTAATAGAACAGGGTCGGGCAGCCTGGGAGACACTCTGGACTGCCTGCTCCTCCATACACTGTGTACACATTTGGAAACACTTTATAGCTGTTTATTTGCCCAAGGTTTAATCTTCCCTCTTTGCCTCATGATGCCCTTGAGAGGAAGGTGGGTCATAAACCTAGTTGAATCCATCTTCTCCATTGGCCAACTGTGCCAGCCCCTGCCCCACCAAGATGTCCTCTCCAGAGTGTCCGTGGGAAAGCAGGACTCTCAGTTCGGTTCCTGGGCCTCTGGCCATCTGTAGATTCTCCGAGCATCTGCTCACTGTCTGGGCTGTGCAGGCCTGGGAGGCAAATTCTCGGCTTCTGCTGGGGGTTGCTGGGAGAGAGGCTACCAAGAGCAGAAAAGTCATCTTTGAGCTGGAGGGAATGTCAGTGCTAGAAGGGACCTTAGAAAGCAGAACCCGGAATGAGATTGATAGAAGGGGGCTTAGCATCAGAGCTAGAATGGACTTTTGTACATAAAACATAGAATGGCAGAGCTGAAAGGGACTATTAACACTCTATTAGCTAAGAATTTTAGAGCTCGGAGGGCCCTTGGAACAGAACAGGTCAGGGCTGGGAAGGGCCTTAGAACAGGGAAGGGTAGAGCTCAGAGGGACCTTAGAAGATAGAATGTTAGGGCTTGGAGAGTATACATACTGTACATAGAACACACACCAGCGATGTGCAAATCATTCAACATCCCAGTAGCCCAGGCACCTATCCAAAACTCTAAGTGAGGTCCTGATCTTCAAGGGCAGAAAGAATTCTCCATGGCCAGCTCCCTGCTCCAGTGAAATCATAGGTCCAGGCCAAGATAAATGACATGATGCCTCTCTGAGGTGGCTTGAGGAAAGCCCAGTGGCTTCTCCTCCTCCTGGGTTGGGAACCCTTACCTGCAGAAATGGGAGCATTCATTATTGGGAAGTTACTGGGGAATTGGTGGATGATAGGAACAGAGATTTAGAGCCTAGAATGGGGAAGAGACTGGACCAAGGCCATATGTACATATAAATCCTAGATCTAATGCTGGAAGGTAGATACCTCAGAGGGCCATAGAATCCAACCTCCTCATTTTACCGAATTGGAGACAGGATTGGAACCCAGGTTTTCTTGGCCAGGGTGTTCAGAGAATAGAGTACTGGACCAAGAATTAGAAAGACTTGAGTTCAAATTTGACCTCTTTAGGCTGTGTCATCTTGGATAAGTCATTTAATCTCAATTTGCCTCAGTTTTCTCATCAATGAAGATAACAGTAGCACCCATCTCCCAGGGTTACTTAGAAGCAAAATGCAAAGCTTAAAATACTGTACAAATGCTAGATATTATTGTTGGTATAAGATGGGCCCCTTTTTGTAAGGTCCTTGAGGGTAGGAACTGTTTTTGTTTGTTCCTAGCACAAGAGAAGGAGTTTTTAAAATGGCTGCTAAGAGGTTAATTGATCCCAGCTCCAAATCCCATGAATCCCTGCTAGGTCAGATTGTCTAGGGGCCTAGCAAGATACCATTCCAAGCATTGTAGAAGAAAGGGAGTTCTCTAGACCAGGGGTGGGGAACCTGTGCCCTTGAGGCCACGTGTGGCCTTCTAGGTCCTTTTATTAAGGGGATTTGTTCTGTGAAACTTGGACTCAGTCAAAAGGCTGCACTTGAGGACCTAGAAGGTGGCCCTCTAGGTCCTCAAGGACAGCCCTGTGACTGAATCCAAACTTGACAGAACTCCTACTGTGAATTCAGTCAAAGGACTGCACTTGAAGACCTAGAGGGCCACATGTGGCCTCAAGGCTGTAGGTTCCCCACTCCTGCCCTACAATGTGCTAGGCACCAAGGCGATGAATATAAAGAATGAAAGAATCTCTACCTTCAAGGAGCACTTTCACTTTGTGTGAAATGCCCTCCACCATTGACATAGGTTGGCATTTCCTAGTCTTAGAGAATTGTCTAGAACACCAAGAGGTTAGGGCTTTCCCAGAGTCACATAGAATTAAGACTTGAATCTTAGCCTTCCTAACTCTGAGGGCAGTTTTCTCTCTATCCCACACTGCTTTTCTCTTTTCCTTTAAAGCTCAGCTTTTACAGGAACCTGCCCTGATCATTTTTGTCAGTAAATGCTTTCACACACTTACCTCTATTGGCATTTATTATATGTATATTATATATATATGGTATTTATATCTGTTATCATAAATGATGCTACAACTTTATTTGCATTTGTTATATTATTTATATTATATATCTTTTATCATATACTTATTTTTATCGTAGTTATTTGTGTCTTATTGTGTTTTGTTGTGTGTGTCTTACTATGTCTTATTCTCCTAGTGATTATAAGCTCTCTGAGAGCAGGGACTATCATCAAAATTTTTTAGCCCTCACAGTCCCAAGCATAATGTTCTGCACATAGTAGATGTGTAATAAACATTTGTTAAATTGGATTAAATTGAATCCACTTGCTGGCTATGTTATGGGGTACTCCTTTTGTGTTTGAGTTAGACTAAATGGATTGGGACATATAGGTGGTGCTGCAGTGGATAGAGCACCAAGTTTGGAGTCAGGAAGATCTGAATTCAAATTTGGCCTGAAACTTACTAGCTGTGTGACCCTAGGCAAGTCACTTAACCCCTATTTGCCTCAGTTCTTCATCTGTAAAATGGGGGTGTATGGGAGGAGCACAGAACACAGAGCACAGGAGATAGAACAATGACCTCAGGCAACTCACTTAACTTTGTAGAAGCCTAAGAGCCCTTGAAGTTTGCCAAGCACTTTTTTCACCCAAATTGAGACAATGCAAAGATTGTTATCCTCTATTTCATTTGCGAGGAACCTGCAGCTTCGAGGCCACATGTGGCCCTCTAGGTCCTCAAACGGGGCCCATCTAGGTCCTCAAGTGTGGCCCTTACAGGTTCCCCACCCCTGCTTTGTTTGATAGATGAGGAAATTGAAGTCTAAGGTAGAGGAAGGGCAGCTACCCTTCCTACTGCCTAGGGGTTTGGTTGCTATCAAATGAGGTGATGGATGCCGCTGTCCTTTTGAAAGTCTGAAATGTTTCGCGAAGGTCAGGCATGGAGAATCTCCTCTGAGCTGTGGAGTGATGGTCCCTAAGGACCTTCTGTGTCATTCTCTCTACACCTTTAAGGGTCACAGTAGACCAATCTTTGGCAGGTTTCTAGGGAAGGGTGGGGAAGCCTCCCCCCACCAGCATGTAGAGGGTTGGTGGAAGCTCCTCTTATCATTTCTTACCACTAGAATAAAAAAAATCCGAAAGGTCAGATGCTACCCTGAAGCTCGATGGCTACTCTTAGCATGAAGGAGGGAAATGGAAGGCCAGCACTGAGCAGGGCATTGAACATAGGCCATTGAACCAAACCAGAGCTTGAACTAGGAAGCTGCAAGGAGGGGGTATGCTCAAAGATGCATGCTGCAAAGATGTGGAGAGGGTGTAACTTCCTTGCCCAGAGGCTAGGTGGTCTTACAATTTAACTACTGGCATCGAACGACAAAATATAGGGTCAAATACAAAATCTTGTGTTTGGCATTCAATGTCCTTCACAGTCTAGCCGTCTCCTTCTTTTCCAGTCTTTTTACACCTTCCTTCCCAACATGGACTCTTCAATCCAGTGACACTGGCTTCCTGGCTGTTCCATGAGCCAGAGTCCAAGAGATGGGGAACCTGTAGCTTTGAGGCCACATGTGGCCCTCTAAGTCCTTGGGTACGGCATTTTGACTGAGTTCAAGTTTGACAGAACAAATCCTTTTATTAAGGGGATTTGTTCTGTGAAGCTTGGATTCAGTCAAAGTGCCATACTTGAGGACCTAGAGGGCTATATGTGGCCTTGAGGATGCAGGTTCCCCAAACCAGACACTCCATCTCTGGGCATTATCTCTAGCTGAAATGCTCTTCTTCCTCCTCTCCGCCTCCTACCTTCCCTGGCTTCCTTTAATTCCCAACTAAAGTTCCATCTGCTACAGGAAGCCTTTCCCAACCCCTCTCAATTCCAGTGCCTTCCTTCTGGTCTTTGTTTCCTATTTATCTTGTATCAAGCTTGTTAGTACAGGACATACTTTATGAATGTAATGGAATACTATTGTGCTATAAGAAATGATGAGCAGGCTGATCTCAGAAAACCCTGGAAAGACTTATACGAACTGAGGCAAAGTGAAATGAGCAGAACCAGGAGAACTCTGTACATAGTATCAGTCACATTGAGCGATGACTGACTTTGATAGGGTTATCTCTTCTTAGCAAAAGGCAGCTCTGAAGGACCTATGATGGAAAATGCTATTCGCATCCAGAAAAAGATCCATGGAGTCTAAGTGAAGATGGAAGCAGACTATTTGCTCTCTCTTTTTTCTTTTGTCTGTTTCTTCTTTCTCGTGGTTTCTCCCATTGGTTCTAATTCTTCTTTACAACATGACTAATGTGAAAATAGCTCAATATGAATGTATATGTAGAGCCTATATCAGATTGCATGCCATCTTGGGGTGAGGAGTGGGAAGAGATAGGGAGAAAATTTGGAACTCAAAATCTCATGCAAGTGAATGTTGAAAACTAAAAATAAATACATATTTTTTTAAAGTATAGGGCATATTTATTTGCATGTTGTCCCCCTCCCTCCATTCAAATGTGACCTCCTTGATGGCAGGACTGTCTTTTGGCTCTTTTTGTGTCCCCAGAGGTTAGCACAGTGCCTGGCACATAGTAGGTGCTTAATAAATGTTTGTTATTCAGTCCTTTTTCAGTCACATCTGACTCTTCATGACCCCATTTGGGGTTTTCTTGGCAAAGATACTGGAGTTATTTGCCATTTCCTTCTCTAGATTATTTTACAGATGAAGAAAGTGAGGCAAATAGAGTTAAGTGACTTGCCCAGAGTCGCACAGCTAGGAAGTGTCTGAGGCCACATTTGAACTCAGGTACTCCTGACTCCGGGTCTGGCACTCTATTTACTGTGCTAGTTTATTGACTGACAAAACCTAGTCGGGCCACCCAAGATATTGTCTTCCAGTTTGCCAAATCGGCTATCTGTGGTGGAAAAGGCTTCCTCCCACTCGGCCTTTAACTGCTTCTGCTGTGAAAAACCTTAAAATGATTTTTTACCCCCTGCTCTTCTGTTCTAGCAGCGCATTTCAAATAAAATAATACATAAATCCCTTAGCAAGGCTTTGTGAAGGCAAAGCCTCGGGAGACTTCAGTCACAAAGGCAATTCTTCTGAGTGATGTAAAGCCCCCATTCTGCTCCCAAGATTACAGCCCCATTTACCTTATCACCTGGGCCTTTTCAAGTGTTTTGGAGGAAAGCTGCCTAGGGTGGGACTCCCATTAGCCTTACAAAGCACTTTGCCTTAGCTCCTGGCTTTGCAAGAGCAAAAGGCACCACTTCCAAATCCCTACATCTAAGGTGATTGGAGGTAATAGCTGATGTAGGTCTGGTTACAGAGATTTGCCCCAGATACCCATGTAAATTTACTAGGCAAGACTCCAGTTGTTCCAGGGAGGGGACCAGAAGGCCTGAGGACTTACCCATCCATCCATTAGAACCACAGCTACTTGCTTGAGGAAGGGAGGGGGGAGAAGGGAGGATTGTCTCTTTTTGTATCCCCAGTGCCTAGCACTGTGCCATCCTGACAGCTGTACCAAACCATGGTGCTCCCCTTGTCCCATTAGCCCCTGCTCAGGCATCTCTCCTAACTCCGTCACTGGGTTCTCTCCTTGGGAAGGTGGTCTGTCAACCATCAGATGTGCTTCACATTCTCGAGCCATCCTGGATGGAGGGAGATGAATGTTATGTCTTCCCGCACCTACACCCATACCTCCCCCAAAAGTTCCAATACTGACTTTTACCATGCTTGCCAATCCGAGGTATCTAAAACTTTATGATGATTTTAATTTGCATTTCTCTTACCAGTAATTTGGAATATAATATAATATGTTGCTCCATAAAAAATGATGACTGAAGAATTTAGAGCAACATGGGAACACAATTTGAGTTGATGGTGGGGAGAGATGTAATCAGGGAAACAAGGTACACAACGATTACAATCACGTAAATGGAAATCATACTAAAAAGCTGTCTGATTAATTGCAATCAACTATCTTGGGACTGGAGAATTGATAATGAAACACTTTCTGCCTTTAAGGAACAAAGGGTGTAGGGTGTGGCTAATTGGTTGTGCTTAAATTATTTTTAGGGCAGCTAGGTGGTGCTGCCATGGATAGAGGGCCCAGCCTGGAGTCAGGAAGACTCATCTTCCTGAGTTCAAATCCAGCCTCAGACACTAGCTGTATGACCCTGGGCAAGTCACTTAACCCTGTTTGCCTCAGTTTCCTCATCTGTAAAATGACTTGGAGAAGGATGTAGCAAACCACTCCAGTATCTTTGCCAAGAAAACCCCAAGTGCTATCACAAAGAGTCAGACACAACTGATCAACAAAAATTATTTTTATTTAAGTTCAAATAACTGTGGCTTCGAAGCAACAGGTATCATTGAAACTTTTTAAAATGAAGATAGAAGAAAGTGAGGACTAGATAATAGATGGAAGGGACCTCAGGGGCCAGCTACTACAAGCCTCCCATTTTACAGATGAGTGATGTGAGGTCCAGGGAGGTAAGATTGAACCTATGTGTTCAAGGTCACACAATAGGATCTGAGATCTAGAGCTGGAAGGTCAGAGGTCATCAGGAAGTGATTTGTCCAAGGTCACCCAAGGTCACCCAACAGAGTCAGGATTTGAACCTAAAGGTTTGCAAACTACGTGAGTTTCAAAATCTCTTCCAGTTGTCTGATGACTCTCCACTTGTGTCTTGTTTGTACTTCATTTTTGAGGAGTACCAATAACATCTACATCTTGAAAAGCAGAAACATTTCGGAATGGTTCTGAGTAGCATCTTAGTCCTTTCCCCCAACCCCCATCTCCATTGACCCAATTCTATGGTTTTTATTCTTTATATGATGAATTGTGCTAATTGTTTTCATAATGCTTAACCTTCTTCACATTCTTGATATAAATCCAATATGATCATAGCGGTCATAGTAAATTTAAAAAAAAATCCATTGGTGAAGTCTTTCTGCTAAGATCCTATTTGAAATTTTTGTCCTAATATTCATTACTGAACTTGGCCTCTCCTTCCTTTCCTCTGCTTTACCTTTCCCTGGTTTGAGTATCACTATCATATTGGTTTTATTAAATGAGTTGGTAGAGTGCCTTCTTTCTGAATTATTGAGAATAATTTTTTTAGAGTTGTCAATCAATAGATTGATCTTTATACATTTGATATAATTCACTTATAAATCCATCTGGATCAGGAGCTTCTCCCCCTCCTCCCCCAACTTGGTAGTTCACTTGTGGATTACTTTCTCTTTAAAAAAATTTTTTTTTACTCTTTCTCTTTCTAAAATTGCAGTGCCCCTTTTATGCATGAGGCCCAAACAGAAGGGACTTACCAGTGCTTCATAGCTAATAAAAAACAGATCTGGGATTTGAATCTAGGTCTTCTGACTCAAGCTACAATATTCTTTCCGTTACACACTACTACCTCTCAACTTAATTCAATTCAGCGACATCTTTTAAACACCTAATGTGTGTTGGACAGTGGGGAATTTACAAAGTTTCGATTAGACACAGTCCCTGCCCCCATGGAGCTGAAAGCCTAGGAGAGGACACTGGCTGAGTAAGTGAACTTCTCCACATCTTAATTTCCCCTGAAAAATGAAGGGGTTGGATTTGATGGCTTCTAAGGTCCCTTCCAGCTCTAAATTTATGATCTTATGATCGCATAAGACATGGACATGATGAGATTGCAAACTAGAACATGTTAAACATAGAAGAGAAACGCCAAGCAAGATCAATTTACGGGCTCAAAGTCTACGCCTGTGGAGCACAAGCATGGTTCTATCAGACTGCAAAGGCTCAGTGACTCACCATGTTTGTATTCTGAGGACCAGCCTAGCTCAGAGTGCAGGCTGGCTGCAGGACTGTGAATATGTGAGGCCTTTCACAAACAATTTCCAAAGCCAGTTTGTTAAGGTGCAGAGGCGGTGGGGTGCCGATAAATGGTTAATAACTAGATTTCTGAACAACGGGATACACTTTTAAATTTAATCTGCATTATTAACATTTTCTCCAACCTTTCTTTAGTCTAGACAATCAACAAAACAATAAATCAAACCCTGATTTATAGCATTTGCTGATTTCTAAGGTGTAAATGCTCCCACGGAAAATTCAACAATGTAGGCTGGCTCCAGAACACAACGTCAATAGAAAGGCTGAAATTTGCACTGTTGGAGGGATACTTATAATGAAATCACAGAATCTTGAAATAAATTGGAGCAAATATTTTTTAAATCAGTCAACTACGGGCCCTAAAGCAGAGGTGGCTGGTGGCGCAGTGGCTAGAACCCTGGGCCCAAAGTCAGGAAAACCTGAGTTTAAATCCAGCCTCAATTACTTCCTAGCTGTGGGACCCTTTGCCTCAGTTTCCTCAATTGTAAAATGGAGATAATAATATGACCTACCCCCCCCATCAGGTTGTTGTAAGAATCAAATGAGCTATTTGTAAAGCATTTAGCACAGTACCTGGCACATAATACTTTTGAATAATAGGCATTTAATAAATACTGGTTTTCACTTGGCTCTTCTCAGCAATGCAAGGTTCTAAGACAGCTCCAAAAGGCTCATGTTGGAAAATGCTATCCACATCCAGAGAAAGAATCACAGAGTCTGAAGGCAGATCGAAGCAGACTATTTGCTCTCTCTCTTTTCTGTTTTCTTTTGTTTCTTCTTCCTTGTGGTTCATTCCATTGGTTCTAATCCTTCTATACAACATGACTAATGTGAAAATATGTTTAATGTGAATGTATATGTAGAGCCTAGATCAGATTGCAGCCTGTCTTGGAGAGAGGGAGAAAAATTGGAACTCAAGAGCTTGTGGAACTGAATGTTGAAAACTAAAAATAAATCGGTAAGTTTTAAAAAAATAAATAAATACTGGTTTTCTTCCTTCCTCAGATACTTCTCGGCTGTGCAATCCTGGGCAAGTCACCTGACCTCTGTTTGCTTCAGTTTCTTCAACTGTAAAATGGAGATCGTAACAGTGCCTACTTCGAATGGTTGTTGTGAAGGTCAAATGAGAGATTTATAAAGTACTTAGCACAGTGCCAGGCGCATAGTAGGTGCTATGTACTTATTTCCCAACTGCCTAAGAGAAGGATGGATGATAAAAACCACAAATCTTTCTAGCCAATAGTTTCAATGCAGTCTTTTTTACAGGGTTGTTAATGGACAGCAAGATAATCCGATTTTCAGTCATCCTTTGTGAAATGGGATGAAATGGCTCCGTGATGGCTGACAAGGCCAGATAGTTCACACTCCGGAGAAGTAGCTTCTGAATAACACAAGCTATGCCTGCACATTCAGTAGGCAGGAGTGTTAGTGAATGGCTCTCCTGTGAAGGCCCAACCCCGCTGTAGCTGTCCAGCACCGTGATCAGAGTAAAGGATGCTTCAGGGTCTTTTCATGCAGGTTGATCACAGATGCTCAACACAGCCAAAACCCCTCGCTGGTCAGATCCATTTCGTAGTGTCTCTGATGTCAGTGGGAGGTGGCCATAACCAGTAGGTGAACTGGGTTCCCTGCGTACCAGTGGCTTGGCCCTTCAAGAGTAGAAAGTTGTTTAGCCAGCTAACACAGACCAACCACTATTGGGGATAGGACTCTATTATTTTAATCTTTACAGGGATAGCTGATGAGCAGGCAGTTCTCTTAAGGGGGGAGGTATAATCCCTGCCTAAGCCTGGCAAAGCCAGGCTCAAGTTCAGAGGTCCATAGCAGCGCCTCAGAGGCCATCTAGTCCTACTCTCAAATTTTACCAAGGAGGAAACTGAGGCCCCAAAAGGATAAGTGACCTGTCCAAGGTCATGCGGACAGTAAGTAGCAGATTTAGGATTTGAGCTCAGTCTTCTAATTCCAAATCGAGTGGACAGTAAGTGTAAACTGAAAAATACAGGTGCCTGAAGAATACCAAGATGTAACAGCTGAGTTGGGCAAGAAGACTGCTTCCTGGGCATAGATACAGAGCCAGAGAAGTCGATATGAGATCAGGAAGCCAAAATCCAGGGGGTACAGGGGAGGTGATCATTTGTCTGAACCAACCTAATTCCCCAGAGCATTAGTATTTTTTTAAGGAAGAGGTTTGGGTTTCTCACTCCCAGTTGGAGATGACATGGCAGCATGGTTATACCAATTCTTCTAATTCAACTGACCCTGTTGCAGACATGTTAGGGGAATACTCGTTCGAGCTCTAGTCAGAAGAATTCTGCAACATCTCCATTGTTAAGGGTGTGGAAAGAACTGGAAAGGCAACTGTGCCTCCGGATTGTCAATTTCCTGTCTTCTACGGGTGATCATTGCGGGTGTTGTGGGGGAGAATTCCTGTTCCAGTACTAGTCAGACTAGATTGCTGTATTCCCTGCAGGGAGCTAACATTGTGCTGGTGATTAGGGCAATCAGTGGGGCTGGTTGGGGCGTGTGTGGAGGAGAGAGGCGGGTGGGGGACCGAGGACTCCCTCCCTCCTGGGGAAACAGGAGTATGACCTAAATCAGGACGCAAAGAAGCAAGATCCAAATGTTAGGTCAGGTGGAGAACATGCCTTTCTCTGGAACTTCAAAATCTCAAGGGCAAAGATGAGTGGAAAGCCAGGAAGAGGAGTGGAAATCTGAACTGGGGAGTCCACAAGGGATCAGAAATATTGCAGAGATAATGCTTCTTCTGATCCAACCTGCATGCCCAAAGCTTTGGCTTTTCATAGGAGTTGCATCCCCCTTTCGGAATGATCTTCCTTATGCACATGGCCATGTCATACCTGTCTTTGCTCCAGACTCTTCAATAGCTCCCTATTTCCTACCCCAAGTTCAAATTCTCAGATTCCAGACTTCTTGATTCCAGGACCTCATCCACAAGAGGGACCACTATCCTCAGCCCAACCTCCTGCCTTCCTTAGTACTTGAAAGAGAACAGATGCCATTTCCTGCCATTAACAGGATTGCTGAGAGTAGCACCCTGGTCCAAAGGTGCCACGTCCCAGTACTACAAACACCTACCTCTTCCTCTTCCAATCCCAAGGGTGTTGAAGTTTTAGCTGCCTTAGTGAAAACCATGCCCCTCCTCTGCCACCATTCTTGTCCACTTCAGCCTTATCCCTCCCAAGTCTCAAGCAAGCTCCGCTAGCTCTTCCCATAGTGCCCTTTGGAACTCTCTTGTATGATTTCAGTATTTTTTGTGCCTCTTTTACCAAGCCATTAATTCCCTTTTCATAATTTTCTTGCATTGCTCTCATTTCCTTTCCCAATTTTCCTCTACCTTTTATTTGATTTTAAAAATCGGTTTTTTGCTCTTTTTTCACCTCTTTAATTCTTCTAGGAATTCATTTGGGCTTTTATCCAATCTGCATTTTTCTTTGAGACTTTGCTTGCAGATGTTTTCAAGTCATTGTCTTCTTCTGAGTTTGTGTCTTGAACTTCTCTGTCCCCATATTGGAGTTTTATGGTCAGATTTTTTTTGTTGTTTGCTAATTTTTCCAGTCTATTTCTTAACTTTGGATTTTAGGAGAGGGTGGTGGTGTCTGGCCTGATCTTCTGACTTTTGTGCCTGCTGCTTGCACAGCTAGGTAGTTTTCAAGCCTTTTCATTTCTGCCCCCTCCCAACATCTTTTCCATGGATCCCCCTTCTCTGCACTCATATCACTTCTTATCCAGACTATTGCTGTAGCCTCCTAAATAATCTCCCTGCTTCTTCTCTCTCTTTTCTCTCTGAACCATCTTCCACTCAGATGCCAAAGTGACTTTTTGTTGGTTTTTCCCAGTTCAGAATTTGATTCAATGTGCTTTTTAAAGTTGTTTAGAGGGATGCGTCGGGAGAGCTCAGAAAAAAATGTTCACTTTACTCCACCATCTTGACTTGACCCCCAACCCTATTCTATTATCAACAAATATCCCTTCCTCTTCTATCCCTTTCCCTCTTCTGGCACTCACTGAGACCTGGCTACCTCCAGAACAACCTGCTGCATGCCCGACCATCTTTTCCCATCCTTGTTGTACCTTCTTATATGCCAACTGGGCCAGGGGGAAGAGGCAGCATGTTCCTTGTTTCTCATTGTCACTTCCAGGACCTTCTTCTGCTTGCATTACTCAGCAACTTCATCTCTACAGATCACTCTAGGGTCACTCTATCCACATCTCTCATTCTTTTTTTCCTGCTTAATAGTATTTTATTTTTTCCCATTACATGTAAATATAGTTTTCAACATTCATTTTTGTTAAATTTTGAGTTCCAAATTTTTCTTCCTCCCTCCCTCTCCCCTCCCCTCCTTCCTCTCCAAGATGGCAAGCAATCTGATATAGGTTATATGTGCACAATCGTATTAAACATATTTCCACATAAGTCATGTTGTAAAGAAGAACTGGAACCAAAGGGAAAAACCATGAGAAAGAAATTAAAAGAGAAAATAGTATGCTTCGATCTGTATTCAGACTCCATAGTGCTTTCTCTGGAAGAGGATAGCATTTTCCATCATGAGTCTTTTGGAATTGTCTTAGATCCTTGCATTGCTGAGAAGAGCTAAGTCTATCAAAGTTAGTCATCACACACTATGGCTGTTACTGTATATAATGTTCTCCTGGTTCTGCTCACTTCACTCAGTATCAGTTCATGTAAGTCTTCCTGAGTTTTTCCAAAGTTTGCCTGCTCATCATTTCTTATGGAACAATAATATTCTGTTACATTCATCCACAACTTGTTCAGCCATTCCCCAATTGATGGGCATCCCCTCAATTTCCAATTCTCTACCACCACAAAAAGAGCTGCTATAAAGATTTTTGTACATGTAGGTCCTTTTCCCTTTTTTATGATCTCTTTGGGATACAGGCCTAGTAGTGGTATTGCTGGATCAAGGGGTATGCACAGCTTTATAGTTGTGGGCAGAGTTCCAAATTGCTCTCCAGAATGGTTGGCCGATCTCTCATTCTATCCAGATCCTGGTGGTTGTTATCTACCAGCCCCTGGGTCATTCTTCTTCCTTTCTCAAAGAATTCAATGCTGTGCCACAATCTTCCTTTCTAGTGTAGCTGCTTCCCTTGTACTTGGGAACATCAAAATCGATGTTGATTTCCTTGCAAACATCCTGGCCCCCCACTCCCTCACCTTCCTCAGCTCCCATGACCTTCACCTTGAATCCACTTTGATGACCCAGGGATGGTCATACCCTTGATCTCAGCCTCATTCGTAAATGTTCCATTTCCATCATCCAGAACTTGGAAATTCCTCTAGCCCACCATAACCTGTCATTCATCTTTCTCCATGCCTCAATCCTCCTAAACCTGTTCTTCATCTTCTCACACCCTCAGTGCTCTCTCCAGGATTCACTTTCCTGTCCTTTTCACTCTTGGCTTTGTTAACCAATGCAACTTTGTGCTGTCTTCTACACCCTTGCCCCCTCGTCTTACCACAGCTTTTGCCTTGCCAAACCCCAACCCTGGATTGCCCCTACCACCTTTCTCTTCCCATTCACTACTGCTGGGATTCACTCCAACTTGATATCATGTGATCTCAACTGAGCCCTTTTTGCCTGCAGGAAGTGGCTCAATCCCTAACAGATTTCCTTTCCCTGGAAGGCCTCATCTCACACTGTTCCA
Source organism: Phalanger gymnotis (assembly GCA_028646595.1). NCBI lineage: Eukaryota > Metazoa > Chordata > Mammalia > Diprotodontia > Phalangeridae > Phalanger > Phalanger gymnotis. The sequence continues at coordinate 43,862,801 of CM053628.1, forward strand.
AACCTCTCCTCAGCCCTCCCACACCTCCCTCTTTCCCTCACTCTCAGCAAAGGACCACATATCCCATAAGCATTTCCAACTCGATATGTTAACTCCCTTTCCACCTCCCCATAAACCTGCCTCTCTTACAAATTTCTCTAGTTCTATCATGGGCACCTTACAGTCCCCCAGGTTCTCAACCTCAGCATCATCCTTGACCAACCCACATGCTTCCATAGTTTTCAAGCCCATTTTCAAGCCCTTTTCATTTCTACCCCCTCCCAATATTTCTCCTACAGAGCCCTTTTCTCTCCACTTATATCATTTCTCATCTGGAAATTGCCATAACCTCCTAAATCATCTCCTTACCTTATGTGTCTCTCCTTGCCAAACCGTTTTCCACCTGGATGCCAAAGTGATATTCCTAAGAACACAGATCTGCCTGTGGTGTTCCCCTGCTCAAAAAGTTGTGGTGGTTTTCTATTTCCTCTATGACAAATGCAACATTCTTCCATTTGGTATTTAAAGCTCTTCATGATCTGGCTCCAGATATGCTTTTCTAGGCTTATTATGTACTCCTTCTATTTGCTCACTTGATGGTACAGTTGAAACTATTTCTTGAGGTATTCCTTATGCATGTTTAATTTCTAGTCTCCATGTCTTTGCACAGGCTGTGCCTCATGCCTAGAATGTATTCCCTTGCCTCCTTCTCTTAGAATCCCTAGTTTCCTTTAATACTCAACTCAAGTGCCTCCACCTCCAAATCACTTTGCATAGATTTTAGCTTTTCTTTTAGGTATACATACTGTTTTCCCCAATGAATATAACCCCCTCAAAGGCATGGACTCTCTCATTTACGTCTTGGAATCCTCAGCACCTAGCATAGTGCCTGGCACAATTGGAAAGGATCTCAGAAGCCATCTAGTCCAACAGCTTCATTTACATATGAGGATACTGAGGGTCATGGACAAATTTGAACCCAAGTCCTCTGACTCTAGGGTCAGTGCTACTTCCACTATATCACTCCAAGTCAAAGTTACCAAAAGATCCAGATTCAAATTTCAGCTCTTCTCCTTGCTTTGTGACTTGAGTAAGTTTCTCCTCCTCTATGAGTTTCCTCACTATTTTGCTGTCTAAAATGAGGAAGTTGCAGTAGTGAGATATTCTTAACCTGGGATCTGAGAACTCTTTTCTATTCTAAGGATCTGGTCATTGCATTTAGATATAATCGGTTTCCTTTGTAATACTGTGTCCTTTCCTGCTCCAAATCCATGACATTAAATGACAAAGAATGTAAAGTTGACAATGACTTACTTCAGAGGAAGGTGTGGAGGAGGACATGGGACCAGGCTACGTTCTCAAGCTGTCACCCCATAAAGAGGGCTCCCTTTAAATCTTTAGAAAATAATCCCATGTTGTTCAGTCATGTTGGACTCTCCTTGACCCCATTTGGGGTTTTCTTGGCAGAGATCCTGGAGTGGTTTGCCATTTCCTTCTCCAACTCATTTTATAGAGGAGGGAGGAAACTGAGTCAAACAGAGTGAAGTGACTTGCCCAGTGACTAGTTGCCACACAGCTAGAAAGTGTCTATGGTTGGATTTGAACTCAGGAAGAGTCTTCCTGACTCCACGCCTGGCACTCTATCCATAGCAGCGCTATTTACCTGCCCAGTAATCCCTTAACTTTGTATAATACTCCACATTTACAAAATATTTTCACATTCTCTTGCTCCACCTTCACAATCAATCACTCATCTATTGATAAATATTTATTAAATGTCTACTATATGTAAGGGAGAAGCAGCCTTATGCTGTGAGTAGAGAGCTAATCTCGGAGTCAGGAAGATTTAGGTTCAAATCCTGCCTTAGAAATCTCCTAGCTATGTGATCCTGGAAAAGTCATTCAGCCCTTCAATTTCCCAGACAGATTTTTTAAAAAGATTAATTAATTAATTAATTATTCTTTTTCAACATTCACTTTTATAAGATTTTGAGTTCTAGATTTTTTCCTTCCCTTCCTTCTTCCTTCCCCAAGATGGCATGCCGTCTGATATAGGCTATACATGTAAAATCATATTAAACATATTTCCACATTAGTCATATTGTGAAAGAAGGATCAGAACCAAAGGGAAAAAACAAGAGAAAGAAAAAAAACAAATGAAAAAAGAGAGAAAATAGTATCCTTCTATCTGCATTCAGACTCCATAGTTCTTTCTCTGGATGTAGATAGCATTTTCCACCATGAGTCTCTTGGAATTGACCAGACAGATTTCTAAGACTCTAAGTTTTAGGGCATATGCTAATTGGCATTGGTAGAGGGTCCTTCTGTTCCAGGAACCCCTTATACCAACTATATCATAGTTATGGGGGGAAATGTGGCAGGTATTAGGGTCACAAAGACAAAAGTGAAAAGATCCCTGTTCTCAAGAAGTTTCCATCCTATGGGAGAGATACCATGTACCCATGCACATTTACACAAGGGAATGGAGGGGTGGGGGGGCAGGTAGGCACTAGCAACTAAGGGGATTAAGAATATCCTCAAGCTTGAGCTGAACTTTGAAGAAAACTAGGGTTTCTGAAGGTAAGGAAAGAGAGAGCTCCAGGCACGAGTGATAGCCGTGCTCTCTTGATGGGAAATGCAATGGCATGGGCCAGGAACAGTAAGTTGGCACTGTGGACTATGTCATACAGTGGATGAAGGGAAGAAATATATCATATACCTAAAAAAGTAGGTTTGGGCAAGCTCGTGAAGGACTTTAAATAATAATGTAGCAAAGGCTGTCCCCCTCCATATAGCATGGTGTGTCATTGGGAGGTAGAATTGCCATCTCTACTCTCTTCTCTCCCTTCCCTCCTCTAAGGGGCACTTGCATTCCTCCTAGGAGAGGACGCAGAAGGTTGGGGCCAGAAGTTTGGACACTCCACTCTCCTCAGAGAGAGGTAATACCAAGTTAGGATTATATCTATCTACTCCCTTAAATATTATTAGTCTAAACTCTTCATAACGAGGAAGGGAGGACCCAACCTTTATACCCAAGACCTGGCTTCCTTCCCACCAAATACCAGTTTCTCAATGAACACACAAAGCAATTAGCAAAGAAACCCATTTATCCAAATTGATAGCGAAACAGAAGTCAGAGTAAGTATACATAGGAGAATACATACCAGATAATGCAGAATGAAAAAACCCTCCCCATCGGGAGCGAGATAACTCAGCTCGACCAAAAGAGAGAACTAGATCTCACCCAAGGGGAAATTCCCCAGAGTCACTATTGGAGCCATCTGTGGACAGGGATGTGACAGGGGCCACTACTCTTCTCATGTTGGTTTCTTTCCAGAGTCTTATTCTCCCTTCAGCAACATGAAGTGGGGTTTGGCATCATCCACCTTTTCTCTCAAAACTGGAAGCCAGAAGCGCCCGAACAGACTCTGGAGCCTCCAAGAGCCTGGCGCTCTCCTCTGGATCTTAACTACTCTGACCCACCCCTCATGTAGGCGTAACGGATTACTCTTCACCAATGAGGAGAGAGTCCTGTACTAATGGGCTTTGGTATTCTGGTTACAATGATATTATTAGCAATGTTAATCAACATTAATAATAACAATGATATTCATATGGCACTTTAAGATTTATTAAGCATTTTAAGAATATTTTTCTCATTTTATCCTCTTGACAATCCTGGGAGGTAGATGCTATTATTATCTTCATTTTACGGATGAAGAAACTGAGGCAAACAGGGTGAAGTGACTTGCTCAGGGTCAAACAGCTAGTAAATGTCTGAGACTGGATTTGGATCAAGGTCTTCCTGACTCCGGGCCCAGTGTTTTGTAAACTGTGCCAGTTGGCTGCCAAATAGGGGCATTTGTATTTGATCTCAGAGGCAGTAGGGAGCCACTGGAGTTTGTTAAGCCAGGAAGTAACATAGTCAAGACCTATACTATTAGGAGAATCACTGCCAGCTGTGTGGGCAATGGATTGGAAAGGGGAGAAATCAGAGACAGGGAGACCAAGTAGGAGACTACTGCAAATTCCAAGTGATATTGGTGACGAGGTTCCAAACTAAGGTGGTTGTATGAGTAGAGAGAGAGTGAATGGGAAAGATATTGGTGAGGTAGAAATGGCAGACTTGGCAACAGATTGGACTTTGGGGTAGGGGAATAAAGTAAGGCCTTGACGGTGACATTGAGGTTATCATCCTTCGTGACTGGGAAAAATATGGTGCCCATGAGAGTAAAAGAGGTTGGTATGAGAGACAGAGCTTGCACTGACTCTCCTTGATGTGGGACCTGAGGGTCCACTCTTCCTCCGGTTCCAGATTTTCATTCTTCTACACCTTATCATCCCATGGGATTCTTGTCCATGTCCTTCCCACAAGTCTTCTGGGGAGGAGCCATCCCCTGTCTAGGGATGTACCTCAGATTCCTTTAGCAGTCTCTGGATTCCACAATGACTTTGGATCACTTCAAATGGCCATTCTTCAGAACCCCGAGCACCCTTGGAGTCTCAGCCACATAGCATCGCCAGGAGAAACAAGAGCTTTTGGCCATGCCAAAGAGACCTGACAGTTCCCGCCAGTGAAACTCAGACATCTCTTCCTCCTGAGGTTCAGAGAGGGGAAAGGGACTTACCCAATTCAATTTAATTGAATTCCACAATGATTTATTAAATACATACTAAATGTAAGGCCTCGTTCTAGATACTCATATCTAGTATATTAGATACGACAGGAAAAAAGTAAATAGTCCCTTTCCAAAAGAGACTTACATTGTCCTGGGAGGCAACCAAGGTCTCACAGTTAGTAAATAAGAGAGATACTTCAATGCAGATCCCCCAGATTCCATTCTGGTGCTCTTTCTACTAAGCACGGAACATTCAGAATTAAAGGGACCTTGAACAACATCTAATCTAGTCTTTTCATTTCACAAACAGAAAAAAAAACAGACCTAGAAAACACCACTCTTGGATAATGACAGCAGAAGAAAACAGTGAAGGGCAGTTAGCTGGCTCAGTGAGTAGAGCACCAGCCCTGGAGTCAGAAGGACCTGAATTCAAATTCGGCCTCAGACACTTGACACTTACTAGCTGTGTGACCTTGGGCAAGTCACTTAACCCCAATCGTCTTGCCTTCCCCCCTCAAAAAACCAAAACAAAACAGAAGAAAACAGTGAGCAGCAAATGTGAAGAGTTGTTTGTTTGGGAGTGTCCCAAGTGTTGTGTTTACAGTTACCCGGTCCCAGAGGGGTCACTAGCATGCCCCAGACATACCCCCACCGAGGTCTCAAAGGCAGCAGCAGTTTAGTATCAGAGTGAAACTTCAGGACTGGAAAAGAACTCAGCAGTTAGCTCCCCGTGTGCTTAGAGCACACGGCTTCAGCCTCACTTGCTGGTTTCAGACTACCAAGCAAGCTGCCTGGATTTCTTCTTGCTTTCTCTGAGACCGAAGATCATTAGAGATGAAAGGGCTTAGAAAACATTGAATGTTAGAACTTAGACTGAGAACATAGAACACCAGAACGGTAGGTTAGAGATAATCTAGTTCAAAGCTCCCATTTTACAGAGGAGGAGAGGCTGAAATTAAGTGACCTGTCCAAGGTCACATAACTAGAGAATGGCAAGCAGTTATGCAGCACCTATTGTATGCCAGAGCTTGTCTTCTAACTCACATTTGCCAAATCTCCCCGTGGTTTCCCTTCTCTCTCAACCAGCCCTCCATACCCACACCTAACTCCGATGTTTGAAGGGCATTGCTCTACCTTCCCGCCAACGGAAAATAAGAAATTGATCCCTGCCCTGGGAGCTTGAGTTCTATTTGTTTACCCCCAGAGTGGTCTTGATCTAGACTTGGAGACCCTTGGGCATAGCAGCTTCTCACACATAGAACCACAGAGTCACACAGTTGGAAAGGGCATCAATGGCCTTCCAGTTCAACCGATTCCCCCAAAAGAATTCCTTCTACCGTAGCCCCTGCTTGAAGACATGCAATGAGGGGGAAACCATCACATCTCAAGGCATCCTATTAGACTTTTGGATAACTAATCAGCTTTCCTTACCACAAACCTAAATTTGTCTCTGTTGGCACAGTGGATAGAGTGCCAGGCCTGAATTCAAGAAGTTCTTCCTGAGTTCATATCTGGCCTCAGACACTTCCCAGTTGTGTGACCCTGGCCAAGTCACTTCACCTTGTTTGCCTCAGTTTCCTCATCTGTAAAATGAGCTGAAGAAGGAAATATCAAATCACTCCAGTATCTTTGCTAAGAAAACTCCAAATAGGGTCATGAAGAGTCACACAAGACTGAAGAAGAAGTGCATACTTTCTATCCACTATTCCTTATTCAGTTCTCAAGTCTCAACCCTCCTATAAATACAATCCTTCAAATATTACAAATAATATAAGTATATCATTATGTTCCCAATGTCAACAAGCATTTAAGTGTATACTGTATGCCACACACTGGGCTAAGCGCTGGGATTTAAAAGAAAGGAAAAACAAAACCGATCCCTGCCCCCAAAACACTCACATTATATATGATGAGGGAGACAGCCTGCAAACAACTCTGGTGTTTTTCAAAAGTTAAAAATCATCCTTATTTTCTTTCCAGAAATTTTATTTTATTTCTATATTATTTGTTATATTTGTATTATTTATTTAAATTTTATTTTTATATGAAGATCAGCCTTCTCTCTGTCTCTGTCTCTGTCTCTGTCTCTGTCTCTGTCTCTGTCTCTGTCTCTCTCTCTTTTTTTCTCTCTCATCCTCTCACCTCCTCCTCTTCCCCCACCCCTTCCCCCAGAATTAAGAAAACAAAGAAAACAGAAAGAAAAAGCTCCTGTAATAAACATGTAGAGTCAAGCCAAATAAATTCCTGCATTGGCTGGGTCCAAAAAAAATATCTTGATCTGCACTTGGAGTCCATCACCTCTCTGTCAGGAGGTGGGAAGCATTTTTCATCATGGGTCATCTGGAATTGTGCTTGGTCATTAAATCAGTCAGAGTTTCTAGGTCTTTCAAAGTTGCTTATCTTTGCAATATAGTCATTGTATAAATATTTGCTGTCCTGGTTCTGCTCACTTAACTCTACATCAGTTCATAGAAATCTTGTCAGGTTTTTCTGAAACCACCTCCTTCATGATTTCTTATAGCAACAGTAGTATTCATCATATTCAGATACTGTCACTTGTTTGGCAATTCCCCAATTGATTGGCATCCTTGTGCAAAGAACCATGTGCAAACAGGATACATCCATGATATATAGGAGATAATTTTAGAGGGAAGGCATTAGCATTCAGGGGGATCAGAAAAGACTTCCTGTAGAAGGTGGGATTTTAGCTGGGATTTGAAGGAAGCCAGGGGTGTCAGGAGGCAGAGATGAAGGGGGAAGAGTATCCAAGATGTGAAGGACAGCCAGAGAAAATTTCTGGAGTTAGAAGCTGGAGTGTTTGAGGAAAATCAAGGAGGCCAAGGAAGTTGGTGTTACCAGATTGTAGAGTACCTGGGGGAGAGTAAAGTGTAAGAAGCCTGGAAAGGTTGGAAGGGGCCATATCATGAAGGGCAGAACAGAAAGAGCAAGGGCCCTGGAGTCAGGAGGACCTGAGTTCCAATCCAGCCTCAGACACTTATTAGCTGTGACCCTGATTAAGTCGCTTAACCCTGTGTGCCTCTGTTTCCTCATCTGTTAAATGAGCTGGAGAAAGAAATAGCAACATTCTAGTACCTTTGCCAAGAAAACCCCAAATGGGGTTACAAAGAGTCAGACATGACCAAAATGACTCAATAACAACCAACTCTCAGTCTTAAAACACATGAGCTTTTTAAATGCTCACTAGATTGAAATGTTGGGGATCAGGTGCCAGTTGCTGGGAACCTTCAGGGAACCAGACCTGGGCATTGTCAGACCCACTCATCTAGCAGAAAGTGATCTGGGGTCTCTCAGCAGGCAAAAGCCAGAGCTGGAGAAGGCCCCAAAGAAGTAGGCAATGTAGCAGTCCCTACAATGAAGTAGCCTGGCTAGAAGCCAAATGAGTGTTGACCATCTACTGTAGGGGTTTAGATCCCTTGTCATGCATGTCAAGGGTCCCTTAGGTCATCCATCTGGTGAACCCTTCTCAGAAACCTGTCTTTGGATGCATAAAATAAATATATATATATATATATATTTTAAAAGTTTATTTTTTATTTTTAAATTTATTTTTAGTTTTCAATATTTACTTTTATAAGATTTTAAGTTCTAAATTTCCCCCCTCTCTCCTCTCTCTCTCCCAAAGAAGGCATGCAATCTGATATAGGCTATATATGTACAATCATATTAAACATATTTCCACATTCTCATATTGTGAAAAAAGAATCAGAACGAAAGGGAAAAACCATGAGGAAGAAAAAACAAAAAAAGAGAAAATGGTATGCTTCCATCTGCATTCAGACTCCATGATTCTTTCTCTGGATGTGAATAGCATTTTCCATCATGAGTCTTTTGGAATTGTCTTAGATCATTGCATTGCTGAGAAGGGCTAAGTCTATCAAAGTCAGTCATTGCACAGTGTTGCTGTTACTGTGTATGATGCTCTCCTGGTTCTGCTCACTTCACTCAGCATCAGTTCATGTAAGTCTTTCCAGGTTTTTCTGAAGTCTTCCTGCTCACCATTTCTTATAGCACAATAAATATTCCATTACATTCATATACCACAACTTGTTCAGCCATTCCCCAATGGATGGGCATCTCCTCAATTTCCAATTCTTGGCCACCATGAAAAGCGCGTCTATAAATATTTTTGTACATGTGGATTAAAAGAAAACATATTTAAGATTACATAGGAAACCTACTGAAATATGGTTATCAAACAATTATTTAAAAAAACAAGGTTAAGCAGCTCTGGACTAAGTCAACTAAGGTACCTTGGAAGACTTCATGTTTTCACCTTTCCCTATCTCATCAGCTGAGTAAAGAGTCTGGTTCCTTTGCTTTTAGCAAAAGCTGACAAGTCCATTGGATCTTATGGTTTACAAAGACAGGTACATAGAGGTCATCAGGAGGCAAATGTCCTGCCTCTGACAGTGTGTGACCTTGGACAAGTCCCTTCCCCTGCCCGGGCCTGTTTCTCCCTCTGTAAAATGAGGGGAGGTCAACTCAGTAGCCTCTGAGGGCCCTTCCTGGTCCAGATCTAGGCCTCCATAATCTCTTATCATTAACATTATGGTAGCCCAATCATTTCAGTCAAAAAATGAATGCATTGTGAACAGGACAACTAGGCAAGGCCCGAAGGCCTAGGGAAAAGCCTAGGGAAAAACCCAATCAGTCGCTTCCTCCTCCATCCTACTTTGTTTTTCACGAGACTTTAAGCCTGGGGGACAAGGGCTCAGGGTGTGTTCCTACCTCCACCCTTCCCCCTCAACAACTGGATACAAACAGAAAAAATTCAATCTAAAACCTAGATGATTTGGCTATATGATGCCTGTTTCTGGTATGTCTCCCATGGCCCCTCATCCAGGGCTCTGCGCAGTGTTAACTGCCTGACTGCCTCCCTGCCTTCTGGATTGTCTCCTATTTGCATAACAGGGCTCTTTTTCTCTAGTCTTTTCCATTGACAAAGCACTCCCAAGCCTGGAGGGAAGAAGGTCCCCTTCTTAAACTCCGCCTGTCCTGAGTGAGAGAGCTCCCCTAGGATACCTAACCTTTAAAATGTTAATTTGTTAACTTGTATTTTTCCACCTTCATGGCTGAATCCATCCCGCCTTCCCTTCCTTTTCCAGTTCTTCTCTTGGAACCAAGAATAAAAAGAGGGGAAAAGAAACCAGTCGGTAAAGATAATAAGGATATCCAGTTTGTCTGGTGGAATATGCCATATTGCACACCCATAGTTCCCCATGTCTGCAAAGAAGGGAAGGAGGTGCATTTCTTACCTCTTTTTCCTGGGCCCATTGTGATGGGAAGACTAATTAGTGATTCACTGTTGAAGAATTTCGTAATTGCTTTCCTGAGATGGATCGGATCGCTCAAAATGCAGAAAATGAAGTTTTAGAACCTTTATTTCTTACTTATCTCCATTTCTAGGTAGGCTGATCCTTGCAGTAATCAGACCCATTTTACAGAAGAAAAAATCAGGCTCAGAGATAGATGTAAAATGACATATGGCTAATTAAGGCGTAGCTAGGTGGCGCTGCAGTGGATAGAGTTTGGGGCCTTGGAGTCAGGAAGACTCAGTACAAATTTGGCCTCAGATGCTTCCTAGCTGTGTGATCCTGGGCAAGTCACTTCACCCTGCTTACCTCAGTTCTCTCATCAATAAAATGAGCTGGAAAAGGAAATGGTGAACAACTCCACTGTCTTTGCCAAGAAAATTCTCAATGGGGTCACAAAGAGTCAGACGCAACTGAACAACAAAGTATGGTGCAGGACCAGGACTCCTGTCTGTCCCCTGTCCCTTTTGGCTTCTTTGTCAGCCCCCAAAAAGGACAAATAGAAGTAGAGGAAGCCAGGATGGATGCAGTGGAATTGGGGTTCCTAGGAGAAGGCCCCCTGAGCTCATGGGGGGGGGTGCTGTTTGTTGTACAAGCCTGCTGTGAAGTGGATGTGAGTGAGAAGGGACCGTGGAACCTAGGTGTTTCAACTTGGAGCACAGGGAGTTGGAGTGGACCTTAGAATTCACCTAGACTAACCCCCCAGGAGGCCGCTAGGTGGCTCAGTGGATAGAGCGCTGGGCCTGGAATCAGGAAGACCAGAGTTCAAATATGGCCTCAGATACTTACTGGAGCTGGAAATAGCAAAGCACTCCAGTATCTTTGCCAAGAAAACCCTCTGGACAGCATTGGTGTGCTATGTTCCACAGGGTCACAAAGAGCTGGACATGACAACAATAATAACCTCCTTATTTTATAGGAGAAGAGACTGGTCCAAGGACACACAGGTACCGAGGAGCAGACTCCAGCTTGGGTCTTCTTGCTCCAAATCCAGTGCCCTTGAATTCAGAGCTGGGAGGGGCCTTAGAACAGGGAATGTCAGGGCTGGGAGGATCCTTAGAACAGGGAATGTCAGAACTGAAAGGGCCTTAGAACAGGCAATGTCAGGGCTGGGAGAGGCCTTAGAACAGGGAATGTCAGGGCTGGGAGGAGCCTTAGAACCCAGAATGTCAGAACTGGGAGGGGCCTCAGAACAAAAAATGGTAGAACTGGACTGATCCTTAAGTCAGTCAAAACTGCAAGAGAAGTTAGTAGACAGAGTGCCAGAGATGGAGGAAACCTTGGAACAGAGAATTCCACAGCTGGAAGGGACCACAGAGTTCATCAGATCCACCCTCCTCATTTTACAGAAGGAGAAGCTGAGACCCAGGGAGAGGGAGGGGTTTGCTCAGCCCCCTCCCCACCTTCCAGCACTATAGGACTATCAAGCCAGGGCTCACCCACTGAGCCTCCTCCAAGGAGCTGACACTGACTAACTCTGAGGCCTTTCTGTTGAATCCCAGGCTTGTTGGGTTTGGGGTTTTGCCTTATTTTTAAAAACCCTACCAGGTGCAGAGAGCCTGGCTCACTGGGCCTTGGACAGCCAGCCTGCCTTTCACCCTTTTCATTTTGGCACGTGCTCTCTCTGGGTTGGGCTGGGCCCCTTTCTCGCCAATGGCTCCTGGTTCCTGGCTTGGATCCTTAGCGCAAGAGTGGTTGAGGTGACCAGCTCCTGATCTCTGAGTTGGTGACCCAGGACAGCTAAGGGATCTACTGAGTTTTGGGCAGGGGGGGAGACTTGGCTGTTTGGAAGCACTGGCCAGCTGGGGAATGGGAAGCCAGGGGATGAGCAAGGAGCAGGACAAGATGGGGCAGCATGGTTTTGCTGTCCCTCTTTCAGAGGAGGAGCCCTCTCTTTTGTACCCATGGGAGGGACGAGATAAGCCAGTGTGCTTTGCTAGGGCCCCAGGCTGGAGGGGGAAAGGAGCAAAAAGCATAGCTGGGTTTGGAGTCAGAGATCCTAGGTTCAAATTCGGATTCTATTTACTGCCCTTGTGACCTTGGACACTTTACTGGGCCTCGGTTTCCTCATCTGTAAAATGAGCCAGCAGGTCTAGATCGCCCTCTAAGGGCCTTTCCAGGTTTGATACTCCTTGATTCCAAAAACCTTCAAACAGGGCGAGAGGTCCTGGTGTCATGGAGAACCTTGAATTACCAGGGGCCTCTCCTTGGGTTTGAACATCCCCTTATGCCACTTACTAGCTGTGAGACCTTGGGTAAGCCACCTCCCTTCCTCTGGATCCAAAGTTTATTCTTCTAAAAATAAATAAACACATAAACAAATAGATAACTAAAGTTTATTCTTCTAAAAATAAACAAAGTTTATTCCAAAAATGAACAAATAAATAAGTTTATTGTTCTAAAAATAAATAAATAAAAGTTTATTCTTCTAAAAAATGTCCAAATTAAAGGATTGAAAAAGACCCTAATGTTAGGAAAGATTGAAGGCAAAAGGAAAAGGGGACAGCAGAGGATGTGATGGCTAGAGAGTGTCATGGAAACAATGAACATGAACTTGGACAGGCTTCTAGGGATAGTGAAAGATGCAAGGGCCATGGGGCCATGAAGAGTAAATTGGACATGACTGAACAACAACTCAGGCTTGGGCTTGGTGATCCTCAAGTGGGAGTCAGCGACTGGAAGGGTTTCATTTACTGTGTGACCTTGGCAAGTCATGTCTCTCTTTGGGCCTCAGTTTTTCCCTCCTGTAAAATGGGAGTGGGGGGAAAAGTTGATTTCTCTACATGGCCTCAGAAGACCCTTTCCAAACGGTGTCAAACTAGAGGTTGGATCTGTTACGTCTATGTTTGTCTTTCCCTCTTTCCATCCTCTAACACAGACACACACACACACACACACACACACACACACACACACACACACACACACACACTTTCTCTTGTGTCTCTGACTCTGTGGTCCCTTTTGGGGCTCTTAGGGGCCGAACAAAGTCTGGCCAGGGATCACATTGTAGGGCCAAATCGGGGACTAGCTGTGTCTTAAAATCTCGAAGGCTTTCCCCGCACGCTCCGTCGGGGCTATCGAGGGCTAGCCCGAGCTGGAGCAGGCTTTTCGCCGGACCGCAAGGCTGCCGCTGACGTCCGCGCTTCCTCCGATTCTCCAAAGACCACCCCCCCCCGCCCCCGCCCCTCACAGCCCCGAAGCCCCGCAGGGGGGTGTGTGGGGGTGAATTCTGCTCTGGAGCCCAGCGGAGGGGAAATCAGCATGCGAGGAGGGGAGGAGGAGGGACAGGGAGGGGAGTGGAGTGGAGGGGAGGGGGCAGGAAAGGGAAGTGCCAGAGCCACCCCCACCCGGCCCTCGCGGTCTCTCTCTCGCACCCCCCCGCCCCCGCCGCCGCCACTCTACTCGGAGCAGCCTCCAGACCGGTCGCGTTCCGGACCGTCTCGCCGCTGCCTCCCTGCCTCCCCGGCCGGCTCTCTGCAGCCCTCTCTGTCCGCGTCCCCGCTGGCCGCCTGCTCTCGGACCCTCCAGCAGTCTCAGCGCCCGGCAGCCCCAGCACCTGCGCCCGGGGTCCCGCGCCCCGCGCCCTGCGCCCGCCGGCGAGGGGGCACAGGCTCCCCTCGCTTCTCCGGGCTCCGCTCAGCCCGAGCCGGAGCCCGAGCCGGAGCCGGAGCTCACCCGGCGCCGGGAGCCTGCGGCACACTCGGAGTCGCCGCGGCCAATCGGAGCGCCCGCCGGGCGGGGAAGGACGGCCACGACGACCAGGGTAGGAGGGTCCCGGCGAGGCGCCAGTGACCTCGGGAGCGAAGGGGTCGCCAACTCGTGGCCGTAGCTGGTTCAGGGGCTCGCCGGGCCGCTGCCCGCACAGCCGCGGACCCCGGAGGCGCAGGCTGGTCTAGCCCAGCCCACTGCCCTCCGGGCCGGCCCCCGGCCCTCCCCGCCCCTCCTCCCCTGCCGTCTATCCCCTCCCCTCCCCTCCCTCCAGCCCAGTCCACCCCACGTCGCGCAGAGGGCAGACCGAGCGAGTGAAGCTTGCGCGTCCCGCCCGAAGATGCTGCGGCTGTGTTGCGGGGCCGTCCCCGCCGCGCTGCTCCTGCTCGCCTGCCTCTGCGTTCCAGGTAAGGTGAGCGCCAGCACCTGTCCTCCTGGCGGGCCCCGCCGGTCCCCTCGGGCTTCTCCTCTTCGGGGCCCCGGCGTGGGTGGGCGGCAAGTGCTTCTGACAACTGGAGCAACTGGGGCTGGGGGCGGGGGGGGGGTCGGCAGGCACGGTTTGGGGCTCCCGATTGGCCAGCTGCCAGCCACCTGAATTTACTGGTGAGGCGCCGAAGCCAACTAGGGGAGAAGCCGTCGGGGCAGAAGATTCCTAGGAATTGGGAATTAATGCCTGTCTCGTGGCAGTGGTTGTTTTTGTGGGGGGACTGGGGTGGGATTTCTAGCACCCCTCCTCCGGTTGCCTTGCAAATCCCCCTGCTCCTGCAGTGCAAACCACCCCTCCTCCATCCAGTGCAAATCGTCCTCC
>CM053628.1:43877750-43900213 GCA_028646595.1 Phalanger gymnotis
GGAGACTCCTGCCTCTTTTTGTAGGATCAGAGCTCCCTGTAACCCAGCTTATGCCTTCTTCTGGATTGTAAGGGCAGGGCCGACATAGCGAGTCACCTGAAGGGTTCTGCGGGTTAGTGCTCAGAGGCCAGAAGATCCTATGTCTGGAGCTGGAAGGGGACTCAAAGGCCAACCAGTCTAACCCCCTCATTTGCCGGAGGAAGGGAGGAAACAAGCATTTATATAGCCCCTACAGTGTGCCAAGGGAGGAGGAAAGGGAAAAGGTTATGTGCCATTATGTGCCAAGTACTGTACTAAGCACTTCACAAGTCTTATTTCATTTAATCCTCCCAACGACCCTTCAAGGTAGGTGCCATTAGGACTTCCATTTTACAGATGAGGAAACTGAGGCCAACAAAGGAAAGTGACTTCCCCCGGGTCTCACAGCTAGTAAGTGTCTGTGTCTGGATTTGAACTCAGGACTTTCTGACTAGGCCCAGCCGCTTAGCTGGAAGGGAAGTGAGGCTTGTCCAGTTGGTTTCTAGTCCCTGGCTCTGTCACTTTTTGTCTGCGTGACCCCAGGCGGATCACCTTCCCTCTCTGCCATCAGTCAAATGAGGGATAAACTTACTCAGATGATCTCTTGAACTTTCTGTGATCCTTCCTTTGCCGGTGACTAATCTCATTCAATTCAGAGAGTGTTAGGGTTGGTTGGACCTTTGGAAATCATCTAGGCCAACCCCTTCATTTTACAGGTCAGGAAACTGAGGCCTAGAGTGTTAGAAATGGAAGAGACCTTAGGGGTAATCTACTCCAGTCTCTTCATTTTCCAGGTGAGGAGACACATGTTCAGCTGGCAGACTTGGCATGGCTAAGCCGGGCTTCCTCCTTCTCATGGCCTGGGGTTGGTGGGGTGGGGCTGGGAGTCAATGCCGTCGCTTGGGAAGGCTGCCAGTTAGGAGAGATTGTAGAGGAGGCTAGTGGATGAGCAGGCCCTAGGAAGATTGGGGAATGGCAGATCAGAATTCCTGGGTCCTGCCCATGACTCACTGCCCTCCTTCTGATGAGGGATGAGGTGGTGGTGACTTCATAGATCTGGAAGCTTAGAACAGCCTTTCTAGCTCTTCAATCCAGGCTGCTGACTTTACAGAGGGCCAGAGACCTTGCGGGCTTGAAGTGATTTATTCGGGGTCACCCAGGTGCTAAGTAGCCAATACAGGCTTCGACTTTCTGTTCCCTGACTCTTAATTCCCAGGCTCTTGAGATGCACGGTGATGGGCTAAAAGTGGACAGTTTTGCCAAGTGTGTTCAGGATTATGAGACCAAGTCAAGCCTGCAATTTTTCTTACTCGACTCCTACTGTTCGGCCATTCCAGGAGCCTGCTTGCCAAGCCCCTTGAGCTTGGGGGTAGCTTGGCAGAGCTGGGTTTTGAACCCAGGTCCTCTGACTCCTTTGTTCTTTCCACTATCCTCCAGCTACCTCCACAGAGAAGGGGTCCAAGTGTGTCTTTTAGGGGTGCCCAGGGACATTGTGATTGGAGGAGCCAGGAAGACCTGACTTCAAATCTAGCCTCAGACATTTACTAGCTGTGTGACTCTGGGCACTTCTGTCCCAATTTTCTCAACTGTAAAATGGGCGTCTTAATAATACCTACCTCCTAGGGTTGTTGTGAGAATCAAGTGAGATCATATTTGGGTGTTTTCTAATTTATTTTTTATTTTTAGTTTGAGATCATAGTAGTAAAACACATGGCCCAGTGTCTGGCCCATAATAGGTGCTTAATACATGCATATTCCTTTCCCCAATTTCCCCACTCCTACCCTCAGTTTACTGGCTATTGCACTTTGCCAAAAATACCCCTTATATGGATATATCTATGTAGATATGACTAGCTCTTCCACATGAGAGGTAGTTGAAGGAACTGAGGATGCTGAGCCTGGGCCAGAGAGGCCTTGCAGGGTCTGGGATGGGTGAGATGGTGGGGAGACACGATTGATGACTTCAAGTATCTGAAGGGCTACAGGGGTGGGGAACCAGCGGCCTCGAAGCCACATGTGACCCTCTAGGTCCTCAAGTGTGGCCCTATGACTGAATCCAAACTTAACTATGAAGTTTGGATTCAGTCAGAGGGTTGCACTTGAGGACCTAGAGGGCAATGTGTATGCTTAAGGCCATAGGTTCCCTACCCCTGGGCTATCACACACCAAATTTATTTTGCTAGGCCCCCGAGGGCAGAGCTAGGAGCAGTGTGTGGAAGTTAGAGAGATGCAGATTTTTGCTCTATATAAGGAAAAACTTCAGAGAATGGCCATCTAGTCCAAGTGCACAACTTTACATTTTTAGCCATATTGAATTTCATCTCATTCAGTTTGGCCCAAGGTTCCATCCTATCAAGAGCCTTTTGGGTCTCGACTCTGAAATTCACTGTTAGCACCCCCATTTGATAACATGCCATCTCTTCCTTTATTTTAAAATGCTTTAGTAGTATTTTTCCATTGTTACTTTCCAATAACCCTTCTACCAGAGAATTCTCTCTTACAAAAAAGAAAAACAGTTTAAGCAAAACCAATGAACCCAACAACTATGTCGGACAGCAATCCACACCTGGAGCCTGCCACCTCTTTACTGAGAGAAAGGAAGGGTGTTTTATCGTCTTTTCTCTGGAAATGAGATTAGACATTATATATAATCTGAATTCTGACATCTTTTTCCTTTCTGTTATTGTAATCATTGTATATATTGTTCTCATGGTCCCACTTTCTTCCCTTGGTGTTGGGATATTCAAGTCTTCTCATGTTTCTACAAATTCCTCATATGCATGGTTTCTTATGGCACAATAGTATTCCTTTATGTTCATATTACTACAGTTTGTTCAGCCATCCCCCAAATAATGGACACATGCTTTGTTTCCAGTTTTTTTGCCATCAAACGAGATAATATTTGTAAAGTATTTTGCACAGTGCCCGGCGTATAGTGGGCACTTAATAAATACTGTTCCCTTCCCTCTTTCCCTATCGAAAGAACTAGCATAAATATTTTTGTACATATAGGCCTTTCTTCTGTCATTTACCTCCTTGAAGTATGTATATGCCCAGTAGTGAGGATTGCTAGGTCAAAGGGTATGAACAGTTTGATACCTTTTCTTGTTTAATTCCAAATAGATTCCCAGTATACTTGGACCAATTGACAACTCTCTTAATATTGTATTAGCATTCCTGTCTTCCTGTAGTCTCTCCACTGTTGGCTAATTCTGTCTTTTACCATCTTTGCCAATTTTATGGGTTGTGAGGTGAAACCTTTGAGTCGTTTTAATTCATACTTCTCTTACTATTTATGATTTGAAGCATTTTCTTATAGTTGTTGATAATTTGCATTTTCTTTTAAAAAAAACCCTTTTAAAAAATACCAAATAGCTCTTATATATCTGCATATGTATATATGCAGGTACATATGTAAAATTTGTTTTTTATTATTAATTTAACAAACAAAATAAAAATATTTCTATATATATTGCAGAACAGAAGACTGTGCATGAAATTGTGACTCATATAAAGCTTGTGTTTTTCTTTTTGGTTTTATATATTTGTGTCAATTCTCTATTTAAGATATCAGACTTTATCACTAGAGAAAAACAAAGGTGGTTTTTTTTCCCCTCAGTTATCAAATTTCCATCATTCTAGTTGCATTGAAACCAAGCAACTTTCCAAATTTTCCCAGCAGAGTCCTTCACTTGGAAGTTTGTGTTCCTGAATTTATCAAACACTGGTCTTTGCTTCTGCCTCTATTTTGTTCTACTTTTCTGTTTTTTAACTAGTACTAAATAGTTGGGATGCTTTTTACTTTTAGACTATTATCAGAGTTCTGATAATATGCCCTACATTTTTTCATTACCTCCCTTGAAGTTCTTGACCCCTTATTCCTCCAAATGAAATTTGTTACTATTTTATCTGGTTCTAGAAAGTTAATCCCTTGGAAATTTGCTTGGCCTAGCACTGAATGCACATGCCAGTTTAAGTAACATTGTCATTTTTATTATATTGCCATGATCCCACCACGAACAATGATTCAATAGTCTTTTATTTCTGTAAAAACTGTTTTCTAGTTGTATTTATGTAGATTGGGAATGTGCCTTGGCAGGTTAACATGAAGATATTTTATACAAATGATTGCAGATGGGATTTCTTTATCTTTCTCCTCCTGGGTTTTATTGGCCAAATACATAACGGTTGATTATTTTTGTGGATTTATTTTGCATCCTGTTACATTTTTGAAGCTATTCATCACCTTGATTAATGTTTTCATTGATTATCTGACATGCTCCAAGTAGGCCAATCATAGCATCCCATATATTTCTTCATCGAGCCCAATCATAGCATCCTATGTATTGCTTTATCGAGCCCAATCATAGCATCCCATGTATTGCTTTATCGAGCCCAATCATAGCATCCCACGTATTTCTTTATCGAGCCCAATCATAGCATCCCACGTATTTCTTTATCGAGCCCAATCATAGCATCCCACGTATTTCTTTATCGAGCCCAGTCATAGCATCCCATGTATTTCTTTATGGAGCCCAATCGTAGCATCCCGTAAATTTCTTTATCACAGTCACAAATAAAATTATCTAAAAGTATAGGGCAAAGCATAGCTCCCTGTGGCACTCCACTGGAGACCTCCTTTTAAGTTGACATCAAAATATTGCTTATTAATCTTCCTCACAATTCACAGAGCCACAGATTCTCTGCTGCATGACCCTTCTTGCTCCTGACCAAGGCTCCCCTGTCCCCTTCCCTTCCATTTGGATGGCAATTGGCCACCCAAACTTTGCTTGACAATTTCTGTTCATGCCCACTCCCTCTTGGGGTTTCCCATTCCCATTTTGGGAGAGCTCTCATTTTTGGAACTTTTTCTTACATCTAGCCTAATTTTGTTTCTCTGCCACATCCTCTCCTATTCCTGGTTCTGCCCTCTGCAATCTTCCAACCCTTCATGTCCCCCCTGAGTCTTCTCTTCTTTTAGAATAAACACCCCCAGTTCCTTCAGCTGATCTCATATGGTGCGAAGGGATTGTGGTCCTATTCCTGCCTTAATCTTTTCCTTTTTCCCAACATAGCTCAAAGCCCCCAGACAAACACCCTTTCTGTTTTTCCCTGTCTGCCTCAGCTCCTTCTGATTCTTCATCCTTCTGCCACTTTCCTTACAGGATCATGCTGCACTCTTGTAATCATCCTCTGTTACTTGCCCTTACTTCTATTTTCAGCACCATGCCTATTACAAATTTGTTTAGGTTGATGTGTTAGTTCTATATACCTCCACTGCTGCCTCTTTAGACAACTCCTTTGCCTCCTTATTGGGCAGCTAGGTGGGGCAGTGGATAAAGTGTCTGGCCTAGAGTCAGGAAGACTTGAGTTCAAATTCAGACTCAGACACTTACTAGCTATATAACCCTGGGCAATCACTTAACCCTGTTGGCCTCAGTTTTCCTCATCTGTAAAATGAGCTAAAGGAGAAAATGGCAAACCACACCAGTATCTTTGCCAAGAAAATCCCAAACAGGGTCATGAAGAGTCAGACATGACAAATGACTGAACAACAATAACAAAACTGCCTCCTTATCAGAAGTGATTTTCTTTGTGTCATCAGAATTTCATTCTTGAGAATTCCTATCCTAGGCTTCCCCTGTAGAATTTGAGGCCATGAGATCTTACCTGGCCTTTCTCTGAACCCGTGGGAATCTGTTTTTGTTTTAAATGTTCTATTGAGAATTGTCTTCTTTTTTTAACATCATTGGCACTTTCCAGTTCCCAATGGCTTTCCCCATCCCTCTCTCATAGAACTCTTACTTATAAGAAGTCCAAGCCAAACAAAATAAGACAAAGACCGCATTCGATCCATGTAAAGAAATATGTTTCGTTCCATATCTCTCTCCTACTGAAGCCATTTGCTCACTGAATCGCCAGAATTCTGAAGCACTTTACTGCTATTGTTTTTTTACATTATTGTGGCTATGGTATGAATTGTTCTGGAAGCTCTGATCACTCCATCATATTATATGAGCCTCTCATTTTTTTTCTGATTTCTTCACATTCATTCTTAAGGTGCTATAATATTCAATTATATTCAGGTGCCACAATTTGAAATATGCCTTACTAACATCTAAGGTGGATGTCAGCCTCTTCCTGGGTTTCTTCTACTTCTTTCTCACAAATGCTATGGTGGAGTAGATATATTGGCCCCCTACGTCTCTGTGACTGTTGATGTGGGCCTTCCTCTGTGAATGCAAAGGAATCAACATTGCTGGCTGAAAGTGCATAACTCTTACTTAAGACTCAGTTCCCATTGTCTTTGTACCCAAAAAAGCTGACATATCTAGAGTCCATTCCCCTTGGCACTGGTGAAGGCCACTGTGGACAAAAGAAAACTCTTTAGAATGAATACCATGTGTGTGTTCTGTTCACACAGGCAATTTATTGCTATTTTATCATTTTGTCTTCTACCACTACTCTTCTGGGAAGATCTCTCCCTGTTTCCAAAAAAGCAGTACCTATCAGCTCCGGTTAAGGGAAGGAAGTGATTGTAACATATGCATTTTGTAGGTACTTTGAATGGAATTTCTCTTGTTCCCACAGATAAGAAACTTCTGCATCCTAAGCAGAGATAAGGATAAGCCTTCACATCCTACACTGGCCACCCCCATTTCAGCCAATCATTGTCCTAGGATCCTTGGACACCAGAGAATTGAAACATCCTTAATTTGCACCAGCAACAGGATCTTTAGGGTATCAGGAAAAAAACAACTCATGAGCCATCTTGGGAGTGCTGCTGTTTGGGAGGAGTCCATTCTCACACCCACTAATCTTCGGTGGTGCTGCCAGCCCAGAGTGATGAGCTATGGGGCTAACGTGAGGGCTGGTTTTCCCCTCTTGTCCCCTCCTGCCCCTGTTCATCTGGGCTGTACTGCTCAGATAGCTGGAAGGAGCCCCAATCAGAGGCAGCTACTTGAGAACTGCCTCATCTCTAGCCTTCCTGAGATCTCTACTGGCTCCTAAGACTACCCTTCAGTGAAACACATTAGGGCACTTAGGTTCCAGGCCTGTAGTGTCTTTCTTTCCCCCTTGGGCTTGGGGATACATTCATCTGTCTCACTTATTAAGAGCATTGGTGTCAACTTCAACTAGAAATCCAGGTCATTAATCTGTACCCAAGCCTTCGGGTGGCACAGTGACTTAGAAAACCACAAATTCATATTGGTGGTGGTGTATTATATTTTCCTTTTTTTGGTTAAACATTTCCCAATGACATTTCAATCTGGTTCAGCAGGAGTTTTTGACAGGAGTTTGACACGTCCGATTTGGAGGATAAGTGTCTTTAAAGGTATGAAGAGGAGAATCTGATCAGTTTCCTTTTTTGGCTAATTTCTGTTGGGTCCCAGAGTAACCTGGACTCCTCTGGGAAGAGAAGTAGGGCGCTAGAACAAGGAGTGACTTGGGGTGCTCCCTCGTGGTGGTGAGAGTCAAGGCCTTTGGGTCTCTCTGCTTTGTGGGGGTAGGAAGGGGCATGGAGAGAGACGGAGACAAAGAGAGACAAAGAGTGAGACAGAGATTCAGAGAAGGAGGGATAGATGGAGACAGAGAGAGGAGAGGGAGGGAAGGGAGAGAGGAGGAGGGACAGACAGAGCCACACACACAGAGAAAGGGACAGGGAGACAGAAATAAAGAGAGGAAAGGGAGGGAAGGACAGAGAGAGAGAAAGACAGACAGACAGACAGAGGCAGAGAGAGCTCCAGGAAAGGTCTGGATAATTGACGTTCTCCCATCATTACTACATCATGCCTTTCCTTTTCTGCCAGGCTTGTAGTTTAATTTCCTACTTTTGTTGACATTGAGTCATGTCTACTCTTCATGACCCCGTTTGGGGTTTTCTTGGCAGAGATACTGGAGTGGTTCTTCATTTCCTTATCCAGCTCATTTTACAGATGAAGAAACTGAGGCAAACAGGGTGAAGTGACTTGCTCAGGGTTGTACAGCTATTAAGTGTCTGAGGTTCGATTTGGACCCATGAAGAGGAGTGTTCCTGATTTCAGGGCCAATGATCTATCCACTGCAGTGCCACGTAGTTGCCACTGTGCCACCTAGCTGCCTTATTTCCTCTGTCTGTCCAGGTGAGATATACTATAGAAGTGTCAAACCCATGCCTGGGAGGCAAGGCCACTGCTCCCCACAGCTCACCAGTGCTTTGGAACCAGGTTAAAATATTGGGAAATGTTTAACAAAATAAATACAAATCCAGTACAACATAGGTGATGCTAACCTGTAGTCAGTATGGCCATAGGGATCCCTTTCTATTTGCGTTTGACACCACTCATTCAGAGTATGCTCCAATGAAAATGCCGTTTGTTTCTGTCTCTCCTGCTTTAAAGTTGGCAAGACACGCTGGTCACTACCACCTTGGGAGGTGGGCAGGGAAGGATGTGTGTTTGTGTGTGTGTGTGTATGTGTGTGTGACTGCTTTTCTTGTAGCTTCAAATCAGCCTTAGAGCAGCAACTAAGGTAGAGCAGCCAGGACTTTGTCCCAGGTCACTAAAATGTAGAAGGCGTCAAAGGCACTGTACTGGGGCATGCTTCCTCCCCCAGGCAGTGGCATCCCAAAGGAGCTCTCTCAACTCTATATCCTCACCCTGCCCAACCTTGCCTCAGGTGCAGCAATACTCAATTACAGCTTTGCCAGCTACTAAAGCTGGTTGTGGACCCGATTTAGGAAGCTTGGCTCCTTGAACTCTGTTTCAGTGACTTTGAGACAACATTGGCTTTGCAGGCAGAGCACATGAGTTAAAATCTCTTTCCTGCTGCTTGCTAGCAATATGACCTTGGGAAAATAGCTTCTGCACTTTAGGCATCCATTTCCTCATCTGTGAATTGGGGGGGTTGTAGTATGAGGCCTCTGAAGTCCCTTCTTGTTCTCAATTTCTGGGCCAGTCCCTTCACTTTTGTAGGACTCATTTTCCTCCTCTGTAAAATAAGAAAGTTGGAGTAGCTGAACTCGGGTCCATTTCAGCTCTAAATCTGCAATCCTATGTGTGACCTTAAACCAGTCACTTCCCTTTCTGGGACTTAGTTTCCCCACTATAAATGAAGGGATTGGACTAGCTGACGTCCTAGATCTCTTCTAGCTCTAGGTCTTTTGGTGACTAGACAATCTCTAGTCCAGGTCCTTTATTGCTCTGATATTTTCCATTCGAAGGCCTCATCCCATTCCTTTGGTTGGGTCTTCCCTAGTGATGGAGGATAGTCTTCTATCCTGAAGGATGGTCAGCCTCATTCTTTTTCCTCTGAAGCAGATCTGATGAAGGTGCAGACCCCATCCCCCTAAGTCACTGGACCACATTCAAAGGGTCTGCTTTGGGGGAATTCTGGGCTCCTGGCATCAAATGATCTCCCACTAGTTTCTGGTCTCACTTGCTTCCATATTAGACTTAAAGCCAATACTTCTCCTCAGGGAGAATTCTGCTCAGAAGAGTTGAGGGACATCGCCTTGGCCTATTCCAAGGTTTTGTTGACATTGATCATATTTATTGGATGAGTTCTTGACTTTCCAATAGGACTTGCCTTATTTCAGGGTCAGAGCCTGGGCAAGGCCTTTCTTCTTTCTGGGCCTCCATTTCTTCATCTGTTAAATGGGATGGTTGGACTAGATGAACCATGATTCCAAAGGATCCTAATGGTCTGCTATCTTTGAATCAAGTGGGCTCAACTCCAACACTTGTCCACGTCCAGGTCGAGGGTGGGATTCAGAGCCTTTACTCAGTAGGCTTGCAATTCTGGACTGGAAGACCATTCAGGGCAGTTACTGGACTGGGGCCAGAGCTGTGTCTCATCGCCAGCCATGGAACCGTGACCCAGTTTCCCTTGATTCTCTCTGCCTGGGAGATGGCCAGTGACCACAGAGAGGGCCAAGCTGACTGGCTCCCGCTTCTCTGTATACGAAGGAAATGTATGGACTCCAGGGCTATTTTCAGAACACAGGCATGCTTCCTTCGCATTTCCAGCTACCTTTCCTTACATCTTCCTGTTTTTTTCTTAACTGTGGGAAAGACATAGCCACGGAAGTGGCTCGGGGTGTTTGCCGGTTGCTGGGGATTGTTCGGGAGTGGAGGGTCAAGGAAGTGTGACCCTCTTTGTAAATGGCTGAATCGCTCACCCTTGAGCAGACTTGCTAACTCTCCCCTCCCTTGGAGCAGGAGACACTGGACAGACAGCCTGATTGGGAGTCAGAAGACCCGGTTGGAATCCCAGCTCTGCCAAAAGGCAGGATTAGGCTTATTGGACCTCCAGGGCCTCTTCTCGTTCCAAAGCTGCATCACCTTGGGCATGTTACTGCCCCATCCTGAAACTCAATTTCCTCATCTGTAAAATGAGGAGGTTAGGCTAATCTCTGAAACCTCTTTTTTGCCTAATCTCTAGGATCTTATGTTCATACCTAAATCACTCCCACTCTTTGGGCTTTGGTTTCCTTATTTACAAAAAGAAGAGGGTTGGAATGTCTGGGCCTTCGGTCTGTTCCGGCAGCCATGTTTGTCAATGTCATGAGAGTCGTTGGAGGAGCCCACCCTGATCTGATGCACTGGACACAGAGATTCCTTGGGGGTTGGATTAGACCGCTGTTGCCCACCGCTGTCGCACACCGCTCTCACCCCTTCAGGCTCACTTGCCTGAATACCCCACCAGCGTATTCCATGAGAGAGGCTCCAATACTCCAATCCTACTTCCCCAACATTGACTCATATTTATGGTGTTCAGAGGGGGCTGTATTCGGATGGAGGCTAAGTTTTCATTAGGTGCTGTTGGTTGGTAAGATATGTACACCATGGATTCTGCAGATATTTCTAAAATGCACATGGATTCTTGGTAATTGCTTGACACTTTTGTGGCAGCCAGTTGCCTTCATGAGGAAAGAGAAAGGAATATGATACCCACTAAGTGTGTTTTACAGTTGCTTTTTTGATCCTCACAACAACCTTGGGATGTAGGTGCTGTTTTTATCCCCATTTCACAGTTGAGGAGACTGAGGCAGAGGTGAAGTGACTTGGCCAGGGTCACGCAGCTAGGAAGGGTCTGAGGCTGGATTTGAATTGAGGTCTTCCTGACTCCAAGTCCAATGAGCTAATTTATTGCACCACCTAAGTACCTGCTTATGTTCACTGGTAGAATAGAAAGAGATGGGGATTTGGAATCAGGAGAGCCTGGGTTCAGATCCTGCCTTAGTTACTTGAGTTAGTCAGTCTCTTGGCCTTAGCTGCTTCCTCTTTAAAGTGAGGAGGTTGGACACATGCAGTCTTCAGGGGCCCTCCCAACTCTCTCTTTCTGCTGACTTTGATTGCAATGTGGTTTAGAAAAATGGGCTTCCAAAATGGCAGTCACCATCTCACTAAGGGACTCAAGGCTTTACCCTGGAGAAAGCAGAGATGTTGATATGACACTTTTACTCTCTGTTCTTAGAGTTCGAAGACCAGTGACTGAATCCTGGCTCGTTAACCTAAGTCACACCGAGCATGCTGCATTGGCCTCACTCTGGGCCTCAGTTTCCTCATTTGAAAAACCAAGGCAGAGGGGCAGGGAGCAGAGTTTCGACTGTGGGCCTTTCTAGCTTTAATTCTAAGCTCAGTGATGAGTGGGAGGCAGAGGTTATCAGGCTGCTGATTTGCCAGGAAATGGGGCAGAATGGAAAGGAAGCGGAACAGCCCATGCACATCGAGGGGTAGTCTGGAAGCCAACAGGGTGCATTCGGACGTTCTCCTCCTTTGGCCTCGCATGGTTATGGTGCACAAATTTTGACTATAGGATCAGAGGTGCTCGAGATCTTTCAGTCTAAATCCTTAATTTGATCAATCATGGGTTCAGAGACTTAGGGCTGAAAGATCTCTGAAATCATCTCCCCACCCCCACTGCATACACACCTTCACCTCCCCCCCATTTTACAAGTGAAGAGGTTGAGGCCTGGAGAGGTTGGAATTTGCCTGAGGGCACTCGGCAATGAAGCCCAGGGTTCCAGATTCCAAATCTAGTGTTCCACTCACTACCCAGGGTTAGCCCAAAGACTTAGGGCCATTTTAAGCTGTCAAAGATTATTATTGTTTTTTTTTCTCGCCCTTGCTAGGCTAAGCTGCTAAGGCTTAAAAGCTCTCTAAGATTTTTGGGGCTACGCTGTACTCGTGGAATCCTAGTCTCATCTGTTTGGAAGGGGAAGGAAGGAATGGAAACAAGCGTTTACAAACAAATTTAATAAAGCACCTAATATGTGCCAGGCATTGTGCTAAATGTTTTACAGATAGGATCTCATTTGATCCTTATAATAACCCTGGGAAGTAGGGGCCATTATTATCCCCATTTACAGATGAGAGAACTGAGGCTAGAAGAGGTTAAGTGACTTGCCTAGGGTCACACACCTAGTAAGTGTCTGAGCCTGGATTTGAACTCAGGTCTTTCAGGCTCCAGGCTAAGCACTCTGGGTGCTGTGGTGCCCCCTAGCTGCTACCCCTGCATGGAAGGGATGGATTAGATAAGCCCTCAAGGTCCCCTTTGGTCCAAAACCCCAACAAACCCTACAAGAAACACCATGGATGGTAAATAGCCCTGAGTGAAGCAAGGTGCCTGGGACATGCTGGGCAGCCTCCCACTGGGCAGCATGATTGGATTGGCCCAGGGCTAAGAGGGAGGTTGGAGGGGGATCTGGGGCAAAAGGCTTCATGCATTTGTATAGTAGCTAGAGTGTCTCAGACCTAGACAGATGGTCAGACAGGGGAACCATGCTGGAGGAGCTTAAAATTTGTAGGAGAGACCCTTGCCCACTCCTTGTCCATTTAGATACACCAAGCACAAACTTCTGTTGGTGCTCAGTGAACCGAAAACATGGAAACCAGCTTGTTCCTCCCACATGGGACCTGGCTCCAAACCCAGATGAATCACGAGGCATGGTTTGAAGTGGTTTAGTGTGTGCATGCACTCATGCACACATGTGTGTATGTGTGTGTGCATGTGCAGGTATGCGTGTGTGTGTGTGTGTGTGTGTGTGTATGTGAGTGTGTTGGGGGAGAGTGGTGATGCTTTTTCCATACTGGATTCCACAAAGCAGGATCTAACAGTGTCTAGAGACCTTGGATGCTGAGCATCCCCAATCCTCGGGCATTCTCCCTGCCTGCAAAGATCCAGAAGGGCCCTTGGCATGTCCCAATCCACAGCAAATCATGTACCTGTTGAGATCTGCCCTCCCCACCGTAGGGAAAGCCACGAGCAATTCTTGGCTTTCAGGGGCTCACTATTGCCTTCAGTTGCTAGAGCCTATAGAGGAAGAAGCTGATGTGGTATGGTGGGAATTGTATTGGACATGGGATTGAAATGCTGGAGCTGAAGGAGAAGTCAGCAGAGAGGGGCTTCGTGGAGGAGCTACAGCTGGTCCAATTGGTGTAACACTTGGGTTCAGTCCACTGTACAAAGATACAAGAGGGAAGATGCCACTAGATAACATATACTGGGAAAATGCCCTGAGGTTCTTAGTGGACCATAAGCTGAATCAACATCAGCAGTGACATGGCAGCCTAATTGGCTGTTCAGTTGGTTCTGCAATTGTCTAGGTCTGAGACACTCTAGCTACTATACAAATGCTTGAAGGCTGCCAGCTGTGTGCATTCCAGATGTATAGGAAAGACCACCAAAAAGCTAATGGGATCTTAGGTTACCCAGTCCCTCTGTCCTGTCTTTTCATGGGTCATCCTCCATGTCTGAAATGCATTCCCTCCTCACTTCTGCATGGAGAATCCTGTCTCCTTTCAAAGCATAGCTCAGGTGCTACCTCCCACTGGAAACCTAAGACAATAGCTATGTGATCCTGGGCAAGTGACTTCACCTCTGCCTCAGTTTCCTCATCTGTACAATGCAGGTAATAATAACCTACTTCCCAGGGTGGCCATGACAACCAAAGGAGACAGTATGTCCCATGCTTTGAAAACCTTAGAGTGGTCTAGTAATGCTGGTGTTGGTTTTCTATCATCACCCTGGTCATTAGCATTTCTTCCCCCTTGAAATTACTTGGAATGTATTTTATATTTTCTTACTTGCCCCTTGAAGGCAAGGACTGTTTCGTGTTTCCCTTTACCTGGCTGCTCCTTAAATGTTTGGATCAGATTTGAAGCATCGTGTCCATTTCTAGAAACCAGATTGACCAATTGGAGATCGAGCAGTCAATGGAGGGAAGCCATGGTCAAGAGAGAGCCTGGAGACTGTGCTACTTTGTGAAACTCAGTTGAAAGAACTGGAGATAATTTAGCCTGGATAGGAAGGGCTGTCATGGGATGAGACTCGGTTCCCAACCCTGAATTTGGACTCCGTGGAGTCTTATCACTGCGGTATTTGGTAGGATAAGAAGATTGGGGCTTATTCTTGGTTTAGGATTACAGAAACATGGGATATTGGAATGTCAATAGATAGAGGCAGAAGGAGGCATGGGGGAGAAAATGTTAGATCTGGAAGTGCCCTTGGAAAATTGAATGTTGGACGGCATGTACCTCGTAATCCCTGCTGGGAGAGGAGGATGCTGAGGTTGGGGGTGTTGGTCAAGTTCAGGAATTCTGAGCTGTGGTAGGGCTAAAGTCATCAGGGACCACACTGAAGCTGACACAGTATGGTGAGCCTCTGGGAGCAGAGGGCCAGCTGGCTGCCCAAGCAGGGACAAATAGGCCAGGTTGGAAAACAGAACGGGTTCAAGCACATGTTACTTAGCATTGGGATCAAGGCTGTGGGTGGGTGCTGTGCCTTCTCCCGGGGTGAAGTAGGGACACCTGCTCTCCCCACAAAATCCAAAGGCAAGAAACAAAAAACCAAACCCCAAATAAAACCACAAAGAAACAAAACTGAGAGAATGTACAAACGAGAAAGAACCTTCAAATTTAGACAAGGAATTCAAACTGAAAAAGGAACAGCCATTAAATGACAATGTTCAATTCCTCTCTGTCCTCTCGATTTTTCCTTCTCTGTTATGACACATTCGTTTCTGAATGTGCCCCCTTCCCTCGCCTGCCAGTGAGCTACCACTTAGAACAAAGATTTTAAGAAGAGAAAAATCAGTTCAACTAAAGCAGTCGACCTGATTAATTCTTTTTGTCGTGATTTTGCCTTGTTTTTTATTTTGTTAACTAGATTGAGTAGGGGCCTTAAGGATTTACATTTTCTAATGTCATTTCCTGACATTCTCACTTGATGTGTTTTTTTCTGTTATCTTATCGGCCTTAGTTATTCTTTCTTTAGTGTATACTTTATTTTTCTGAGGTTTTTGGGTTGGAGAGGTTTGAGGAAAGTGATGAGTCTACCATCTTGCTCTGGAACATGCTGGAGCTTCTGCAAGCTGATTGTTAAATTTTCTGCATGAGCATTTACATCATGGAAATCGGCAGATGCTACAAGTAAGGATTTGATTTATTGTTTTGTCGATTGACTTAATAAAGTGATGGAGAAAATGTTAATAATGAGGATGGAATGTTAAGGTGTAGTTTTGGAGAGCCGGTTGTTAAACATTTACCAGCAACCCCCTGATCTTGCTGGGTATGTGTTCTCTTATCTCCTCATTTTACAGACGAACAAACTTGGGTCCAGGGAGTGTTGTGGTAGTGCTTGGGGAGCCCAGGTCCCACTTAACTTTTAGTCTTGCCAAGCTGGGGGGGTGCCACAGTGCACAGAACTCTGGGCCCTAGAGTCAGGAAGACCCAAATTCAAATCCTGCTTCGGCAGCTTCCTAACTGTGTAACCCTGGGCAAGTCACTTAACCTCTGTTTGCTTCAATTTCCTCAACTATAAAATGGGAGTTATAAGAGCATAGTGCCTGGGTCATAGTAGGTGCTTTAAAAATGCACTAAATAAACTATCAAATAGATAAAGTTACTAAATGAATCATCTTCCTCTCCCTTCCCTTTTCCCCATTCTATTTCCTTGAATTGCTGTGTGACACAGGGCAAAGCAATTGTGTCCTCTGGGCCCCTCATCATTGGGATCCAGGAGGATGAATGGGTGAGCAGCCCAATTGTCTCCTTTTGGTGCCCCCTAGCTTGCCCTTGCCTGGAGGGGCGGGGAGGGGAGCTGGGGAGGGGGTAAGAGAAGCCACTGTTCCCTGGAACCCCACCCTCCCCCTCAGCTTTAGGACCCTAGTAGGAAAGCAGGTCCATCCATTTCCCTTGGAAGGTCCATTTGGCCTGCAAGCTGTTGTTATGAATTGACTCGGAGTATGTCTGGTGCTGGGATTGGACTCTGTTTGGATTAGGCATTGTTCTGAGTTAAATGGTAGGAAGAGGGACCCAAGCTGAACACTGCAGCCCCCTAATAGGGCCCATTCTTTGGGTGGTAGAGAAGGAAATGGAGCACTTGATATGTGGTTCCTATTGCGTCTGACCAGAATACCTAGAGAATGGGAGGGCTTCCAACCCACTAGGGTGGCTGGACCTCCTATTGTGGGTGAGCCCAAGGGATTCCCTGCCCTATTTTCCCCCTCCCCCCAAGTGAGGGAAAATCCTTCACTCATGCTTAAATTTCACCAGTAGAGATTCATTCTAAGTATGACGCCTTTTGAAAGCTCTCTTTGGAAATGGGAATAGCTCAGGGTTTGGGAGGCTCTGAAGGAAAGTGTGGGAGAGAAGAGGTATTAGACTGACTACCAAACTGAAGGTCTGCAGAGCCATTGTGCTGCCCTCATTGGTGTATGCCTGTGCAATCTGACAGTCTACCAGCGCCATGCCAAGAAAATGAATCGCTTCCATTTAAATTGTCTTAGGAAAATTCTTCAGCTCACCTGGCAGTATAAGGTACCAGACCAGGGATGGGGAACCTGTGGTCTCAAGGCCACATGTGGCCCTCTAGGTCCTCAAGTGCAGCCCTTTGATTGAAACCCAACTTCACAGAACAAATCCCTTTAATAAAAGGATTTGTTCTGTCAAATTTGGACTCAGTCAAAAGGCCTCACCCAAGGACCTAGAAGGCCACACATGGCCTTCTCTCACTACAGCCTCCCACAATGCTGGGAGGGAGGGAGTACAACGATTATTATCCCCATATTACAGATAAGGAAACTGAAGCACACAGAGGTTGTAACTTGCCCGTGGTCATATAGCTAGTTGGTGTCTATGGTGGGATTTGAACCCAGGTCTTTCTGACTTCAGGTCCAGCCCTTTAGCTACTAGTCTACACAGCCTGCCTCTCAAGAAGATGGATAAAGGGAAGGTCGGAGAACTACCATTTTTTAATGTCCTGTTTTTACTGAGGGCCCATGTCCATGTTAGGTCATTTTTATTCCCACCCATAGAAGGGAGAGACCAAGTGAGTTAAGACTCAATAAAGAGGCAACCCAGGGAGTTTGAAGTGGTTTGTCTAAAGCTGGAGTGGGGAACCTGCAGCCTCGAGGCCACATGTGGCCTTTTACTAGGTTCTTGGGTGCGGCCTTTTGACTAAGTCAAAAGTTTGACAGAACGAAGCCTTTTATTAAGGGGATTTGTTCTGTGAAGTTTGGATTCAGTCAAAGGACTGCACTTGAGGACCTAGAGGGTCACATTTGGACCCCAGGCCATAGATTCCCCACCCATGCTCTTAAGGTAGGCAGAGGAAGGACTCATAGTTAGGGATGGGGCACAGCCAGCTCTGACGCACTCAGAGAGCTGATTGTTAAATTTCAGTGTGAGTATTTACACTTTGGAACTCAGCAGTTGCTACAAATCAGGACTTAATTGATTGTTTTATCTAAAGAAAGTGTAACTGATGTAGCTTAAACTTCAAAGTGTGGTCTGCTAACCTGAGGAGAGGAGGCAGGTTGGCAGGTTGAGCTTGTTGTTAAACATTTCCCAGCACATCTACCGCTGAGGGGCCGGCTTGGCTCCTGCTACCCCTGCTGGGGCATCTGTAAAAACACTGGCCTTTTTATTATAGAGCTAGGAAGGTAACTTGTTCCATCCATTCCAATCATTGTCAGCATGGTATTTTTTACATTACATTTATCTATGGACATCACATACGTGTATGTAGGGATTAGCTAATTTTCTGGGAATTAGGCAGGGCAGATACCAATTCTATTTTACAGATGGAGAAACTGAGACCCAGAGGGGAAATGACCTGCCTATGGTTACGCTGCTGAACTGATTTAGATCCTGGGCTCTTTCCAAACTAAACTATTCCATTATGATACCTTACCAGGGAAACATATCAAGTGTGGATGCAACAGTGACCTGAATGAATGAGTTTGTGAATTAATAAATGAATAAGAATGAATGAATGAGTGAGTGAATGAATATGTGAATTAATGAATGAGTGAACAAATGAATGAGATGGTGAATTAATGAATTAGTGAATGAATGAGTTGGTGAATTAATGAATAAGAGAATGAACGAATGAATGAATGTGTTAGTGAATGAATGAGTGAACAAATGAATGAAATGGTGTTAATGAATGAGTGAATGAATGAGTTGGTGAATTAATAAATGAGTGAACAAATGAAAGAGGTGGTAAATTAATAAGTGAATAAATGAATGAGTTAGTGAATTAATGAATGAGTGAACAAATGGATGAGTGAATGAATGAGTTGGTTAATAAATGAGTGAACAAACAAATGAAGGTGTTAGTAAATTAATAAGTACATAAATGAATGAGTTAGTGAATTAATGAATGAATGAACAAATGGATGAGTGAATGAATGAGTTGGTGAACTAATGAATGAATGAGTGACCAAGTGAATGAATGAGTGAATGAATGAATAAATGAATGAATAAAAATCATTTATTGATAGGACTAGGGGCAAAAGTTGACACAATTTTTGCTTGGTCCGTTTAAAAATTCTGAATAAACACTAGGTTCTAAATGCTGAGGATGCAAATGTGGTAACAAAACAATCCCTGCCTGCAAGTTTACTTTCTAGGGGTAGACAACACACACGGGGTGGCCAGGGAGGGTTATTTTCGTTTGTGAAGTCCGGAGATAGGGATGTTGAGGCAGTTGGGTTAACTCACCTTTTCCAGAAGCCTCAGGGTAGATCAGGTATATCTGACATGATGCATAGTATTCCATACCCAAGTCACCCCACCTCTGCACAGTGCATTTTCTCACCTCTTCTCTGGGGCCAAATTATGCCATTATAATTACACAGCATTCAGTTTTCTAGCCCCATTATTCTTTAAAACAAACATTTTAAAATAAATCACTTCTCTTAATCTTAGTTTCCCCATCTGTAAAGTGAGGCTAATGTTGTTTGTTGGATAGTCCTTTGTAAACTTGAGGTACTCTTGCCCCACTTCTTGGCAGAGGTGGAGGGCTGTGGGTATGGAATGCTACATACAATGTCAGACTTTTTGATGTCTTAGCTTTGCTGAATTGTCTCCTCTGCCTTTTACAATTAAGGGATGATTATGGGAGGGCAAGGGAAAGGATATCTCAGGAAGTGTAGGCAATGTAAAAACAAAAGATGTCGATAAAATTTATTGCAGAAAAAAACAAGGTGCTATTGGAAATGGGAGATTATTATGCTTGCAGTTGTGAAGGCAACAGAGTTGTCACTGGCAGCCTTTGGGAAGGAAGACTCCAAGTGCATATTCAGCCTGTGGAGAATCCAATCCAATCTGAATCCAGAAAGCTCTCAACAACCGTACTTGGATAAAATCCAATAGCAATGTAAATTCCTAGTTTTGGGCCGGAATGATCAAATACACAACTATGAGACGGAAGAGGCCTGGCTAGACAAGGTCATGTGAAAAAGATCTGGGAGGGTTAGTGGACCGTAAGCTCAAAGTGAGTGAACATGGCAGTTAAAAAACACCAGCTCCATCTTTGGCTGGATTCTGTACATTCTAGTTGTTATCTAGAACATGACGGATCCTGTGGTCCCCTGAAAAAATGGAAAACCCAAGACAGTGAGGACACCAGAGACTGAGCCATAGAGGGATTAATCGAAGGATGTTTTGTGGGATCCCATTAGTTGTTTTCAAGCATTAGAGGAGAGATTGGCCTTGATCGGCTTGACCTCAGAGGGCAGAACCAGCAGCGATGTGTGTGTGTGTGTGTGTGTGTGTGTGTGTGTGTGAGAGAGAGAGAGAGAGAGAGCTGTAGAGCTATGTTAGCTGATTGTGTGACCCTGGGTGAGTCACTTAACTTCTCCTTCCTCCTCTGTCAAATGAAGGTTTTCTTTCTATCTTAATGAATCTTCGTGTAATTCACTATGTGACCTTGTGTCTTTGAGTCTCTGGCCTGGACTCTAGAGCATGTTTGAGCTGTCACTAATGCCCCTTCCAGCTCTATCCAACCGGGTGGAGAAAAGGCCTGGGGAGGGGGTAGGGAGGAATTACCAAAGGAGGAGAAAAGAAAGAGATACCGAGGGGCCTTTTCTGACCCCAACTGGCCTAAATATTTAGCTCTGTGTGTCTGTTGCTAAAAACAGTTGAGTCTCTGGATTCCGAGAAGGCCCAGTCTCGATGTGGGATAGCAAACATAGTCTCCATGAGGCAGGGGCAGCACGTCTGGTTCTGGAATCAGTCACAGGGTAAATTAAACAGGCTAGAGGGATGAGCCAGCTGCTGGGCCTTTCCCAGCCACCCACACACTGCCCAAATCAGGCCCAGGTTTTCATTGGCCCCCAACATGCTGGGGCCCAGAAGGAGGGAGACACCATGAGGAAAGCAGGCAGCCTTGGAGAGTGGAAGGAGGA
Organism: Phalanger gymnotis; assembly: GCA_028646595.1. Taxonomy (NCBI): domain Eukaryota; kingdom Metazoa; phylum Chordata; class Mammalia; order Diprotodontia; family Phalangeridae; genus Phalanger; species Phalanger gymnotis. Next base: position 43,898,446 of record CM053628.1, read on the forward strand.
CCAACTGCTGTTTGGGGTCCGAAGGCCTGGATTCAAATCCCAGCTGATGACTCCTCCTTGGGTAAAATCCTTTTGCCTCTCTTGGTCTCAGTTTTCCCCCCATTTAAACCAAGGAGCTGGACTGAATGATGTCCAAGTATCCACCCAACTTCGAAATCTCACGATGCTTCAAGGAAATGGAGGTTTTCCAAGCTGCTCAGCAGTGCCTGTTGGGCCTTACTTGAAGACCTTTCAGCTGAGTAATAATAACAAAAATAACCCTCCGCCTCCATTTCTACAGTGCTTTAAAGATTATAAAGTACTTCGCGTCCATGATTTCATTTGATCCTTAAAATAGGAGGATTATTCCCATTTTCCAGGTGAAGAAACTGAGGCCCCGGATGGCCCAGGGTCACGAATCCAGGAAGCCAGAATTCAGACCCTGATCTTTTGACTCCAAGCCCAGGGTGACTGCTGCCTTTTTCTTGGTGGGTTCTCCCAGACCTTCCACATATTCCCCGGAACGGCCTTGGCAAGGTTAGGGTCAGTTTCATGCTCTAAGCCTAGCGCTTGTGGCCTCCGTCCAGGCTGGCCCGTTGGTTGCGAGCTTTGGGAGTCTCCCAATGTGTGCAGTCTGCTGCCAAAGTCTCCCCCTTGATCCTGAGCTTTTGACTCTTATCACCCCCACCTACAGTAAGGCCTTGCCCCTGCTGCTACCCTAGACGGGACTTTAGAGAAGCCATTTCTGTAAGCCTCAGTTTAACCATTTGGAACATGAAGAGTTTGGAAGAGATGAGCTCTAAGATCTTCTGATCCTCAGCCATATTTACGGAATGTCTGGTGGCTCACTGCCCCAAACCTTCCTGCTGGCGCCTCCCAGAAGCTGCAGAGTGAGCAAAGTCCCGCCTCTAATACTCACTAGCTGTGTGACATCAGACAAGTTGCTTAACCTTCCTGATCCTCAGTCTCCTCCTCCAGTAAATGGTTGTAATAATACTAGCACAAGCTACCTCACAGGACTGTTATAGTGAGCGAGCTTTTGAATCGTCAGTCAGTTTGGGGGTACCTAGGTGGTGCAGCGGTAGAGCGCAGGGCCTGGATTCTTCCCAAGTTCCAGTCTGGCCTCAGACACTTCCTAGCTGTGTGACCCCGGCCAAGTCACTGAACTTGACCTGCCTCAGTTTCTCCATCTGTAAATGAAGATAATGGTAACACCCACCTCATAGGGTTGTTATGGGGATCAGATGAGCTAATATATGGAAAGCATGCTGCAAACCGCTAGTCATTCTTTATTTTCTGAGCCTCAACTGAGATTCATCTCTAAATGGAGAATGTGCTGTGTGGGGTTGGTGTGGAGAAAACACTTGGAATTGCGGAGTGCTGGCAGAACAGGGTGTACGGAGTAGGTGCTTAATGTTTGAACAGAATTGAGCTGAATTGAAGAGGGAGAAGATTGTAGCAGAAAGGGCCCATGTTGGATTTGGGTTGGACTCAGATCTAGAACCATCCCTAAAGTTCTGTGCCTTCTAGGTTCTGGTGTTCTAACACTGGACTCTCACCACCACCTTCCTGGAGCTTCCTTCCCTTTCCCTTTCCTTCCTTCTTTTCTCCCTCCCTCCCTGCCTGCCTTCCTTCCTCCCTCTCTCTCTCCCTCTCATTCCTTCCTTCCTTCCTTCCTTCCTTTCTTCCTTTCTTCCTTCCTTTCCTCCTTCCTTCCTTCCTTCCTTCCTTCCTTCCTTCCTTCCTTCCTTCCTTTCTTCCTTCCTTCCTTCCTTTCCTCCTTCCTTCC
>CM053628.1:43907319-43921590 GCA_028646595.1 Phalanger gymnotis
AGACTTGCCTGGGGCCACTTAACTGGAGTCTGAGGTGGGATTTGAACCCAGATTTTGCTGACTCCAAGTACCATGGCCCTCTTGTGATATATGTCCTGAAAGGTAGTGAGGCATGGTCCCTGGAGCTCTCCAGGTCAAAGCTGGGTAAAGAGAGACTTTCTGGAATCAGCAGCTGGGTACAGTGGCCTTGGAGTCTGGAAAACCTCACTTCCCTTCCTGCTTGTGACACATGCTACCAGTGTGACCTTCCCCTCCCTGGCCTCAGTTTCTTCCTTTGTAAAATGAGGGGGTCAGACCTCCAAGCCATTTTCCAGCTCTGAGATCTAGGTCCAAGATCCTATGAAGCACAGAACTATTGTCTTTGTAGCATCACTTCACCTACAAGTGGAGAAACAAAAAGTTCTCCCCAGAGTCAATGGCTGAGAAGCCTACAGTTCTGCTCCTGGCTGGCCCTGGGCCAAGCTGGGCCCTTCCCCTGCTGGGGTGGGGCAGGACATGGGAAGAATGCATTGGGCCCCTTTGGAGCCCTTCTCCCACTCACCCCATGGGCTTTGGGCCAGAGGGCCCTAACTCATAATGGGATCCACACCCACCCCTGTTTGGGCCCCCCCTCCTGTGCTGCGTGCTGAGACCTGGGGGCTGCAGGGCCTGGGAAAGCAATTCAGGTGCTAAACAAAGGCATTGGGACAAAAACAGCTGCTCCCCCATTGGGCCTGGCCTTGCTCTCTCCCCAGGAGAGCAGGCAGTTCCTGCTGCCACCCCTGGTTGTGTTGCCTGGGCAGTTGCCCGCCCCTTTTCTCCCCCTCCCTCACCTCCTTCCCCCACCCTGGCCCTGCTCAGGCAGGCAGCCCTTAGCCCCCATCATTGCAGGGGACAGCAATCTCTGAGACCATCATGCCCCACCTCTTCTCTCAGAGAGTCGGAGGGCCCCCAGTTAGGAAGGGGCAGAGGCCTGCTTTGAACCAGGTCTCCCCAGACCTTCCGATCCTCTTTATAGGGCCTCCCTGGCCTCCTGAGTGATGCTGAGCCTGACTAAAGATGGGGAGCCCTGACTACAGACACTTGCAGTTCCCCCACATGCTTTATTAGGAAAGAATGAAGTGTCCTGGCTTGATGAGTGGAGCATGCAGTGCATAGTAGGCACTTACTATATGTTTATCGACTTATTGACTGACTGCTTTGGAGTTGGCCTCCAACTTTCCCCTTCTTCCTCAATCCCTCTTGACCTTCCTGCCCCCCCCTCAATGGGTAATAGGATCCTAGACTGAGATCTGGAAGAGGCCCCAGAGGCCAGATACTCCAATCCTTTCATTTTACTGGGGGGGCGGGGAAGGGACTCGGCCAAGGTCACACAGGTAACAAGAGGAACGATTCCAATCCACATCTTTTGACTGCAAATGCAGTGCTCTTTCCCCTCCACCACAGTGTCCTCACATCTAGACCCTAGCTCCCTGGCTTCACCAGAGAATATACACCTCCACCTGAGTTCTCTGGCCTGGCCAGACTGCACCTGGAGGCTTTAGGTTCTGTTCTGGGAAACACAGTTTAAGAGGAACATTGATAAGATGGGAGAAAAACCCACGTAGAAAGGGCCTCTTCCACTGCATGCTGGAGGAACTGGGCTTTTTTAGCTGGGAGACGTGGAGATTCAGAGGACATGATGTCTCTGTTCCCTGTTAGATTTAGTCAGCTTGGCGGCTGTACGTGCTAGGAACATTTCAACTAGGAAATTGCAAAGAAATAAATTGAAGCTCTATGTCAGGAGAAATTGCTGTCCAGAAGTGGAATGGGTGGCCTCAGGAGGTGGCGGCTTCATTGGAGGTCTTCACGAGTTGGCTGGATGTCTGGTTCCTTTTACAGATGATTCCTGTTCAGGTGCAAGTTGGCCTAGCTGGTCTGTGAGGCCCCTTCTTCCCCAGAGATCCTGGGATTCCTTTCTGCTGCCCCCAGGCTCGGACCAGTGTCTGCCTGGGGGCTTTGACCAGTCCTCATAGGATCTTAGGAGTTCAGCTGTAAGAGACTGCAGTCCAACCCCCTCGTTTCACACAGGATAGGGGCAGTGAGTTGTCCAAGGTCACACAGCTGGCAGAGTGCCTCAGACAGACTGGAAGGAAATCTTATACTGTGAACAGGCACAGACTGGTCCTTCTTTCCTGGGTTTTCAACCAATAGGGGTTGTGGCTCTTGGAGACTCCTCACCAGCAGATGAATGAATTGGGTATGCAATTAAAAAAAACTAGAAAAAGAACAAATGAAAAATCTCCAACGAAACACTAAATTGGAAATCCTAAAAATTAAAGGTAAGATTAATAAAATTGAGTGTAAGAAAACCATTGAATTAAGAAATAAAACTAGCAGTTGGTTTTATGAAAAAAAAAACAATAAAATAAGCCATTGGTTAATATGATTTTAAAAAAGAGAGAAGAAAACTAATCACTAGTATTAAAAATGAAAAGGGTGAATATACCACGAATGCAGATGAAATCAAAGCAATTATAAGGAGTTATTTTGCCCAATTTCATGCTAATAAACTTAGCAATTTAAGTGAAATTGAAGAATATTTACAAAAATATCTATTTCTTTTTGTAGATGATATGATGATATACAAAATCCTAAAGATTGAACTAAAAAGTTAGTTGAAACAATAATTTTAGCAAAGTAGTGGGATATTAAAGTAAACCCACATAAATCATCAGCATTCCTATATATTACCAATAAACCCTGCAAGAAGAGATAGTAAGAGATACCCCATTTAAAATAACAGTAGACAGTATAAAATACCTGGGAGTACACCTGCCAAAACAAACACAGGAACTGTCTGAACTAAATTATAAAAATTATAAAATAATAAAAAAACATTCCATACAAATCAAATCAGATTAACTAGAGAAATATTAATTGTTCATGGATAGTCAGGGCCAATATAATAAAAATGAAAAAAAATTATCTGAATTAATCTATATATTTAATGCCATCCCAATTAAATTACTAAAAAATTATTTTACTGAATTACAAAAAATAATAACACAATTCATTTGGAGGAACAAGAGGTAAAAAATGTCGAAGGAACTAATGAAAGAAATGTAGAGAACGGAGGTTTAGTAGTACCAGATCTTAAACTATATCATAAGGCAGTAATTATCAAAGCTATCAGGTACCGGCTAAGAAATAGAAAGGTAGATCAGTGGAACAGAGTAGACAGATTTACAGCAGCAAATAACTATAATAACCTTGTGTTTGACAAGTATAAAGCCTTATGTTTTGCGGATGAGAATTCATTATTTGGTAAAATTTGTTGCGAAAGCTGAAAAGCAGCCTGGCAGAAATTGGGCATAGACCAATATCTTCCGCCATTTGCCAGGATAAGGTCGAAATGGATACATGACTTAGATATAAAGGGAGATATTACAAGAAAATTTGAAGAACATGGAATATATTAGTCGTCAGACTTATGGATAGGTGAACAATTTATGAATAAACAAAAGATAGAGAACATTAGGAGGTGTAAAATGGATAATTTAATTTATATTACATTAAAAAAAATAAAACCAATGTAACCAAGATCAGAAGGAAAGCAGAAAATTGGGAGAAAATATTATAGACAGTTATCAGGTAAAGGTCTCATATTTCAAATATAATGAACTTCATCAAATCTATAAGAATATAATTCATTCTCCAATTAATAAATGGTCAAAGGGGAGTTTTCTGATAAAGAAATCAAAGCAATTTATGAAAAAAATGCTCTAAATCATGATTGGTTAGAAAAATGTAAATTAAAACAACCTTGGGATATCATTTCACACATATCATATTGGCTAAAATAATAAAAGGTGAAAGTGACAAATATTGGAGGGGATATGAAAAATTGGGACACTAATTCACTGTTGGTGGATCTGTGAGCTGATCCAACCATTCTGGAGAACAATCTGGAATTATGCCCAACGATTTATAAAACCTGTGTATACCCTTTGATCTAGCAATGCCACTATTAGGTCTGTTTCCCAAGATGATCAGGGAAAAAGGAAAAGAACCAATATGTTCTAGAATATTTATAGCAGCTCTCTTTGTGGTGGCAAAGAATTGGAAATTGTGGGGATGCCCATCAAGTAGGGAATGGCTGAACAAGTTGTGGCATATGATTATGATGGAATACTACTGTGGTATAAGAATCGACGAGCAGGTTGATTTTAGGAAAATAAAGCATGTAAAGACCTCCATGAAATAATGAAGAGTTAAATGAGCAGAACTAAGAGAATATTGTATACAGTAATAGCAATATTGTTTTAAGAGCAACTGTGAGTTGTCAAATCATTTCGATTATTATGAATACCCAAATTGTTGTTGTTGTGTTTGTCCTTCATTTTCGAAGAGGACCATGGCATCAGGGAGATGATGGCATGACTTATAGTTGACTTTGATTTGAAGGAGGGAGGGATGTGCAAGTGGCTGGTGACAGCCTCACTTTCTCCTCCAGAGCCATGTGGGTCCAGTGGCCCAAATTAACAATAAAGGAACTATGAAGGAAGATGCTATCTGCATCCAGAGAAAGAACTGATAAATAGATGTATAATATGGTTATACACACACACACGTATTTGTGTCTAATGGTAGCCATATCTAGGGCAGAGGGAAGGAAAAAAAGAAAATTACATGAAAACTTTATTACATATGTAAAAGGAAAAGCAGGTTGTACATAATGGATTTGCAGTTTAATGTGCGATCTTCTTTTTTCTATTCTACTTTGTTATGGAAATGTTTATTTTAATTCTTAAGTTCAGGGTCAAGAATTTTTCTTGAAAGAAGAGAACTCCTCACTAGTCAACTTTCGAGAGCATCCCTTGGTAACAGGCTACCCAGAGCCACAGGAGATAGAACCTGGCACTCTGCCTCCAGTGCTATCCAGGGCTTGCAAAGGGGCACAACATTCATGTGATTTAGGGCTGGATTTGGGAGCATCTGAGTTCATCCTGTGTCACCTCCTGGTGATGCATATGAAGGGCAAGTGAAGGCCAGAGACAGGAGATGAATGGCCCATAGTCACACTGCAAGCAAATGGCAGAGCCGGGATTCAGACCTAGGATTCTGGTCTCCCAGCCAGGGTGGTTGCTGCTGTATCTCTGCGGAGCGAGGGGGCCAATGCTCAGCTCAGCCTGTGAGGAGACTGTGCACCTGGGCCCACAGGATGGCCTTTGCCTAGGGAGCCTAGGCCTCAGTGAGACCAGGCTGGGGGTGGAGGAGCTCCCTCCTCTTTCTCCTCAGTGACAGGCGAGGTGGAGGAGTAGAGAGGGTGAAGACTGTGGGAGCAGTTGAATTCAGCCATCAGGGGAAAAAAATGTGCTTCTGATGGCTAAATCTGTTTTGAATCAAGAACTGGTTTCCCTCCTGGATGCTCCTTGCCTTGTTGCTCAGGCTGGGAGATGTTTTTGCTCTCTGAAGCCAAGATTAAATCTATTTGTTGGGAATGAGGACAAGCCAACACTAAGTTCTTAAAAACACCAGTGACAGCTTCCGAGGCGGGGGTGGGGGTGGCTAATTGGGTGCTAGAAGAAGCCACTGCAGGGCTTCCAGATGTCTTCTGGAATCCAGTTCGAGATGTCTGAAAGGCAGTTGGAGATGTGAGAGTGGGGGTCATCGGAGAGGTCAGAGCTGGATAGGTAGATGTGAGAATCATCAGCGTCAACATGGGAATTAGGAGAGCCATGTCTTCATGGGGATATAGAGAGTGGAAAGGCATGTGAGTGATTCGAGATGGTCTCAGTTTTTTCAGCAAAATATGAAGCGAAGTTCTCAACTGGAGGCGGGGAGGAGGAATTATGAGAAGTTTAAGAAAGGATGAAAAGGTTTGGAAAAGCTGCTGTGGTGAGTGGGAGAGTGAATCGATTAGGGAAGTCTAATAGAATTGCCTTGCAACAGTGAGGGCCCAGTTGAGGTGCTGTAACAAAAATCTGTAGTGGACCCAGTCAGGATGGCTTCCTGATTTTCTCCAACTTAATGCGTAGGAAAAAAGACAGCTAATGGTGAGAGTAGTAGGAACAAGGACAGCTAGTGATGGAAGTAGTCCAACTTTGAGGTTTGGCAGGAGGAGATCTGTAATAGATTAAGGGGGTGAGAGACACAAGAGGAGATGCCAGTACATATAGAGTTGAAATGATTTACCAAGTGGTCAAGATTGGGAAGGGAATAGAATGTAGCCAGTCCAGGGGTGATGACCTGGGAAAGAACTGAGGGAAAGAGGTAACAGTGAGAATGAAGAAGAAAGTTTGGGGTTGCAAAGCACAGGAAGAAGTGGAATGACAGCAGATTGTGATCAGATAAAGGGATTTCAGAGTTCATGACCATGGAAGTCAAACACTTGTGGGTGATAGCAGGGTCAAGGATACAACTGTGCGTGTGGCTGAGGTGGGATGGAGGAGAAGGTCATGGGAAGTGGATAAGTTGAGGAATTGGAAAGTTAGGGTGTTTCAGGAATCACTGTGTGTATTGATGTCCCCTAGTTAACGGGAAGGAGTTGAAGAGGAAAGAATAATTGTGACCCAGCTCACTGAGGCCCGTAGATAACAGCTCTTAGAATCTATGCTTTCTAGACTCTTATCGACTTTACTTCCCCTCTATCCTTTCATCTGGGTACATTGGCCTGCTTGCAATCTCTCCATGTGACAGCCCTCCTCCTGTCTCCACACCTTTTGCCTGGCTGTCTCCCATGCCTTTCCCCTCATCTCTGTCTCTTTGTTCTCCCCACCATGACCTGCCATCTACTCTAGATCTAACTTCTACTTGCCTTACTATTTGCATATTGTCTCCCCACCTTAGACCGTGGGCTCTTTGAGAGCAGGAACGGTTTTTGCCTTTCTCTGTACCCCCAGAGTTTAGACAGTACCTAGAAAATTTCTATTATCGTTATTATTATTATGGAATAGCTAACATTTATATAGCATTTCAAGATCTGCAGTGTTTTACATATGTTATCTCATTTGATCCTATCAAGAAACCTATGAGGTAGGTGCTATTACTCTCCCCATTTTACAGATGGAGAAACTGAGGCACAGAGCAGCTAAGTGACTTGTCTAGGGTCACACTGCTGGTAAGTGAGGCAGGATTCAAACTCAGGTCTTCCTGACTCTCAAGTCCAATGCTCTACATACCTTATAATAATAAATGCCTGTTAATCAGTTGGCTGACTGATACTTTGGTATTGAGCATAAAGACCTGTGTTCATATCTTGGTTCAAATACTAGCTTTATGATCTTGGGTAAGACACTTCATTTTTCTGAGCCTCAGTTTCCTCATTTGCAAAATGAGGAGGTTGGATCTGATGGCCTCTAAGGTCCCTGCCAGCCCTGACACCCTGCAATTTTGCACCTAGAGGATCTCCAAGTTCCCTTCCAATTGCAAATCTATGATCTGATGATCTCTGGAAAAATGATCTTGTCTTGACCACTTATTTAAATGTCTACTCTCAAAATGACATTTCAATTTATTAGCTTTCATGCACTTAAAGGACCCATGAAAAGCAGGAATATTTTTGTACATGTGGGTCCTTTCCCTTTTTTTATGTGGTGTTGCTGGATCAAAGTGTGTGCACAGTATTATAGCCCTTTGGGCATAGTTCCAAATTGTTCTCCAGAATGGGTGGATCAGTCCACAACTCCACCAACAATGCATTAATGTTGCAATTTTACCACATCTTCTCCAACATTTATCATTTCCCTGTTTTGTCATGGTAGCCAATCTCATAGGTGTGATGTGGTGCCTCAGAGTTGTTTTAATTTGCATTTCTCTAATCAATAGTGATTTAGGACATTTTTTCATATGACTATAGGCAGCTTTAATTTCATCTGAGAACTGCCTGTTCATATCCTTTGATCTTTCTTCTCCATTAGAAATAGTACTTGTGAATCCCACTGATGCATATAGCGAGTTATCAAATCTGAATTTGGCCTTGTGTTCCAGTATCTCTGCTACTTTAATTGTTGTTGTTGTCATCGCTTGTACTAGATTCAGCTCCTCCAGGCAATTTTCTCTTCAAACTAGTTAGAGATTTACTCAGTCAGGAAATGATATTATTTTCCTTCAAAGAATCAAAGATGGTAATAATTTAAGACAAATTTAAATTGTTGAAAACTTCAAGCTATCTTTTCTGGACTTGCTTCAGTATTTTAAAAGAAGCAGTTTTTGGAGGAGAGAAAACCCAACTTACTGTATCATACTTACTGAAATGAATGCTGTTGAAAAAATAGAACAAATAGCATGTTCGTTTTAACTTCCACCCCGAAATTGCATGTTCAGACACAGCGAGGAGCGTGCCAACTACACTCATCTGGGTCCTGTTGATGGGGACAATGGCATATGGCACTATCATCGAGTTGAGATGTTCGTCAGTTCAATGAGACCGCCTTTGCACAAACTTTATTCACTGCTGTACTGTGGATTTGCTAGGTCAGTTTTGCTTTTGTTGACTTTGGTTTGAATTTTGTTTTCACTGAAAAAGTAGCTGTATTTCTAAGGGAATTGCACTAAAAATACCCAGTGATTTAAGCTTTTGCTTCATCCCTGCCTTTCTCCCAACCCCCAGGGTCTGCCACCTCACAATTTTAGCGGTTTGGTGATCTGAGCCTTGGAGTTTGTTTAATTCTTCTGCTTTAGCTGTTAGTAATAAACACCCTTCAGAAAAATCCAATATCTATCCTGGATGAGCTCAGGGAAAGGGCAACAATGTGGTATAGTTAGAGATCATTGGATTTCCATTGGCAGAGATGGATGTAAAGCCTTCCACTTGGGTTCAGAAACCAGAATTCACAAGCATAATGTTGGTGGGGTGAGCAGAGGTGACTAGACAGCAATTCACTTGAAAAAGATAGGAGGGTTTTAGTGGACAGCAAACACGTTATTCAACAGTGCTAAGAAAGCTGCTCTGGTCTTAGGCTGGATGAAGAAAGGCCACGATGTAGGGGGGTTCTAGGCTCTAGGTCCACCCTGCTCTGCCTTTGTCCAACCACATTTTGTTCCTTGTATTCACTTCTGAGTGACACATTTTTGGGACATTGGCAAGCTAGGGAGCGTGATTAAGATAGTAACCAAAATGGCGAATCTGGGCCTTCACTTCATGCTACATGAAGATTAATGGATGTATCTGGCAATGGTAATCCTGGAGAGGAGAGGATATAGGGGAAGCATGATAAGGGCCTCAAGTATCTGAAAGGAAAATTCCTTGAGCAGCACTTAGATGTATAGCACTTGACCCCAGGAAGATGAAAAGAGGCACACTGAGGTTGGAAGTAAGGGACACATTTTCTCAATTAGAACTTTAATGATGGGAGAGAGGTGCTCCCCTCAGGCAGTGACAGGCTTCCCTGGTGGGAAGGACACTCTGTCCTCAGGAGGTGATGGGCAAGAAGTGCTGCCCTCAGGAGGTGATGAGCAGGAGGTGCTTCCCTCAGGAGGTGCTGTGAGGGAGGCACTGTCCTCAGGAGGTGATGGGCAGGAGGTGCTGCCCTCATACAGTGATGAGCTCCCTTGAGTCTGAAATCTGTAAGCAGTGGCTGGGCGATCACTTGCCAAGGGTGGTTCAGGGGGGATTCCCTGTTGGATTAGCTGAGGGACCTTCAAGGGAGCTCTGAGATCCTGTGAAGTGACTTGCCTAAGGTTACACAGAAATTAAGTGGCCCTCCCTCCTCCTACTTAATGTCAATGGGATGTAAGATCTTCCCTGCCCATTAATAGGCCTCACATGGAACACATTAAAGGAAGCTTGCTTAGGGGAGGCTTGCTTGTAGGAAGGCTTGCACACCTTTTGCTAATTTCCAATTAGGCACCGAGTCAGGAGGGTTGTAATGTTCTCTGGCTCTGAGAAGTGTATATATACCTGGTTGAGATTCTGAGTAGCCATATATCTTCAGACTCCCAACTGCTCAGATAGAAAGGCTCTCTTGATCCAGTGGTGTATGAAAGTGTATAGCAATATTGCTTTGATTCGGGCGGTCAGAGCCCTATCTGTTGGTCTTTATGCTAATTTCTCTGCTTGTATTTTCTCTGATGTTCAGGGGGCTGACTTTTCCCCTGAAATAGTGAACGTAATTAAAAGTAAGAATATTAACCCCTTTTTGAGCAGTCTTTCCTAGAAAAGCAGATCCAAGAACCTGTGCTAGCAGCCATCCTGGGTGTGCTAGGGTGCTTGCCATTACATCCTAGAGCTCAGGTATTCTGATTCAAAAGTCCTGCATTCTTTATCCCAGGCTCATCTGTTATGTGCTGCTTGTGCATCTGTGTAATGGATAGTGTAGACTCTGGACAGAAATTGAAGTCAGAGGACCTGGGTTCGAACCCTGTCTCTGATGCTTACTAACTCTGTGACTTTGAATTAGTCATTTTACCTCTCTGGGCCTCAATTGGCTCATCTGTAAAACAAGGGGGGAGGATTAGGCTAGTTGGGCCCCAAGGTCTCTCAATCTTTCCAATCTTTTGCTTCCCTAATCTGGAATTCTTTGAAGTCCTCACTCATGCTCCCACCAGCTTGTGAATTTTCTCATTTGTAAAATGGGGCAGCAACACCTGCACAGTGAAGGGAAAGGAAGGGACTTGGCCATAGCCAAACAGCTCTCTGGGCTGCTTCTCTAGAAAAGGGGGCCAAGGTGAATCATTTGCTGCTTGTGAGGTTGGAGGAGGCTGGGAATGTTCCCTTGATTACAAGGCTGTCCGTATTTGCAGAATCATAACATTAGAATTCTTGGACCAGAAAGGATCTCAGAAGTCATCTAGTCCCACTGCCCCACTTTGCAGTTGGGTAAACTAAGGCCCAGAGAGAAGAAATGACTGGCCCAAGGTCATACAGACACTGAGTGTCGGAGTTGGGGTTGAAACCCAAGACCTCTGACTCCAAAGCCCTCGAGCTACCCTGCCTACCCCACAGATTTGTTTTAAACCTTAGTTTGCTCATCTGTAAAATGGAGATCATATCCTGCCCAGGGGTACCCAGGTAGCAGGAGGCTGACCTAGAGTAGAAACCCTGGTTTTCCCTTTCCACATGTGTCTACATGGCCCATCTTCCCTGATTCCTTGTTGCTGGTGTGACAGAATCCAGACTCCTCAGCTTGACTGTGAGGCCCTCTACAACCTGCCTCCACCTTGCTGTTTTGGCCTCGTTGTTCATGGCTTCTCCACGGGCCAAATTCTGAAACACACCTTGGACTTTCCTACCTGTGAGCCTTTGCTCACATCCCTTCCTCACACCAGGAATGCGGACCTTCTTTCCTGGAAACATTCATCAAAATATTAATTTATTTGTCAGATGTTTATTTTTAAGCTCCTCCTTGAAGAGTGTGAGGGATTGGGAGAGAAGCAGAACTTCAGTAAGAGTTGGGCAGGACATAGGCACTTGGCCCATTGTATGATCTATACAGGAGAGACAAAAATGCCATGAAGTCTGGAGGGGAGTGTAGATTCTGAGTGATGGTGGAAGCCAAGGAAGGCTTTTGGTAAAAGGCAGCATTTGAGTTAAGCTTTAAAGAATGATCAGGAATTCAGCAACAAGGCTGAGAGGGAGGGCATATCAGGCCACAGGAACTGCGTGAGGCAAAGGCAAAGTGGTGGGAGAAACAGAGAATATACTGGCTCATTGGCTTGAAGGTAAGGTGCCTGGGGAGTCTCGGCTCCCCAGAGCAAGGCTACCGGGAGCATGCTAGATTGTGGAGGGCCTTGAGTTCTAGGCGAGGGAGGATGAGCTTTGCTTGGGAAGCAGTAGGGAGCCATTGCAGATTTTTGAACGGAAGAATGATATGACTAGATCAATGGAGAGGTGCAAGTGGCAATGACTATTGGCTTGAATATCTGCTAGGAAGTGGGAGAAGGGAAGGGAACAGGTATTTACTAAGCATCTAAGTGCCAGGCACTTTGGTAAGTGCTTTACAAATATTATTTCAGTTGATCTTCACAACAACCCTGAGAAGTGGCTGCTGTTGTGATCCCCACTTTATAATTGAGGAAACTAAGGCAAACAGAAGTGACTTGTCCAGGGTCACACAGCTAGGAAGTGCCCAAGGCTGCCTTTGAACTCAGCTCCTCCTGACTCTAGGCTCAGTGCTGTGTGCATACACTTATGAAACTACTTCAATTTCCTCTTTTGGAAGTGAAGGGCTTGAGTTATGTGGTCTTTAAGGGCTCTTCCAGCTCTGAATGCTGTGCTATCCTAGAGAGCTGCAGTAGAAGCCGGCAGTCAGGCTCCAGCTTCTTGGTAGTTTGTGGGCCCTGCGCTTGAGCAGCTGGGAGGCCACTTTTTCTGAATTCAAAATTAACGAGCACCAGACAGTGGTGCTCAAAGGAGCTTGTCTGGATTTCTTCTGGCAACCTTCCACGCATCTTACAAAAGGTGATCATTTTGACCCAGACTTGTTTCAGTCAGAGTGACTATCTTTTAATGAACAGACTAGGGAGGATTGCTTGGAAGAGGGTCCTCACAATGCTGACATCCTCCAGGGGTGAAGAACTCAAAGAAGCTATTCGCTCTCAGAGCCCAGCTAGGATCAAATCAGGCAATCACCAACCATTGTGCTATGTCCACTCTGTGCCAGACACTTTTATGGGTGCTGGGGAAACAAGAACAAAAAATTGAAATGACTCTTGTTATCATAAAGCTTACATGCAGTCCAGGTCCCCATCCATCCATCCATCCATCTATCCACCTACTCATCTATCCATCCATTCATCCATCCGTCCATCCATCCATCCACCCACCCATCCATCCATCCATCCATTTGCTCATCTATCTATCATCCATCCATCCATCTCCCTCCATGTGTCCGTCCACCCATCGTTTCATTCATCCATCCATCTCTTCAGCCATCCATCCATCTATCCATCCATCCATCCAGTGCCTATCCGTGCCAGGCATTGCACTAGCTGGGGATAAAAGACAAAAGTGAATTGGTCTTTGCCCTCAAGGAGCTTCCATTCTATCAGGGTAAGATAACATCTACCTGTATAAGTATATACAGAGTAATTACAAAATAAATACAGAGTAATTGGGCCTAGGCTGGCCTTTAGGGTGTTGGAAATGGCATCCCTGGCATCCATCTAGGGCCTGCCATTCTTTCCAGCAAATCCAGAATGAGAGGAGACAAAGAACCAGTGCCACTGGGGGAGTCGGGGTTAGGAGTTGGGGGTACGGGAAGCACCATTAACCGTGACTTGGAGAAGACCAAGATTAGAGTCCCAGGCCTACAGCATGCTAGCCATGTGATCTTAGAAGAGTCATTTGATATCTTGGGCTTCAGCTCCCTCGTCTGTGAAAGAGGGGGCTGGAGGAGATGGTCTGAGGCTCTTTCCAGCTCTGACATCCTCTAATGCTATGGTTTTAATTAAGAGGGACAGGAAAACATTCCTTCTCTGGGATCCAACATTCTCTCAGCTGTGCTGCCCAACACACAAATGAACGTGGGCTGAGCTGTGTCAAGATGTATAGAACTTAACGAGGCCCCCTTTGGCAAATGTCGATGTTTCTTCCCAGTGCTGAGGTCTTGTGAAGGGAAAACATGAGCAGCAGCCCCAGCTGGTCGCCCAGACAGCAAGCCTGCCTGACTAGCTTGCTGTTCTCTGGTCCGGCTTCTCAGGCTTCCCCCTCCTTCAGGCTGCTGCCTTCTTGCTGGGATTCTCTATGGGACTCCCCAGAAATGCCATCCTGGCTTTGTGGAAGCAAAGAGGAATGGGGCTTGCCTTTTGGCTGAACCCTGTCCTCCTGAAGCCCCTTATTTGTTGGGCTGATGTTTGTGAAAGCCACGATTGAAGATAGTGGCAGCCCCAGGTCTCAGCGGAGGGGGCCTGAGGCAGCTAAGAGTGGATGGGGCCCAAATGAAAACCAGGCAGATGCAACATTCCAGGGGTCAGGAGGTGGCCTCAGAGGCTTATTTCATGATTTAGTGAAGGATGGTGGCTGGAGTCAGCCTGGCTAGTTGGACAATCCCAGGCTAGTTCCCAGAAGGCAGGTGTGTGTGCTGTTCCTTCAGTATTTTCTTGAGAGGTGGAGGGCATTTCTCTTTTTTTTCTTTTTTGAAGGGAGCAGGCAGGGAAATTGGAGTTAAGTGACTTGCCCAAGGTCACGTAGCTAGTAAGTATGTCAGGCGTCTGAGGCTGGATTTGAATTCAGGTCCTCCTGACTCCAGGGCCGGTGCTCTACTCACCACGTAGCTGCACCAGTGGAGGGCCTTTATTGATTATTACGTAGATTCTGTCAAGCAAATAATTACCACATAGCTGCACCAGTGGAGGGCCTTTCTTGATCAA